>CM046659.1:142770499-143370499 GCA_025594165.1 Tamias sibiricus
AGCGGGCAAGTGATTTATTAGTCTTGGTTTCTAACTGCACTGAGCGGTGTGGGATTGATTTGGCTGGTGACACACACAGTGGACGCTCCGATGGGTGTGCGTGTGCGGGTCAATGTCAGGATGAGGCTTCTCTTGGAGATGACATGCTCTTGGGGACCTGGGGTTTGTGTGTTCAGTGGGTAGACTGACATTGCAAAAGGGGAGCCTCAAGTCTGGAGGATAACGGTCCGGCAGAGCATGCAATTAGGAGGCTGCTTGGAATGCTTCTTTAGGGTGAGAGTAAAAGTATATGTGAACAGAGGAGGCAACGTGTATTGCTCAAGCTATCACCCAGAAATCACTGGATTTCTTTTGTCCATACTGCTTTTTTTGTGTCCCAGAGTTGAAGCAAAGGTCAACTGTGCTGAGGGAGGGAGTCTGTGACCATTTGAATGTACCTTGATGCACACCTAAATCAAGATATCTGTTAAAGAGCCATTTCCACCAGTTGAACTTGTATTCCTAGAGCTAATTTTTCTTTAGATTGATGATCAAAATTGCAGCTGGGCCCACTGTATGCATCTTGGGGAATCACCTGTCCTCCAGCCTAAGATACTGGCCTTGAAACACCAAAGTGCTGGGGATGTGCTGCTGTTGTAGGAGTGGCTTCCTTCCTTTCCTCCTGTCTAGAACAGCAAGTCCCAGACTGATTAAAAAAATTCCTAGGACATGGATAAAGTAATGTGAAAAGAGGAGGAGAAGAAATGTAATGTGACTTCTATGGGCTTTTGTCAATTTTGCCTTCATAGAGTCCTTTTGCCATAAAAAATTGTATTTTACTGTGTGTTGGTACAAAGTTATTAATATTACATATTAAAACTTTCCATCCATCTAAAAGTTTGCATTTTTCCCCTTCTGGTCTTAAAAGAAATTAAAACATTTTCGTAGGATATGAGAAGTATCATGGCCCTGGGCATAGTGTGTGCTGGGCCTCCTCAATGCATCAGCCTTGGGGAAGAGATGTCAGTATCATTTTGTGTCAAGTAGAAAATATTAAATCTCACAATCTTTTTCAGTGATATTCCAAGTAAGGCATGAAAAACATGGTTTTTAGCTTTTTTCTTTGATTAACTTTGTGGTTTCTTAGTTATAAACCCGAGTATACTTAGGTTCAATGGTAGATGGAGGCATAATAAAAATTTGAAGAGTTTACAATGATTTATGAATCAGAAAGTTCCAAGTCAGAAGTGGCTCAGAGACTCCATTGAAGAAGTGTGCCAGCTTTTATAGAGTGAGTGGAGAAACACTACAAAGAAAATATTGGATTGGGATAGCTGCCTTTTTTGGTCTATCTTGCTGTGAAATTCCTGGTTTTATGTTTGTCAGCTACTTCGGATTAGTTGAGTTTCAGTTCTGTTTTCTTTAACAGAAGCATTTACAAGTAATGGCTCAAGTTCAGTTTTGCTTACATCTGTGAACCAAGCAAGGCTATAGTCACTTATGAAGCCTTCCTGGGTTTGCCTGCTCTGGGATTCTTCAGACCTGGTGTCCATTTTAATTTAGGTCAACAGCTCTTTGGATTTGTAGGGTAAAGTTAGAGTCCACATGTGTGTTTAGTCCAAGACATATTCTTAAGTTTGGACTTTTTGATAACTCCCTCACTCAGTATCACCTAAATTTCTAAGCTCTGTGTGATTAGATTATGGTGAATTAGAGGGCTATTTAGCAATCAATATACTATTTTAAAAAGCCAGGAAAACCAAGAAGGCAAAGAATTTCCCAACATTTTTTTTTTTTTTTTTTTTTTTGCAAAATAATAACACCACCACCACCACCACCACCAATAATAAATCTCCTCAGCTCTGCAAAGAAACCTGTTGTAAATCAATTGATAATACCTTCTAATATATTTACATGTGCTTGAGTTTTACAACTATTGAGAAAGGTTAAACAGAATTCCTCCTCAAGTGATTGAGCCATTGCTCTGATTTTTTTTTTCTTACTCTGACCAGTGTTTCCTGAGGGCCAGTGTGTGGTAGTGAGAATAGCCCATGTCTTCTAGGAGTCTGAGTGTGGTTCTGTTCCTGGCCCTACCACTTTCTCTGGGGGATGTGGGGCAAGTTACTGAAATGCTCTGTGATTAAGCTTTCTCAACTATAAAAGGAGAGTAATAATGAACATATCCTTTTTTATCCAAAACAAATTTGTTCCTGAAACCACGTAAGGCAGTGTATGTTCATAAGGCAGGAACTTATATCCATTTATTAATTTATTTGACATAAGTTCATATATAATAAAGGCATAAAAATACAATTTTTTGAAAATGTATACACTGTAGAATGGGTAAATCAAGTTAATTAACATATGTATTGAACCACATAATCATTTATTTGTACTGAAAATCTACTCTTGGCAATTTCCAAGTAAATAATAGATTGTTATTAACTATAGTCACAATGTTGGAAATAGATCCTTTGAACATACTCCTACACACTGAAATTTTTATTTCCTTTGACTAACATCCCCCCCTTTCCATCTCCTTCCCAACTTTGGTAAACACCAATCTGTTCTCTGCTTTTGTGAGCTTGACTTTTTCAGATTCCACATATGAGCAAGATCATACAACATTTATCTTTCCAAGTTAGGCTTATTTCACTTGTGAGAAATATAATAAATATATTTCTAGCTCATCCAAAGATCCCTAAAACTTAAACTCATGGAATCCCTAAAATTCAAACTCTTGGGGCTGGGATTGTGGCTCATCGGCAGAGCGCTCTCCTTGCACGTGCGCGGCCCGGGTTCGATCCTCAGCACCACGTAAACATGAATGCATTGCATTGTGTACAACTAAAGTAAATAAATAAATATTAAAAAAAAAATTCAAACTCTTTCCATTACAGATTCTTTTATAACACATTGTCTAAAACTGTACTTACATCAGTCTTAAGCACTAAACTAACTCATTGGTGGATGTATTTGTATAGGAGGTATAGGGATTCTTTCTTCTTTCTTTCTTCCTTTATTTTTTGTCAGTTTCCTCACTTATTTTTATTTTTATTTTTTATTCTAAATTGTTACATATGACAGCAGAATGCATTACAATTCATATTACACTTATAGAGCACATTTTTACATATCTCTGTATACAAAGTATATTCACACCATTCATGTCTTCATACATGCACCTAGGGTAATGATATCCATCTCATTCTACCATCATCCTTTTTTTTTTTTTTAACCCTTTTCCACCCTCCTTTCCTCTCCCTCCCCACTGGCCTTTCTAGTGTTCCTCTAATCCTCCTATGTTCCCTGTCCCAACCCACTGTGAATCAGCCTCCTTTTATCAGAGAAAACATTTGGCATTTGGATTTTTGGGATTGGCTAACTTCACTTAGCATTATATTTTCCAACTTCATCCATTTACCTGCGAATGTCATTATTTTATTCTCTTTCATTGCATCGTGTATATATACCACATTTTCTTTATCCATTCATTTACTGAAGGGCATCTAGGTTGGTTCCCCAACCTAGCTATTGTGAATCGTCTTGCTATAAACATTGATGTGGCTGTGTCCCTGTAGTATGCTGTTTTTAAATCCTTTGGGTATAGACCAAGGAGTGGGATAGCTAGGTCATGAGGTGGTTCCATTCCCAGTTTTCCAAGGAATCTCCATAATGCTTTCCATATTGGCTGCACCATTTTGCAGTCCCACCAGCAATGTATGAGTGTGCCTTTTCCCCCACATCCTCTCCAACATTTATTGTTGTTTGTGTTCTTGATAGCTGCCATTCTGACTGGAGTGAAATGAAATCTTAGAGTAGTTTTGATTTGCATTTCTCTAATTGCCAGAGATGTTGAACATTTTTTCATGTATTTGTTGATTAATCATGTGTCTTCTTCTGAGAAGTGTCTATTCAGGTCCTTGGTCCATGTATTTATTGGGTTATTTATTTATTTATTTTTTATTTGTGTGTGTGTGTGTGTGTGTGTGTGTTAATATGTTTGAGTTCTTTATATAATATTCTAGAGATTAGTGCTCTATCTGACGTGCATGTGGTAAAAATTTGTTCCCAATTAGTAGGTTCTCTTTTACCTCACTGATTGTTTCTTTTGCCGAGAAGAAGCTTTTTAGTTTGAATCTATCCCATTTATTGATTCTTGATATTAATTCTTGTGCTATAGGAGTCTTATTAAGGAAGTTTGGACCTAATCTGATATGATGGAAGTTTGGGCCTATTTTTCTTCTATTAGGGGTAGTGTCTCTGGTCTAATTCCTTGATTCACTTTGAGTTGAGTTTTGTGCATGGTGAGAGGGGTTTAATTTCATTTTGTTGCATATGGATTTCCAGTTTTCCCAGCATCATTTGTTGAAGAGGCTATCTTTTCTCCAATGTACATTTTTGGCGCCTTTGTCTAATATAAGATAACTGAAATTATATATATTAGTCTCTGTGTCCTTAATTCTGTACCATTGGTCTACCAGTTTATTTTGGTGCCAATACCATGC
The DNA here is from genome assembly GCA_025594165.1 of Tamias sibiricus. Classification (NCBI taxonomy): domain Eukaryota; kingdom Metazoa; phylum Chordata; class Mammalia; order Rodentia; family Sciuridae; genus Tamias; species Tamias sibiricus. The sequence continues at coordinate 142,774,987 of CM046659.1, forward strand.
TGTTTTTGTTACTATTGCTCTGTAGTATAATTTAAGGTCTGGTATAGTGATGCCACCTGCTTCACTCTTCTTGCTAAGGATTGCTTTAGCTATTCTGGGTCTCTTATTTTTCCAGATGAATTTCATGATTGCCTTTTCTATTTCTATGAGGAATGTCATTGGGATTTTGGCTGGAATAGCATTAAATCTGTTTAGTGCTTTTGGTAGTATGTTCATTTTGACAATATTAATTCTGCCTATCCAAGAACAAGGTAGATCTTTCCATCTTCTAAGGTCTTCTTTAATTTCTTTCTTTAGTGTTCTGTAGTTTTTGTTATAGAGGTCTTTCACATCTTCTGTTAAGTTGATTCCCAGGTATTTTTTTATGCTATTGTAAATGGGGTAGTATTCCTCGTTTCCCTTTCATAGGATTTGTCACTGATATATAGAAATGCCTTTGATTTATGGGTGTTGATTTTGTATCTTGCTACTTTGCTGAATTCATTTTTGAGTTCTAGAAGTTTTCTGGTAAAATTTTTGGGGTCTTCTAGGTATAGAATCATATCATCAGCGAATAGTGATAATTTGAATTCTATGTTACCTATCTGTATCCCTTTAATTTCATGTGTCTTATTACTCTGGCCAGTGTTTCAAGAACTATGTTAAATAGAGGGCATCCCTGTCTTGTTCCAGTTTTTAGAGGGAACACTTTTAATTTTTCTCCATTTAGAATGATGTTGGCCTGGGGTTTAGCATAGATAGCTTTTACCATGTTGAGATATGTTCCAGTTATCCCTAGTTTTTCTAGTGTTTTGGACATGAAGGGGTGCTGTATTTTGTCAAATGCTCTTTCTGCATCTATTGAGATAATAATATGGTTCTTATCTTTAAGTCTATTGATGTGATGAATTACATTTATTGATTTCTGTATGTTGAACCATCCTTGCATCCCTGGAATGAACCCCACTTGATCATGGTGTACTATCTTTTTGATATGTTTTTGTATTTGATTTGCCAGAATTTTATTGAGAATTTTTGCGTCTATGTTCATTAGAGATATTGGTCTGAAGTTTTCTTTCTTTGATGTGTCTTTGCCTGGGAATCAGGGTGATATTGACCTCATAGAATGAGTTTGGAAGTGCTCCCCTTTTTTCTATTTCCTGAAATAAATTGAAGAGTATTGGTATTAGTTCTTCTTTAAAGGTCTTGTAGAACTTGGCTGTGTATCCATCTGGTCCTGAGCTTTTCTTGGTTGGTAGGCTTCTGATGGCATCTTCTATTTCATCACTTGAAATTGGTTTGTTTAAATTATGTATATCATCCTGATTCAATTTGGGCAAATCATACGACTCTAGAAATTTGTTGATGCCTTCAATAGTTTGTATTTTATTGCAGTACAAGTTTTCAAATATTTTCTAATTATCTTCTGTGTTTCTGTGGTGCCTGTTGTGATATTTCCTTTTTCATCATGTATGTTAGTAATTTGAGTTTTCTCTCTCCTTCTTTTTGTTAGCCTGGCTAAGGGTCTGTCAATTTTATTTATTTTTTCAAAGAACCAACTTTTTTTTTTAGATTATTTATTTACTTATTCATAATGCACAAGTATATCATCTTTTTACATACAACTGCTTGTATACAAAGTATATCAATTTTTTCAATTGTTTCTTTTGTTTCAATTTCATTGATTTCAGCTCTGATTTTAATTATTTCCTGTCTTCTACTGTTTTTGGTGTTGGATTGTTCTTCTTTTTCTAGGGCTTTGAGATGTAATGTTAAGTCATTTGTTTGTTGACTTTTTCTTCTTTTGAGGAATGAACTCCATGCAATGAACTTTCCTCTTTCCTACTGCTTTCATAGTGTCCCAGAGATTTCGATATGTTGTGTCTGTGTTCTCATTCATCTCTAATAATTTTTTAATCTCCTCCTTGATGTCTTCTGCAACCCATTGTTCATTCAGTAGTATATTATTTAGTCTCCTGGTGTTGGAGTAGCTTTTACTTCTTATTTTATCATTGATTTCTAATTTCATTCCATTATGGCCTGATAAAATGCAGGGTATTATCTCTCTCTCTCTCTCTCTCTTTTGTATTTGCTAAGAGTTGTTCTGTGGCTTAATATATGGTCTATTTTAGCGAGGGATCCATGTGCTGCTGAGAAGAAAGTATATTCGCTCATTGAAGGATGAAATATTCTACATAAGTCAGTTAAGTCTAAGTTATTTATTGTATTGTTGAGTTCAATGGTTTCTTTGTTCAGCTTTTATTAGGAAGATCTATCCAGTGGTGAAAGAGGTGTGTTAAAGTCACCCAAAATTATTGTGTTGTGATCTATTTGACTCTTGAACTTGAGAAGAGTTTGTTTGATGAATGTGGATGCTCCATTGTTTGGGGCATAAATATTTATAATTGTTAAGTCTTGTTGGTGTATGGTTCCCTTGAGCAGTATGTAGTGTCCTTCTTAATCCCTTTTGATTAACTTTAGCTTGAAGTCTATTTTATTTGATATGAGGATGGAAACCCCTGCTTGCTTCCACAGTCCATGTGAGTGGTATGATTTCTCCCAACCTTTCACCTTTAGCCTGTGGATGTCTTTTCCTATGAGATGAGTCTCTTGGAGGCAGCATATTGTTGGTTCCTTTTTTTTTTCATCCAATCTGCTAGTCTATGTCTTTTGATTGGTGTGTTTAGGCCATTAATATTCAGAGTTATTATTGAGATATGTTTTGTATTCCCAGCCATTTTGGTTTATTTTTGGTATTTAACTTGACATGGTTTCTCCTCTGATTGTTTTTTTTTTCTTTAGTGTAATACCTCCCTCTGCTGATTTTCATCATTGTTTTTCATTTCCTCTTCATGGAGTATTTAGCCAAGGATATTATGTACTGCTGACTTTCTAGTTGTAAATTCCCTTTTGTTTATTATGGAAGATTTTTATTTCATCCTCAAATCTAAAGCTTAATTTTGCTGGATATAAGATTCTTGGTTTGCATCCCTTTTCTTTCTTGGTGGGTGTTTGCTGGTGGTTGGATGGACCCGGGCCCACTCTGAGGGAAGGTCCCCTGGGCTGTCTGGAACCTCCTGAGCTCGGCGGCTGTCAGTGGGGCTGACCTGGGCCTGTCTGAGCTCTGTGGGTGTCAGCGGGGCTCTCCTGGGCCTGCCTGCTCTTGGCGGAGGTCAGCGGGCCTGATCTGGTCCTGCCTGTGCTCTGCATGTGTAGGCGGGACTGTCCCGCACCTGCCTGTGCTCGGTGGAGGTTGGCCGGGCTTTCCTGGGCCTGTCCATGCTGGGTGGCTGTTGGCGGGGCTGACCTGTGCCTGTCTGTGCTCGGTGGAGGTCTTCGTGCCTGTCCTGTGTCTGCCTGCACCTGGTGGAGGGTGGCAGGGCTCTCCTGCGACTGTCTGCGCTAGGCGGTGGTCAGTGGGACTCTCTGGATTTTTTTTTTTTAAATGAAACATATAAGTGAGCAATGATATAGTGATATATAATATGTTAAAACATGAAAACAAAATACTTAGTGAAGCAAAATAATAAATATAAAATAACAGTTCCCTACAGATTGAAGATGCATAGATTGGAGGCTAGTGAGATTTGGAGGTGAGAGAAGGGAGGTGGAGCTCTAGTCACTGCTGTTGCCTGTGATACACCTCTAGGGTACAGTGATTCCTGGGTCCCTAGGTGGTAGCAGTGACTACTATTGACTTTATAATGGTAAGCATTAGCATTATATTTACGAATCCTCTATCAACAAGAGAGTGCTAATTGCAAAACTTTCATTCTTTGACAATGGCAACAGAAAGCTTGTAGCATGGTTGGATGTGGTGGTGCATGCCTGTAATCCCTGCACTTGGGAGGCTGAGGCAGGAGGATTGTGAGTTCAAAGCCAGCCTCAGCAATGGTGAGGCACTTAGCAACTCAGTGAGAACCTGTCTCTAATACAAAAAAGGGCTGGGGATGTGGCCTAGTGGTCCAGTGCCCTTGAGATCAATCCCCAATACCAAAAAAAAAAAAAAAAAAAAAAAAAAAAAAAAAAAAAAAAAAAGTGATAGCATAACCAGTGTGTACAACCTTTTGATGAAAATGCCCTTTAGTAGATGATGCTTTTTCTTCAATATGGCACTAAAGGACACTGACATTGTTGGAGTAATATATCAGTAAAAGTTTTAGCTTAGCAACTTCTTCATAATTTCACCCAAAATTAGTGTGAGCCTGTTTTAGGGGCTTCCTACTCAAGTATATTTTCTTGTCTTCTGAAATGTACATATAAAATGCCATCCGCTAAAAATGCCTCATATTGTCATCATGAACAATTTGACTGACAATGACTACCTTCCTCCATAGTTTTCTGCAGGTCCCTGGGGACCATGGCTGCAATTTCACTATAGCAGCAGTGATGATTTTGGTGTATTTATTCTTTCTTACATCTGTCCAATTATGTAGGCCTTGGTTGGAAACCCAACTTCTCCACTGGATTCTCTTTCCTTCTTTGGTGCCCTTCTCAGGACCTTAAACATCAGCATTTTCTATTGTATCCACAGGGTGCCTGTTGGCATCTTTAGATGGCCCTCAAGCCTGTCATGAGATGTTTCTCTAGTTTTGAAAAATATGCTTTACTGAGCAACACTGAAGCTCTCCATAACGGATCACACTTTTACAATTTTCTTTATTTTTCTATGTGTAGAAAAATAATGAAGGCATTTGTATACCAGATGTGCTTGTATATATGAGCACAAGTGTGTCTTTCTTAGCAGACTGAGTTATCCATGACTACCCTAAATACATGTATGAAGACACAATTGTTGTAAAAATACTTTATATAAAACCAGCAACTTGAAAAAAAAAAAGAATTTGCATTGGGTAGGAATGATAGTAGAATGAGTCGGACATTATTACCCTATGTACATATATGATTACAGGACTGGTGTAACTCTACATCATGTACAACCAGAAGAATGAGAAATTACACTCCATTTATGTATGATGTGTCAAAATGCATTCTACTGTCATATGTAACTAATTAGAACAAATACAAATTTTTTAAAAAGAAAATAAAAATAAAAAAAATTTTTTTCACCTTTTAACCAAATATGTGTACTTTCCAGGTCTCTCTTTATTTTTTGTACTTGGGATTGAACCCAGGGGGTGTTTAACCCCTGAGCCACATCCCCAGCCCATTTTATCTTTTTATTTTAAAAGAGGGCCTCTCTAAGTTGCTTATAGCCTCACTAAGTTGCTGAGGTTGACCTTGAACTTGCAATCCTCCTGCCTCAGTCCCCCAAGCCATTGGGTCCAGATCTCTTAATCTTACAGGATTTCCCCCTTTCTTAGCAGGTGTTCTGCTGACAAGCAGGAAGATAATTGCATAAGGCATATCCTGTTTAAAAATTGTTTAAATTCATGAGTGGCATGATTCAGTCCTGTGACTTCAGGGCAGTTTCATACATTCCCTCACCAGATTCAAGAGCACCAAAAAATGGTGTTTGGGCAAATCCTTTTACATGATTTTCTAACAGATATTCCATGAATGAGATCCAGGTAAGGCATACTGAGTACCTACCTATCAGGTCAGTCACAAAATGAATATAGATGCCCAGGGCAGGTGGTTGTGAGGGGAAGCACCATAATTGTGTATTAACATAAGCACAAGGGACCCTGATCAGAAACCCACACTCACAGTTTGGTGTGTCTTCACCCACGAACTTCCCCTTCAACCCACCCGTCCTATGTGCCTTCGGTCTCACAGCAGCTTGAAGGGTTGCATACAAGGTTCACTTCTGTTACCCTTTACTTCTGTGTGTGGGAAACGACCTTAGGGAGAAATTCATGGAGGGATGTTATTAAGGGAGGGCCCCAGGGGTCTTGGAAGTGACTAATGAAAGAGGAAGAGAAAAGAGGGGGAGATAAAAAAGAATGAGAACAAAAATGAAGTTCCTTCTTTTGAGGGAGCTGGATGAATTCTGTCTTGGGTCTCTGGTGTTTTCAGCCTGCAAAGAGTCAGGGACATAGCCAGAATGTCTCTGTGGATTTTGAGAAAAGTTCAGGAAGAAAGGAGGTAGGAGAGATCTCTGGGTTGACAGAGAACCTCCTGGGAAGCAAGTTGCTGACACAGCCAGGAAGCACCTCAGGAGAAACAGGTTAAAGAATGACCAGTCATCACCTCCAGTTCCTGGGCCCATGTAAGCAAGATGATTTTTTTGAGTTGACTTTGCTAATGTGTCTGTGTTCCTGGAGCTCACAAGATGTGTGTGGTCTATCTGTTCATAAAATTCTCTATCCAGGTCCTTCAGGACACACAGAGGTGAATGGAGTAGATGGTGAATGGAGTAATTTTTTTCAAAGCATGCTGGGGAGGTAGCACTAATTTTTAAATATTGTTTTCTATTTTTTTCAGTGAGTTGGTAAATGTTGAATTGAAACATCATTTTGTATCAGGTTTATATAGCATAGCAGTAAAACTTTTCACTGGACTTAAGGAATAGGGTGGGTGGATCTCCTTACCTCTTGCTTTGTAATTTTTTTGCTTCACAAGGGGCTTGCCACTGCAAATAGAGTGGGAAAATCAAATCTTTGCAGCAGATTCTAAGTGAGTGGAGAGAAAGTGATGTTGTGGGAAGAACAAACACAAATTAGGCAGAACTTTGGTACAAAGTCAGATGTGACCTAAAGACATTAGGAATGATGCCTGGATTTAAAATTTTTGGTTTAAAATTATTATTGCACCACTGCCATCTGCTGGTCAGAAAAGGTATTTGGATAACCACCCTCAGAAGAGTCTCAAATATATGTGTAATTTTATTTGTAATTGACACATAGTAATTGTACATTTTTATGGGGTACATGTGACATTTCAATATATGTATGCAATGTGTAATGATCAGATTAGGGTAATTGGCATATCTGTCACCTCAGACATTATCATTTCTCTGTTGGGAACATTGAAAATCCTCTCAGTATTTTGAGATATTCAATTAATTGCTGTCAATCATGGTCATTCTATTATGTTTTAAGGATCTTGTTTTGATAAAGAAAAGTATATAAACTAATGGATACTGAGAAAATTTGCTATTTTCATTCTGTCTATAAAACATTCTAAAATGAGCAATTTATTTAACAAACACAATCATTTTAGAAAAGTTTAAGAATTATATTTTAAATATTTTCTGGACATGAAAATATTTTAGCAAAGAACAACAAATTTGGAACTTTCTTACAATATTACTGTGTTTTATTCAGTTATTGAGTTAATTTTTCTTTATTAAGCATAGCATATTTTTAATATGCTCCAAAATGTAATGAACCTGTCATAAAGATTTAATCCATTTTAACATTTTGGTACATATTAATTTAGTTTTATTTAAGGAAATGCAACTTTAAAGATACAGATGGAGTTCACATGTGACCCTCCCCCCATCAATTCCCCTCCTTTCATTCTCAGAAATTACCATGATCTCAAAATGATATTTAATACTTTGTAGGGTTTTGTACTTTTGTTTCATATGTTAATAGCTATAAACAATCTGTGGTGTTAGTGTATTTTAAATGATACACAATTGGGTTATTCTCTATTGTTTTTTTCAGTTTTGTTTTTCTCACCAAACACTGTAAGATATATTAATGTTTACTATGTAGATTTAATAGATTTGCACATGGCTGAAATAAAAAATCCAATCTGGAAATAGCGGTCTTTAACTGGAGAGTTTGATCCATTTACATTTATTGTGAATTTGTTCAGCTGTATTTCTACCACATTGTTTTTCTTGTCTATTTACCATAGTTCATTTTTAAATATCTTTTCATTTTCTATTGAAAGTTGAGTATTTTTTTCGAAAAATTTTTTCTTCATATTCTTGTTTGGAAATTACATATTCTATTTCTTTTCTACTCTTAAATGTGTATTCCACTGATTTAACAAATTTGAAGTAACAATAGTTGCTTCCTTCTCATGTAGAGTCCAAAGGCCTTAGAATGTTTTAAATTCTTTTCACATTTCTCCATCTTCCATGTTATACTTTGTAAGATTTTGATTCTTGATTGTTTTAGCCTCCCCATATCAACTTCGACATTACCATTATCCTCATCCTCATCCTCATCCTCATCATGTCAATAAATCAGTGCTTACTTAGGTCTATCCAGATGGCCACTAGTTAACATTTTCTTTTTTGACTTATCATTGCTTTTGCATTTCACTGTTTCCTTCTGAGTCAATGTTTTTCTTAAAGAATACCTTTTATATTTTCTTTCAATAAGGGTCTGTAGAGAGACATTCCCTCTGACTGAAAAGGTCTTATTTTTGTCTTACTCTTGAAAGAGAGTTTAGTTTGGTGTAGAATTCTAGGTGTTAGAAATCTTTTTTTCTTGGCATAATGGAAACAAAATCCATTGTCACTTGTTCTGTACTGATAACTTCTTCTCATGTCTTTAATTTTTCATTTCCTAAACTTTTTAAGCTATATTATGGATATAGCATAAATTTCCTCTGATTTCCAACTCACTATTCTTTAGCTGCAGGCAATCTTCTGTTAATTCATCCAGTGAGTTTTTATTTCAATGACAATATACTTTTCAATTTAAAAAGTGGTATTTATTTTTGATCTGTCTAACCCACCTTCATTTCCAATGTTCCTATTACTATCTTATAGTTTCTAGTCTTTCTTTATCTCTGAACATTTCACTGAGAGAAAAGTGTTAAACTCTCCAATTATATATATATATATTTTTTTCTTTTTTTTTTTTTTCCATTTCCCTGTTTGGCTCAGTCAATTACTGCTTCTCATATTTCTAAAGTTTTGTTGTTAGATAAATACTCACTTAGAACGGCTGGACATAATTGATGAATTTACCCTTTTATTGTTATGAAACATCCTTCTTGATCTCTGATAATTATCCTTGTGTTAAAATCTCCTTTGCTGTATCCTAACATAATGGCACCAACTTTTAGGGTGAGTAGTGTTATGATATCTCTTAATCCAACCATATACTTTTAAGCTAGCAATGTTGCTATACCTAAAGTGAATCTCTTATAAACATTGTGTAGTTGTTTTCCTTTTAAAAATACAGTCTGACAATGTCTTTTCATTGGTGGGTTTAATTAACATTTAATGTAATTATTCATATGATTGAGTTCATTTGTTTTCTCTTTGTGCACTTGTTCTATTTATCCTTTTTCCTGCTTTCCAGGTTTCTTTTGGATAGAGAATTTGTTAAATCTTCTTTTTCTCTCTTTAATTGGCTTTTTAGCTACCTTCTTGTTTCGTATTTTAATGGTTGCCTATGAATCACAATATATGACCTTAATTTTCTGTCTTGAATTAATATTATAGTATTCATGTGTAATACAATTTCCTTAATAATTCATACATTTTAATTCCACATGTTATATGTCCTTATGTTTGCAACATGCATGTTATACATGTTTACATCATTCATATGTAACATACACATAAGTATATTTTACATTATGACTTTTTAAACAGCAAATGACCTTTTAGAATGAGTAAACATAGGTGTTTTTTTTCTCAACATATTTATTGATTCCTGTGTTCTTCATCCTTTCTGTAGATTCAGTTTCTGTTTGGTGTTACTTTTCCTTCAGTCTGAAAAACTTCCTAAAGTGTTTAAAATAAGCAAAATAATTATCTTCACAGGGATATGAGAGGATATCAGAAATATAAAGTAGGATCAAGAAGTCAGACAAAAGAACCAAAGGAAAGCTTAGGTATGAAAAAGCATGTGGCTGAAAAGCATACAATTAACTGAATAGTTGAGTAGGTACAGTCACAAAATAGATTTACGAGTTAGGGATGACTTAAGAAACTCTTCTAGAATAAAAGAATAAAGAAATAGAAAACATGAAAGAAAAATTAAGGGACATGGAGGATTGAAAAAAATTGACAGCATGTGGATAATAAGGTCTCAGTAAGAGAAGATTAAAACAGAATAAAGCAAGCACACAAAAAGGGAAGAAGATATTTGAAGAAATAATGACACCATACTTTTCAAATTAAAGAAACATAAAAAACTCACTGCTAACAAGACAAAAAGACAGCCAAGTACACATATAAAGAAAAACAATCATCTAGGAAAATTAAAGTGAAGTTTAATAAATCAGAGACAAATGAAAAATTATAAAAGCTTTAGAGGAAGAAACATCTTCAAAGACTAAATAAACAGATTGGTATTAGATAGTTCAGTAGGAACCATGAAAGAAAAAAAATATGTTGGAGTAAATATTGTAAGGCACAGAGAGAATAACTTGGAAACTGGAAGTTTATATCCTGAAAAATCATCAGTGGGAGGATTCTAGAGAGGGGTGTTCTACTCAGAAGTTTGCCTTATAAAATCTTCTGTGAATATACTCTAAGAGGAAATAGTTCTTTTTTCTTCTTCCTTAATTTTTTATTTAATGAATTATACATAACAGTAGAATGCATTTATGCACTTTGATACATCATACATATGGGGTATAATTTCTCATTTTTCTGAGGGTACATGTTGTAGAATCACGTTGGTCATGCAGTCATATATATACATAAAGTAATAATCTGTTTCATTCTACTATCCTTCCTATCCCCACATTTCCTTCCCTACCCTCCCTTCACTTCCCTCTACCTAATTTAAAGTAACTCTATTCTTCTCTAGTGCTCCCCCCCCTTATTGTTAATTAGCATCCACATATTAGAGAAAACAATCCACCTTTGGTTTTTTGAGATTGGCTTATTTTGCTTAGCATGATATTCTCCAACTCCATTCATTTATTGCCATAATTTAATTCTTCTTTAAAGCTGAGTAATATTCCATTGTGTGTATATACCATAGTTTCTTTATCCATTCATCTATTGAAGGACACTTAGTTTGGATCCATAGTTTAGCTATTGTGAATTGAGCTGCTGTAAACATTGACATGGTTGCACCACTGTAGGATGCGAATTTTAAGTCCTCTGGGTATAAACTAAGGAGTGGAATAACTGGGTCAAATGGTAGTTCCATTCCAAGTTTTCTAGGAATCTCCATACTGCTTTCCAGATCGGTTGCACCAATTTGCAGTCCCACCAGCAACGTTTTAGTGTACCTTTCCCCCCACATCCTTGTCAACATTTATTGTTGCCTGTATTCTTGATAATTGCCATTCTGATTGGAGTGAGATGAAATCTTAGAGTAATTTCGATTTGCATCTCTTTGCTAGAGATGTTGAACATTTTTTCATATATTTGTTGATTGATTGTATTTCTTCTGTGAAGTGTCTGCTCACTTCCTTAGTCCATTTATTGATTGAGTTATTTGTTTATTTAGTGTTAAAGTTTTTTTTTTAGATCTTTATATATCCTAGAGATTAATGCTTTATTGGAGGTGGGTGTGGTAAAGATTTTCTCCTAATCTGTAGGCTTTCTCTTCACATTATTGATTGTTTCCTTTGCTGAGAAGAAGCTTTGTAGTTTGAATCCATCCCATTTATTGATTCTTGATTTTACTTCTTGTGCTTTAGGGGTCTTGTGAAGAAAGTTAGATTCTAGGCCAACATGGTGAAGAGTTGGGCCTACTTTTTCTTCTATTAGGCGCAGGGTCTCTGTTCTAGTGTCTAAGTCTTTGATACACTTTGAGTTGATTTTTGTGCAGGATGAGAGATATAGGTTTAATTTCATTTTGCTACATATGAATTTCCAGTTTTGCCAGCATAATTTGTTGAATAGGCTATCTTTTCTCCTGTGAATGTGTTTTTGGCATCTTTGTCTAGTATGAGATAACTGTATTTGTTTCTATGTGGGTTTGTCTCTATATCTTCTATTCTGTGCCATTGGTCTACATATCTATTTTGGTGCCAATACCATGCCGTTTTTGTTACTATAGCTCTGTAGTATAGTTTAAGGTCTGGTATTGTGATGCCTCCTGCTTCACTTTTCTTGCTAAGGATTTCTTTGGCTATTCTGGGTCTCTTATTTTTCCAAATAAATTTCACAATTGCTTTTTGTATTTCTATGAAGAATGTCATTGGGATTTTTTTTTTTTTAAATTTTTTTTATTATTTATTTACTTATTCATCATGCACAAGTATAGTATCTTTTTACATACAACTGCTATTGGGATTTTTAATAGGAATTGCATTAAATCTGTATAATGCTTTTGGTAGTATGGCCATTCTGAGGAAATAGTTCTTAAGAAGAGAAATGAACAGTTTGGGTGTTGAGTGTCCCCCAGAGGGCCATGTATAAAAGCCTTGGTGGCATTGTGAGGAAGGAGGTGGTGAAACTTGGAGAGTTGGGGCCTTGTGGGAGAGCCCTGAGCACTGGAGGTGTGACCTTAAAGGGCATTGTGGTACCCCTGCCCCTTCCTTGCTCTCCATTTTTTGCTTCCTGGCTGGTGAGGTGTGTGGTTTCGCTGCACCATGTACTTCTGCCACGATGGGCAGCCTCATCACATGTCCCAAACAAAGGAACCAGTCAGTCATGAACTAGAACCTCCAAATGTAGTTAATTATTTCAGGTGTTTGTTAAGGTGGTAGACAGCTGACTGACACAAGAAGTAAATCCAAAAGGAAGCTACAATGTAGGCTATGACCTAGAGAGGTTTATTATCAAACAAAGAAACAAACCCCAAGTCCCCTCCATATACATGAAAAGAAAATAATAAAGGAAAAAAAAGTACAGAGTTACATATACGAGAGCCCTAGATGATACAAATGTTACAAGATCACAAGGTGCTTGTGTCTCTGTGTAGATCAGAGGGGAGAGAGAATGTGAGAACACACACAGATATTCAGGGGAAGTTATAAAATGTGGGCACATTTAATAAATTAATAAGGAAAAAGAATTAATAATAATAAAATATATGACATTTAAAATAAAACACCTAGCCCCTTTTCATAAAAATTATGAAAGAGGAACAGTATAATGAAGGTGCATGAAATAAAAAAAAAAGTACACAGTGGAAGAAACATTTTCTAACATAATGGTAATTATAAGTTATGTAAAATAACTGCTAGCTAACCAGAAAATGCATGACCTCATATTAGATTAAATGAACAAACAATTCAGGATTCTATTCTTTGTAGGAGACACACTTACAAAAGCCAAAATAATTGAAAAATAAAAGATGCAGAGAATGCCAAGTACATATGAAAGAAAAGAAAGGTAGAAGGCAAACCTTGGTCCCTCTTGCCTTTTCATTTCTGACTTGAATTTAATTTCTGTCTCTCTCCTTCTCTTTCCACCCCCATGCATGTAAAGGAACAATACAGTCACAATATGCAGGGAAAGCAACTGAATGAACAATTTTAGTATGACCTTCTTAGAAACTGTTAGATTAAGGAAACTTAAGCACAAAGACAGAAGATTTGATCATACAATGAACCATACTGGTTACTACACTTACTAAATTTTTGTCAACTTGATAGTTGCACAATTTTATCTTATTTGTTTTAATTTTGGTTTAAAAGCCATTATGGATGGGTATTTTTTTCAAAAGTTTATTGGATGTTTGTTCTCATTTTTTTGTGTATGAATTAACTCTTCATGGTCATTGGGGATACTCATTGTCTTTATTGAGTTGTAAGAAATCCCTGTATATGAACTTGTTAAATTTTTATTTGCAATATGTGTTCAGATGTTTGTTTGGCTTAATTTTGCTGATGCTTTTTAAGGGCTTATTTTAGGTTTTGATGTTTATGTAATCTGTGTGCTCTATCTATCCCTTTTTAGAAAATCCTTGCTTTTTGGAAAGGATGAAAGAATAGAAAAAGGTGTGATGGGATAAAAATGGGAATGTGGTAGAAACTGGAAGGAAAAAAGAAGTAAAAAATCTAAAGAATAAGAAAATATAAAGGTCTAAGATTAGCACATAATTTGCCTGACACAATAAATGTGACTCTTTTCTGTCACCATCTCACATAGGTAAGTGATATTTCTGGGTACCAAGTTTTAGACTTATCAATAAGATAAATTAAAAAAAAATAGGCCTAGGGTGTAGTTCAGTGTTAAAACACATGTTTAGTGTGCATGAGGCCCTGGGGTTAATCCCTAGCACCAACAAACTGTAAATAAATAAATAAATAAATAAATATGGAAATAAAGAAAAAGATCTACCCCTTGCTCTGATTGTGTGATCATGCATCTCTGAGCTGTTATCAGGGATGCAGGCAGGGAGCAGTCCTGGAGCAGGAAAACAGAATCGGATGAAACACTAGTGATAATGCTCCTGAACTTGGAGTACACACACCCTCTTTTTCCTTGACTAGCTGAACTGGAGGAATGGGATGCTAGGTCAAATGTATTAATTTTGAAAAGTGAACAGATGAAGAGACAAAGTTTTATGGAGTATGTAGAGATGCCTTTTATGTGTTTTCCTATTTTTACAAACATTCCCTTGCTGTTTATTCTTCTTGGGAGAGCTCTTGTCTTTGCATGACCAGAGACATGGCCATTGTGATGGACACAGTAAGCTTCTCTGCTTTCTGCAAGTCGCCTTGGTAGTCCAAGGCCAGTGGAGATTGTATTTTTTATATTCTTGTTTTGGAGTGACAGTGCCATCAGCACCTTCTTAACTAACAACAAGAGCAATCTCCTTTGACACAGTCATAGACACACTAAGAACATAGAACCACAGTAGGTTAGCCTGGAAAGCTCTTTAGAAATGGAAACGTCAGCTTCTGTAATTTTCCAGATAAGGAAATGGGGTTCAGAATGGTAGATGGTTTGTGGTGTAAGACTCCACAACTTGCCCTCCAGGACATGGCTCATTTAGAGTTCTGGCTCAATAAAAGAACCTCTGTAAACTCTGATAACACACACATGCTCCTAATAAACAATGCAATACCTGAATTCTGGGCCCCATTCACCATGGATCTGGGGAAAGCACTGAGCTGGGCATTGGAAAATCATTGGTACAGCTCTGTGCGGCCATCCATAGCTGAGGGACCAGGACCCTTATCTGTGACAGGACTCAGTGGAGAGCTAACCCTGTTTCCTTTCAGCTTTAAGTTCCCCATATCTGAGTTCCTGTGTGTGGTGACAGGTGTAATTTATACAGAAGATTCTAAAGGTCCTGGGGCCATTTCTATACCCTGGATTGTCATGTGCAGTAGAGAGACTGGATGTACAAATGCACTGTGGCCAGTTGATGTGTAGAAACAGAACGCTGTCCACAACCTGCAGTTTCTTTCCCAGGAAAGCAACTCCTCATCTACAGCAACTAGTCTGGGAAGCCAGCCTCCTGTAAGACAGACTTGTGGGAAATCAGATTGTTATCTCTTGGAACAATCCAGGAAGCCAAACTAGAACTTCTGCAATAATCAGCCCAAGATGGCCAGGGCTTGATTAATAACTGACAGCTTCCTTAATTTTTGTCCCTGCTTTCAACTTAAGACCAACCACAGAAAGCTAAGTATGCCTCTTTACCAATCCCACAGGAAGCCCAGCTTCTAGTGAGTAACTTCAACTTCTCTAAGTCAATGGCCTTCAAACAAGGTAGACTTGTGTTGCTTCCTGACTTGGAGCAACAACGCCGCTGCGGGAGAAAAACTCGGAGGCAGAATGAAGATGAAAGAAGGTTTTTTTCTATTCTTCGGCTTTAGCAATCTCTCAAAACTCTAACACTGGCTCTTTCAGCAATCTCTCTGACTCTTTACTTCTGACTACTGACTCCTTACTTCTTTACTTTACTTTCTTAGAGAGAGCTTAGAGAGAGAAAGAGAGAGAGAGAGAAAGCTTCTTTCTTCTTTCTTCTTCATTTTCTTTTACTTTTACTTTCTTAGAGAGAGCTTAGAGAGAGAGAGAGAAAGAGAGAGAGCTTCTTCTTTCTTCTTTCTTCTTTGGCAGCCTCACTTGACTCTGACCAGGAACTATTACTTCTCTCTCCTAACCGCTCTCTTTTTTCTTCTTCTGACTACGTTCTGGCTGCTCTAACTCTCTGACCCGAACTCTTCTTCCAACTGACTGAGCGACTGAACGACTGACTGAATGAATTCCTTCTGACCGCTTTCACCTGGTTATATACCTTTAGCTTTGCGGGTGCGTCCCGTGCATTTACAGGTGCGTATGATTATTATCAGGTGGAACTTATGGCTTCCAGCTAGCCGCAATAGCCATCTCCCTGATTGGGGCTGCTTCAGACTTGAAGCCTTCCCTTTGTTGGACATGAAGCTTTCCCATTCCTTTGAGTCTCTGCCAAAATAACAGGTGAAGTGACTTCCTTGCTGTATCAAGTTCTTAGTGCACATAGTAGTCCTTTCTTATCTGCAGTTTCATTTTCCAGTTTCCATTAAAGACGAAGGTCAACATTGTCTGGAAAATACTAAATAGAAAATTCCAGAAATAAACAGTTCATGAATTTTAAATTGTTCACCATTCTGAGTAGCATGGTAAAATCTTGCATCATCTTGCTCTGTACTTCCTGGAATGTGAATTATGCCTTTGTCCAGCATATCCATGTATGAACTACCTGTCTGTGTTAGTCAGCTGTCCATTACTCTAACAAAATACCTGAGTTAATCAACTTGTAAAGCAGAAAGGTTTATTTCGGTTTACAGTTTTGGAGATTTCAGTCTTTGGCAGGTTGGCCCTTTGATTTGGGCCTACTTGAGGTAATACATCATGGCAGGAGGGCATGATGGAACAAGTCCGTTCACCTCATGGCCAGGACAGGAAGAAGAAAAGAAGAGGAGGGGCCCAGGATCCCACTATCCTCTTCAAAGACATGCCTCAATGACTGGAAGACCTCCCATTAGGCTCCACCTCTTAGTTTCCACCACCTCTCAATAGTGCCAAGCCGGGGACTAAGCCTTCAACACATGCACCTTAGAGGGGCATTTTAGATCCAAAGTAGAGCAGCACCCATTGGTCACTCAGCCTTCTGGGTTACTAAATCCACTGGCACTGTATTTCAGTGCTCCTGTTCAACTGACCCTTATTTTACTTAATAATGGCCCCAAATCACAAGAGTAGTAAAGGAAAGGAGGCACTAGACATAAAACAGGCAAGGACAAACGAACTCTGGTACTATGTGGCCATGCTTCAGGGTGTATAGAAAAAACATTGTGCATGGGGCTTGGTGCTAGTGAGGTTCCAGGCTTGCACTGGGGGCTTGGAATGCAGCCCTGTGGACAGGGAGGACTGCTGTAGCCTTTGCCTGTTCTCATTAAGGTGGTCTTTGCTTATTTTCACACAGTAGTCACGTCAGGGGTAATACTTGAATTCTGGACACTGTCCATTCCCTCCTCCTCTTCCTCATGGCCACTGAGGGTTCCAGAAAGGAGGCCAGAAGCCAGAGGAAGCTGGGAGAGCAAAGGACCCTCCCTCTCATACCCAAACCCACCCATTCTTGGCCTTTGAATCTTGTTTTGTGCCATGTGCCCTTGGGCTGACCCCAACATTATTGATAATGACAAAAAAAAAAAAAAAGAGTTTTCATGAAATATAAAATCCTTATAATTTTATCCTAGGCCTCCCTGCTGGCAGCATACTTAGATGAACATTCTGAGTCAGTTTTGTCACCTCGAGTGGAAAATTGCAGCTTTGGCTTAAGTCACTAGACTTGGGTCAAAATTCTCTCTGAAAGCAGCTCCATATGAAATCCAGTCCAGTTTGCTCAGATCTGGAGAATCTTTCTTCAACATGCTGACGATAAATAATTTA
The DNA here is from genome assembly GCA_025594165.1 of Tamias sibiricus. NCBI lineage: Eukaryota > Metazoa > Chordata > Mammalia > Rodentia > Sciuridae > Tamias > Tamias sibiricus. The sequence goes on from CM046659.1 coordinate 142,792,583, forward strand.
TTTCTGTTTTAGAGCAGCAGAATGGAAATTAAAAACCAAAGTATCAAAAAGAAAAAAAAAAAAAACACTTGTTTATTCAGCAGTTATTGAGCTCCTATTGTTTGCCAGACTCATGACATAGTATCAAAGTAGACTGCTGTCATTCCTAGGGAAGCACAGTCTATGGGGTCTCCCGGGTTCATTGTTACTTCTACGCTGTAACTTTTTCTTCTCCATAGTGTATACATTTGTTGATGGATGAAAAGAGGACATAGAACCCTTTTGTTTATATTTGTTTGTATAAAACTCTCTGACCTCTTGTGTCCTCATTGTCAGGGATGCTTCTTGTAAAAGGGCAACACAACAGGCCTCATCTGGACCAATGGAATCAGGAATTCTGGGAATTCCTGCATTTTTGGGCAGGCTTTCAGGCGAGTTGAGAATGAGGACTCTGAGAACCACTGTTCTTTTCATGGCTTCTGTGCTATTAGATGGAGAGGAATTTTATTATGTATGAAGATACCAAGAAAAAGAGGTTAAGTGGCCTGCTGCAGGTCACAGAATTAGTTAATGGGTGGTTGCCACATATGAAACCCAAGAAGTAGAATGATAAAGTTATTTGAATTTGAGTCTCTCTGAGGCTTCAGGTCAAGTGCCCACTATTTGCAACTTGTAAAGGGAGACCACTTAATAAAACACGATACTGGCGAAAGTTCATTGAAGGGGGTGGAAAACCTGGTGCTATTTCTGGAGATTTCCTTTCTCTGCATGTGACTCCTGGCTAGCCAGACCTTATGGTCTTGGAGACCAGAGCCCCAGAGTAGCCCTTTGCTCAGAGAGGCTCCTTAACTGAATTAGGGAACTGGGGATCTGGTCGTCCTGTTGGTGAAGAGGTAACATTCCCCGCTCTTCCAGGAAGAGTCAATGGTTGTAACACCTTTGAGCAGAGTCTTTATCAACATCTGCTTTCCCTGGTGGTCTGGGAAATTTTATGGAGGCTTAAGCCATAACTAAAACTAAAACCCCTTCTTTTTTTTTTTTTTTTTGAACAACATGATAAGAAAGAATTTTCGTCTGAATGATGCCCCCTTTTCCTCACCCCACCCCTTTATTTTATGTTTTTTTTTTAAATTTATTTTGCATTATTTTATTTTATTGTGGCCAGTTGGCAGGCCCCAGTTTCCCCTGGGGGAGTGGTAGAGAGCTGAAAGACACACCCCAGTGGATTGCCTTCTGAGTTAAGGCTTCACCTCCTTCCTAAGCAGCAAGCAGCTGCTGCAATGTCAGGGTACCCAGTAAAGAGGGGTGGTTCCTGGTGCTTAAGAGTCCAGGTTCCAGGTTAGGCCCATCCCTGGAGACCCATCTCTTTCCACAGTGCCTTTCAAAGGAGTGTAAAAATCAATGGCCAAATCCAAACCTTTCCAGAAACAGAAAACAAGGGCAAGATGAACACTGCATGCATATAGGACCTGCATTTTTTTTTTTTTAACAAAATGTTCTTGTAAAGCATTGCCAGTCACAAGTTCTCTAACAATGGGGACATGTCTGAGAATACGTCTTAGGCGATTTCATCCTTCTCTGAGTACCATGGAGTATCCAGACCAGGACAGCTATGATATCACTAGGCAATAAAGTCTTGTGGGACCACTGTTGTATATGTGGTCTGCCATTGACCAAACTGTCATTATGTGCTGTATGACTGTATATACATGAAGAGAGAATTTTTGCTGAAGCAGCAGACTCCGAGGGGTCCTTCCTGCTTTACACACTCCGGGTTTTAAAGCCACACCTGCCAAGCAGGTCTGTCTACAGTGATCCTATATATTTGGTACCCAGTACCAAGGACTGCCCATGATGTTGGGTCCCAATGAAAGCATCAGACTCCTTCTAATATACTACTGATATTTCCCAAAGGAGCAGGGCTTGGGTTAGTCCTGTATTTCCCCCTGCCAGGGTTCTTCAATCCTTTTCCATGTTTTCCTGCTTTTTTGGATTGAAGCAGACTTTCCTTGGCTGTGTTGTTTCTTATGTAAGTTTGTGCTTGAACTTGATCAAAGTTCTGCATCTGAAGTCTTTTTTTTTTTTTTTTTTTTTTTTTGGTGGGGCTTACAAGGAAGTATTTCTTCATTCCAAAGTGCTCTGAGAAATGCTGACCATTAATTACTTATTAATAACCTGCTGGTGCTGCAGCTCAAAGCTCTGACCCATGCCGTCTGCCGGGTCAGCATGCTGGCCCCTGGAATTCTCTGCTGCACTGTGGTGAAGGGAAGATGAACACAAGGCAAAACAAACAGAACCAGACTGAATTTATTTACTCATTCAAGTGCCGTAGAAAATGTAGAAAATACAGATGAGCTAAAAGGAGAGAGGGATTGCTTTTGATCTTAGGGAAGAAATAGAAATGTTACTTTAATCTACATCACAGGAGACCCAGCTGAATCTCTCATCTGTTTTTCCACAAAACACAGAACCTTGAGTATAATTTTGGGCTACTCTTTTTTTTTTTTTTTTTTAATGATATGCTAGGACTTATTTTATGGAAGTTCAGCATATATCTGACTGCTGATGGACAACATCATTTCTAACTTTTTGATGTTATAAACAACATTTGGTTGAACACCCTGTCGTTTTCTGTTTGCAGTATCCTTGGTCACAGGAAGGCTATTTTCAATGTCTTTTTTGTTGGATTAGATCTAAACTGAAAATAGGCTTTTGCACTGTGCCGAGTGACGATGTCATGGTGTGCCCTAGAACCAGGAAGCATCTTCCTCAGGTGCTGTCTGGGCTGATGTGACCCTGCATGGCTCTTTCAGCTCCCTTTCTCATTCTCAGTGATTTCTCACCTCACCACACATGAGGTTGGAGGGTCATCCCAGTGGTTTTATGGAGGAGGGTACAGATTCATGCGTAACCATGACGTTTTTTGATGATCTCCATCTATGTGCATATGAAACGTGGTCTAGGACTTCTCTTTCCCTTCTTTAAACTAAATTTCCTTTCTAATTCATGACCCAACTTCAAGGCTGAGATTGCTTTGCATTTCCACTGCCACCCTGTTCCTTAAGAGTGTTAAGGGGTCATTGATTTTCTTGTACCTATTGTTCTTTTATTGCTCTGTGAGCCTCTTAACTGCTCAGTGCCACAGGCATTGATAACCCAAGCAGTAGCCAACTGACTGCCAATCATTAAGGTGGACTTGGGGAAAAAGGAATCACGAGTGGCATTGTGGGTGATGGGTCTTTGGTGTCCACTTTTGGGATTCCTAAGTAAGAAGTAGGCTTTGTGGGAAACATTCAGATGTGGCTTTTTCTTCTTAACCTCATTGCAAAAACATCTACCCCCTTTTCAAAATCAAACCCATTTTACCACCTACATCCTGGCACAGGGAGACAATTTCAGCATCCAGACACAGTCAGTAACAGTTCCTCATCTGGCTTTGGCAGACACTTGCTTCTGCAGTTTTAGCTTGAGAGTCCCTAAGCCAATGGTACAATTCTGTGCAGGAAATAATCTCAGAAATGGTTTACCTCCAAGGTCTTGTCTGGTCATTTGAGAGTCTAACACAGATGGTGGGAACCTAGGGTTGTTTGAGTTTGTTTTTTGGAGTCCAGGTGTGCCTGTTCATCACCTATATTTCAAGGGTGTGTTCCCAAGATGACCTAATTAACAATAACAAAATCAGGTGTTTCAAAATTATAATATCTTTAAATAGATTTTAATTAAATTTCTAGGAATCTATTGCTGTGAAATTAATCATAGATCACTAAATAAGTATTTTTGAGGATGTTTATGGTAGGGTTGCAATACTGCTATAGAGAGGGAGAGGAGAAATTTAAAGGCCAGGCACAGTGGCACACACCTGTAATTCCAGTGGCTCTGGAGGCTAAGGCAGGAGGGTCACAAGTTCAAAGCCAGTCTCAGCAACTTAGTGAGGCCCTCAGCAACTCAGTGAGACCCTGTTTCAAAATAAAAAAATAAACAGGGCTGGGGATATGGCTCAGTGGTCCGTGGTTAAGTGCCCCTGGATTCAATCCCTGGTTTAAAAAAAAAAAAAAAAAAACCCAAACCAAACCGAAAACAATCAAACAACCAACCCCCTCCAAAAATAAACAAAAAACCCAACAAGCAAACAAACAAAAACAGAAAGAAAGAAATTACAGTAAGCTAGAATGATCATTAATAATTATAAGAGAAAGATTACTTATGTACATTCACGGGAATTGTTCAGGATCTCATCTCATTCTGAGAGGAAAAGCAGGAGATAAAGCAAAGAGAATTAGATACAATTCTGCTACATTTATAGAATTGATGGCTACTCACCAATATGTTTGTGTTAGTTGGAATTGGCTGGAGGCATTTTTTTCTTCTATTTTTGTGTCTTTCTATTTTTTTTTTCCTTTTTTTGGGTAAGTTTTCAGCTGTTATGATTAGCAAGACCCTCCCCCTACAATAAAACTAATACAAATACATTTATACATTTATTCAGAAAATAATGGCCATATCTTACGCAGCATTTTATATATTCAAGGTAGAGATGGGTTGCTCCACATTTTTCCTAACACACAGTCTCATATTTTTGTAGGATTTTTAACTTTAATAAAGCACGCATCTTTGCTATTTCAGATCATATGTTGGTCATCTGCTCCTTGGGTCTTATAGAACGTATATGGATTACAGGTTAGAATGTTTGAAGTCAGGACTTGTTTGGAAAAAGCAGTATGGTCAGCAGCCCCTTCTGGGCCTGCAGTTTCCTCCACTTATCAAAGTAACAAGATGCTGAAAGCTTGCCCCTGCTCCATTTCCTTCTGCCCACCATGGAAAGTATGGCTGAGAAATCTCATTCCCTAAAGTTGGAATGCTTTTAAAAAAGATGATGCCAATGGTAGGAACAGCTAGAGAAACTGGTTTTGAACAAAAGACACCTTTTGAAATCCTTTCTGCAAAACATATAGCAATGTATGAGGTGGGAGAGTGGGTCTGCAGTAGAAGCAATGGGAATTGGGTGGCCTATGGAAACATCGTGGGGCATCCTTTCCTGGGAAGGTTGGAGGCAGATGGCGTGTAGGAGGGAATTGCATGAAGCTGTGAAACAGAGAGCAGTCCTGGGAAGGTAGAGAAGTCCCTGAAAAGATATGGGGATAAAACTGCAACTTTCTGATTCTTGTTGGAAGAATTAGGGGTTACTTGGTTGGAAATGGAAAAAAAATGTCATTCTGGAGATTTTAAAAAGGGATTTGTTTTAGTTCTTTGGGTTGCTTTAAGAAAATACCATACACTTGGCGATGTACAAAAAGAAGACAGCCATTCTCACAGTTCTGAAGGCTGGAAGTTCAATATCAAGGCAGATTTCATATCTGTTGAGGGCTTTCTTTCTGATTTATAGATGGTTGTCTTTTTCCTGCATCCTCATCTTATGAAAGGGGCAAGGAACTTTCTGGGGTCTTTAATAAAGGCTCTAATTACATGCATGAAGATTTTGCTCTCATGACCTAGTCAGTTCTGAAGGCTTCTCTTCCTAATACCATAAATTTAGCAGTTAGATTTCAACATATGCATTTGGAAGTCAGGACACAAGCACGCAGACCACAGCAGGTATTTTGAGCACTCACTTTATTGAGAGCTGATCTGTGGGGTCCATTGGGAGGGCTGGGAGCATAGGGGAGTTTCAGCAGGCTTCAAGGGGAGGATTAAGGTTTAGTTATTAGGTATCCCCCAAAAGGTAATGTGTGAGATAATGCAAGACGGTTTAGAGGTGAAATGACTGGGTTATGAGAGTCTTAATCCAATCAGTGATTAAACCCCTGACAGGGATTAACTGGTGGGGAGTGGCTGGAGGAGATAGGCATTGGGGGCATGCCTTTGGGGTATGTATATGGCAAGCTGAGTTTAGTCTCTCTTTGCTTCCTGGTGTGATGTCTTGAACCACTTCCCTCCTCCACACTCTTCCACCATTATGGTCAGCCTCACCTCAAGCCCTGATGAATAGAGAGAGCCAGCTGTCTATGGACTGAGACCTCTGAAACTGTTAGCCCCAAATAAGTTTTTTCCTTCTCTAAAATGGTTCTTGTCAAGTCTTTTAGTCACAGAAGCAAAAAAGCTGAGTAAAACAGGGGGCCTGATTTCTAGAAGGCTCTGTTCTTCCTGTGCCAAGTGGCCAGGCACAATGTGGACTTGGTGGAATCTAGCAGGAAGGGGAGAACGTGCAGAGCTGTGGAGTGCGTGGGTAGGGGGTGGGGATCAGCGGAACTCAGGGTCCCTCGGAGCTGGCTGAGAAGGGAAAGCAGTGTGCAGAGAGGGACGCAGGCGGGAGGAGTGGACCTTGCCTCGAGCAGAGCCTTCTGTAGACCAGAAGGCCCTTTAGTGAGAGCAAGGCTACTGGTGATATCTGACAGTGAGCAGGGCTGGGCCTTTTCTTTTTCTCTCTTCCAAGTTCCTGGGTGTTCCCAGAGGCACCTAGCTATTTTTGTACTTTCTTTTCAATTGAAATTCAATGTGGTATAATTTAGACCACAGGCAACTTTAAAATCAGCATTCGCTCTCCAATATAGTAGCATATGTGCAATGGGGTGGAGCTGAGGCATTGGGCTTGTGGGCCACTCTGACCCTTTGCTAACAGACCCGGTGACTGAGGGGAGGGATAGATTACCTCTGTAGCATGAATTGTTTCTGGTGCAGGGGAATTAAACTGAGACTGATGAGTGCTGGCTTGGGGAGGTACACACCCAGGGTGACAATTGTGAATATCCAAAGAAGTGCAAATAAAGTGAGCCAGCAGTGAATCTGAACACTCACAACCTAAGGCGTCAACTCTATGCAGCTCCTGCCATAGTCCTGTGGATAGGAAGATGGGCAAAATAGCCTCTGCAGGGACTCTAGAGAGTTGTGTTTTTGTGCAACATCTTTAATTTTTAAAATGTAGTTAAAGTTAAAAACAGAACGATACTGTATTAGTCCAACATAGTACATTTTCTGGGCCCTGGGGTAATGACCTCTGCAGGCTCAACAGCGTTAGGTCTAGTAGTATGGTTTAAGGCAAGGCATACCCTTTAATTTCTTTTTTTTTTTTAAATTAATTTTTAGTTGTAAGTGGACACAATACCTTTATTTTATTTTATGTGGTGCTAAGGATCAAACCCAGAGCCTTACCCATGCTCTACTGCTAAGCCATAGCCCCAGCCCCATGCTCTTTAAATTCAATCTCCTGACTCAAATGCTAGTCTCTTCCAGGAATATGCTCATAGACACACACAGGAAATCTTGCTTACCAGCTATCTGGTATCCCTTAGCCCAGCTAAGTTGATGCCTAAACTTAATCACCACAGTTACCATGTCTAGTGCTGACATAATTATCATCCACATTTTTATTCTTCCCAGACAAGATGGTGACCATGAAACTTTCCCAGCCATTCTACCCACCGGGATCTCCTACTCTCTGCTTCCATTGTGTCTAGGTGCACAGGGATGATGGAGCCTTCTCCTGCCTCTGTGACATGGCTGGCACCAAGGCTAATTTCATGGGCATGTAACCTGTACATATTCAGAAGGGCCATGTGCTTGGGTTAATGCTGTGCTGTTGCCATTGGAGTTTAATCTTTTAACTTGTACTTTGTAAGTAAGATCTTCTGGGACAATGGAGCGTGCCCCAGAACATAGAGCACATACATGTGCTCTATGTGTCTGCAGCTACTCCTTGCTCCATGAGCATAAATTCTGGTGCACCAACGTTGGTGGGAGCTCAGCTGAATCCAAAGTTATTCAAGTTAGCATAAGTGTTGCCTTGATGACTAAGTATGTCCTGAGTGACCACACTTCCCATTCAAACCAGAACTTGCTTTGAACTCAAAGAGAAGGCTGTGATGTTGCAAGAGAAGTCAACAACCAAAGAACCCTATCACATCCTTTGTGAATCCTGATGCTTCCCTGGATTAGTTTACCACTAATGCTGATAATTATGATGTAGGGGAAAGGGAACTAGCTTTTCTTTCTAGTCCTCCCTTACTTATCAAGAAGCAAAAGACAGAGCAGATTGGTGGAATATATGTATCAAGAAATGACAAAAGTCAATGAGGTAGTTTTATGCAGCATTTCCAATAAAGGTCCAGCTGAGGGGTAAGAGTAATTATGTGATTGTGGTGCCTCTGAATTCAATCATTTATACTGGTAGGAAAAAATGATACATACATACATACATACAAATGTATATTAGCTTTCTGTTTGTTACTGCAATATATACCAGAGGTAATCAACTTATAAAGAAAAAGGGTTTATTGTGGATCACAGTTTTGGAATTTCTAGTCCATGATTGATTGGCTTTGTTGCTTTGGGCTATGGCAAGGCAGCACACCATGGTGGGAGCTTATGGTAGAGTTCACCTCATGGCCAGGAAGCTCAAGGGCATGCCCCCAACAACCTCTGAAGATCTCTCACCATAGGCCCTACCTCTTAAAATTTCCACGACTTTCCAAAAGCACCATCCTGGGGACAAAGCCTTAAGACACGGCCCTTTGGGAGACATTCAAGGTCCAAACTATAGCACTATGCATAAGCTATAAAATATGAATTCTGTAATTTTGGTGACTCTGCTCTTGAGCTAACTGTTCTTCTACTTGCATTGTAAGAGTGTTGCACAATGTAAAAATGCATGGTAAAATTTGTGGTAATATTGCAACATTTTATTATTTTTTTAATTTTTATTTATTTATTTATTTATTTATTTGTGGTGTTGGGGATTGAACCCAGGGCTTTGTGAACGCAAAGCAAGCACTCTACCAACTATGCTATATCCCCAGCCCGGATTTTATTTTTTCTTAATTTAAAACACGTTAAATAGCAAACAGTAACACTGTAAATCAAGAGCAAGAATACAGAAGAAAGGAAAAGTCCTTGTTTGGCAGTACCTTTAATGGCATTGTCTCTCCTGAGTTTTGAACAAAATAAAAATGCAGGCATTTTTATTTTTGCATTCTAAGTTCTGAACTCAGCCCTGGCCAGCTCAACTGATTCTCAGTGTACCCTGAATGCTTCTCTCTCCAATTCAAGTCCCATAAAATCCAAGACTACAGTCACTACTGTAGACTTGGCCCTGGTCCCACAGTTTCCCTGTCAGTCTACTTTTATTTTCAAAGAATTAGGAGAAAGCAATCCCCTAAACTTCAAGTTCTGTTCATTCCATTTTCCTTAAGAAGTGTGTACTCTCCTTTAGAGGCATAATAAGTAATTTAATTGTCTTCAGGCCAGAGAGGACCATAGACATTTTTTTTTTTAAAATAAAAATTCATGCAACCTTAATGCATAATGAAAAACAAATGAACAAAATATCCATGCACTTTTAACTTTGCAAACTCATTGGAAATTTCTTTTTTCCCCCTCTGTCACAAAAATGTGCACATAAATTTATTACTATTTTCTTAATTTCCTGTAACCATAAAATAAAAGTCATTAAAATATTTATTCTGGGTTGAGTTAATATTACAAATACCCACTGCACCCAATGGACCAAAAATTATAAAAACATATTTCCAAGTTTGAAAAACTATTATTAAGCATTAGAATAAAATTTATTGGGAACACATCTCTTAATAAAATGGAGATTTTTTTTTCAATTAGTGTATGTTTTGAGGAAGAAACTATTATAGGAATGAGGTCAATTTCAGCATCAGTGCTGTTCCCACTCTTCCTTGTTACAGGTGTACATTTTGAGAAGACCAGGTTGAAGAAATTCTGTAACAATAGTATCACTTAGTTCCTTGAAATCATTTTTAGTTAAGTTAAAAATCACATTGAGATTTATCATAAAATTATTTTTATTGAAGTACTCTGTGGCAGTTTAATTCTTCCTATAATTTCATTGATAGCAAAAGTTGGGAATTAACTTTCTTATCAAAGAATTTGTTAGGATCATCCACTTTTCCAGGATACCAAATACTTTAACTCATCCCTTTGTTTGACAGTTTCTTCCAGGAAATGTATCATAAAAGAGTAGGATGGATAAGAAAGGTGCCATTCTTTTATAAAATAAGAGAGGACCATTCTTATTAATTTTCATGCAAATTCTTATTTGAATTGAGAAATAACTTATGTATGATAAAATATACACTTTTATAGTGTACAATTCAGTGCTTTGGAAATTCCAGTGATAGAAGAAGGTTTAGATCATTATGTAACTAATGGTGGTTTGAATACTGAACAAAAAGTTCATATCTGTATCTGATTACTTTAGGCAGATTTCCGAGAGACTTTTTATTTTTTCCTTGAAGGTATGCCACAGCCCACACTTTGAATCTTAAGGCTAGACAAGAAAAACAAAAAAAAGTTTTTTTTTTTTTTTTTTTTTTTTTTTTTTTTTTCCCACAGTATCATTAAAAAAAAAAAAAAAAAAAAAAAAAAAAAATCCTTCCCTTTTAACACTAGAGGTCACTCTGCGACCACAAATGTGAAAGAAGTGCCCTGGGGCTCCTGAAGGTCAGCACAGCTAATCTGTATAAATTGCTGAACCATGAGCCAAATTTGTACCTAATTATGGGTTGCTTTGATGCAGCCCAGCTCCTATTAAAAGTTTCCCTTTTTCCTACAGAACTGTGATTGCACTAAATTTCTCCACTACGCCGTGTCATCTCAGGCACTATGACCAAAAACACACATCATCTATGTTATAGGTTTTTGATGTTCATTATCCAGGTGGAGAAGAGCATATGACACGTGGGTATCAAATGGTGATAACTTGGTCTTTAGTTATTCATAAGACCAAGACAGAGACAGATTTAATTAATGCAACCCTGGATATGTGGGTGCAAAGATCACATAGCACAGGGTGTGGAAACAATTGCCAAACATTTTCAGACTTCCTCTTTTCTGTTTTTGGAGATGCATAAAACTAGCTCTGCATACAAGTGTATGAAATAATATTCTTACATGTATTGGATTATCAGTCGTAAATTAAAATCTTTAGGAATCTTCCCTAGAAGAGTTGAATTTCCTTTGGTTAGTTACTCTTTCAATGTAACACTTTTTTTCCCCTGAGGCTTTGAATATTTGCTACTGAAGAAATTTCATATATAATTGTAGGCAAAAATATGTGCTTTGTTTCATTATTGGCCCCTATTCATTGGTGTTTTGTCTGTGATGACAAGGACATAGGGGGCCCTCTTTTGGGTCTTCTCCTTAAGTGAGCAAGTAGAGAGCCCCAGGTGGGCAGGCATAAAGACTGAAATACCAAACAATGAGAAATAGTGGGAGTAGTGAAACTTGCCACTCCCTGCCTAGTGTCACGAGGCATGGATGAGAAATATGCAGCAGAGGCAGGTGATACCCAGGAAATGCAAGGCTTTTTTCTCTGGAGGGCAGGCTCAGCTCATTATTAAGATTCCTCTGCCTAAACTCCCAGCACCAGCAGTTGGGGAGCGCTGACGTAGATTAAATGGAGCTGATGTGCTGTTCCTGGGTCTGATTCCTCACATCCAGGGTTGGCCATGTTTAGGAAGACTTTAGCTGTGGGCAAGCCAGAAGGCTCCCCTTGTGGATTGTAGCACAATTACTTGATTGCCCTGACCTCTTGTATGTCCTACCCAGGGCTGGATTGGATTTTCAGAGTGTATTTTGCTTAGATTCAGAGCACTCAAGGTGGCGGAGATCATTATTCTCTGTAAGGAGATAACAAAAATATGCTATGGTCACTTATCTTGGCACCTAACCCATCCGCCAACCATTGATTTCCCATCTCAGTTTGCAAGGTGTTGAATGGAACCGATCAATTTAACAGCACTGATGCGGCTCAAACATGCCCATAATCTATATTTTCAGTGGGCTTCCTTCCTGATATCCTCATCCTACCTCGCCACAGTGGCTTCTTGATCGGATATATTGAAAGAAGGCATTGGGAGGTCTTTATAATGGGAGCAGCCAGCTTTAGCTCTGCCACTCTGCAGGGAGGGGCTTTGTCATGTCCTCCTCCCTGTTTCTAATGCTTTCCTTAATGTACATGCTTGCATTCCCCCGCTTGGATTTAAATTAAAAGCACCAATTAGTCTCCTATTTTCTGGCAGCCTGCAAAAACACCATTTAGGGAGGAACTGTTTAGAAAACAGGTTTTTACTTAATAAACAGTGATCAATCGAATTGATTAACCATGAACACATTCCCACTGAGTCTGTGGGTGGCGCTTGTTGTTGATAATTGCGTTTCACAAGTACAAGACTATTAAATGGCTACCTGTGGACGTTGTCCCAGCTCGTTCACTTAATAGAACCGAGGGGAGGCAGCCGCAGTGAGAACAATTGTTGATGGCAGTTTTGGGGTTGGGACAGTGTCTGAGCCAGCTTTTGGCCCCAGAGATCTCCACAGTATCTGATCAATTGTGGCCATTTAGTAGACACTCATGCACGTTTCTGTAAACCTCGCATCTGTGGCTATTTTTTATATTTTATTTTTTAGTAATTCACGTGGTAATTAGATCTTTTCATGTTGGCTTTATGTCTTTACATAAACTATAAGTGTCTGAAGCTGCCTGTGTATCAGAATTATTTCTGTGATTTGTGTAAAACAGGTTCTCCCCTTCGCTAAAATCACAGCTAGAAACTGGGAGGAGAGCTTCCTGGCTGCACTAGCTAACTAGCTGCATCTGAAGGCGTATGAGAACCATGGAAATGAAGGCGGTTTCTGCAGGAAGCCCCCCTCTGTCGTCCCGTGGCGGATGCAGAGCGTGCCTGGAGCTCAGGTTGCTAAACGTAGCTCAAGAGCAGCCAGCACCTCTACGCAGCTCATTGTGGGCTCCAGGCACAGCTCCGAGCCCAGGGTCCAGGATGCTCTTTGTGTGACAGAGGGAAGGGGACGCCTGACGTTTGGAGCTCCTGCGGAGCCCCCCTTATTTTACACAGGTTTCTGAGCTTCTCTTTGCATACATACTTTACCAAATTACCCAAAGTACTAAATAGCAACGCAGCGTGTTCTACGTGGCTAGGATTCCAAAGATTTAGTGAGAAGATCTGGGAGAGGAGTACATGGACGTAGTTTAGAATGCCTTGTATGCCCTAGGTACTCTCCCTGGGTAACTGCCCAACCTCTGGCGCTGGGTGACTTCCTTTAAAGGTCCCTTAAACAGGGAGGACTGGTCTTGGCGGAATGATCCTTTGCGCCCTCTAGCGGTTCATTTAGTACTCTTTGTACACCAAGCCTAGAGGTCCTGCGGCTCCACTGTGAGCCAAGGGCCTGGCCCCATACCCACCAAGGGAGTCACTGGGCTAAGGAAGGGCCCAGGCATTGGTGTTCCTTACAAGCTCACCTGGAAATTCTACTGTGCAATCAGGCTGGAGAGCCTTTGGTATAAACCAGGCAAAGACAGGGCCCCACGTAGTAGGTGATAACCCATATATGTTTGGCTTTGAAATATTATTATTATTACCATTATTATTATTATCACTACTGGAGATTGGATGTAGGGTCTCATATATGCTAGGCAAGTGCTCTACCATCGAGGTACATCTCCAGCACCTTGTAAAATAATTTTATTTTGAGACAAGAGTCTCACTGAGTTGCCTAGGCTGGCATTGAACTTGGAATAATCCTGCCTCTGACTCCAGAGTATCTGGGATTATAGGTGTATGCCACCACACTCAGCTTAGGGTTATTATTTATGTGTTTGTTATTGTTTTATACATATACATACATATATACATATATATATATATATATATATATTTTTTTTTTTACATAATATTGCCCATGGGTGATTCTAATCTGGAAATTTCGAATCCTCTGGGAAGACCCAGAAGTTTGTCTGGCCTGAAAGCCATTCTCAGCCCTCCTCTTACCCCTCATCTTCTGCTGAAGAGACTGGAGAAACTAAATAAGTATGCAATTTCTCGGTCTTTCCTAATGCAGTGAATAGCCATGTGATACCAGGCTAGTTAAAATAATGTAAGGGAGGAGCTGGGGTTGTGGCTCAGTGGTAGAGCACTCGCCTAGCGCGTGTGCGGCCCGGGTTCGATCCTCAGCACCACATACAAATAAACGCATTGTGTACAACTAAAGCAAATAAATAAATATTTTTAAAAAATAATGTAAGGGAAAGTCCACTGGTGGGTGTTTGTGGGAGAGACTTCTATCCTTTTTAATTTTAATATATTAAAAGAGACATGGAAGACACCATTCACTTCTCCTTCTTACTTTGAATGTAGATGTGATGCCTGGAACTTATGCGGCTATCTTGAATCCATGAGGGTGGAGCTAAGAGAAAAAGAGACCCTTTGGCTCAACCCTTTGGCTAACCCCAACAATGCCCTGCCTCCAGATATTTTTATTACAGCATAAAAAGAAGCCTTTATTTGTTTAAACCAGTGTTAGGTTATATGGCTTGAGGCCAAATAACCCATACCCAAAACAGTTTCAAATGAAACATCACAATGAAAAACTGGGTAGGAGAAAAATGTGAAGAAAAATAAATTTCTTTAGAGCAGCTACAATGGGAAAGGCACTAGGCTTTCATGTGCATAATTTCAAGCAGAACCAAGGGTGGTGTTGTTATTAGAATTGTTTTCAGTTGAGAAAACTGAGGTAGAATATCTTTACTTTGTTCAAATGTTTGGTTTAGTGTAAAGGACTGCCTCCAGAGATGATGCCTCTTTCTTAGGACTGCTTTCCTACCGCCATTGCTTATCCAGAGGAGATGCTGAATCCCAGCATTGCTGGATTGGGTGGTTAATCCAGGCAGATGGCTGCAGCCAGGGGCAGGTGTACAGGGAAGGCCACAGCAGTACCCAAAAACACCAGGTAGAATATGGCATGCCTTACTCCCAGAACCTTGGACAGCACACAGAACAAAAATGGTGGCCCTGAGAGCACCCAGCTGGTGAGCGCATGGGACCAGCCTCTTACATCAGAGACAGATGGATAGAGAGCTGTGGCTCATGGAACTATGCTCAGGAGCAGAGCACCTGGGAAGGGAGGGGAGCAAAGCTTCTGGCAAATTCTTGAGGGGAAGGTTGACTTTGGATAATCCAGAGACCAAAAATCCACTAACACGCCCCTCCAAGTCTTCACCATGAGCAGCGACCCATGTATTTAATGGAGAGGGACACAGAGCAGATACCAGAAACCCACTGGAGGTTGCACATTAAGACACATGTATTATGTAAATGCCTGCTTTATAAACAGTGTGGACCTTCTTCATAGATTGTGGCGTCAATCATTTTCATAAGTCTTTTATTTGCATTTAGCTTTGTGTTAAAGATCCTTTCCCCCCGCCACTGTTGTGTACGGCCAGGTGGACACGGATCCTGACACAGAGAACCAGGGTACCCAGGAAGGCTCCAAGTAGACCCATCGCACCACATTCAGTCTTGCATTCTAACCACAGTGCCAGCGCACCCCCTCTCCCAGCTACAGCCGCTGGCCTCTAAGTTCTCTGAGTCATTGATTCTCACCTTCCCTGACTGGATAGATCGTTAAGAGAATTGGTTTACAAGGCTCTTGCTGAGCGGTTGGCTGTGGGAGAGAAAGTAAACAGTCGCTAGATAGAGCTGTAACATATGATGTTATATCCAATGCTTAATGAGGCCAGTAAAAACAGGGAAGCAAGATTAGTCGCAGATAAATGAATGTGCCTGTGTAGAATCGAGAGATGACTGTATTTTATTTGATTTAGTTCTGGAAATGGCAGATGTTGTGTCAATTATGGCAAACTAGTTCTGACTAATCTCTTCACTGAATTCATTTCGTGGACTGAAATGGATTAAAAAATTATTTCATTTCCATGATTAGAAAAGCCAGACAGTTTCCCGTAGAAAACATACAAAGAATAAAATAGAGAATTCAAATGGCCAGAAATCCCACCACTAATAATAATTTATAACATTGATCATGTTTGCAAGTGCTAACTAGTTATCACACACTAACTAGAACCATGGCTCTATTAGCATACTAATTAACCCTCTATGAAAGAAGACAACTAGCAACCACGTGGTTACAGGGAGGAAGGTGATGCTCAAGGAAGTCAAATGACTTGGAATTAAGTGGCTGTGTCCATCTCAGGAGAGGCACTTGGACAAGTTTTGAAAGCAGAATGTCACCCAGTTGGAGGTGGTGCAGTCAGGATTTGACCCTGGAAGCTTGGCTCTGGATGCATTTTTTTAATCCCCTTTGCAGATTTATTTTATTTTATTTTTTAAAAATTAATTAACTGATTAATTTACAGTAGAATGCATTTGTCATATTTTACATAAATGGAGTACAACTTCTCATTTCTCTGGTACATACATGGTACAGAGTCACTCCAGTAGTGTAATCATACATGTGTATAGGGTAATAATGTTTGTCTCATTCTACCATCCTTCCCATCCCCACAGCCCCAACCCTCCCCTCAGTTCCCTCTACACAAACCAAAGTTTCTTCATTTTTCCCTATCCCTCTCCCCCACTCCCCACTATGGATCAGCATCCACTTATCAGAGAAAACATTTGACTTTTGTTTTTTTGGTATTGGCTTATTTCACTTAGCATGATATTCTCTAGTTCCATTCATTTACCCTCAAATGCCATAATTTCATTCTTCTTTAAGGCTGAGTAATATTCCATTGTGTATATGTACCACATTTTCTGTATCTGGATACATTTGTAATTGGGAATCTGTATTGCCTCTGAGGGAAACTATGGAAAGCATATCATTTTCTTCATCTGAAAATGCACACAGATATCATCTACATTCACAAATTTGGGACCATTTTCTATATGCTGGTTTGCAATTTTATTTGTCATGTGACTTTATGTATCTATTATAAATAAGTATTTGATGACTTTGTAGTATTCCTTTCTTTGAGTGCTCTGGTTTGAATGAGTCCTCCAAAGTTCATATGTTGGAAACTTAATCCCCAATGCAACAGTGTCGAGAGGTGGGACCTTTAAGAGTTGTTAGTCACAAGGGCTCTGTCCTCTTGAATGGGTTAATGACCTTTTGGTGGGAGTGGGCTAGTTGTCATGGGAATGGGTTCCTGATTCAGACTGTATTCAGCCTCCTTCCCCTCCCTCTCTTGCACATGCGCTCTAGCCTCCTGCCTTCCAAGATGGGATGAAGCATGAAGGCCCTCATGAGATGCAGACTCCTCTGCCTTGGACTTCCAGCTTCCAGAACTGTAAGAAATACATCTCTGCTCTTTGTAAATTACCCAGTCTCAGGCATTCTCTTATAGTGGCACAAAATAGGCTAAGATACAGATGCACATTGGAATATTTTTACAATTACAATCCTAACCCCAGGCATTTGCACCATTTACAAGTGCTGTTGGGTGATTTTATAAATAATGCTGAGATGAAAGCCAGTTTTATACATACATCTGTGAGTGGGTCCCTGATTATTTATTCTAAGTCAATTCCCACAAATAGCATTCCAGGATGACAAAATATGGGCAGTTTTAATGACCTCAATACTTATGTTGATTTTTATACAGGTTTAGTTGGGTGATGAGCTTTGACCACAATGATGAAATGAATGGTTTGTCTTCATTTGTGGTTGTGATTACAGATCTACCCTCATACGACAAGAAGGCATTGGATGGGTTGGAAAATAAGTCACACAGTGGCTCTAATGAACCCCAAGAAGCACTGTGATGGATGGTCTGCCGTTGTGGCTTGCAGCAGTGTCATAACCCCCTTGCTTGTCTGCTTTCCCCCTGGGCTGCGAGCAGAAGGAGGTCACTCACTGACCACGTGCTCATCGAGTGTTTTGCCAGGCTGAGCACGGTGTGGGGAGGGCCCCTGCCTTCACCTGCATCTCAGCCCTCTGCAGAATGGATTCTCTGGAACCCCTGGAAGGCTGCTGAGTGAATTTCTCCCCTGGGTCACCTGGCACCTCTTCTTATACTCTGCCTTCAAAACTTGCTCCAGCTGCTTCTCCTGAGATGGACACAGATACTTAATCCCAGTAGCAGGTGTTAGTAGGGCCAGTCCTTGCGGGCACGTTGAAGGGTGGGTTCTATATCATATCCCATATTACAGAAGAGGAAGCCAAGGCACATGTCTACTAAGAATTTAATAACTTGCTCCAGGCCACACATCTATGAAGTGGTGGACTGAGGATTGGAACTTGCATCTGTTTACTTCCCCAAACCTTATTCTTTCCCATGCCTCCTTCTGACTTTTAAGAATGAAGTCAGGGTTAAGTGCAGGGCTCAGTACTTGTTCTAATTTCTACAGTCTCTGGTTCAAACTGGAGCACCAGAAGGGACAGGTGCTCCTGATTGCACCCCAGGCTCAGGAACGAATCCTGAGGTCCTTGTGTAAAGCCGGGAATCCTTGGTTGCGGCAACTACTGGGAGGAAATGAGTGTTCAGAATGATTCCCTCTGGGGAGCGCGCCCTCTGTGGCATCTGGTGGCAAGAGCCTTTCTCTGCTTGTTCTAATTGGAAAATTGACTTTTGTTGAGGGTGCTGTTTGCATCAGAATGGCTTCCACTGCACTGTCAATTTCAGATAAGGAATTCACTCGCTCCCTCCTTGGATCATTTGCTTGTTTGGCTGCTTGTGCCCCCTTCTGTGTGTCAGGCCTTGGCCTTGACACTGAGAATCTAGAGGGGACTGGAAGAAAGCTTCTTCCTCAAGGATCTCCCAGTTTGTGGGGAGGACTGGGAAATGACCTGTCCTTACGTGATGCAGAATGTCGGTGGCTCTAGGGATTAAACTGTCTGGGCAGGAGAGGAAGGGATCACAGATGGCCCCGAGGACAAATGATTCCCAGCAGAGGCAGAGTGACCAGGAACCAGGAATGCTCCTAAGGAGAATTTGTTTTTTTTTAAACTGATGGTTAGTTGGAGGAATGATCACTTTGGGGTTCAGGGGTAGGGGGTGGGGATGGGGGGGTGGGAGAGAGAAAAAAGAAAGGAAAAAAGAAAAGACAAGGAAAAAAAAAAGACAATGAAGAAAATAGCAATGGATGCCCAAATATTTACAATTGAGCAATTATATAAAGCAGGCTCATTTTGTCATTTTGATTTCTTTTTGCTGAGGAGCTAAAAAGGGTGGTGGTGGTAGGAGGAGATAAATGGAAGGCAATAATAAAAAGAGTTGATTTTTTTTCTTCTTTTCAGGCCAGAAACATTTGCTGAGCTTGACGTAATGAGTGCTGATATTTTCCTGTGAAGTGCATCAAGAGAACACTTCTTAACCATAATTATGTTCTTCACCGTTGCATGTTAGAGAACAGTAGTCCCAGCTTCTGAATTCTGATGTCCCCAAAGGATACACAGGTGTCCCACCCAGGCAGAGAGGAGCAGATTTTCCCCAGAGGCTGGGGACAAAGGAGGAGAGACCAGAGTCTGCCAACACATGGCTCTGTGAGCTCAGAAGCTGTTCTTGGGGGCTGTGCTTGGTGGGAAGGAGTAGAAGCCCCTGCAGATCACAGGCCTTGATGTTCCAGTATATCTGTGGGGACTGTGGTCCTGGGGTCACCACCAAAAGCCCCACAGGCTCAGGCCACAGCCATAGTGCCTCGGCCTTGTGCAGAAAAACTGGCTGGAGGAGTTGAATGTGGCAGGGGCTTTCCCCTCCCTCCTCTGTCTTCTGAATTTCTGAGACTACATTTTTGCCCATTTGTCTGTGCTATGAAAGGGAATGTTACCCTGTACTTGAGGGGAAGGACATGCAATGACAGAGTGGTTCTCCCAAATCCTGTGCTGCTGTCCGTGTGGAATGACACCATTTCCTAAGAAAAATGTGTCAACACTGTCAGGGTGGAGATGTCACGGGAGGCCTTTCCCTTGTCGGCTCTGGGACCAAAGAGAGATAATGTGTGGGATTGTGTCCCTTAGAGGGTCCCACAGCTGCCTGCATGCCTGCATGATGGACTGTCTGTGAGCACAGGCTCGCTCTGGGGTCAATAATTTTTGAATTAAGAAGGATTTACATGATAAGTTGTAATTGTCACCATTGCAAAAGGAGATGCTGGATTCTTCAGATCAAAAGACTTTTTAAAGTGCCAGCGTTTCACGCTCCCTGCTCTGAGTAGCTCCACTGGTCAGACCCAATAATGCAAGCTTTAAAAATCCCTGTGTCTATATGTCATATGTTTAAACATTACAACGCTCTGTGGTAAGTCATCTCCCTCCTATGGCAGCCATTGATGAGAAACCCTGGTTATAAATCAGGATCAAACCAGACACAGGGGTACCCCAACTTTTAAGATAAGTTTATGAGACTTTTTAAAAATCATGCTCCTTGTAGACAGTTTCAGAAATAAATAAGTTACAAAGAATTTATAAAAATTGCCTATAATCCCACCACTCAAAGTCAACCCAACAATTAATATAAAGCAAAACAAAATGAAAAGAAAAATGGTGTAGCCATGGTTATGGTATTCCTTATAGTTGCTGGACTGGGACAGATCAAGGTCCATAGATTCTAGGTTTTTTGTTTTTATTGAACCCCCCCCCCTCCAGGATATGTTGATAGGTTTTTGCTATTAGCATGTGACAGTGTAGGTGTGGGGACAGTGATGACTTTGAATTTCTGTGAAGGATTTCCTGACTCTTAAATGATGTTACTGTGAGGAGGGGGTGACCTTCTGTCTCTGCCAAAATGCAGCTGGGTTGTACATGTCTGCTGCTGTCCTGATTCACAGCAGGTAGAGAGGTGCAGTCCTTTAGAAGAGACCATCCCTCACCACTCCCTGGCCCTGCTTTTGTGGTCTGCATATTTGTTCTGTCTGCCTGACATTTTGTTTTCTATCCATTGGTTATTGTTGGTGGTCCCTCACTAGAGATTACACTTCATATGGGCAGGCATTTCCTCACTGTTATATCCCACAGCACCTAGCACAGAGGCCTGGCACTTAGTAGATGCTCAATTAAAAGTTATTGACCAGCCAGGTGAAGTGGCACATGCCTGTAATTCTTGTAACTCAGGAGGCTGGTGCAGGAGGATTGCAAGTTCAAGACTGCCTGGGCAACTTAGTGAGAGCCTATTAAAAAAAAAAAACATGAATAAAAAAAGAAAAACACTGAGAATGTAGTTCAGTGGCAGAAGCACCCCTAGGCTCAATCCCTAAAAAAAAAAAAATATTTTTGTTGACCAAATGGACACATGCTGGGAGCTGTTGATTGCTATGAGATAGAGTCCTCCAATCTTTGGTTTGGAAGGACGCTGCCCAATGGCAGCAGTGGGCAAGGATGCATCCTTGCTTGTCCTGGAGGGTGGCCTCTTGACTGTCATGTTTAGCCTCTGCATCATTTAGAACAGGTTCAGAAGGAAAATCAAGCCACATTCCTCTTTAGGTGAACTTCGAGTTATAGAGCACTATCCCAGTGTTTTTCTATTGGTGACAATTTTGGTCTTAAGAAGCATTTGACAATGTCTGGTGATGTCTTTTGGTTGTCTCCACTGGGGATGGGGATGCTGGTAGCATCTGGTGGGTGGAGCTGGGAGGCGGGGCCTGCTCAGCATCCTCCAATCCACAGGCAGCCCTCACACAAAGAGCATCAGGCCTAATGTGTCAACAGTGCCAGAGCTGGAACACCCTGCCCTGAGACTTCTCTTGTCTTTCTTAGAAGGTGTGCAGGGAAGGACTTAACACAGGAAGGAAACAATGAGAACTGATTTTATTGATAATGGAGGTACCTGGCTCTGTGTTAGATAGTGAATAAATGAGTTCCTGTCTTAGTCAATTTTCCCATGCTCCTTTGAATAGAGTCTTTTCAGTCTCATTTTACAGATGACAAACTGAGGCTCAGAGAGCTTAGGAACTTGGCCAAAATCATATAGGCAGGCTATCTGAACACAAATCTGTCTTGTTTTAAAACTCACACCCTTCCCAATGGACGCACTGACTCCTGCAGGTGGTAGAACATCGATCTCTTCCTAAGGAAGCACAGTGGATGAAGGAGACATCTTCAGAAAGGAGTTGATTAACCTGTTGCAGTTTAAGACCTCATTAATCTGAAATCTGAAAATCCAAACAGGCTGAGGATGAAGTTCCCTCTGAATTATCACCCAAGATTAGATTTGCACTGTGTAAATGAGACTGTGAGGTGAGCATAGTGGATTTCTTTTAGAGGTTCAATATTATAAGCATTATGATTGTTGGTTTAAGCAATGCAGGACCTCAAATGGTAACCACTTCACCATTACTTAGTAACATGACCTGGAGAATCAGTAATGTCCCTAGCACTCTGCACTGAGGACAAGGTTGCAACTTTCTGGTCTTAGTCATCTATTAACACCTTTAACAAGTATTTACTGGCTACTTGCTCTGTGGCTGATCTACCCCAAGTACTGGCCTCTTGACTGTCACATTTAGCCTCTGCATCATTTACAACAGGTTCAGAAGGAAAATCAAGCCACATTCCTCTTTAGGTGAACTTCGAGTTATAGAGCACTATCCCAGTGTTTTTCTAGTGGTGACAGTTTTGACCTTAAGGAGCATTTGACAATGTCTGGTGATGTCTTTTGGTTGTCTCAACTGGGGATGGGGAGGCTGGTAGTATTGGGTGGGTAAAGCTTACTAGGGGACACCCTAATAAGACACGGTGGCTGGGCAAAGTTCATAGTCTATTTAAGGGTAGACCTAAAATCAAAAGTCACAGTGCCCTGTATGAAGTGCCAAAACTTAGACATTGATCAGGTGATAGAAGTCTGTAGAGGAGACTGTCAGAATCCTCTTTGGGCAATAAGAACAGGGAAAATGTCTTTGAGGAATAATAGTCCATCTGGGTTTTGAAGTCTGAGTGGATATGGAAAATAAAGGAGCGTTAGGCAGAGGAAGCATGGTGGTGAAGTCCTGTGGCAAGGGAAGGCACATTATCTTCAGAGCATTGTGTATGTTCACAGACAAATAGGTGAGCCTGTACTGTCTGTCAGGCACTGGAAACAGAGATGGATAATAGAGGTATATAGCTAAGATAACAATAGTGTTTGAATGCTTGAAGAAATAGAGCAATGGGGTTGTGTGCTGGAGAAATGAGAACTGGAAGGGAAATGATGTGTAAATCAAGACTTAAGTGCTATAATGAGCTGGTAATGTGACCCGAGCATGCAGATAGGGATACTTCCCTTCTCCTGCCCCCGGCCCTCTAGTTCTGGCATTTGAGTCAGGGAGGCCCTTCCCCCTTCATGGCTGAGGCCCCTAGCTGAGGTTGCTAGGGCACAGAGAAAGTTACAGGGAAGGGCACAGGTTCCTGATTCTCCATTTTCTGTACTGGTCATTTAGGGAATGAGGAGGTCTGCCCTCCGTGGACCATTCCCTTGACAATTCTCTGGAGCACCTGCTTGATGATGGATGTGCTGAGCATCATTGCAGGACTCAGGGGCCCTCTCTGGTTGACTTAGAAGATTCACCACTGGCGGGAAGGTGCACCTCCAGGGTCATGGAGATGCAGCATTGTGGAGTGGCCACGGACCCACTTTCCACCAGAACAGCTGTTTCCTGACAGTGGGGAGGTCACAAGGAGGAGTCCTAGAGGCAAGGAGGGAAGTGGGCTCTGTGCCTAATGATGGCCTTGTGGAAGATGGACAGTTGGGCTATGTTGAGAGGTCGATGCTTCGGGTCATTCAGCATTGTCTCTATAAGCAGGGCATGGGTGGAGGGGTGAGGCTGATGAGAACTGAGCAAGGTGGGGATGTGAGCACCCAGAGCCCCAGAGGGCACGGGAGAGGGCAGGAGGCAAGACAGCTGGAAAGTGAGGTAGAGCCTTGTGAGAAGTCATGACGTGGACCTTGGATCTCTCCTGCAGGTGATCAGGACATGCCCAGTAGCTCTGGATGGTGAATGGTACTGTGGATTAGAAATGTTCCCCTGGGAGCGACCCAGCCACCAGCTTGCCTGGCCACTGGCTCACGCAGTCATCACCTCAGGGGCTGGGAATAGCAGCTCCCCACTGCAGACAGGGCCCAACCAGAGGAAGGATCCCCTCCATTCCCTGGGGAACTGCAACTTGCCCAGCTGCAACCAGAACAAGCAGCAGACACCCCCTGGAAGGAGTGGCCTAGCCACTAGCCTGCCTGACCACCAGCCCACACCATCACCAGGACCAGGAACTGCAGGCTCCACCCTGTGGAAGGGCCTGCTGCCCACCTGCCCAATCCCCACCGAAACAACTAGACTGGGAGGAGACTCAGGAGGAGGAGAGTGGGGAGAAGAAAGCCAGACTCCCTGCTCCACCACACTGTGGCCAGGAGGGGATCTGGAGAAAGAGGCCCTCTCCACGCCTGCAAATTGGAGAGGCAACCTGCGTCTTCCCAGAGAGACACACTGAATGGGGATCCCATAGCTACTCAACCCAACACCAATATAATTATAGGCCTGAGGTTACCACTGCCACAAAACTGAGTTAGCTACACTACTACTAAGGAACAACAAAAAGGTCCGGGTAAGACAACACTAAGGTCCGTCACTAGAGACCAGGATGCACCAAAAGGTGCAACCAGTTATGATGTTGTGAACTAATAGGGAATCTTACATGGGGTTGTCTATCTCTTGCTTCTTCTACTAACAGCCAAATTCTAATGATTATACTCTCACTAGTCAATAATCTAATACCTCTATTTTCTTACATCTTACTTCATAAACGTTTAAGCCAACATATAAGTCCCCCCTTCTATCATTAGATACTGTAAACTACCACGCAAAAATAGAGACTATATGGAATAAGATAACTGATCTCATCATTTCTGTTTATAGTGACAAAACTGTAAATATAAAAATAGAAACTGATATATGGACACACATTGGGTATGTTGAAGGATCTGATATTGATATTTCCCTAAAAAGTGAGGTTCTGGATAACCTGGAGGGACCTTATAAGACAAAAGGGCAGAAGTTGTAATACCTCAGGCTTACCTTGCAAGAGAGGAAAATACATAGACATCATGAGGAAACAAGGGAGGAAAATGCCCCAAACAAACCAAGATACTACAACAATAGAAATCATAGATAGCACAGTAGGTGAAATGTCAGAGAAGGAGTTCTGGATATACATAATTAAAATGATAAGGGATTTAAAAAATGACCTAAGTGAACAGGTGCAGGCAAAAATTAATCTCTCCAACAAAGAGATAAGGGATCAAATACAGGCAACCATCAATCACACCAACAAAGAGATAAGAGAACAAATCCAGGTATCAAAAGATTACTTCAAGAAAGAGATAGAGAGTTTGAGAGAAAAAAAAAAAAAAAAAAAACAGAAATCCTTGAAATGAAAGAAACAGTAAGCCACTTAAAAAATTTAATAGAAAGCATCACTAACAGATTGGACCACTTGGAAGATAGGACCTCAGACAATGAGGACAAAATATATAATCTTGAAAATCAAGTTGACCTCACAGTGAAGATGGTAAGAAACCATGAACAGAATATCCAAGAACTATGGGGTACCATCAAAAGACCAAATATAAGATTTATTGGAATAGAGGAAGGTGCAGAGATTCAAACCAAAGGAATGCACAATCTCTTCAATGAAATAATATCAGAAAATTTCCCAAGAAGGAAGAATAAATTTGAAAATCAAATACAAGAGGCCTATAGGTTGCCAAATGTACAAAATTACAACAGGTCCACACCAAGGCACATTGTAATGAAAATGCCTAGCATACAAAATAAAGATAGACTTTTAAAGGCTGCAAGAGAGAAAAGTCAGATTACCTATAAGGGAAAACCAATTCACATCTCAGCAGATTTTTCAATCCAGACCCTTAAAGCCAGGAGAGCCTGGAACAACATATGCCAGGCTCTAAAGGATAAGGGATGCCAACCAAGAATTTTATATCCAGCAAAATTAAGCTTTAGATTTGAGGATGAAATAAAAACCTTCCATGATAAACAAAAGCTAAAAGAATTTACAAGAAAGCCTGCTCTACAGAACATTCTTGGTAAAATATTCCACAAGGAGGAAGTGAAAAACAATAATGAAAATCTGCAAAGGGAAGAACTATAATAAAGGGAAAAACTGACCAAAGGAAAAACCAAGTCAAACTAAATACCAAAAATAATAAAAAAATAAAAATGACTGGTAATACAAATTATGTCTCAATAATAACCCTGAATGTTAATGGCCTAAACTTACCAATTAAAAGACATAAGCTAATAGATTGGATTAAAAAAAACAGACCCAACAATTTGTTGCCTTCAAGAGACACATCTCATAGGAAAAGATGCCCACAGACTGATGGTGAAAGGATGGGATAAAATATATCACTCACATGGTCTATGTAAGCAAACAGGGGTCTCCATCCTCACATCAAATAAAGTAGACTTCAAGCCAAAGTTAGTCAAAAGAGATAAAGATGGACATTTCATACTGCTTAAGGGAATCATAGATCAACAAGATATAACTGTTATAAATATATATGCCCCAAATAATGGAGCACCTACATTCATCAATCAAACTCTTCTCAAGTTCAAGAATCAAATAGACCACAACACAATCATTCTAGGTGACTTTAACACACCTCTTTCACCACTGGATAGATCTTCCAATCAAAAGTTAAACAAAGAAACTATAGAACACAACAACACAATTAATAATTTAGACTTAACTGACGTATATAGAGTTTATCACCCATCAATGAGCCAATACACTTTCTTCTCAGCAGCACACGGATCCTTCTCAAAAATAGACCATATATTATGCATAAAGCAACTCTAAGCAAATATAAAAAAGTAGGGATACTACCCTGCATTCTATCAGATCATAATGGAATGAAATTAGAAATCAATGATAAAAAAAGAAAGAAAAGCTACATTAGCACCTGGAGACTAAATAATAAGCTATTGAATGATCAATGGGTTGCAGAATACATCAAGAAGGAGATTAAAAAATTCTTAGAGGTAAATGAGAACAATGATACAACATACCGAAATCTCTGGGACACTCTGAAGGCAGTACTAAGAGGAAAGTTCATTGCATGGAGCTCATTCCTTCAAAAAAGAAAACGTCAACAAATAAATGAACTAACATTACATCTCAAAGCCATAGAAAAAGAAGAACAAATCAACCCCCAAAGAAGTAGAAGACAGGAAATAATTAAAACCAGAGCTGAAATTAATGGAATTGAAACTAAAAAAAAAATTGAAAAAATTGACAGAATGAAAAGTTGGTTCTTTGAAAAAATAAATAAAATTGATAGACCTTTAGCTATGCTAACAAAGAAAATAAGAGAGAAAACACAAATTACCAATATCTATGATGAAAAAGGAAATATCACAATGGACACTACAGAAACACAGAAGATAATTAGAAATTATTTTGAAAATTTATACTCCAATAAAATAGAAAATAATGAAGACATAAACAAATTTCTAGAGACATATGATATGCCCAAACTAAATCAAGATGATATACACAACTTAAATAGGTCAATTTCAAGCAAAGAAATAGAGGATGCCATAAAATCTTACCAACCAAGAAAAGGCCAGGACCAGATGGATACACAGTTGAGTTCTACAAGACCTTTAAAGAAGAACTAACACCAATACTTCTCAAACTATTTCAAGAAATAGAAAAAGAGGGAACACTCCAAGACTCATTTTATGAGGCCAATATCACCCTGATTCCAAAACCAGACAGAAACAAATCAAAGAAAGAAAACATCAGACCAATATCTCTAATGAATATAGATGCAAAAATTCTCAACAAAATTCTGGTAAATCGAATACAAAAACACATCAAGAAGAGAGTGCACCATGATCAAGTGGGCTTCATTCCAGGGATGCAAGTTTGGTTCAATATAAGGAAATCAATAAATGTAATTCATCACATCAACAGGCTCAAAGATAAAAATCATATGATCATCTCAATAGATGCAGAGAAAGCATTTGACAAAATACAACATCCCTTCATGTTCAAAATGCTAGAAAAAATAGGGATAACAGGAACATACCTCAACATCATAAAGGCCATCTATGCTAAACCCCAGGCTAACATCATCCTAAATGGAGAAAAATTGAAAGCATTCCCTCTAAAAACAGGAACAAGACAGGGATGCCCTCTTTCACCACTCCTATTTAACATAGTTATTGAAGCCCTAGCCTGAGCAATTAGACAGATGAAAGAAATTAAAGGATACGGATAGGAAAAGAAGAACTCAAATTATCAGATGATATGATTCTATACACAGAAGATCCAAAAAATTCCACCAGAAATCTTCTAAATCTAACAAATGAATTCAGCAACGTAGCTGGATATAAAATCAATACCCATAAATCAAAGGCATTTCTGTACGTCAGTGACAAATCCTCAGAAAGAGAAACTAGGAAATCTACCCCATTTACTATAGCCTCAAAATAAAATAAAATATTTGGGAATCAACTTAACAAAAGAAGTGAAAGACCTCTAAAATGAAAACTACAGCACGCTAAAGAAAGAAATTAATGAAGATCTTAGAAAATGGAAAGATCTACCTTGTTCATGGATAGGTAGAACTGATATTGTCAAAATGACCATTCTCCCAAAAGCACTATACAGATTCAATGCAATACCAATCAAAATCCCAAAATCATTCCTCATAGAAATAGAAAAAGCAAGCATGAAATTCATCTGGAAAAATAAGAGACCCAGAATAGCCAAAGCGATTCTTAGCAAGAAGAATGAAGTGGGTGGCATTACTATTCCAGACCTTAAATTGTACTACAAAGCAATAGTAACAAAAACAGCATGGTATTGGCATCAAAATAGACCAGTTGACTAATGGTACAGAATAGAAGACTCAGAGATGAACTCACACACCTACAGTTATCTTATATTAGACAAAGGTGCCAAAAATGTTCATTGGAGAAAAGACAGCCTCTTCAACAAATGGTGTTGGGAAAACTGGAAATCCTCATGTAATAAAATGAAATTAAATCTCTTTCTCTCACCATGCACAAACTTAACTCAAAGTGGATCAAGGACCTAGGAATTAAACCAGAGACCTTGCAGAAGAAAAAGTAGGCCCAAATCTCCATCATGTTTGTTTAGGCTCCAACTTCCTCAATAAGACCCCTATAGCACAAGAACTAAAAACAAGAATCAATAAATGGGATGGATTCAAACTAAAAAGCTTCTTCTCAGCAAAAGAAACAATCACTGAAGTGAATAGAGGGCCTACAGAATGGGAGCAAATCTTTACCACAAGCACATCAGATAGAACACTAACATCAAGGATTTATAAAGCTCTTAAAAGCCTTAACACCAAAAAAACCCCCAAATAACCCAATCAATAAATGGGCCAAGGAACTAAACAGACACTTCTCAGAAGATGATATACAATCAATCAACAACTATATGAAAAAATGTTTGACATCTCTAGCAATCAGAGAAATGCAAATCAAAACTACTCTAAGATTTCATCTCACTCCAGTCAGAATGGCAGCTATCAAAAAAAAAAAAAAAAAAAAAAAAAAAAAAAAAAAAAACAATAAGTGCTGGCGAGGATGTGGGGAAAAAGGCACACTCTTACATTGCTGGTGGAACTGCAAATTGGTGAAGCCAATATGCTAAGTAGTATGGAGATTCCTAGGAAAACTGGGAATGGAACCACCATTTGACCCAGTTATCCCACTCCTTGGCCTATTCCCAAAGGACTTAAAAACAGCTTACTACAGGGACACAGCCACATCAATGTTTATAGCAGCACAATACACAATAGCTAGATTGTGGAACCAACCCTGATGTCCATCAGCAGATGAATGGATAGGGATACTTTGGTATATATACACAATGGAACACTACTCAGCACTAAAAGAGAATAAAATCATGGCATTTGCAGGTAAATGGATGGAGTTGGAGAAAATAATGCTAAGTGAAGTTAGCCAATCCCAAAAAACCAAAGGTCGAATGATCTCTTTGATATGAAGATACTAACTTATAAAGGCAAGAGAGAGGGAATGAGAGGAATGAAAGAGCTTTAGATAGAACAAAGAGGGGGGAGAGGTGAGGGTACAAGGGGATAGGAATAATGGTAGATGGAGTTATTCATGATTACCCTAAATACATGTATAAAGACATAATTGTTGTAAAAATACTTTATGTTAAACCAGTAACTCAAACAATTGTGCTCTTTATATGTAATATGAAATGAAATGTACTCTGAAAACGTGTATAACAAATTAGAATAATAAAAAAATTAAAAGAAAATAAATATTCCCCTGGAAACTGCTAGGAGAACTGGGTCAGCGAGGACCTTCAGGCTGTGACAGTCAGCAGGCCATGTCAGAGGTGGCGGGATCCCCCAGCCTTGGGATCTGGGATGAGACAGGCAGTCACAGCCCCTCCTGGCCTCAGGTAGGGGAAAAAGTGTCAGTTGGAATTTGAGGATGCTGAGGGCAGAAAGCAGGCAGCTGCTGGACATTCAGGTCTGAGGCTCGGGAAGCCAGAGACAGAGTTGGTGACAGAAGGTGAGTTGTGAGCAGCATGTTGGAGATGCTGTGGAAATGGGAAGAGTGAGAGGAGGCAGGGGACAAAATCCTGGCAGATCCCAGGTCTCATTGGTGGTCAAGAGGAGGAGTCCCATAAAGGTGAACGGAGAGAGGTGGCTCGGGACATGGAAGGAGAATCAAAGGGAGTGTGATCATGGTTACTGATGAGAAATGGTGACAATCACCTGTGAGAAGAGTCTGTTTATTTTTTATGATGAAATTGAAGCTTTAGCTAAGCTACGGAACCAACCTAGGTACCCTTCAACTGATAAATGGATAAAGTAAATGTGGTCCATATATACAATGGGGTATTAGCCTTAAAGAAGGATGAAATTATGGCATTTGTCCATAAATGGATGGAAATGGAAACTATCATGCTAAGTAAAATAAGCCAATCCCAAAGAATCAAAGGCCAAATTCTCTCTGATATGCAGATGCTATCTCACAATAAGCAGGGTGGGGAAAGGGAAGAACAGAGGTTCACTGGATTGACACAGAGGAATGAAGGGAAGGGGGAGGATGGGAATAGGAAAGACAGAAGAATGAATCGGATATAACTTTCCTATGTTCTTATATGGATACACAACCAGTGTAGCTCCACATCATGTACAACCATAAAAATGGGAAGTTATATCCCATGTATGTTTGATATGTCAAAAGACATTCTACTGTCATGTACAACTAAAGAGAACAAATAATAATAAAAATAAAAAAGAAATTGAAGCTCAGGAAGCTTCTAACTGGTCACATAGGTAGCCAATGCAGAGTGGGCACATGGCAGGTACTAGCAATGCAAGTTGGGGACAGATCTATTAACCAAGTCACTCAGTTTAGATTAATTTTATAGCTTCTTAAGAATCACATTCACAAGAGTTATATGTTTTTTAAATACCATATTAACACACACACACATATACACACACACACAAAGGTATACACATATTTATTAGAAGGAATATAAATGTATTGGAGAAAATTTGGACAATAAAGAAAAGGAAAAAATATCAGCCACAATCCTCACCTTTTAACACAATCACTGTTAGTATTTTGGTATGACTTTTGGCGATAACTTTTCTAATTTATATTCTGATTTAAAAAAATCTAATATCCTAACTAATTGTTGAGGCTTTGCACAGACTCTATAGCCACCCCCCTTAATGGACACATAAAAATCCATCAAGTGAATGTTCTACTTATTAACTTGAGCATTCTCCAATCTTGAATACTAAGTTATTTTCTCTTTTGTCACTGCCGTTTGGTGTGATATTATTATACTCTATTGAACATTTTTCTGAATTTAAGATAATAATAATTTCCTCATGAAAGTTTCACAGTCAATATTTTTATTGGTCTTAATACATATTGCCAAATTGCTTCATGAGAGAGCCCTGTATGTAATTATCCAGTAAATGCATGACTGGAGATGTTTGCTTTTTAATTTTGGATGTCTTCATTGCAATCACTTGGCTTGGCAGCATGGAAGTCAGAGGCCTTCAGCTACCACCAGTGACAGGGCCACCACTGCAGGTCTGTAACAGGGCTTCAGGGTTAACATGAAGCCAGGAGGGGGTTTGAAAGAGCCAAAGTGGGTATTTCAGTGGAAACTTCTCTATCAACTGGCTGGATTTGCAAAGGTTTGAGTGGAGACATACCTGACAGCGGGACCAAAGGGGCGGCCAGAGAGTGTGCAACAGTGAAGACAGTGACACAAACGGGAACCCCAAATGTCACATTGGCTCATTCCTAGTCTCTCCAGAGAATTCACCACTGGAGACTCTACCCTTTCATTTCTTGAGGGACTAATTTACTGGACCAGTTGAGCATCTCTCTGGATCCTCCAGGGAACAGTGGAATTCTAAAGGGGCTTTCCCATCCTCTGCCCAGTGCATGCGGAGGTGGGATCCCAGCCAGTCATGTCCACAGCTCCCAGTACAGCACAGACAGGCTGCTGCTAATGAGCTCCGGGCTGCCGCCTTGGATCCAAGGGACATGTGCATGCTGCCAGCTAGAGAGGGGCTAAATGCCACTCCTCTGTGTGCACATTCTTATTTCTTTGGCTTCTAAATGTCCTTAGAAAGACAATGGTAATAGAAGAGAGTTAAGGGGATGGGAAAGGGTTGTATGGTGGATTCCATTAGATAGGATGTGATGGCGAGGTCTAAATATTGCATTGCCAAGAAGAGAAGGGGAAAGCGACTTCCCTGCTCCTTGTCCTTGACACACGCCTTGATAGACCACAACAGATATTAACCGTTGGTTGGGAAATGCTTTTAAGCCTAAAGTGCCTTCTGTGGGTTTCTAAATTCTGAGAGGTTCAGATAAGGACTCTGGATTCCCAGGGGAGAGAAGGAGTAAACAGGCAGGATTACAGCTTTTCAGAGAAGTCTTAAGATAACAAAGCGCTCATTAATGTTAGAAATACACTGTGGCAGACACCTTTATTTTTGTTTAGTCTTTTGACAGGGTTGGAATAAAAAGAGTTATGCAATAGGGGGAGAAGCCCTACCTTCATTTAACTTGCTGAATTCTGCGGGTATAATTACCTATAAGTGTAATTACAGAGAAGACAAATGGCATTTTTAGCTGTGGTCTTAAAGAGTGAGTTAATTTCCGACTTTGACCAGAACTATGTTAATTAGCCTCCGTGAGCTCCCCCTGCTTTCTCTCTCTCCCTCTCCGTGTGTGTGTGTGTGTGTGTGTGTGTGTGTGTGTGTGTGTGTGTGTGCACGCGCACGCCGAAATGGAAGTTTTTCACCTAGGACTGAGTGTGGCAGTTTCCCCTGTACCTTTGAGTAATGAAAGGACACTGCATGCCAACTGAATCAGGGCTGCTGTATTAATAAGGCTACTTTCCTGTCCATTTATCATCAATTAAAGGTGCGCTAGTTTGTAAAGTAACCCCACCTTCGGCCCAGCCGCCCAGAACGGCTCCTCATTTATTTTCTGCGTGGTTTCGTTTGGAGTTAGACCCACCTTGCAGCTCAGAGGTGACAGGCTGCATGAAAAAGTACACTAATTGAGACATCTCAAGGGAGAAATATA
Source organism: Tamias sibiricus (assembly GCA_025594165.1). NCBI lineage: Eukaryota > Metazoa > Chordata > Mammalia > Rodentia > Sciuridae > Tamias > Tamias sibiricus. Next base: position 142,825,966 of record CM046659.1, read on the forward strand.
AGAAAACTGAAACGGTAATTAGAATGAGAAGATTTTAAGCTGGGTAAGGAAAATCGAATGGAGGTGCATATTAGGGGCTGTTACAAATGGGGATGAAGGTACTTGGAGCTGGGAAAGACAGAAATGGATGTTTGAGTACAGCACGCCCTTTTAACACTGCAGGGAGAGAGAGGAGAGTACAACAACATCCTGGGTGCAGGTACGTGGATGTTCAGGAAGGGTGGCCTCTTATGCAGGCTGCATGACAAAGCTGATGGCGGAGCTGACCAGAAAATTGCCAGAGTTTAAGTGGAGGCTGATGTTTTGGGGAGAGAAATCTGCTGGACCTCTGATAGGAAATATGGTCCTAAAACTAAAATGGGGTCTAACTGCTCCCAGGCATTTGTGCGGGAGTGGTGAGAGAAGCCGCAGGGAGTTTCTGGTGATCCAGAGCGGGAGTGTTTTTTTGGCGTCCACTTTAGTACTCCTACTTACGTGCCCTTAAAGCTGTGCTTCTCAGGATTTGAGAATGCCACCACAAGTCCAAGTCTTCCATGGCAACAGGTAGAACAGGTGGATCAATTTTCCTACGACCTCATCCCTCGCACATGGATGATTTTTTTTTTTTTTTTTTTGGTTAGGAATTTAGATTCCAATCGTTCATCTCCTTTCTGAAACGTGAATCCCCAGGAACTAACACACACATGAGCTATTTTAAGAAATGTTTCTTTAAGTGTGGGACAATCTTGGGTGGCCAGTTTCTATTTTAGATTGGTGGGTTGTGAGCCCCTGTCCTTGCCTACCAGATCTGGATGCTCCGAGAACTTTGCACTTCTCACTTGGTCTGACCATCTCATTGAGCCAATGAGGCTAAAATCAATGGGCTAGAGACGTAGGGACCTTCCAGGGTGGATGGGAACATCTCGTAGTCCAACCAACACAGGGACCCTTGTCACGTTGCTGGAAGGATCAGGTTGAACACTTCCAATAACAGGGAGCCTCAAGAGATGCCATGCTGTCACCTTCTCTCTGCAGAGTGGACATGTCCCTTTTAGCTGTTTTCATCCAGCTGTCAACTGTCATACTTCTCATGTCTTGTCACCAGCCTGAATGTGCTCAGTTTCTTTAACAGTTCCTGGGAGGATATGGTTTTTAGTTCCTTCCCACGTTGGCCATCATCATGTCTGGGAGCCAAAGTGAACCCTGGTGTGTGATCTGGCACAAAATGGAATATCTGTTGCCTTCTTTGTTGTAGAACATATATCTCTTTTAATGAGTCTCAAGACCATCTTGATTTCTTTGGCAACTGCATTGTACGAACCATCGTAGTCAATCTCTTGGGTCCTGTGGTGTGCTGGACACTGGGACTAGAGGGGATGAGCAAGACACATGTAGCCTTGCTTGTCTGGAATTCATAATGTGCTGAGGAAGAGCCAGAGGTGAAGGAACCACAGTGATGCTGTCTAGTGAAGGTGGAGCCAGGACAGCAACGGGATCATAGGACTTGGACTCAGATCTGGTTTTGTGGGGGTGGAAGCACTCAAGCCAAGCCCTGCAGGCTGTGTAGGCACATGGCTGGCGAAGCAGGGGTGGGAAGCAAGGTGTGGTGTGCACTTGTAGAGAGAAAACTCCATGTGCAAAGGTCCTGAGGTGAGGAAGGTGCCAGCTGACGGATAGATGTCCCAGAGAGAAGTGACTGTGTCAGACTGTGAGGTGGGGCGAAGTTAGAAGGAGGCCAGCGATGGAGCTGGCCTGCTCCATCCACCAGAGGGCCTGTCACTCTAGACCAGGTTCTACCTTTGGCTAAAGCCTGGGAAAGGCCCTTTTATGCAAGAAGTGGCCAGATTGCATTTTCAGCTCACTCGCTGCAGAACCCTGATTTTTCGGATGTCATGCTGGGAATCCTGTTCCTCCCTGCATTCCCTTCCTGTGATTGTACCCTGGGTTTTCACCTTCTGATTAAGAGTTTTATGTCCACCCACATTTTAGACTTTGGTGTACATAATCACAGCAGTCTATATGGACATTTACACTTGGATTTTGATTCTATCCCCTGATATATGCACTCTTCCTCCCAACTCTGCTCAGTTTTCTAAGTATCTCTTCTGATCTTCTAGGTGGCTGAGGGCTTTGAGCTGGACAGAACCTTGTAGCACTTGCCTGTGAGCTGTCCCCTGGGTGACCTAGATCCACTCATGGGCCCATGTTGTGTTCTTGTTGAAACTACCCTTGACTCTTCCTCATTGAACCTACATCAGCCTTCCTGTCTTCCCCTGGTCAGATGAGAGAGATCCCTTGGGGGATGTGGCCCTGTGGTCCAGTGCCCCTGAGTTCAATCCCCAGCACCAAAAAAAAAAAAAAAAAAAAAAAGCCCATGGGGCTACTGCTATTAGGACCATGGAGGAAGCTTTTAGCGGGAATTCTGATGAATCTTAGAAAACATCCTGCCACGACTGACTCTGCCTTGACTTGAGATGCCTCTTCTGAAAGGCACTGCTTTGAGGAACATTGAAATGCAGATGCAGTCGTCAGGTGGTCTAGATGAGTTCTTTGGTCAACACCTGAAGCTAGTTGGGGCTTTCTAATAATTATTCCAGACAATAGACTAAATCTCACTTCACAAATGTGGTGCTAGCAAGTATCAGGTGCCTACATGCTAATGCAATGTGGGCTGATTCTGTTTTCAACTATAGGCCCCTCTTGAGTTCCAGTCCCCCACGGGGCTCTGATCTTATTTTGAACTCCTCAGTTCATCAACTTCTTTCAGTCTTCCTTGTTGTCAACTTTGAGTTTGAATGAAGTTTGCTTTCTTGGTGGCTTATGTGCCCAGTGTGGGGAATCCTTAGGCTCTCAGCCTGTAGTTATACGCCAGTTGTCCCTGGAGTTGCAGTTCTGTGTACATCCTGAGACATAAAGCATCTGTGTTAGTCAGTTCTTCATTGTTGTGTAAATACCCAACAAGAATAACTCAGAGGGGGAAAAGTTAATCTGCTTCATGGTTTCAGAGGTTCAGTCCATAATCGGCCAACTCCATTGTTATGGGCCTGAGGTGAAGCAAGACATCATGGTGGAAGGGTGTGGTGGATGAAAACCACTCAGCTTACAGCAGTCAAGGACACAGAGAGCCAGGAATAAGAAGTAATTCCCAAAGGCATGCGCCCAGTGACCTACTTCCTCCAGCCATGCCTCATAGTTACCACCCAGTACAGTAGTCTTTCAAATTATTAATCCATAAAATGGCTTAATCTACTGATTAGGTTACATTTTACCTCTGAACATTGTCACATTGGATAACCCATGAGCTTTTCAGGGAACATCTAATATCCAAACCATAGCAGCATCTTGCTTTCTTCCAGTGTGTACTCTCTGAAATTCCCATTGTGTGGCCACATACCTGGGATTGTTCTTGGGATTCTGCCAAGGTTCTGGGAGAGGATTTTGTATAGACTGAGCCCTGCTCCCTCCCAGGACAGACACATCTCCCTTGGCAAGATAGCAGAAGCATCCACTCCTATTGAAGTGTCAGGCTCTGGTCACTTTCTTCTGCTTCTTGTATTACTTTACCTTGGTTGTGTCAGAGGGTGGCTCTTTCTTCCTTTCATGTTTTAAGTGGGTTACAAATTTCTGCTGGATTACAGCTGCCAGTTATCATGCTTTTTTTTTGTTTTTAATTTACTGTTAATAACCATAGTAATGGTACGACTAATTTCACTAATCAAGCAGAAATAGTTATCAAGCCAGCAGTTTTGAGTAAGAATGGATAACTTTACAACGCCATGAAGACATGGCCTTATGAAGGTTGAAAATTCAAAGCCAGCACCACTTGGATGGTGAGGCAATGACGAATTAGCTAATTATAGTGGTTTTACATCGCTGTTTGATCATTATTAAAAAATAAGTTTCTCCCTCCCCCAACACACACACACACACACACACACACACACACACACACACACAAACAGGCAAAACCCTATCAAACAAGTTTCTTTTTGAATTTAAAATTACTCTCGGGGGCAGGGAGGTTTCTGAATCACAGATGAAAATGTGAACATCAAAGAGATCCTCCCCCTTCTTCTAAGGGGAGAAGAGCTTTTTCTTCCCAGCTAAATAAGGAGGTAGAATAATACATAGATTTGAAAGTAAAGTTTCACGAGGGCAAGAAGAGAGTAGAAAACACCCAGTTCCTCTGTGTGGACAAGTTAGAATGTTGCTCTGATGAGGTAGAATGTGACTGATAAAGGCCATCAATAGTCTTAGTCAGGTCCAGAACTAGGGACCACTTCTTCCTGAGTGGAGAAGGGCATATGCAGAGGCTGTTGTCTCATCAGCCATCCAATAAGAGGTGCTGGACCCTAAAACTGAAGAACTCTGGGCTAGCCTCCAAATTTATTCTTTAGAAGAGGATTGATAGAGACATTCAAAAATTAAAAATATTTTGGGGGATTGTGAACTGAAATTGATTTCCATGCATGTATGAATTTTTCAGGATGAACCCAACTACTATGTGTAACCATTAAGCTCTAAGAAAAAAATCAAAATAATTTTGAATAAATGAAAATTTTTTTAGTTTCAAATGGCTCATTGAAAAAAGAGACCATATAGTCATGAGTGCAGGATACATATCCACTTACTTAATAAAAACAGTAATTTTGGCCTACCCTTACTTCATGTTGCTGAAACATGACCCTTTTGGTCATCATACTGTCACTGACTGTGCTAAACTTTTCTTTTTCACTTTGTTCCTTAGCTTTCTGGGATTTCATGAATGCCAATAGCTAACAGAATAATCTGTAGCTTATAAAGTGCCGTCACACGTTGTTTTGTTTGGTTCTTACAACAGTCTTGTAAGGTAGGGAGATGTTAGCCCCCACGTTGTCACGTAACAATCTAATTAACCAAGAAAAACCCACAGCTGACCTCATAGTTGAGACTGGGATGAGGTGGGGATGTGCACCCTCATCACTCCTATTCAATGCAGGGAAGGTCACTAACATAACGACCACAGGTGGAGTTCTGCAGGATGCTGGCAGCTGTGCTACATACTTTGCATCACAGTCTTTATTTAATCCATAGTGCTCTGGGGACTTTTCTCCCTGATTGTTTTATGGATAAGAAAGAAACAGCTTGGAGAGGTTCTGAGTTTGTCCAGAGTTACACAGTGAGCAACTGTCGGAGCCGGTATTTGCCACCACAACAATCTACTCCAAAGGGGAAGCACTGTCCACTGTCTTATACAAAGTCCCTTCTGTTAAAAAAATGTGGATACTAAGAGGGGCCATGACTACCCTGTACCTGTAGGTGGTAGGGCCAGGACAGGATTCCTAGCACTGTGTGATCTCCTTGATTCCTTTTCACTTATAAGTTGTATACTCTAGCCTGTTATTGAAGTTTTCATAAAGTTTGAAATCTTGCATACAAAAAAAAAAAATCCCTATCCAGTGAAAAACAAATTCTAATTGGGAAGGTAAAAAAGGAAAAAATCAGATACAGCCCTTCTATTTTAGTGCCCTTTAAATCTCTGAAGGTCACTTTAATATATTGTCTGCTCTTTTTCTCATGAAAATATGTTGCTCATTAAGTTAAATAGACTAGAATAGTTGAGTCAAGAGATGTTTCACATTTAGTGATTGATTTTCATTTTCTAAGGCTATAAATTAAATTTTATGAGACTTTGGCATAAAGTTGAGAGCAGAAAACTCCATCAAAGGTGGAATAAAACAAAGATATGGCGATATATGGCAGGGCTGGTGTGTTCCTCTGTGTGGGACAGCTGCACTGTGGGCCAGGAAGTCCCACTGGGTGCCCCCTAGCCAGATTCCAGCTTCACTCTCCACCCATCTGGGGTGCTGTCTCTTCACCCACCCCAGAAGGCTGGAGGGGAGAGTTGGGGGAATAATAGAGGGAGACAAGGGGAGGGGAAACGTTTCTGCTTCCTTCTAGTACCATTTCCATCTCCTGGTAAGCAAGATGTGGCCACAAGGGGGCCAGGTGGGGAGGGAGGAGGTATATCCTTCAAGGTCAGCATGTGCAATTTCAGCCAAATAGAAGGGCTCTTACTAGGAGAAAGTGAGTCTACTCAAGGTGCATCTGGAGACTGCAATTCCCCAAATGTACTGGGAAGTGATATTTCTGAGTTTTTCTGTTGAATTTATTGGTTATTCCTTCATTTTATTATCTGCCTTTGTCAGGAAATGTGCATTAGCATCCATTAAATTGTTAAGAATGTTTTTGAGAAAAAGCATTACATTTAAAAATATTATTAATGTTTTGGAGACAGCAAAAATAAGCAGTGAAGCTGTCACAACCTTTGTGTGTGTAAGGGTGATTGTGCACATCCATGCATGTACATGTGTGTTTTCTCCCTTTCCTTCCAATTTATTGCTATACTATTATTATGATACGATAAATGATAATAGTCTAGAATGATAATAGTTATAAAGGTCATAAAAATGCAGAGATCATCCTATTACTAATAGGAGTTCCTCCTACAATGCTGAATTTCTAGTATATAAAAAAAGTTTTAGTTGTGAAAATTTCTAGAGATGATTGAACTTTTTCTAGTCCCTCTGATTCAGCCTATTAATGGTGTATCACAGTTGCTCATTTCCAAATAAAAGGGTTTGGAGATATTTTAGTCTATGTAATATAGTAATTGAAAGGTTTAGATGATTGCTTGTTTCAATATGAACACAGATGTGTTAAGGGGGTTGTTTTGGCCAAACTTCTAAAAATAAGATATTAATTTTAAGCTGGATGTGGTAGTGCATGCCTGTAATCCTAGTTGTTGGGAGGCTGAGGTAGAAGGATTGCGAGTTCAAAGCCAGCCTCAGAAACTCAGGAAGACACTATCTCTAAATAAAATATAAAAAGGGCTAGAGATGTGGCGCAGAGGTTAAACACCCCTGGGTTCAATCCCTGGCACCAAAAAATATATATATAGTTTTAATAAAAAATTGAGATTTGCTACTTAACATTTCTTTGGGGGACCAGTTTTTTTTTTTTTTAGCTCATTTTCGCCAAAGACCAGATTCCTTTTGCTCATCTATTCTGCTGATAAACATGGAGGAAGGGTCTTCTTTTCCTGGGGTGGCAGCAAAGTGAGGGGCACCTCGCACATCCTTGCTAAGTTGGAGATGGACCAGGGAGATGTAAGGGCACCAAACTGAGTTGTGTTATCCACATGCATTGATCACAGAACAGCATCTTCAACTGAATTCATGATATTAATGCTTATCTTAAATAAAGTACTAATTATATTCAGTAAAGACCAGTTCTATATATTTGTGAGCTCATAGTCCTATAATTGCTGTAATTGTGAATGACAATAATATCATCAACTACTGTTTGCTAGGTATTTTCTTTTGAGCATTTAATATATGCATCATGTAATTTTGTCCTCACACTAATTCTCCAAAATATATACAATTCACAAGTAAAGAAAAGGGGGATCCCAATCGAAACAACCTGGTCAAAGTCATACAGTTAGTGACAGACCCAGACTCAGTTCTCTCTGGCTCCAAAACCTCACTCTAAATCAATGTTCTTCACTACCAGTGACAAAAAAAAACTTTCTCTTTTCTGTAAAGAAAAGAGATTAGTAAATGAGTATTTTAAAAATTTAATTTATGTTTTAATTTTTAAATATAAAATGTTTAATTTTTAAATATATAAAAGTTACTCTCCTATCTGATATCTGCTGAAATTGAGGGACAAAACTGAAGCCCAGGGTCCCCTTTCTTTGATTGTGGCAAGGGAATCTGAGCCTTCATTTAGCTTTAAGAGCCTAGGGCAGGGTTTCTTCACACAGAATCTGAGGTTCTGTTGCTGGACCCTAGGTGCTGTCCATCCCAGGGTGTCTTGGCCTCACTCCTGCTTCTGCTCTCTGCCTATCCATGAGTGCCTCTGATAGACATTGTTCTGGAAGACCTGGTAGATGTGTACTGCCTGGACAGTTCCATTTGCTCCTCACCCACTGCAGTGCAACATGGAATTTCTCTCTTTCAGTCAGCTGGTATAAATCTAATTTCTTTACACTTTTTATTAAGAAAAATTTAAAACATACACAAGAGGCAGAAGAATATAATGAAACTCTAAAGTATTTCTCACCCAGCTCTGAACAATGATTGCTCACGGCCCATTTTGCTTTTTCTGTATTTGTCACTCTTCCTTTCCCCACTCCAGTGATTATTTTGAAGCAAATTTCAGATGTTATATAATTTTATATATATTCTGTGATTAATTAAATTAAAATTTAATTTAACATAAAACCAGCAAGGACATAGGGGTGGGGGGGGGGGAGAGAGAGAGAGAAAGAGAGAGAGAGAGAGAGAGAGAGAGAGAGAGAGAGAGAGAGAGAAGTATTTGGAATATTCAAAACCCCTTTTCTGATAAAAACACTAAACAAATTAAGTAATAGAAGGAATATACTCAACATAATAAAGACCATATTTAATAAGTCCACAACAAATGTCATAATGAGTGGGGAAAAGATGAATTTTTTTTTTCTCTGAGATTTGCAACAAGATAAAGATGCCACTTTTAGCCAGAACAATTAGGCAAGAGAAAGAATAAACGACATGACCATATATATAGAAAAACTCAACCCTTCACCAAAGATTTATTATAACTAATATATTAAGTTAACAAAGTTTTAGGATACAAGACCAACATACAAAAATCAGCAGTATTGCTATACACCAATAGTGAATTATCTGAAGTAGATTAACAAACCAATCCTATTTATAATAGCAATAAAAAATGCATAGGGATAAATTTAACAAAAAAGATGAAAGACCCCTCCATTGAAAACTACAAAACATTGGTGAAAGAAATTGAAGGGGACACAAAAAGTGGAAAGACATCCCATGTTCATGGAATGGGAAAATCAATTTTGTAAAATGCCCATTTTACCCTAAGTGATTACCTCCTCTTGCTTGCAGGCTTGTGTTGCCAAGGGGTCCTTTTTCTAAACTGTTGTCCTGCTCCCAATCTTATGAGAAGCCAGTGGAGGCTTTTGAAGAAGAGCTGCGACAAACAGAAAACTGCTTTTATGACTGGAGCTCCCAAATATTCCACATTGACATAGTAGCCCACATGTAGCTTTTAAGAATTCATTGAGAATTATATGATTTGTAAACTTGTATGGTACCCATGTCTTCCTCACAGGGACTGCCAAATGTAAAGGACTTGTCACTTATGGAAAGAACTTATCACTTGTGGAAAATGGCTCACTTGGTAGTGACCATAGGTTTATGATGGGTTCAAGGAGGATTATTCTTTTGTAGATTATTCAGCTTTTTTCTTGTCAATATAGGAGAGAGATTCTTTGCAGTTTTACACATCCTAAACAGAAGCACATACACATAATATTTTTCTTTATTTAAATTTTTAAAACAGGTTTTTTAGGTGTAGTTTTTATATATTGAACTGCATGAATTTAAAGAGTAGAATCTGATGAGTTTGACACATATATGTACCGGTGAAATCATCCCCACAATCAACATAATGACTATATCTGTCACCACAAAAGTTTCTTCATTTATTTCTATAAATCATCTCTCTCTATTTCCACCCTAACTCCCATCTCTTGGCAACAAGTGATCTATTATTCTGACCCTAAATTATCTTCAGATGAAACATTTCAGACTTTATACACCTTTGGGTAATTGTTGACAAATTGCACTGGAACTAACATAAATTGTAAAATGGTCCTAATGACTAATAATTCACAGCACATATGTACTAGGTATGAATTTGGGTAACCTAAACAGGTTAATACTGTGTTCAATGTGATGAGCTTAATAACCAGGGGCTTGGATGTTAAATTATAATGTCAGATTTCTATAAACATATCTAAATGCTTATTCGTAATTCTTACACTTATTTCATCATGCCTGGGACAGTGTAAGCACTTCGTGGGCTGCACTAATTAATGATTCACACTTTGAGTAGTATTATTGTAGAGTTTCCTAAATTTAAATTTGTTGGTTATATTCTTGTGGTGTAATTTAGCATGTTCTAATATGTCTGATTTTTTGTAATCTGATAGTTCTAGAATCTTGATCTAATTCAATTTTCTTTCAAAAATATTTTATCAGTGGTGGATATTTCTATTAGGGGTTAAAAACTTGGTTGTCTGTCTCCTTTTTATTTTACCAGCCTGTTGAAGATGGTTGCCTAGTTCATCAGGGGTTGCAAATGATGTTACTCTAATTTTGTCAATAATTAAAAAAAATCATACCGAAAAACCTTTTTTAAAGGACACTTCTTATATTGATAAGAACACTGCATTGTGTTAAGGTAGTATTCAGGAAAGTCTGGATAAATGCTTGATTTATTCAATTTATTTACCATCTTTCCAAACAATAAGTTAGTGATTTAGCACCCTCTAAAGATGAGTAATGAGATTTCAAAAATAAATATCACTATGAACCCATATATTTGATAGACTTCAGGTTAGTATAGTTATTGTTATTATGCTCAGATTTTACCTTCTTTGGCCATTGGGAGACCTTTCAAGCTGGCTTATATGTCTTTTGGACAAAATCCTATTAGTATTGGAGTGCTTTTTTTCTTTCTGATACAAAATGTTCCAGATTTATCTTGTCCATTTCCTGTTTGAGACTTAGATTTAGTAGTGCCAATTTGTGTGTTAAAGGGAAATGATATGTAGAGGTCATAATCTGGGTGATAAGAGATCTAAATTATTTTTCTTTTCTTTTTTTTTTTTTTGGTACCAGCGATTGAACTCAGGGGCATTCGACCACTGGGCCACATCCCCAGTCCTTTTTTGTATTTTATTAGAGACAGGGTCTCACTGAGTTGCTAAGTGCCTTGCCATTGCTGAGGTTGGCTTTGAACTCGTGATCCTCCTGTCTCAGCCTCCCAAGTGCTGGAATTACAGGCGTGCGCCACTGCGCCCGGCTTAAATTATTTTTAATGGCTGCACAATATTCCAACATATCAAATTTGTCAAACACTTTCCAACCGATGGACAATGACTATTTTTTAACTTTTGGCCTATAGTCTTTACACATAACCCTTTGCTATTGACTGTCTGCTGTCATACCTCTTGTTAGCACTTCAGAAAAAGAAAGAAATCAGCCAAGTTGTAAACCCTGTTTGTTTTAGCATAGAGATACTCACCAGTCCTCAGAAAATGTTAATCACTTAATTAGTAGGGGGAATATATGGTGGGAACTCAAGCCTGAATAACTTTTATTTGGTTTCTGAAACATAAGTCTGAAAAGGGAGGACAAAAACAGATTATTGTTATATGAATTAATCATTGGGAGACTCAATAAAATAGGTTTTTCTTTCCAACTATAAAATGAAGTGTCATATGCATAAGACTCTAGTCTCCTGCATCCAAGTCCAAAGGCTTATACAGACTCCATGAATTTTCTTGATCTGAGGAAGGAAGCTAAGATCTGTCACTGACTTAAATGAACATTGCTGCTGAGCTGACATCATTTGTCAATCATGGAGCCTGTGAAATCTCCATGGACAAAGAGAAAACCAAAAATTATTCCTTTGACAAGATTTTGCTGGTCAAACTGAAGTGCACAATTAGGTCATAACAATAAACTGAGGAAAAAAAAAAAAGGAAAATGTTAAATCCCACAGAGGATTCTTTTATGTTGCTCTTTGGGAATGGGAGAGCAAATGCAGTTGTAGGCAAACTAGTGGCTTGATAATGAATGTTCACAGGTGGTGCTGGGAAATCACATGACTGCCTATCCCTGTCTATGAATTTGGCATGTTTGCATGAATAAAGATGCTTTTGTGGTTAAACTATGACAATAAATGAGAAAAATGATGTTTACAGGAATGAAAGTATTCTTTTCCTTTCTCTGAAAAATACATTGTGAAAACCACTTCTCATTCAGGAGGAAAATGTTAAACAAACTACATAATAATGGAAAGAAACAAAGAATAAAACTTTATAAATAAAAATTCTATATCTGAAGGCCAGAAAAATTTCAGATATTTTATTTATTAAATACTTCACATATCTTAATATATTATTCTTACCGATGCACTATTTTTCAACTGGGTAGGAATTTCCCAGGAGAAGTCCTTATTTCTTATATCTATTTATTGTATAATTTCTTTCATTGGTGATTTTATCTAGTCTCTGGCTTTGAATACCTTCTGCATACTGTGACTTTTAAATTCATATTTCCGTTGTTGACCATGCTAGTATGGAGAACAAACTCTATGCTAATTTAGGCAACAACCTAATCCCAACTCCATTTGAGAGTCTTTTGGTAATTCAATCTTAACATGCTTCAAATTAAGATCTTGATTTTGTCCTGTAAGTCTGCTCCCACTCTTGTCTTCCCTGTAGCAAGAGATGGTATTGCCAGAAGTCCAATAGACTGGAAGGTAATCTTTGAGTCATCACTGAGTCTTATCTTTTTTTGATATTGTATAGGACCTATGAGCAAATTCTGCTTTGGGTCCACTTCCATTATCACTGTTGTTAAAGCCACCATTACTTTGAGCTGGGACTTTTGTCAGGAGTCTGCATCAGTGCCACAGCTTTTTTTCTCATTGGCCATCTGCTGTCTTATAGGTGCTGTGCTAAGTAGGGGCCCCACCCTTGCAGATTCACATCTATAGGGGAGACAGATGTGAAAATGAGCAGCTACGTCATCATGTGGCACCTGATAAAGTGAGGTGGGTGGAAAGCTGCTTTGGGAGCAGAGGCAAAGGAAACCAACCAACTGTGACTAGGGAATATTTGAACTATGTGTAATAGATGAGCCTGAATTTGTTAAGATAAGTGCTGGAAACCTGTTTTAGACAGATTTAATGCAGTTACAAAACTTGTAAAAGTACATGATGTGATGTGTTTGGCAGCCACCTTTAAACCAGCAAGTGCATGCTTCTGGTAGCTAGAGATTTTCCAGGGAGTTCACATATATCAAGAGTTTTAAGGAATCCATTTCCAAATCTTCAATTTCTAACTTTACTAAAATGCTGCTTCTTGGAGTTTGTATCCACATACTCCTTTACTGTCCAGTAGAAAGACACATCTCTTGCCTCTTCCAAATATCACTTTGATGTATTGCCATGGGCTAGTGTGCAAAAACCCCACAGTGGAGATAGAAATGAAGTACTGGTCACTGAAATTGAGCAAATTATGTTATATGCATTTATGAATATATCAGAATCAATCCTACTATTGTGTATAATTACAATGCACTAATAAAAACATTAAAAATGAAAAAAATCTCAGTGGTAAAGGATAAATTGATATAATCTGATTATCGAGAGAAAATAAAATGGCATTTGCAGATAAATGGATGAAGTTAGAGAATATAATACTAAGCGAAGTTAGCCAATCCCAAAAAGCCAAATGCTGAATGTTTTCTCTGCTATAAGGAGGCTGATTCACAGTGGGGTTGGGATGAGGAGCATAGGAGGATTAGAGGAACACTAGAATGGCCAATGGGGAGGGAGGGGAAAGGAAGGGGCAAAAGGGTGAAGGAAAAAAAAAAGATGGTAGAATGAGATGAATATCATTACCCTAAGTGCATGTATGAAGTCACAAATGGTGTGAATATACTTTGTATACAACCAGAGATATGTAAAAATGTGCTCTATAAGTATAATATGAAATGTAATACATTCTGCTGTCATTTCTAACAACTTAGAATAAAAAATAAATAAATTTGAAAAAAAAATAATATGATTATCATAGCACACATTGCTCCAGGTTGCTCTTTTTTGTCTGTTTGTTTGTCTGGTGCTGAGGAATCAAACCCAGGACCTTTCAGATTTTAGGCAAGTGTTCTACCTCTGAGTTATATCTGTTGCCCACTCCTGTTTTATATACATTTCTGTTGAGTATTAGAAAGAGGGCATTTTTATCAATGTTAGCCTGTTTCCAATTCAGAAGAGCAGAAGTTGTAGGGTGGCGAACACCTGTAATCCCAGTGCCCTGGAGTCTGAGGCAGGAGACTTGTGAGTTCAAAGCCAGCCTCAGCAATGTAGTGAGGGCTTACACAACTCAGTGAGGTCCTGTCTCTAAATACAAGAAAGGGCTGGGGATGTGGCTCAATGGTTAAGTGCCTCTGAGTTCAATCCCTAGTACCAAAAAAAAAAAAAAAAAAAAAAAAAAAAGGAAAAAAAAAGTTGTAGAAGGTAGTGATGGTATTCTTTTAAAAAAATAAATAACAGGACTTTTAAAAAAATTGCCCAAAATTTCAAGATGCATTGGATAAAGCCAGTGGTATAAAATTTTCATGATTACTTTCAGATTTAATGGCATTTATTCAATAAGGCAATTAAAGCTTATCATGAAATAGTCATATCATGAAATAAATATTCCATTTCCAGTCAGTCTTCTTTCTATGGACCACGTAGGTGAGGCCCAGGTGCAGAAATTGAGATGTAGCTAGTAAAGGAAGGGCTGTGATTGAATCAAGGCCAGTCTGACTACGGAGCCTCTGCTGTTGGCTTTGCACGTGAATTCTGATGGGTCTGGGGGTTCTTTTCCCAACTGTGGAACATGCCTATGGCTAACAGTCCCCCAGAGCCATATTAGCATCTGCTGAAGGAAACCAGTGGCTCCAGTGTCTGTAGTCTGTAATCTTGGGAGTTGACAGGATTTTGTCTAGATTGAGATAGCCCTCAGGGAGAAATGATGCTTTCAATGCTTGAAAATGTTCAAACATTTCCCAGGAGATGCTCCTGTTTTGTGAACTTTTTCCTGATTTCAAGGAACATTTGAAACATGGCTCTTTTTCTTTTAGAATGTTAAGTTCATTTGGCAACTGAAATCTATGCTCATGTTTTCCTCTTCTTTGCATTTTGACAAATAAACTCCAGTGTGTTGGGTATGTGGCCCGGGTTTTGAGTAGCGATGGACCTAAGTGCTTGCTCTGGAGGTGGCTTCACAGAGCTTTCCTATTCTTCTGGAATTTACAAGGGAAGTGGAAGAAGAATACCCATTGGTTTACTCCCTTAACCTAGATAAGTGGCACAAAAGCTTGGTGGCTACTGCTACTCCCTTTACCTGTCCCGGTGAGGAGGAAGCACTTTCTTCCCACTGCATGTTTTTTTTTTTTTTTTTTTTTTTTTTTGTGTGTGTGTGTGTGTGTGTGTGTGTGTGTGTGTGTGTGTGTGGAAAGCACTAAGACTCCAGCTGGGAAAGTGATTGATATCCTTCTGGACCCCAGAGGCTTCCACAGACATCTACTCTCATTTCAAAGCAGAAAAAAAGTGCAAGTGTGTATGGGGAATGGTGTGAAAAAAACCATTATTCTTTATTTTATCAAAATGAGGAGGAAGCGAAGGTAAAGTATAGGAGTGAGCACTGAGCTTCTGTGATAAATAGATTGCTTAGGTTTTAACAGTGAAGGAACTTTTCCTGGCGTTCATTCATCCACTCACTCATGGAGCAGATACTGAGACCCTATTATGTGCAGGACCCCATTTTGGTTTCAGGATAAGCAAAGATGACTAAAATAGAGTGTTTCCAATCCTGCGGTGAATGCATATGTTTAAACAAACATGTTTCAATGTCATTTGGAATATAATGTAGAGGAGGTGGGAAGACTGTAGGAAGAATGACCCTTTTCTGGGTCATTGACAGGAGAAAGGGTGGATGTTATACAGACAATGACATTCAAGTCTTCAAGGAGGCATATAACATCAGGGTTAAGACTTATCCTGGAAGGAGCTTTGTGGGGATGGGATCTTGTTTCCTTCTCCGGCTGTATGAACTGGGTCATTTTTCCACACCTGTAAATGGGCATAAGTGGGCCGTAGTGGTCACTGTGAGTTTGTATGAGATGGTGTCCCAAAAGTGAATAATCTATAAAAGTGGGATCTGTCTTCATGGTACTGGCTCTTGTTTACTGTATAATAAGATAAGTAGAATTTGTGGTCAAACAGAAGGCAGAGGAGTACAGACAAGAGATAAAGGAGTTTACTAGACTGAATGGAGGAAGCACAAATTAAGGTGGGGGAATTTCCCTCTACAAATAAAAAGGGGCTCATCCTCCTTGATTTGGGTTTGTATTTTGTGGGGTGGAGATGTAGGAAGCTGTGAAAATCCATTGAGAACACTTAAGTAAATTAAAAAGATGATTTGGTGCAAATTATTTTAGTGCCAAATCTCAGGAGGGGTGGGCAAAGTGTACATAAATCATGAGTGTTCACAGTGAATTTGATTTTACAAATGCATCTCTCTATCTCTTCTCTTATCACTCTACTTCTCCCCCCCCCCCCCCCGAAAAGCAGGCAGGTTGAATGTCAGTGGAGCCAAAAGTTTTCAAGCATGTGCCAAGCACAGATTGGGGTGGCAGCAGTGTTGGTGTGCTGCATGCAATACTAATGGAATTGACTTGGAGTCCCCTCTGCTTATTTTCTCTCTAAATCATGATTCTATTAAGCCAGTGGTTCTTAGCCTTAGTTGTACATAATAATCTCTTGGAAGGTTTTAAAAATACCAATGCCTGTACCACAGCCCCAGAGACTCTGTTTCACCTGGGAGTTCCTTGGCTCTCTTATTTTTCAAAAGTTCCCATCCCCACTCCATGCTGCCACCAGATCATTGTAATGCATGACCAAGGTTTATAGTTGTTGCCTTAGGGAGTGGAAGGCTCACCTGTGTTGTGGTTTAAAATGACTTTGACCCTGCTTAGTGACACTGCTTTCCATGTAGAGAGAAGGCTGCCTTTATGACAATGGGTTAAGTTCCTTCCTTACTGGAGAATATCTTTAAGAGCAAAAAATGATACTCAAAGTAGTCATCCCTTGACATCTGAGGGGGATGGGTCCCAGGACCCTATGCATACCAAAATCCACAGATACTCAATCCCCATATATATGATGGCATTGTATAACGGATCTTCCCATACACTTTAAATCTTCTCTGGCTTACTTACAATGTAAATGTCAAGTGTTACATGGTATTGTTTATTTTATTTGTATAATTTTTAGTGTAGTCTCATTACTTGTCTTGTTTCCTCCCCTGAATATTTTCTCTGCATAGTGGGTTGAATCCATGCATGTGGAACCTGCCAATACAGAGGGCTGATTGTGTGATCTGTTGTGAAGGTACTTTTGACTTGCTTGAGCTAATTTTATAACATCATCCAAACTACCTTCTCACACTCAGATTTAGTTACAATAAGATCAGTTTCTTGAGTCTTGCCTTTGCAGACTACAGAGGACTCTGTTTTGCTCTTGATCTTTCTCTTTTCCCTCTACCAGCATTGACTGGTTGTGCTGAGCCTTGACCACTGCAGCCTTCCGAAGAGCTGTGACCCTTGAAACTGCTCAGAGGATTCACTTTCTGCTGTGACACTTGGGCGTTAACACAACACCATGCCCTTTGCAACCCTGTTGGTGGGTATATCATCCATATCGCTCGCACTCCCAGGTGTGACTATTAATATCAAAAGGGTATCATCTTTAGACAAAGCCTGGGGCAAGTCAGCTGTTGAATTGATCAAAACAAGTTTCTTTGAAGAGCATCAAATAGAGCCTGCTCCTCAATAAAAAGTTAAATTGTTATAATTGTTTTTTTTTTTTTTTTTTTTTTTTTTTTTGCCAAAAAATAAGATTATTGGATTTGCAGATGGGGAAGTTGGACCTTTTGATCTTCTTCTGAGTGCCCATTGGCAATTTTGACTTTTGGACTGAATTCTGGGCAGGTTTGCTCAGATTGTTTAAGTGCAATGCCCAGGGGCTGAAGGTTACAAGTTGTGTTCTTGCAGACTGCCAAATCTCAGAAACTGGCGCTCTACCAGGTGGAAACATTTGAATGGCTCAGTGCACAGTGATTGAGTGGGGAAAAGATAAAACTAGTAGAAGAGAGAATCCTGTCATGAGGGGTTGGCAGGAGCCGATAACCTGGAAAGGAAAGGGTATATTCTTTGTATATAAAGGTTTTACATGTTCTTTTTTGGCATTCTAAGATTTCTTAGTTCTTTGAATGTCAATAGAGGGATAAAAAACAAACAAATTCTAAAAACATGCTCTGATGACCACAATAGTTAGAGATTATACCCCTGTGCCTGGAAAAGCAGCTATGTAAAAAACAAAACAAAACAAAAAACAACAAAATCTAAACCAAAAAAAACCCAAAAATAAACTAAGGAAGAATAAAATGGAAATTTAAAAAAGTTACATAAAAACTTATGCTCAGAGTTGGTGACTATATATGTAAGAGGTTACTATAGAAGCAGTGACATGATTAATTTCAGTAAGGAAAAGATGGTGTGAGCCCAGCCTTCCTCGAGTGACTGTTGCCTGCAAATGAAAGCTCACACACGGGTCCACATTGGAGAAAGTTGGACTGGCAGCCCTTTCCATGAGGAGCTGTTTAATAATGCAAGCCCATTAATAGTGGAGGAAGACTGCTTCTTGTTCCCTACTCCTTAGAGCAAAACCACCCATATTATTATCAGAAATGGAGTTAATTGCAAAAGAATCAGGGGCATGAAAGCATTTTCCCCCTTTACTTTTCTTTGGAAACATATTCTACTCTTTGGAAGGTTCAGGATGTTTGAAAGGTGGTTAAATAAACAGCACTACTGGACCATTGTCAGTAGAATGTCTTGGAGTATTAGCTGTTTATTTCACTGACATATTTTGAAGGGTCTATAGGGGGCTTTTTCAGAAGTCAGGACCTCAATGTAATATACAAGCATTGATTCTGATATTTCCCATGATAACGGTGCTTGACCATATTGGGGTCGTAAGTCAGTAAGGTTCATTGGCTGCTGCAATGCTCACTGTCACCAGTAATAAGTACAAAGGACTTGCTCTAAAAGCTGGCTTATAAAACTTTAAGGAAACTTGGATTGCTTAAGTGAACTTGCAGGACTCCGGGGGGGGGGCCAGGCAGACCTTAGTTGTCTACTTATATTAATTTCACAGAGTTTAAAGGGTCAAGAAATGCGGTCAGTGATGCTTGTTAATTTATGAAAGACAGACTTGTCTGTCTCACTATCCTGCTTTGACCATTCTGCCTTTCCTTTTAGAAAATTTAATATAAATTAAACCTTACCAGACAAGAGTGCCCTAAAGGATTAAGTCTAAAGTTCACAGCTGGACTAAAAGGATCCAAAGATGCTATGTCTTTTTGCAGGCACAATTTCATTTGAAGTGATGTTTGAACAATAGAACCATATGGTGGACATAAAACATGAGAAGAAAAAGCAATTAGAGGCATATCACAGTTAGTCAAGGATTAGGATATTTTAAAAATATAAGACATGTTTGCTTCTAAGGAGTTTTTATTCTTCTTTCCTCAAGAAATAATGGCTTGTAACAAGAGTGTCTTCTTGGCTTTAAGTGGGAGCATGGTGCTTGTTAAGATGGGAATGTTTGTGTGTCATAGTGATGTCTCAAAACCATATCTGACTGCTGAGGCCAAACTCTGCTGAGGGGAAGCAGGAACAGGGAAATGGAACATTGCCATAGAAACTAAAGCCGTTCTTCCTAATGGGATGCTCCTTCCTGGTTAACATGCTTTTGAATAAAGGAGGGGCGGTCAGAATCATGTAAAGACAGGTATTTAAAAATACAATTTCACAAAAAATTCTTGACCATTTCCCTCATTTTACAGCTGAGGGCATTGAGATTCAAAGGGATTTATACATTTTCTGAGGTTGTACAGCTAGGAAATAAAGGAATCTGCCTCCCTGTTCCCTTATACCAAGGGATCAGATTGAGAATCACTACTCCTGTGCCAGGCTTTTATTTTTGGTGATGAAACAGCACATGTGCATAGGCACTGAGTGAGGAATGGAGGTCAGGCCAGCTTGGCTTTAATGTATTGGGCATGGGGGGCACAGGAAATGGAAATTTAGATGGGAGAGCTAGAGTCAGACATGGCGGGTCAAATAGCTAGTAATTTGATTTTTACTCAAGGAGTAGTGGAAGCCATTTGGAAGGTTGAATCAAGGGAATACTCAAATTTAGTGATTTATGAGTTTAAGAAAAGTTTTACTGAGAGATGACTACTTCCTGTTGGGATGGAGTACAGGTGGTAGAGAATGCTCCTAGAGAGAACAAATGAAAAAAGCCAAATGTCATGTTCCATTTGGGCTGCTGTAACAAGACACCAGAAAAGCTGCTGGGTAGCTCATAAGTAACAGAAATTTATTTCTCACAGTTTTGGAGGATGGGAAAGTCCAAGATCAAGGTGTCTTCAGATTCAGATTGTAATGAGGATCCACTTTCTGATAGATGATACCTTCTTGCTGTGTCCTCATGTAGTGGGAGGGGCTATCTAGGTCTCTGTGGTTTATTTTATAAGGGCATTACCTAATCACCTCCCAAAGGGCCCACCTCCTAATACCATCTCCTTGGTGATTAGGTTCCAACTTCCAATACCATCAACTCAGTGATTAGCAAGGATGTAAACATTCAGACCATAGTTCCAAAAAGAAAAAATGTAGAAATCATTTCTTTGAAGGCAACAGAAAATTGTTGAGGCAAAGAGGAAAAGAGCATCTGAGACTCTAGAAAAGTGAGGGTCTGTCTTCTACAGCCTCTTTTAGACTGGGTTCTTTGATTTTTTTTTTTTTTTTTTTTTTTTGGGTTCAGGTAACAGGCGGAATATTGAGAATATGCACTAGTTGTAGGCTGCTAGTGGAAAAAAAGAGAAAACAGTAGAGCTTCTGGAAGAGACTTGGAAGGTCACAAGCATGCAGCCAAGTTTTTCCTTAAGGCAGTTGAATTCTGATGCTATGTGGAGTTGGAGATAAAAACCTAAACATCAGCCGGGCGCGGTGGTGCACGCCTGTAATCCCAGCACTTTGGGAGGCTGAGGCAGGAGGATCGCGAGTTCAAAGCCAGCCTCAGCAATGGCGAGGCACTTAGCAACTCAGTGAGACCCTGTCTCTAATAAAATACAAAAAAGGGCTGGGGATGTGGCCCAGTGGTTGAGTGCCCCTGAGTTCAATCCCCGGTACCACAAAAAACAAACAAACAAACAAAAAAAACCTAAACATCAGTTCTCTAAAAGAGAACATAGTAGAGTTTTCACAGTCTCAAGAAACAAAGATTAGAGTCCAGCACTCACTCTGCAGGGGAGGAGGATGATGCCGTGCATACACTGGACATTTATGTGAAAAATTTGAAGAACTATGCCTAAGATAAGGGAAAAGAGAAAGCACATTGAGCCTTATCTGGTCTACAACACAGACTTGATGTCTGATAGTCTCTGCTTATATTAAGATGATTAGCTCTCTGACTGAAGGAAAGAGGGGAATATGGCCCATGGAGGAAAATAACATCACCTAGTATCTCCACAAATTTAAGAAGCAGTAATCATTAAATCAGTAATTACTAGACATGCTAAAGCAAAAGGCTATATAAGTGAAAATGTAGAGGAAAAACGAAAAGGCCCACAGATCACCCACATACAGCAGTTTGTTAATGAGACTTTTAAATAACTGATATTTATATTTAAGGAGATGGAGAATAGGAATAGAGACAAAAATATACAGAATGTGTCAGAGGTTTCAATCTATAAAATAAATAGGCAATTTAAAAATGGAATAATGCAATATTGGTGACAATAATGCAATATCAGTGACAGTAATCTTTAAATCTTTACATGACAGTAAGAAGAATTAGTGAGTTGGAAGATATTTCAAAAAAATATCCTACTGAAGCACACAAAGAGAAAAAACAATATATGGAGAAGACCATTAGAGAAAAATGGAACTCCATCAACACTTCTAACATAAATGGAATTTCAGAAAGAAAGTATAGTGGATGGAGCAGAAGCAATATATATTTTTTAATATTTATTTTTTAGTTATAGTTGGACAGAATATCTTTATTTTGTTTTATGTGGTACTGAGGATTGAATCCAGTGCCTCAAGCATGCTAGGTGAACACTCTACCTCTGAGCCACAACCCTAGGCCCAGAAGCAATATTTAAAGAGGTCATGGATTAATATATTTCAAAAGTGATGAATGATGTTAATCTACAAGTTTGGGGAAGCTATGTGATATAAAAAAGTATAAATATAACATCACAGTGTTGTATTTCAAGTAAACATTATAATAAGACTGCTAATAACCACAGCAAAAAGAAAAACAATATGCATTACCTTCAAAGGAACAATAATAAATCTGATACCTGACTTACCAATGAGAACAATGAAAGCCAGGAAACAATGGAATAATATCTTTAAAGTACTAAGAATATGACTCTGGTGTCCAGAAAAGAGAATGGATTTGGCTACAGAGAATATGGAAAGAACAAGTGGCTGAATTTTAGAGTATTATAGTGTCATGTAAGAGGTTAGACAAAAATAATGACGATAAAGATGAAAAGGAGTGGATTGATGCTATAAATATTTAGGAGGTCAAAACCCTCAAAACAATTAGAGCAAACCCACCAATAAAATAGAAAACCCTCCTTCAAAGACTCTGTTTCTTCTCCATGATTATTTTCTTTTTTTCTTAGAGATTTCCTTAGCTACCTCATGGACCATCTGATTAACTGAGATGAAAACACATTTTTTCCCCCACAAGAAAGTCTCTTTGCAAGCTATGCTTTCTCATTCTTTTCTTCACATATGATGCTTAGAAAGCAACTGAGTACCGCTCTGTTCCTCTGTGAAGAATTCCGTGTGACACCATGGTAGGAACTTTGGTAGGGAGCATAAGCTCTTATCTCAGTCACATCACATTTTATTCAAATGTGTGATGATCAGAGTATGGTTATAGATATGTGGGCTTGACAGTAAGGACAAGGACTGGTTTGGGTAGATGTGGTACCTTCTTTGAAGTCTTTCAGTTCAGAGAAAACTGAACAAAGGAAGGGTGACTTCAGGTCTGCTTTAACTGTATCCAAACATCATCTCTGTCTACTGCTTGTACAACTTTGGGGCTTATTTTCCTTCATTTGGAAAATAGGATTGTTTGTACAGTAGTACTCCCCTTATCTGTGGGTGATACATTCCATTCTAAGATGTCTGGTTGATGCCTCAAGCTGTGGATAGTACTGAACCTTATAATTTAATGCATTTTCCAACTTGACTAAGCACTTACATGTACAGTGGCTGTGACTTTTGTAGAATGAGCTATGACAGCAAAACTAGCATAAGCTTCTTTTTTCTTCTTCACAATTTCATGGATAGACTATTTGTCCTTGCCATAGATATTAGCAACCTCAGCATACAAATTCTTTCTTTATTAAGTCAAGAACTTTTGTCTTTTAAAGGAAGCACTTTATAGTGTCTCTCTGGCATGTCTGAATTGCCAGCGTCACTACTGCTGCTCATTGGGGTCATTATTAAGTAAAATAAAGGTTATATGAATACATACACTGTGCTACTATGAAAGTCAATCTAATAATAGAGTCGTCTACTAAGTGAATAATGGATAGGCAGCATATAGAGTGTGAATATGTTAGACAAAGGAATAATTCACTTCTAGAATGGAACATAGTAGAACAATGTGAATTTTTTTTTCATGCTACTTAGAATGCTGTGCAATTTAATACTTATGAATTGCTTATTTCTAGAATTTTCCATTTGATGTTTTTGGGGCATGGTTGACCATGGGCAACTGAAACTGCAGAAAGTAAAACCATAATGGAGTGGAATGGAGACTATTGGTAATATTAATATATGATAGTGCCAGGTACTGAGCCCAGAGTCAGGCGCATGTCAATAATACCATATTCTATCCCACTGGCCTGATTGTATTGAGGTTAATTATCTTAAGGTCCAGCATAGGCCATGTACTAGGATGAGTTGCTCAGAGCTACAGACCATACTGGCTTGTTCTCTCAGTACATGCATAATTAAGCACATAATTGCGTGTCTTTGATCATGAAGGGATGGCAAGATCTAACAAGGGAGAAAAAGCCAGGTTCAATTGAACAAGGTATAGTCATGGGAATTAAGAAAGGCAATAGAACTAAATATAAATCACTTTAAAAAAATACAACATGGGTCTCAGTAAAAATAGAGCTCTGCTATTTTAGTTTCTGCTCACGAGAGGTTTGAAGCAATGAGAGTAAAGGACAGGGTCTATATAATTTATGTATTAGTGCGCTACTGCTGCTACAACAAATTATAACAAACCTAGTGACCTAAAACAACACAAATTTATTCTCATATAGTTCTAGAAGTCAAAAGCCTAAAATCAAGGAGTCTGTGGGTGCTGTGTTCCTTCTGGGGTCTTTAGAGAGCACTCTGTCGACTTGCCCTTTTCTGTTTCCAGAGACTCCCTTTTCTGTATTTCTTGGCTCCTGGGTCCATCCCTGCATCAACACAACTGTTTGTTATCCTTGTCACATCTTCTGACTCCCTCTTACGAAGATCCTTATGATTACCTCAGACCTGCCAACACAAGTCAGCTCAATCTCTCCATTTTACCTTAATCACATCTGCAAAGTTCCTTTTACCATGTAAGGAAATATTAACATGTTCTGGGGATTATGATATAGACATTATAATTATTAAGCTTATGTAAGTTACCATTATTAAGCTTATATAATTTGATTTTTTGATGATAAAATATACATAGTTATAAAATTTACTAAAGTAATATTTTAAAATATATACTTCTGTGGCACTAAATAAATTTATATTACTATCCAATTATCCCTAATACCTAGTTACAGAAACTTTTCATCTTTCTTAATTGGAATTCTGTATCCATTAAATTCTTAAACTCTTAAAAACTCCTTCTTCTTTGTCCCTCTCTCCAAGACCAAGGAAACTACCATTTTTACTTTCTGTTTTTGTGAACTTGACCTCATATAAATAGAATAATATAGTATTTTTCTTTTCCTGACTGACCTATTTCACGTAACATAATGTCCTTAAGGTTCATCTATGTTGCAGCATGTGTCAGAATCTCCTTTGTCAAAGACCAAATAATATTCCATTGCAGTATATACCATATTGAAAAAATCCATTCATCTATTGGTGGACATTTGGGTTGCTTTCACCTTTTGGCTGTTGTGAATAAAGCTGTTATGAACATGGGTGTACAAATTGGAGTCCTTACTTTGAGGAATTGCTCCTATCTAAAACATAATTTTTTTTTTTAAATAATAACCATCCTAATGGGTATGAGATGGTGTCTCATTATGGGTTTGATTTTCCATTTCCATGATGTTGAGTATTATATAGCTCCAGATGGTCATTTGTATAACTTCTCTGGTAAAAAGAACTGTTCAAGATTTTGTCAATATTAAATCAGGGTGCTGAGTTTTTAAGGTATGAATTCTTTATATATTATGTATAGAAATCCCTTATCATATATGTGATTTGCTTGCCTTTTCATTCTATTGCTAGTGGTGTTTAATGCACAAAGTTTAATTTGGATCAAGCCTAGCTTATCTATTTTTCCTTTTCTTGCCTGTCCTTTTAGCGTCATATCCAAGAAATCATCATCAAATCCAATGTCATGAAGCATTTCACCTATACTCTTTTCTAAGAGTTTTGTGTTTTCCTCCAGTACTCTTTTCTAAAAAATTTAGCTTTACAATTAGGTCTTTGATATAATGAGTTAAATTTTGGATGTGGATTAAGGTAAGACTGCAATTTCATTTTTTTTGCATTTGTATATCCAGTTTTCCTGATAACATTTGTTGAAAAGACTGTCTTTTCCCCATTGAATAGTCTTAGTATCCTTGTCAAAAAACATTTTACCTTATATACAAGGGTATATTTCTGAGCTCTCTATTCTCTTATTGGTCTTTTGGCTAGTAGCACACTGTTTTGATTACTCAAGCTTTGTAATAAGTCTTGAAGTCAGGAAGATCTTTATTGTGAGATCTTTATTGTCATGACTGAGAGTGATTTCTGGGGCAATAAATTTGAAGTGCCCCAGTGATAGCAGAAGATACATAAATGAATGCCCTTAAAAGCACATGAAGCTGTGTCTTTGTTTCTGCTAGAACATGCCAATGAAGAGAGATTATCAATAGTAGAAAGATGAAATATGGTTTTAGCTTCCATTGAAATTATTGACTAGATAAAAACAAAGCCTTCTGGTCTTGAGCACTCCTATGGAAGAGGAACAGAATATCTTCACCTGATTTAATTCATTTCAAAACTAAATTCCTGCTTTCTTCTTTCATCCTAGCACACACTATCAATACCTTCAGTAAATTATGATTAATTTAGACTGCATATACTAAAACATATAGTAAAGTAAGAGGTTTATTTCTATCTCATGTAACAGGGAAACGGGCAAACCAGGAATGATTTTTAGGCACACAGTTTACCTCTAACTTTCTGTTATGCACTCCGTAGATTATAGCCCCCATCTTTCTACTCCAAGATGGAATTTTTATTTCCACTTATCACATTACATCACAGATCATCATCAGCTAATCACATCATATAATGCCACATCACAGAAGGAGGAAAGAAGAAATGCCCCAATCCTCTCCTTTTAAATGAGACTTCCTGGGAGAATCATAAAATGCTTCCATTTATTATTTATTGGCCAGAAATTAGTCACATAACCACACTTCTGCAAGAGAGGCTCAGAAACACAGCCTGTTGACCAAGTTAACACTGGGAAGCTGATTTGCAAACAAGATGGAGAAAATGGTCATTAGAAATTAACTTGAAGCCTCTGCCACACTTTTGAGTACCTTTGACAAAAATGTCTGAATATATGAACTCTTGTCTCCTTCTTCCATGTCCTGCTCTATTAGATATTGATGCAAATAAAAATAATAAGATAATGAAAGTTTTAATTTTATCAGTGCAATATATATATGCATATGTGTGTGTATACATATATATATACACACACACACATACACCCACATATATGGCCTTAGGAGGCTTCCTGGAATGATCATAATCAACTATGTTGAGTTCTGAGTATTTCAGCTCAATTATACTACAATCCTCTTTGCAAAGCTCATCACTAACTTTGCACTAGAAGGCAGATGGTTTGCTTTTGTGGATACACTGAAGTATTAGGTAAATGCTTGTAATTTCATGGCAATGATTCATCCAATGGGGGAAGCTTGGGCAAAACAACAGGTGGTAATATATAAGCTTATATAACCAGGCCTTCTAATTATCAGAATTCCTACTGCAGTGATTCCTTGGAGTCTGCTGTGTTCAGAGATCTAACCCATAAAAATATGAAGGGAATATTGAACTTGAAGCTGAAAGATTCAATGAAAGGATAAAAAAGTGTCAAGCTGCAAGTAGAATAGTGATTACTAGGGACTGAGAATGGAGTTGGGGGGTGGTGGTGGTGGGGGTGAGGGTGGAAGAAGTATTATTGGTCACAATGCATACTGTGTGTGCATATCTGGAGATATTATGCTGATTATTACCATTACTATGTAAAATTAATATATGTTAATAAAAAGATTAAAAATTGAAAATGAATACAAAGTTTACTATAGAGTTAAATTCAACAAAAATATATGCATTTATATACATACATTATGGTCAGTCCTTCTTCATGAAGAAATTACTGAAATTCTTTGCCAAATTTGTCCAGTTCAGATCCTCCTCTTTTTTATTCAGCTCTCTTCTCTGTGTCTTGTTTGTTCATATCCTTTGTCTTTACTTCAGAGCATTACTTCTTTGATTAAGCGCTTTTAAATATTGATTGCAGAGCTTTCTCAGAATTGCTATCAGTGATGGCGCACATTTACTCTTTCCTCCAGCGTTATTCATGGGGGTGGTACAGGTCCATGCAATACTGAAATTAGTAAGGCCTCCTCTCCTTCGAAGCTAGGGCTGCACAATGGCTTCAGTATTGCCTATTCTCTGCAGGTTCTATGCCCTCTGTTCTTTCTTACTGAATCTATTTTTGACAAGCACTTATGCCCACAGAATATACTTCTATCATGAGAAATCCATAATCTGGTTGATAATAATGATTCTAGAACATTCCTAAAAGTTAGTCTTCCAAAATAGATACAAGGATATCTGGAAGCACCCCCCCCCATGTTTAGGAGCCAAATGTTTGACTTTTTCTAAAGTTTTCCAGGTAGATGGATTTGGAGAAAAAATTTAAGTATACTGATGTTGGACATTGGCTGTCTGTTGTTCAATGTATATGTTACTCACTCCACAACTTTCTGCTTTTTGTAACTGCAAAGTAAAGTTTTTACTATTTAATTTATTGGAACAAATCTGGGAGTATTGGAAATGATAGTGATTAAAGAACAAAAGTCTCAGAATTTTCAAATCTTAAAATCTGGATAATGATCCATCTACCCATCTCTCAGAATCACTAGAGTCCACCTAGATAATGTGTGTAAGGGCTCTTTGTAGACTATAAAACACTATAAAAATGTTAATTGTTATTACAGATTTCATGCTAATATTTTCCTTGTGCTTCTTATATTAAAGCCGGGAGAGTTTTTAACTATTAAATTTTATTTTTCTTCATTCTCAAAAAGACTTGCTGGAATTCAACTCAAACAAAATTAAGCAACAAATAAGATAAACTGGTTCATCTTATTGGGAAGTCAAACCTGTCTTCAGGCACAGTGAGATCTGGAAGCTCAGTCACTGTCATTGAGACTCTCTCTCTCCCAGTCTGTGGGCCATGTTCTTTCCTTTGGCTTCAGTTTCCTCTATGTATCCTGTGGGTGCATGATTACTGACATTACCATATAACTCAACAGAAAGAGAACTTCTTTCTGCTAGTGTCCATATATCAGTTTCAGAGAAATATACCTATACTCACTTCAGGTGACTGCTGGGAGTATAGCATGAAAGAAATGGGTTCCTTTCTTGAGTGGCCACACACTGTGTGGATTCTTTCAGTCCAAGGGAGAAATAAGGGAAGGAGCCCTATGGTTGACCATCCAGTCAGAAGCACAGAGGTGGGAGAATGGTGATTCTTCACAAGCAGACTTGTTGAGCAGATGTGAAATTCATGTGTCTTTTGCAAAGATGAAATCACACATTTCACAGAAGAGGAAGCACAAATAGTGAATGAATATATGAAAACTTATTCTGTTGTACCTGGCGAAATATGTATTAAAACTCTGAGCCATATCACACTTGAGTGAAAAACAAAGCCTTTATTAAGCTGATCAGCGGCCACCATCCTCACACATTACACAGTGTGACAAGATGGTGCACCGGCAGTTATTTTCAAGGGTTTATGTTTGGTTGTTCAGCCAAAGCAAGCAAGCTGCAGCACAGAAGCTGAACTTGGGAAGTTAGTGAGACAATGCAATGGGTACAATGGTAATTTCCATGGGACTTTTCAGATTGGCATAGCAACAAGCAAGTAGAAGGGAAGGGGGGCCGTCAAAATGACCCTAGTTGAGTACACGCCAGAGGATGGTTACTAATGTCTAGACAATCAATCTCTGACAAGGTTCGTTGCCCAAGAAAAATGGAAATTAAAGAGAACAATTTTACATTGTATAAGAATTGCTTTTTTTGTGTTGCCAAGTATGTTTTGCTAGGTAACAATTAATGGGTACAGAGGTAGGACTTTCTGTGTTCTAATTATTTCTGAGAAACAGAACTATTTCTCTGAACTCCTAAGATGGCTGCTGAAGGACAAGATGGAGTCCCTTTAGTTTTCTTATCACAACTCAACTTTGTTAGTAGCCAGGGAAATTAAAAATCACCATGAGATGCAACATACCAACCCACTGAAGAAAATGAAAAAGTCAGACAATACAAATCTGGTGAAGATATAAAACAATGGCTAATTTACTGTCTGAAGCATGACCTGGTATAACTTCCTTGGAAAATAACCTGTTATTATTGCAAAGGTTGAACATTCATATATACAACGGTCTAACAATTTGACTCCTAAATGCCAGTGAAAACCAACAGCAGCAGCATGAACCAATACTACTTAAGCTTAAACATACAGTGTTAAGTGAGAAAATCAGTTTCAAAGACTAACCCCAGCATGGCACTATTTTTGTAAAGCTCAATACAAGGAAAATGCAATAATGTATTACTTTGTTAAATAGCAAATGCAAGAGAATGATAAGTACAAAATTAAAATAATAATCACTTATTGGGTATTTGAACTCACTGGTGATGGTAATGGTTCTGGTTTTTATTTTTTAACATAAAGATCAATTTGCAGACATTTGTTTCATTAGCTCCACAACACACACACAAAACACACACACACGTGCACGCATATATATGTGTAGGTAGGTATATTACATATTTAATATCTACAATATTAAATAGGTATTTAATATTCTAAAATATTAAGTAATAGAAGCATGTAAAAAGAAAGCATATGTTCACTGCAAGTGTTCCCAAACTGGCTAAATTAGAAATGCTAATTTTAGCAGACATTAATATGTATATAACTGAGGAAATTCAGGAGTCAAAGTATGATTTATATGTGATTGTTGCATATGTTAGAATGCACTAAAAGTTTAGCTCGGCCAAGTAACTAATGGAACATTTGATAAGTTACCAAACTTTGAAAGATTCAAAGAAAACAACAAAGGAAGGACATTTCTTTTGCAGCCTGCCCCAGTGGAAATCTGGATTAAGTAGAAAAAAAATGGAGGGGTGGTTTAAGTAATTTGTTTTGAATATTTAAAACTTAGCCATTAGACAATGGAAGAGTTCCCCCCAATGGGATTCAGATGATTTTTTTTTTTTTTTTGCATAAATGGATGTTTGCTTGGAGAATAAAAGCATTAGGTATTGACAGCATGATTTTAACTCATATGGGAATTTGTTTTTACTCATGTGAGAATAGTTTGAATTTGCATTCCTGTTATAATTTTAGAATGGGATTTTTACAAAGCCTAACATTTTTCCCAAAGGAATTATGGTTAGGCAAGGAGAATTACTGAATACAAAAAAAGATGACAGAAAGAAGTTGAAAAAGAGAAGGCAAAAAACAAGGGAGTAAGAGGGAAATAGAGAGAATGGTATAGTGGAAAGAGCAGAGTGTTGGTGATGCACACACACACACACACACACACACACACACACACACGAGATTAAATCCTGGCTCTGCCACTGACTAGCCCTGTGATTTGGTCAAGTTCCTCAACCTCTCTGATATTCACTGGGCACATCTGAATGGGAGGAACAAGAGCCTCCACCTCACCATGTTATTGGGATCACAATTTTTGCAGGCAGATGGAATGTGACCCAGGAAGGACCAATGATGAATGCAAAAAAGATGACCATATTCTTTTTATTTTGATGACCATATTCTTAACAATTTACATGTTTGTAATGCCTACTATAAAAGAAGTGATTACCATGAATATATTTATGGGTGAATGAACAACAAGAAAGCAGAATTTTTAGAAAGTGAGATTCAATCCGTGGAAAAAGTAAAGGAAAGGATGGCTGTGGTAACCCCATACAAATAAAAAATAGCTTTATTATTATTTTTTTCACTTGGTATCAGCCCTATAACTAAGAACTCTCCCCCACCCCGCCCCGTTTAATGCAGGTTGCATATCTGGCATACAGATGGAATGTTCATAAATGTATTTGTGCTTTGCATTCTAGCATGCTTGATTATTCTTTTCTGTTATGCTAAATGATAACAAGCTGGTGGTTAAAGAGGAAGGTGAGATGGTGTCGGGGCCATTGTTAGGGGTATATTAAGTGAGTGAAGCTTTTATTTTCAGAAAATTAGGCATTCTTCTCTGTTTTTGGAATTATTGGTGATAGAATAAAAAATTATGGCTGGAGCCAGGCACCCCTGTGGTGCTGCAGTTTAGGTGGGCTTTTTGTGTCTCAGAGTTCATTGTGATTGAAGGCTTGGTCTGCAGGCTGGTGCTATTGGGAGCTGGTAGGAGCTTTAGGGAGGTGGAGTTTAGTGAGAGGTCTTGGGTCATTGGGGATGGGCTTTCAGGAAGCAGTTCTCTTACCCCTTTAGCTCTCCCAGGAACATTGTTTAAAAGGAGCCCCTCTTCTGTAAGTGTGGCTTCAGGTGTAATTGCTTGCTCACTCCTACACACGCCCTCGCCATTGCCATCTGCACCACCAGGTGATGCAGTCACAGAACCTGTTCTATGCTGTTCGGATTTTGAACCTCTAAAACTGTGAGCTAAATAAACCTCTTTTCTTCATAAGTAATGTATGTGAGGTATTTTTAAAATAAAAATCAAAGAACAAAGAACAAAGAAGACTGTTTATTATTTATTTGGGGCTTATTGGGATTACAGTCCAGGAGATAGCCAATTCTCGCAGCCTTACTAATATTCTCAAAGTCAGCATGCACCCAGGTGTATAGACATCTCAGTTCCACAGTTTAGCTGTGGATGTGCCTGAAAGCTGGTTTACCAAGACCTCCCTACTCCCTTTGAAGTGTCCTGAACCAATGCCGCTTCACTTGACATATGGCATCTAGATTATGGGGTACAAGTGGCAGCTAAAAGTACCAGAGAATGCTGTGATTGTCACAGTCTGGCTTGTAGACCAGCACACTCATTCAGACTCAGCACACTTATTTAATAATACCACTTAGCAAAGGGGAGGATGGGCATTCTAGCACTAACACATGCCAGGGATTTTGTGTGCTATCTCCTTTAGTTCTCACAAAAACCCCTCCTGTGAACAGATACATGCCCTTTTCCAGTAGTTTCCTCCAGATCACACATTAATGCTTTGTGTTCACCTTCAAGAACATCTGGCTGCAAGACATGGGGTCTGCCCAACGACCTTCACTCCCTCCCAGTTGACAAAATACTCATGCAGAAGATCATCCTACTTGCATGTTTTCTTAACTCAAAATCTCAGAAAGGAGTCATGAAAGGTATTTCATGGATGAGGAAGTTGAGGTTCCTTGCCTATGAAAGACAAAACTGGATGATGAAACTGAGTTGAACTACTTCAAGTTCAGGTACCACAGTGTCACATGGAAGAAAGGGGAAGACTATCTTATGTCATCCTACAAGCAGAATATAACCTTGGGGTTCTGTTCTGCTAGTATTAATTAACTGCCTTTCAAGGTATATACCATCTTTATACCCCACTGCCTATCCCAGAGTTACAGTATGAACCAGGTAGCTGGAGAGGCTGGGTATAGTTGGTTATGGTTGGAAGTTGGCCAAGCCAAACTTTAAGGGCCCAACTTTAAGTGCCTATAGCTCTGTGGTTCCAGAAGCTTCTTATGGAATTATAGATCATCTTTTTAGGCTAATGGCCAGACCCAGAAATCCAAGCCTGAGAGTTCCAAGTGCCTCACCATTGTTATCTTGGAGAATGAAGACCATAAATGATTCAACTACTACTCTCTGGTGTGAATCACCCAAGAATTCCAAGTGATCTGTCTGTTGATTTTCTGCATTTGGCAATAGCCTCTACTCTGTGCAATGTGATTTTTGACTACAGTCCTTATCACAAGGGACCTTCTATTTTGTTTAAAATGCTCATTAACTTTTTAAACTTGAAAAATACTTCAGTGGAAAGTACAACCCAGATACCCTTATGCCTGAAGAAAAATGGACATCATTCACTATTAGCTGGTCATATTTTCCTAAATTTACCACATTATTGGCTCATGCACCTACAACTCAATGTTGGGAGCAGGCATGTGTTTTTCAAATGAAACTGCAGTTAATGATACAAAATATTTACATTTATGCCCCAAATCCAAACAGCCACAAAACTTTATTTCTCCTCCTCTAGTTTCAATATTTAATTAGTGACAAAGCACCAGAAACCTTCAGGGAAAAAATGCCCCATTATTTTTTAAGTTATAGTATATTTACATCTCCACCTGCTCCCTTTGTCTGCACCTGTCTCTGTTGTATACAGATTCGTCTCAGCCAGCCCCTCAGGAATGCAGCTGTGTCATCACATACCGAGGCATCCTAATATTTCATACTAAGCTCTAAACCAATTAGGAATGACTACTGACTGTGCTGACTCATGGGAAGAGAAGGGGATAATGTGTCCTTCAGGTAATGAACTTCTTTGGGGACTTGACACATATTTCATTTTTTAGTGCTGTTGGTTTTCTCTTGTCACATTTCTGTGGATGTGGCTTCATTTTGCCTCATTGTGCTAAAAGGATTATGCAGAGATTAATATTTGGGAGGTAACCAAATGGCCCACTTCGAAGGCCTCAGGGGCACACTGGAGAGTCAGGGAGATCTGGCGCAAGTGAATATGTGCTTCGAGGGGGATGCTTGGTCCTTCTTATACTTTAACTTCCCTATACTCCACTGGTTCTCAACCCTAGCATGTGTCAGAATTATCCCAGTGGACACACTGCTGGGCCTTCAACCTCAGAGCTCCTGATTCAGTGAGGTTAGGATGGGGTTTGTCAAGTGCCCAGGTGAATCCAATGCTGCTGGTTTGGGGGCCACACTTTGAGAACCACTGCTCTGAAGATAGGGTGCCATGGTTTAACTATTTGCTGGATGTGTGAGGATTCCTTGAATAAAAGAAAAATTTGATGTCAGATATATCTTTGTGTGATTAAATCAGAGGTTAGAAGACCAAAGCTTACCAGGCTGCTGGGTGCTGTTTAATATCACCTAAGTGAATGAGGTGGACCAGAAGGCAGAGGCAGGCAGGAGTGGGGGTACCTGAGGGACTCAGAAAGCTTATACCCCATCAAAAGGACAGCTTTCTCTGAGTTGAACTAGACTGTGGTTTGTGGAGCCCAGTCCTCTAGTTCTACAGGATGAACCTCAAATCCAGATCCAAAATTTTAAAATGTGAAATTACCCTATTTCAAAATGGAGAGTGACAGCTGCTCCTCAGCTTGCCACTTTTCAATCTCAGGTCCAAATACACCAACCACATTTTTCACAGAGAGTAGACAGGTTTACTACATATGCATAACCTTTCTTTGGGGTCTCCTCCAAATTTGCCAATTGCCCATCCTTGTCCAGTGCCCCAAGTCCCTGTCTGGGTCCTGGTGGTGAAAACCCAATTTGGGGGCTAACCAAATGGATACACGCCAGGTCAGCACCTACTGACAAAGTAGAAGAGAGGCCAAGTGCAAATTTCATGGTGTATTAGGTAGGGTGTTGGGACCTTACACTGCTTTCTGGCTGCTTGCCACATTACCACGCCTTGTTACAGGACCTAGGCTAAGCAGGGGGCGTGGCTGTGAGAACTGAAACCACCCCAAAGATAGGCCAATTGCTCCGCCAATGGCATCTGCCCATGATCCTTATGTGTCCCTATGATCTTTCTGTTGATTGGCCCATGTCCTATATAAGACCGTCCAACTTCCTCAATAAACCGAGTTTTTGGCATTGCTTTCTACCAAAACTCCCCGGGTGTGGCGTGGTGTCCGTCAATCAGGCGGGGGTAAGACACTCGGCGACTTTTGCTCGTTAAGCCTATCTTCGCCAGGTAAGCTACTTTAACTCTTTCTGCTGGCAGAAGGAGCCCCCTTTTGGGGCCCAAAAAGGGGGGTAGCTTTAGACCTCGGCCCCATTAAGAAGTAACGCAGCAATCCCGACAGTAGGGTTCTCCAGAGAAACAGTCAATGGAATATTTAAAAAGGTATATGGGAATTTATTAGATTAGCTTACATGAACAGAGGCTGGAAGTCACACAATGACCATCTGCAGGCTGGAGACCTGGGGAAACTAGCAGATGCTGTCTGTGAAGCTGAAGCCTCAGAACAAGAAGGACCAATGATGTGGCTCCAACCTGAGGTTAAGGCTTGGAAGCCCCCTTTTGAGTTGCTGGTACAAATGTGCTTTCAAAGTCTGAAGAAGTTGGAGTTTGATGTCCATGAGTGATAGAGCATCAGCAAAAGAACATGGCCAACTCAAGAAGGGTTGAGTTAGCAACACCTGAGCTTCCCTCTTCTACATTTTCTTTTTACCTGTTCCCCAGTGTATTGGATGATATTGGCCATATTCAAGGCATGTTTCCCTATTCTGTTTGCTGACCCACATGCAGTCTTCTCTGGAAACACCCTTACAGACACACTCAGAAGTATACTTTACCAAGTTTCTAGGTATCAATCCAGTCCAAGTTGATGAACAAAATTAACCATCATGCACAAGATATATCTGATTCTTGTGAACTAGAGAGGAAGATTCTAGCCCATGGTGGCAGATGGGACTGGAGCAATTGCTGTACTTATGGTGGAGCACTAATAGATTCCTGTGGAACATGCATCTGCAACTTGAGGCAGGATAACAACAAGGCCCAGGAAGCCTGGTCATTGTCCCCTTTGAGGAGGATGCTCATTTAGGAACTTTCACATGCTGCATCTCATTTAATCCACATTGCAACTTGATGATAATTTTTTAATTTTAAATTTCTTTATTTATTCTAATTTGTTATGCATGATAGCAGAATGCATTTCAATTCATTGTACACATACAGAGCACAATTTTTCATGTGTCTGGTTGTTCACAAAGTAGAGTCACACCATTTGTGTCTTTGAACATGTACTTAGAGTAATGATGTCCATCTCATTGCACCTTGATGATATTATTATTGCCATTTTACCTGAGGTGAAACTGGAGGTCTGAGGGATTTTGTAGTTGGTGAGTGACTAGGCTATGACCTTAAATGAAATCATAAGATAGAATCCCAGTGACCTGCCACCTTGGACTCTGAGTAATGCACCCCAGCCTCCTTGACTGGGAATGTAGCATGATGAGTGTTGAGAAAACCAGGGCTTTCATTTATTTTTTAAATAATTTTAAATTTTATAATGGGAATTTGACTTCATATTTGCAGAAATTCCTACATAGCAAGAGCTGAATTTTTCTTTGCTAGCATAAAAAAAATGACCCAGAGAAGTTCATTCCCAGCTCAAGTAACCTGTGTTGAAATAGGATGTTAACAGAAACCTCACAGCCCACACCCGACTCATTAATATCCGTGAGTTTGAATGGGGCAGGTCCTAACTCTTTCACTGAGATTTCTTTGCTCCACTAAGTTCAATCCATGTTGGGGCTATTAAAATGTCCTTTCAGTGCTTAGTCTGAAATTACCCCCTTTTACATATTTCCCCATTATGTAGATCTACAGCCATTTGGAAGATGAATGGCTTTTGGTGGATGTGGTGATGTGTCTGTCAATATTTGAGAGCCATCTAGCTCAAAGCTGGATTACAAGTAAATAAAAATGGACTTTGAGCCTAACTCCTGTCTCAAAAAAAAAAAAAAAATCCTCTGAAACAGAGATAATGGAAGCAAAGAAATGGCAGTGCCTGAGCCCGAGAATGTGGAAAGTTTAAGTAAGGTACTTAATATTCATCTAGTATTCATTGTAATAACATCAATCTTACCAAATTCTCTTGGTATTAATGTAGATGTTCTGCATTTAATATATACTTCCAGAGGAATTTCATTGTAATTGAACACTAAATGATGTCCACTTATGGTAAAATGGTTCCAGAATTTTTCGTAATAAATAGGTTTT
Source organism: Tamias sibiricus (assembly GCA_025594165.1). Classification (NCBI taxonomy): domain Eukaryota; kingdom Metazoa; phylum Chordata; class Mammalia; order Rodentia; family Sciuridae; genus Tamias; species Tamias sibiricus. The sequence continues at coordinate 142,863,252 of CM046659.1, forward strand.
AGTAGAATAGAAGGTCCCAAATTCATCGCTGAGTCTATATTAGGCTCTTTATGCTCTAATTGTCATTGATAGTCTTTACTGTATTATTGCCAGACAGTTCATAATTTCCCCGGCTGAACAAATGGTGATTTGTGAGTGCAATAAAACACTGACTGGATTATGTGATGCTGTTGCTTTCTATTGCTCTACCTTAGCAAAATACAGTTAGTCCGTCCTTTGTATCCACAGGTTCTGCCTCTTGGGCTCAGCATTCATGGATTCAACTAACCATGGATTAAAAATATTTAAAAAATTGCATCTGTACTGAACATGTACACACATTTCCCACTTGTTGTTATTCCCTAAACAATATGGTTTAAAAACTATTTACATATCATCCCATTACATTAGTTATTATAAATAATGTAAAGATGATATAAAGCATGTGGAATGTTTGTAGGTTATATGCACAAACTATACCATTTTATACAAGGAACTTGAGCAGCCTCAGATTGTGGTATCTGTGTTAGTTAGCTTTTCATTGCCATGACCAAAATACCTGAAAAAAACCACTCAGAGGAAGAAAGATTTATTTCAGCTCCTGGTTTCTGGGGATTCAGTTCCTTGTGGGATGACTCCAAAGCAGAAACATCATGGTGGAAGGGTGGTAAAAAAAGCTTCTCAGATCATGGCAGCCAGGAAAGAGAGAGAGGGGGGGATGGGGGAAGATGGAGTAGGGAAGAAGATAAATTCTTCCAGACACACTCCTGGAGACCTACTTGCTCCAATTAGGTCACACCTCCCAGTAGTACAGTAAGCTATCAGACAAGTGGATTAATCCATTGATGAAATCAGAGCCCTCATGATCCAATCATTGCCTAAAAGCCCCTCCTCTGAGCCTTACTGCATTGGGCACTATGCTTTCAATCCATGAGTTTTTTTTTGCAGGGATGTTCCAGATTCAAATCATAATAACATCTGAGGGTGTGTTGGAGCATGGACACTGAGGGATGATTGTCTCTTTTAAAATCATGTGAATCATCTCTACTGGTGTCATTATTGACTAATTGTAAGGAAGTTACTTGTGTAGCAGCAAAAATGTGTTGAGTGCTTACTATCTACTCCACTGGACCCTCAAAGAAACACGATAGGTCCAATTATCATTTGTATTTTATTAGGTAAATCGGGCATCAGGGGGTGGGAATTTGTATGAGGCCATATAGCTGGAAAGGGGCAGAGTTGGGTTTTGAATTCATATCAGTCTGGCTTCAGGATTCAGTGCTTTTAGCCACTGCACCAGATAGCATGTATGGGTGGTTAACAGACATGGAATTCTCTATAAGTAGATGGAGAAAACTATGGATTCCTGGACTGATGAGATTTCTTGTGTTTCTTTATCACAAACAGGATAGACTTGTTATGATAAACCAAGAAGCTGATTAAGAGATAGCCTTTCCCCAGCTTTAGCTGAGAGATGATGAGGGAACTGACATTTAGGGAGAATATCTTTCTGAAAAAGAGACACACAATGAACCCATTAAGCGAATAGCTAGTAACCCAAACAAATTGCTCAGACTGAATTTGTTTGCATGGGAAGCAGTCTTAGCAGATATTTAATAGCAGCTAGTTAACCCCGGGGTGAGACTGTGAGGCTATTGGAGCTGAGGTGGAATTCTCTGTAAAGTTCACAATCCTCATGCCGCCGTTGCTGGAGTTCTGGGAGCCCCACAGGAAGGGCTGTCCCAGTGCTGACTCACCAGTGGATGGCCTTGACTTCTCTCTGCAAAAAGAGAGGACCAAGTTGAATTCTAACCTATTTATAATGGCATAGTAAATCATTTTTCAAATAAGACAGAATGTAGAATCCTAACATAGAACAGATGAGGGCAGAAAATCTCTGGCTGAAGTAGGCACGGTCCATTCAATCCTAGGCTGGAAACTTCTTGGGCCTCCTTATCTTGATCCAGATCTCCTGAGATCCTTTTAGATGTCTTAGAACAAGTCTAGCTGCTCGCTCAGGCTTCTGCTAACATACATTTCTGGTTATTCACTGTATCTGGATAAAGAATATGTAGGAAGATTGTGTAGCTCTGGACTAGAGCAATTGGTGTGTTATAACTTTATGAGCACTGGAAATTGAATCATTGGTCAGTTTTCTTTTGCACATGGACTCCCTGACTGATGTTTTACCTAGGGCAAGCATTTGAGACATTAAGGCTTGTGTTTTTGATCAACCACATTTAGTGTCCCCACCATATCATTATTTCAGTTTTCTTTCTTCTTTATTTCTAATGTACATAATTGTGTTGTTCAACACAATTCTGCAAGCCACTTTAACTTTTTTTTTATTTTTAGTAAGATGGATTAGGAAACCAACCAACCAAACCAATCAACTGACAAAAAAACTCTTCTAGATCCTTTCTGATTCCAAACCCCCAAATATGTATCACTAACTTCTGCAAATTTTGCAGCTTGGGGTTCAAACCTCACTTCTTCACTTTTACATACACAAACATCTCTGTTACTACTGTCATTATGCCTGTAGTCCCTCTTTATTGCATTTACCACAACTTATAATTTTGAACTTGTGTGATTATTTAATTTGCCTTTGAGTCAAATTTTTAGGAGAGGAAGCTGAAAAAGTTTAGGCTAGGGTCATGCTAAAGTATTTAGTCTTCACTTGTTTAGTTACAAAGTAACACACACACAGTAGGTCTTCAACTAACTACTAATGAATGGTTGCAGGAATCAAATGAGTCTTTAGAGACCCAGCGGGAGGCTGGTATCATCACATAAGTCTCTTCGATAGGGAAAAGCAGTTCTTTATTGTTAATGCCAACGCCTCAGATAATATACTTTTTATCTCTGCTCATAATGGTAATGTAGATAAATTCCATAAATCAAATCTCAGCAGTAAAAAGGTTAATAAGTTTATGCTGTATAATTGAAAGCCATATTGGTGATTAAAAGGATTTTATATATCAGTTTTCTGGGTCACCCAACTAATTATTTTCAATGGCCGGTAATAAAACACAGCACCATGCCTGGCCAGACTCTGCACACTGTCAGATGTTAAATCATGTAGAAAGGACTTAAGCTTAAGTTGGCTGATTTTTCCCTTTGGATGTGAAGCCACTGAAATCTGTGCTGTTTGTTTTGTGTCAGGCTTACATGATGTTTGGGGTTCTCCTCTACCAAAAGGAAGGAAGCAATCCTCCCAAATGGGAAAGGATATAGTGTGCTCCTTGGGTCCAGGAGTAGCAGCAATCATTGACATTTAATGTTTCTTTTACAAGAAGTTCATAGTTGCAGTGAAGTGCATACTTTGCCATCCTTGCTCCAAATGGAGAGTTTGCAAAGAAAAGGACAAACAGTATGTGATCTGGAGTGGATTAACATTTATTGACCCCAAAAATATCCCAGGAAAATGCTTTTAGATTTAGATCCACCAGAGGCCACTAAGGTATGCATCTTCAGTATAAGTTAATGATGCAGAAACTGAGGCTCAGAAAGTGTGGATGAGTAGACCAAGGTCATGGCTATAAAGCAGCACAACCATGTTCATGCTTGGGTTTGTGTGCCTTTACCTTCAGGTGGTTCTGCTTTTGAGTTATATATCTTTTGCTTCAGGTATTGTGAAGTACCATGTGAAAACATAACAATGACGACAACAACAAAGGTAAAATTGTTACGGATGGGTCCAAAATCCATGTGGAAGATCAGAGGTTTGTGTGGCTAGGGGTGGTGGAAGCAAGCTGTTACATTGCATGAAGCATGTGTTGTATTCTAGGTAAGTGATGTTCTTGGAAGTAGTGGAAAGCAGCAGGAAGAATATCCAAGGGGGGCTTTCCAGTTACGGAGACTGTGTGAAGGGAGATGGAAATTAGACAGGGAAGAGAGGGGTGGCATTTATCTCAACTACTGCTACTATTTATTAAGAGTGGTCCTGATGTGTCACTTAGCTCAATTGCCATCACCTCTAGAGTGGCAAAAGAAATTTTTGAGGAGTTTACATCAAAATGAAAACAAACAAAACATCTTGGTTTCTAAATACGAATTAATGGATTTAAATCCAGAAAAGCCATTAAATACCGTAGTCAAAGTCTTTTCTTTCACACTTGATTTTGCCCTATTATGGAGAGAAATTAAATTTGGAAACCCGTATATTTGAAATCTTTCTTTTTATTTCACTAGTTCTCTCTCAGTTTCTGAAAATAGGCACTGTGTTGGGTCCCGAGTGTATGTGTGGAGGCAGAGGTGGGATTTGTAAAACTAGTCCAATGGGGCTCTACAAAGTCTGCTGATCACAGATGAATCAGTTTGAACTACTCAGTTACAAAGGCAAATGATTTACAGATGAAATAAAGAATGAACATTGAAAGGTGAATGCCAGTCTTGCTGGCTGAATTTACTCCTTTATAGACTAGCCAACAGCATCCAGGAGTGTGGTGACTGGTTTAAAAAAGTTATTTGATGAATATGTTAATCGAACCACCAAGTAAAGGAGATGAGCTGAAGATGGCAATGAGATTGGTGCTGGCAGAACTCTCCAGGGGTTTGATAATTAAACCCAGGTGCTTTCTTTTCTGGCATCCAGTGCTAGGAAGGAGTGACCTTCCAGTGACTTAATGTTCCCATCTGCTGTCAGGTGGTACGTGAAATGTATGAGCAGCTTCAGTTCCTTCCTGGAGGAAGGAGATGTGATTAACCCAATAACCCAGAGGGAAGACTCAGAAACAGGCAGAGGAAAGGCGAAGGAATCCCCCTGGGGTCAGATCGAAGTGATTCACATTTTAGGGGAAAGTTGAGCTTCTCAAGTTACAGGAATTCTTCTTCATGTCCATTTGTGACAAAAGGTTCCAAAACTCCCCTAACTGCTCAGCCATATTTTACAAGGAAATATTGGGGTGAGTTGGGGAGTAGGGAATGAGGAGGGGGAACAGGTGGAGCAGGATGGAGGGGCAGACTTAGAAGGGCAGAGAGAAAAGGAGAGAGAACGACACATATTATTTCCATTAATATGAAAACAAATGCGCTTCAGATGTCTTGAGGCACAAGTGACATTTATCTTTAATGGGAAGCATATTTTGAATAAAACCAAGTGAGCAACATCCATCATCTTTCTTCTTGACGTTCTTAACAACGTGCTTGAGGGCACTGATGAAGCAGCGGCTTGTCTGGTGCCCGGGAGCCCAGATCTGGGTACCCTTGGCTGGCCGGGCCTGGTGCACGGTGAGAGAGTGGCGGAGGGGTAAGGAGCAGCGCGGTAAAACACCATCAAACGTTTCTGTAGGCTGCTTCTTCCAGGTTAGAACCATCTCTGCAATGGCATCGCTATTGCGGACTGCTGGTTTTCATCCTGGTAGGGTGTTGGTACAAAAAGAAGTCAGTAGGTAGAGCAAGGACTTACCCTGCAAAAGGTGTAAAGATGGTGTACAATTTCTCTGGTCCATTTTCTCCCACCAGTACCCAGAACTTTCCAAAAGACTTTTCATGTTTCTATCTGCTCCCTAATCAAGCATTTGAGGCTCATTTCTCACTCTAAGCTCATCTGATCAAACAACCAATCTGGCCTGAGAATGCCTACCAGTCGGACTGGGCTAAGACTTCAACAGAGCTCATAGGGATACAATACCCTACGCGAGGGAAGTCTTGGGTGTAGGAATTTCACCCACTGTTGAAGGTAGGGTAGGGGGAACTACTGTGAGGTGAGTGAGGTACTTGCCTTGTGTGGGCAGCAAAATTCAAAGGGGAGTTGAACCCCCACTCCTAACTTCTCTAATTATAAGAATATAAAAAAAATCCACGATGAAGAAATGTCTACATTTTATATGCAGAACACATGGGTCATGACTAGGGTGTGGAGAGTAAGACTCTCACTCTCAGGGTCATGCAAGTGTGGGGTTGTGTCTGTTTTTTATTTAGAACATTCATATTTTGTTCATGTGGAGTTGGGATGAAGAGGCTATAATGGGCCAATGGATGCTTCTCCAGCTCCACCCCAGCCCCCTGCTGTAGTCCAGGAAGACTGTCTTCCCGAACTCATATTGCATTTTACAATAAATTCCCTTTGATTTAAGCTGGGTTGAATGCGGTTCTGTTTCTGGTGACCAGTAATCCCAAACTAAGACAGAAAGAAATATTCATTCCCTTTCCAACTTCACAGAGCCCTGTCAGAGAAGCACAAATTTTTTTTTCTTGATTCAATCTTCTGTTTCAAATTGTAAAGAACGATTTTATAGTAGTAAGAAAGAATTTTCTTTTTTTTAAAAGATATATTACATCTAATCCCCTCAATATAATACAGAGGTTCTCATTTTTACATGTTCCCTTATGAGATCTGATCACAATTTTTCATAGTCATAGTCATAGTGAACATAAAATTTTGAATTTTATTCTTTTTGGTGAACTTTGTATATCCCAAATTTTCCATATTGTTACATGTAAATGTCTGCAGGCCATCTATTGATCTTTTTGTTCCACATTTTACTCTTATTGTTAGGCTTACATATTGTCTCCAATTTAAATTACTTATTATTAGACTTATAAATTGTATCTGATTTTTCCATATGATAATGTGAAAATGAACATTTTCACCTCCATGGGCTTTGTTTTTTCACTGATTTCTTTAAGTTAAGATTCCATAAGTCTGATTTCTGAGCCTACATCCATTGCTATGCTTTTTAATGTATAACTTTTATTGCCATATAAAATTTCAACAGCATTTGGAATTTACAGTGCAAACAATAGAATTTAAGCCAAAAGAATTCTTATACATAAACTGCCTTATTTCAAATTTAAATGTAAGTGGGGAAGCATTTATCTTTTAAATTTAATTTACTTACAGTGTTGTTCAGTTTCAAAATTAAGGCAGCAATTTTTCTTTTTCTTTTCACTTGCAGCAGAGCCTTATGATTACCAGAACTACTTTTTCTCTCTTCAGTTTATTTGGCAAAAGAGAGAAACAATCCTACTTTATGTTTTTTTTAAGAAAATATTTTTTGGCATCTCTGAGAACCAAATTGTCATACAAATTGCAAATTAAATTGGAACTCTCTATACACATAACAGATATTTGATGGTGAAACATTAGTATTTTTTAAGTTTTAAAAAACAGTCTTATTACTTTTTAAAGCAATGTTAATATCATACCTCTGGGAAAGAGTTACCATGTTCTATTCCAACCATAGGTATATGCAGTGAGGCCCAACTTCTCCTATACTACTTAGGAATTAAAATATGCAAATGAAAATCCAGAGCCATATCCTACGTTCCTGTGGTTTAATTTCACTGAGGCATTTAGGGTAACTTTTGCAAAAATAGTAAAGACAAAGGAAGCCCTGAGACCCAAAGACTCCATTTCCCCAAATTGAGTCAGTGACTGAATTAGTGATCAAACAAATATCCCTTATACAAGGGTTGTTGTTCCTCTATAAAAAAATTACATCAATATTTCCCCTCAAACCAACACTTTGAAACATGAAACTCCATCTCAACCTAGATAAATAAAATGGGGGTAGAAAAACCAAAATGTGACCATTGAGGGGCCTCAAAAAAATACATCACTTTCTGGCTACATCCATTAGCAGAATGCTTTGAGCAGACACAGCCTTAGGTCAACAGCTTGAAAACCCAAACTGCCTTAAAAATGGAGGATTTTCTGGGGTGATGTAGGAACAGGAAGCAAGTGAAAGGAGGGCTATTGGCCCATCACCTAGATGAATTCCAGCCAGCTGCAAGTCCAGGGAAAAGCTCACTCCTGAGACAGGTAACACTGGCGATAAATAGCATCTGGAGGTCAGTATTCAAAATAACCCTTTTGTTCTATGTGAAGGTTTGAAGGTTCCATGGCTTGTCCAAAGTCAAATGAGTAGATTGTTCTAGTACCATGGATGCAGTTCAGTGTTTTGGAACACAGTGCATCATTGCTTCCTCTCATTGCCACACATAATGGACAACAATGCATCTTCTTGTGGCAGGTGTCTAATCTTTCTTCTTCCAATGATCTCCAAGTTTCTTCCCTGGGAACCAACTAGGGGAGTCCTCATTCCAGGTAGTACCAGGGCCTATAGGTTACTGACTTACACAGCCTGCTTCCAGATTCTCTTCCTTTGTCTTATGAGGGTGGGACTCCCTCATGGCTCACCAACTCATCTCTGTTTTTCTTGGTTCATGTTTTCCTGAAACTATTCAGTGGACTCCACTCAGCCTATGAATCCATTCTCTTTGGGTTAGGTTAGTATACTGGTCCCTTCTAAAGGGGTCAAAGTCTCCAGAAAGTAGTTATTTGATATCGTGTACATGGTCGGCATCACTGAGGATCATTTCTGTGCCTGTGTATTTTTTAATTAATTTAACTTATTTTTATTTTTTATTTGTTCTAATTAGTACGTGTCCCTGTGTTTTGATGCACACAGGGTTTGGGCAGGAAACAAAATTTAGTCAGGTGCTTCAATGAGGAAACTTCAAGAAGAAACTACCTGCAGAGGAATGCACAGTATTAAGGAACCAAAGAAGGAATGTTGAGGCCCCCTGAGACTAGCAATGATAGGAAGCAGTTGAAACTTGGGTCTCAAGTAGAGAATGGATGAAATAGTGTTTTATAGCCTGGTGAGAGCAGAAATCCTAGGGTCAGAGAGACCTAACAAAGCTACAGCCATAGGGAATGCAAGAATTCCAGGGATGCTGTTCAAGCAAGGAGGGCAAGAGGAAAGAAGCAACACATTTGCCTCTCTCTTAGCAGCCAAACTCAGAGAGAAGCCAGTCAATAGAGGAGCCAGGACATGGTTTTGAGGGTCAGCCTTTATGAAGCATGGAACCCAAGCAGTGAATGGATTTTTGGAATAAAAAGGAAAATATCAACAACTATTTTTTTTGTATGTCTTCTCATCTAATATTCAAAACAGTTCCACTTTATGATAGGAAAGCAAGGTACCTTGAGGAACTGTTTTGAATTCTTTCTGAAATAAGATAGCATATGGAGCCCATCTAGGTGCCCTTCAAGAGATTAATGGAAAAGAAATGTGACACACACACACACACAGGAGTATTATTCAGCCATAAACAAGAATGACATTGTGGCATTTGCCAGTAAATGGATGGAAGGATACTATCATGGAAAGTGAAATAAGCCGTCCCCAAAAGTCAGAGATTGAATGTTTTCTAATTCAAAATGGGTGGGGGAATAAAAAATAGAGGAAAAATAAGTGGAATAGATGAAGGGGAATGAAGATAAGGGAAGTGGGTTGGGATAGGGAAAGACAGTGGGATGAATCTGACCTAATTTTCGTATGTACATACATGGATATACCACAGTGAATCTCACCATAATGTATATCCACAAGACACCAATTAAAAATAATTATAAATAGCAGAAAGATCAGTAGAGTAGAGGGAAGTAGAGTAGAGGGACAGGAAGGAGGGGAGGGAAAGGGGAAGAACTAGGCACTGAATTAGAACAAATTATATTCCATGCTTAATTAATAATAACTATATTGAAATGAATCCTAATGTTATGTATAACTAAAAAGAACCAGTGAAAATATATAACTGAAAAAAAGATAGCATATCGATTCATAAATTTGCTTATAGTCACAGAGCTAGTATATTACTGGGATATGAACATGTCTGTTTGATCCAAAAGATAATAACATTTTGCTAACACTGTGTAGGGCAGATAATATTTGGGCACTGTGCTAACACAATCACAATCATTAACTCGTCTAATCCTTAAAATAGTAAGGGGTATTGTAATCTTCATTTTTCTATTAGGAATGAAGTTTTATGGAAGTTAAATGCAGTCATCCCTCAGTATCTGCAATAGATTGGTTCTAGGACTCCTGCTATTATCAAAATCTGCAGGTGTTCAAGTCCCTTATATAAAATTGGATAGTATTTGCATGTAATGTATGTAATCTTCCATATACTCAAAATCATCACTAGATGATTTATAATACTTAATACAATGTAAATGCTATGTAAGTTATTGTTATATTATTCAGGGAATAATTACAAGGAAAAAAGTCTGTACATGTTCAGTACAAATGCATATTTTTTCCATCAATGGATGGTGGAATCCTTGGATACAGACTCCGCAGATACAGAGGGCCAGCAGTATTGCTTTCCAAATCATATTGTGATGGGCAGAATTCAAATCTACTTCTGTCTGAATCCAGAGTCTGAGTTCTTTGCAATGAGGCTCCTGCCTGTTGCCCTTCTAAGGTGTGTGTGGAGAACACAGCAATACTCTTTAATGTGGGTGTCCAGTCACTGATGTGACACCACTTCTTTCTGTGGGTGCTGAGCTGGCAATGACCATTCCATCTTCAGGAGGCTCCCAGTGGTTGGTAACAGTCATGAGACATCCTCTATGGAATAATGATGATCAAAATGACATTTTCTCTAATCCATAGAACAAACCTGCATAGTGACTGCTATTATTATTCCCATTTGTTAGATTATACAATTTAAATTTGGACAGTCAAGCGGCTCAGATGAGCTCACAAGATCCTGAGGTGCCACCAGAATATGTAGCCTGGTTGGACTGACGGGAAGTCCTGCCCTCTTACCTTCAATTCACGTGACTCACTTTCTCATCCACCACAAGCCAATTAAACTCTTGAAAAGAAGCCAGGTGATTTGTTCCTGGGAATCAGCACAGATCCCATATTTTGACTGTCTTCATCCACACAGGAAGATTTGAAACCTTCTACATCTTTCTGTCTTCTGTCAGAAGAGGGTGGTTGGCAAAAGTGAATGAAAGAGTGATTAAATGAATGAATAAGTAAATAGACACATATATTCTCATTTTGATTCTATGAAATCCATAATTGAATTTTTTTATTGTGCCATTAAAACCCTGGGACAGCTGGTTGCCTCTGTTTTACTGAAAATCTGGTCTCGGGAAGATGAAAGCTGCCTGAGTTCAAATTAGTTTTCCTTGTGCTTTGGAACTTGCCTTCACTTCTGTTTAAGATGGTGGAGGCTGAACAAGCCTGCAGCACATATTTAATAGGCATATTTATTTGGTGTCTGCACAAAATCCTTTGAGGGTTTATAATCTGAGAAGTGGACATTAAATCCTGTAAATTAATGGAGCCATGCTATTGTCCAAGATCAAACAAGCAATGAATAGTACTAGACCAGCTTTCCTTCCTGACAGAAGACAGGACCACTTTTGGTGGGGAAGTTGTTTTTGCAAACGAGATTTCAGATTTAGGAGGATATATATATAGAGAGCTTGGAGGGCATAATGGGAGATCTCCTCAGTCACCACAGCTACTGATTCAGTCCTGGTGATTGGGAGAAGGTATTATGACCAGAGCTGCATTTCTTGAACTTCAATCGCATAAGAATCACCTGGGAATCTTGTTAAAAAAATGCAGCTATTTGAATAACACATTTTGGGTGGGACCTAAGAGTTTTCATTTGTAACAAGTGCACAGGTGGTGCTGACATGTTTGGTCCATGGACCACACATTGAGTTGCCAGGTTCTATTATATGCATTTATCTTATTTCTGTAGAGCTCTCATGATTAGGCCAGTGATTTATCAGAAGCTTTAATGGGGCAGGGCTGATATTATACAGCAGCATTTGATGTCATGGAAGTCATTGTCATTTTTGTTGAAATCGTCTCGGGGTCATCATTGTTATTGCTCCTCTTTTAAGGACCTCAATCAGGGTGAAATATTGGCAAGCACCAGAAATTCACTCAAGGAGTCTCCAGCTGAGGGGAAAATTTATTATGATATGGACAAATCCTTTGGGACCTAATAATAACCCCATGGGGGCTAGAGCTACACAGAGCCGTTTCTCTCTCTCTGTTTCTTGCTGCACATGCAATTCAACTGCTTGATCACAGCCCATCAAGGCTGGCCACCAATGGTGGACTTGACAACCAAGTCTATGTAACCTAGAAGTGCATACACTTGCAGCTAACTGACTGCACGTGTAAAGCCCTATCCCAAATTCCCAGGTATCCATTGGTCTAGATTCAGTCTGGGGTCCAGCCTGGGTCCAATGCCAAAGAGGAATATAGGCAGGATGCTGTGGCCCAGAGGCTGCCAGGATTGGTAGCTTAAGGGTGAGGCATGATGGGTATATCTAAGTAGTAGGCATTATTACTCTTTTCTTTGTCTAATGGATGAGGCAGGGGAGGCTAAGAAATATTCTAGCTTGTACAGCTGTTCAGTGGGTGAACCAGAATTCAAATCCACATCTTTCTCTTTATCCAGTCCAGGAGATTCCTATCCTGTTATGCTTGTCTTCAGAATTTGGGAAGAGTGTCCTGCATCCTGTCTCCTCTCCACCTACCTCCATTAAAGAAATCCACTTTGAGTTAATACTTATCTCCTCAGGAGAACTGTAATTCAGAAGGTGATGGTGGGCCCTTCTCTAGGCCTGCTTGCAGCCAAGCCTCTGCATGTGCATTTTGTGGTTTTAGTTGCATAGCTAATCCTCAAGGAAGTAAAAGTTCAGGATTAATAAATTTTGGGAGCTTAGTCCTAGGCTGAGCTAGGACTTCACAGATTCCCTCAGAGCACTGACCACCAGCTCTTGATAGCTTTCAAGTCACATCTTAGGTGTGTCCTTCAGGGACTTCCATCTGTTTTGTTCTATAAACTCCCCTGGCTTGGTACTGTGCAGACTGTAGGCAAATCTCATACTAACCATTGCCTTCTTGCCAGCTATTCCATGTCAAATCTACCTGGGCCTCCATCTCCATGACCATGTTTCTGTGGGACTGGAAATCCAGAAGTCAAAGTTTCTGGTTAGCGGTGACATCACAGACCCAGTGTGTCTGGTACTTCTTCATCCCCTCTGATGCCCTGCCTATGTGTCCCAGTGTATGTTCCACTCTGGAGGCCTCCCCACTAGCTTTTCACTGCCTGAGAAGATGTGAAGCCTTGCTCACATTACATTTGCCTTTGAAGGATGAAATGGACAAACTGGGTAGGACATTAAAAGGAGAAATGGCTAGTTCCAAAGACACCCTTCCCTGCACTAACAATGTTGCCTGAGTTTTTCTTGACCAGAAGCATGCTGTCCATGGCTCTTTCATGACCCATACCTAAAAACCAAATGCTCTGTCTCTGAGATGATGGATTTTTTTTTAATCTGTTAAAGGAAGCAGGGCAATTATGCTATCTCCTATCAGGACAGCAGTGGCCACTGATGATATGGGATACTGTGACTGACACCAGTGAGTAGCTTCATGCCTGTGATAGGCATTGGGTCATAGACCGGATGGTGAACCAGTTCAGCAAGGTTCACTGCCAAGACCAGGCCCTTAGGGAGGGTCTCCACCAAGGGGTTTGAGAAAGATGTTGATGTAGAGGGTGCCAGCAGCAAGAAAGTTGGAAGCAGGTTGTGACTATGGGAAGACTGTCATGCTATTTTCAGTGGGCTGGACACAGTTTTTCAAGAGATGATGATGTGTTTTCCCAAGGGATGGATAGCAGGAACTTTTTATAAGAGGGCAAGTGCTCCTCTTCCAGCATCAATTTCCTCCTCATCCCACTATATGTCTTCTATTTCCTCTGTTCTTTTCCTACATAGAACTCATTGCAGTTTTAATCTGCTATTTAATTGTTGTTGTGTGTACTATTTGTGTGACCCACTAAATTGTAAATATATCGAGGAAGGGATTGAATCTCTTGGGACCTCCAGGTCCTACTCTGTGCTTGGTAGGCACAGAATGCTCATTAAGTGTTTGCTGAACATATGGAAACCTGGAAAGAGAGGCAGCCACTCTGAACTTGTGGGATTGATTGCTGATCCCACATCCTTGGCAGCCAGTTGAGGAATGGAACACTTGACCATCAGGTGGATTTTGCTCTTGGTTTGAGAAAGGATGAAAGAGTGAGGCTTGTAAATAGCTTTTGATGAGAAGATGGGAGATGATGGCAGAAGGAGTTGGATATCAATATACTAAGTGCGTGTATAAAAACTCAAATGGTATGAAAATACTTTGTGTAAAACCAAGGACTTGGAAAACTGTGCTCTTTATATGTAATATGAAAGGAATTGCACTCTAAAAGCATGTATAACAAATTAAATTAAATAAAAAATTAAAATAAAAAAAAGGATGGGAGATGAAAAGATCATGGGGAACATGATGTGGAAATGCACTGCCACCTGCCACCTGCCACCTGAGTTTGGTGGCAAGAAGCCAGACATGGACATTTGGTGGACTTGCTCAGAATCTCTGCCATGTTGCTTTCTCTCTCAGCATCAGTGTCCCCATCTGTAACAGGGGAGTAATAGTACCTGCTTGATAGAGTTGTTGTGTAGATTAGCTATGGGAATGCCAAGCACAGGGCTGGGCATGCAAAGATATTTTCATAATTTTATCACAAAGTTTAAAAACTATAAAACAGTAAGATTATGGGAATGTGGTACATTATAGTACAATGGAAAGATCAGGGCATTTGTAATATGAAAAGCTGTCTGGATCCCAGCTATGTACCTACAGCTATAACAAGTTGGGTGTATACTTTAACCTCTCTGAATCCCATTCAAAAAATCAGTTCTTGCTACCTGATGATAGGAGGATTAAGTGAGATAATGCATGATAATACATTAACTAAAAGTGTAAGCAGAGTTCCAGAGGGTGTGTTTCCTATTCTGTGATGGTTGGGAAGATGGAGCAACATTTAAGGGAAGAAATGGTAGAAGAATCAAAAGATGACAACTCTTTAGCAACACTATATTAAAAACAGAGATTTTTAAAATAAGGGGAAGTAAAATTTTAGTTAACAATGGTTCCAATTTGCTTAGTGATTATCTTCATAAGTGTAAATTCTGGTGCCTGAAGCAAAACATCCTACCCTTTGTTAATTGTAACTTCAGTGGTCTCCTGAGGGGCTACTCCTCTCCTGCACCCCCTGCAACCCCCACAAAGCAATGTGTATGCCTGTGGCTGTCTCTGCAAGCCTTTGAAAAAGCTGTAAAAAAAAGACCCACAAAAGGAAAATCGAGCACCTTTCGACATTTCCCCCCTCTCCTTTCTACTTTTTAAGTTTCATTGAACATTAAAAGTTTTTATGAGTATCGAGGAAAGGCATTTTGCCACTTGAAGTTAAGGTGTGATTCAAATTATAGGATGGCAGAGTCCATTTCCAAAGTGGTATTTAACGAGTTTCACAGATATCTTTTTTTTTATAGGACATTTCTACTGGTACAGAGATGTAGAAAAAACGACAGACTTAGAAACTCTTGGTAACTGCCCTTATGCCCCAACTCTGCTCGAGGTACAGTCTGGGCCACCCTTTCCTTTGATCCCTTTTTCTTCATGCCTTACTGAACAACCTCAGTACACGTTTCCTTGAATGAGTTCCAAGCCACTTACCTCCATAAGCTTGCACCTCAGCAAAGACATACATACATAATACGTAGAGATGATGGGAATTGATGGATGCCAGAAAGTTCTGCCTCAGAAGGACAATACCATGTTTGCATCCAACTGTCTATTGGGGCCAAGAGTGAGGTCTTTGCACTAATGCCATTTTAATCTAAGTAATGTCTTGGCATTTTGATCTATGTTAGGTGAAGAGGAATAGTGTGGATTGAAGTAGTGACCACTACTACCATCAATGTCTGCAAAACTTTGGTTGTTAAAACTGCAAGTAGCTTTTATATTCCAAAGGATAAGAACAAATAAACAGAAAACCAACCGGAATTACTTTCTTATTCAGTAGAAAGGGCAAACAATATTACTGACACAGAGACTAAATTTAAAAAAATCCCACCAATGTAAGGACCATGAACTAATTAATACCTTTAGGTCATAAGTGAAAACTTGTGAAGCCGCCCTCCCTTCTTCTTGGAAACAATGTCTTCTTGCCCAGGGCATAACAAGCTCATTAATCTGGTCAATAATTCAAAAGATTTTTTTTTTTTATGAGAAGGCTGATTTATCTTGTTTGATTTTTTTATCGTTTGTCAAATTAACCTAATTGATACTTTTCACTTCACAAGTGGCTCCAACTTGAATGTAGAACAAATTAAAACGGTCTTCCCTGTCAATTAGAAAAGGAAGCAGTGCTGATCCACCTGCCCTAGAATCTATGATAGTCCATAAGTAGTGACCTTAAGATCAGGAGGTGAGGGACAAGCCTGATGAGAAAGATTTTGTGTTCTTTTTTCATTTAGCATAAAACCACCTCTGTAGAGGCCAGTTGGCCTCCCCCTACCCCAATTCGTATTGAAATGCCTCAAAGAATTAATAATAATAAAATTCTCCCAAAGTCAATTTGCACGTATTTCCAACTGAACTAAAGGACATGGGAGAAAAATTATGTTCTAAACTCGCCAGAGAAACCTCTTCTTCTCTTAAGTCCAGCAAATCTGAGTTGACTTCACCCATAAATTCAAGAACAAAAAGTTATAAATTGAGCCTATGAAGGACATTGCCTCTTTTCAAGTGACGTTTCCTTGCCTTAATGGATTTAGCGATGGCAGGGAGTCAGAGAAAACTGTCTTAACTAAATCTTTGACTGATTATGCATTTTTCCCTATTCATACAAGATAGATTTATCATCCCAATTTGTCAAGCTGGCGAAGTTCCAATTAATTACACTCGGCAAACCTCAGCTTGCGTTATGTCCGTGTCAGGCCTAATCTAGAGGCTCATTTGCTGGCGGCCCGATGAAGAGGTATCAGAGGTGGTGTTCCTTGTGGTACTTACTGTGATGGATGCCCCTGCATCATGGCCGGTGGCAGAGGCAGAGCCCTGGACGCATCTCCTCCTCTGGGCCCGAGGACTCGCAGCTCCTGTACTAATTTGAGGGCCCATCTGTATAGTGGATGTTGTTGCAAAGTCTATTCTTCATGGCTGGGCTAAAGGCTTTCCCTGTCGTGTGGGCTGCTTAAATGTCTACACAGCTCCTACATTTCTGTCAGGTTTGTCCTTGCAAAATGGGAAACAGAAGGCAACCTGTCCTCCAACTGAGTTTTGGAGCCCTTAGGGACTGCTGTATGTTACAGGAGAATATCACAGGTACTACTAGCTCGGTATGCCCAAGGTATTTATGAACACATCTGCATATTCTCATAGGTATATGTTTCCTTAGTGTCTGTAGGTAATGCCATGCTCTTTGGATTATGGTGACTTTACTTTCATGCTTTTATTTTGTTGGGGAATGACTTGAGAACAAATGTTATTTATTAAGCAGCATGAGGCCTGCTGGATTTTGATATGCATTCTCTGGTGCATGCATGAAGTAATGTTTGATTGAGTGACTAGAATTCCATGCTATGCCCAATGCTATATTGGCATAAGGTCTCTTTCAACCAATTGTTATTAGCCTCATTTAAGATGGGGAAAATGAACTTAGACAAGTTAAGTGACTTACTCAAAACTGCATAACAAATAAGTTGTAGAGATGAAATTTATCTCAATATAAGGTTTGAGCTTTTTCCAGAACCCCAGATTATGTCCCCAGATTATGTTCCTTCTTCCTCTGTTCACACTCCATCCTGACCCACAACCCTCATCTTTCTTCCCCCTCTGCCCACATTCTATCCTGCTAACTGCAGTGAGGGGTGTACTGCCTTGCATGGGTATCAGGTTGGTGGGGTTTCACAGCTCCATGACATGGTGCCTTTGCTGGGACTCCATGACACAATGCCATTGCTGGGACTGCATCTTACCTGGACCATGGGACTGGCAGGCACTGGGATGTATCAGAGCCAAAGCTTAGGCATGTTCCCATATTGTCTTGACACCTCTCTCCTTTCTCTTTCTCTGTAAGTTTCCCTCCCATATCTGTCACCTCTCCATTCCCAGCTTTGGATGAAATCTCACCTGAAGGGAATGGAGTCTGCATCTCAGAGGAGCAGGATCATATACCCAGAAGTGTGGGAATGATAACTCTGCATAGAATGGGCTTGACCAGTGGGAAATGGGAGGTGGGTAGAGGCCAAGCAGACCTCTCCCTTTTTGCACTTGTGGGCCCCCCTCATGGGGTGACTTCTCATTATTCCTCTTGCAGAGAAGTCCCACATGTTAAGTTAACACATTTACCAAGCACCAGGCTGGATGTCTATTGCTCACAGTGAATCGGTGGCCAGTCAGTAATACAGTGCCTTGTATTGCCTGTATCTTGGTCTCACTTTTCCTTTTTTTTTTTTTTTTTTTTTAAACCCATCCCCCTTTCAAAACAAAGTATTGGTATTTTAATCTTAGCTGCTGGATTTGAGACCAGGATATGGGGAACGAAAAGAAAAGTTGATTTCTCACCCTTGCAGCTTCTGAAGAGACCCTGAAGGTGATTGTCATGTTTTGGGCAAAATTGAGTTACATCAAGATCAACTTGTAACTTAAATAAAACTTCAAGTGCATTAATATTCACCATTTACATTCCTTCCTGGTTCTTAAGTATAATGTGTTTTACAGTTATCAAAAACATATGCTGCATTTCAGCAGCATTTTATATACAACTTGCTCAACAGAAGGTGCCAGTATCCCAATATGTTTTTCTGAGTTTTGGCTTTAACCATTGTGATGAAAGAATTCAAGTGCAACAGTGTCATCGTTTTGAATGTAGATGGAGACATTGCCAAAAGGTGCCTCCTGAACCAAAAGAAAAAGAAGGGTTGTTTATTCTTTCTTTGAACTAATTTTATTACATTTCTACTATGGGAAAGTCTTGCTATTGAACTTGGTGAGAGCTACATGGATGAATCAATCCTGGCTCTTGTTTATAAGGAATTTTCAGTTTAATACAATGCATTCTTTTCTTTCTTTCTTTCTTCTTCTTCTTGTTGTTCTTTTTTTTACAATACTTTCTTGATAAAGCTGGACATGACATTCTTCTTATTAAAGAGGGAGTGATAATTTTCTGTTGCTATACCTGTGGAATCATATGAGAGTTAACATAATGAGATACAATCATACCTTTTGGTAAATGTACATTGTCCTACATCTCTAGTATGTGGCCTACCTCAGCCCTCCCCCATTGTCCAGCACCTAAAGCAATAATGCTTGGCAAGGCCAGGGATTTCAAAACTTTTCTCCAGCACTATGGCCAATGTCTGTATAGAATCCAGGCTTTGCCTATTGTTAAATGCATGAAATGTCTTTCCTGAATGGAGAGATGCTGTGCCTGTTATATTCAGATAATTTGTATCTGTGATGGTTAATTTTATGTTTCAACTTGACTGGATTAAGAAATGCCCACATTGCTGGTAAACATTTCTGAGTGTGCTTGTGAGGGTGTCTCCAGAAGAAATTAGCATTTGAATGGTTAGACTAAGTAAAGAAGATCTGCCTCACCTTGGTGGGTGGTTATTATCCAATCCATTGGGGGCCTAACTGGAAGAAAAATGCAGAGGATAGATGAATTCATTCTCTAGGCTTGAGTTAGAACAACCACATTTTCCTACTCTTGGACATAGGTGCTCCTGGCTTTGGGGCCTTTGGACTTAAACTTGGACTTATCCTGGCAACCCTATGGTTCTCAGTCCTCGTTTGGCCTGAAACTACACCATTGGCTTTCCCGGGCCTCCATCTTGCAGATGAAAGATCATGGACTTTACATTCTTCATAATTGTATGAGACAATCCCTCACTGTAAATATTTCCATTTAGCTCTATATATCCTGTTGATGCTGTTTTCTTTAGAAAACCATGACCAATACAATATCATTATTGTTATAATCTCCAATTAAGTGTGTGGATCTGTTTTTGCCTTCTTGTAGTTCTTCAGTTTTTGCCTCATGTGTTTTGAGACAGTGTTGCTAGATGCATACCCATTTAGAATTGTTTTTCTTTCTGATGGATGTACTCATTTACCATTCTGAAATACCTCTCTTTAACTCTTGGTGCTACTCTTTCTCTCGAAGTTTACTTTGTCTCCTACTTAGTCACACCTGCTTTCATATGCTGAATTTTTATGGTGTGTCTTTTTGTATCCTCTTACTTTAAACCTGTGTTTAAATATTAATGTTTATCATTTTTCTCTTGAAGATAGCACATAGATGGGTCTTGCTTTTCTTAATTTAATTTTTTAAAACATATTCTGAGTCTGATAATTGCCAGAACTGTGAGTCTACTTCCATTTAATATAATTTTTGATATGGTCAGGGTTAGTGTGATGTTTTGCTGTTTGTTTTCTACTTGTACATTCATTTTTTCCCCTTTTCCTCTTTTCTTGCTTTCTTTAGTTATCAAAAACTTGTTTAGTATTTTGATTCCTCTACTGGATTTTAGCTACACCTATTCTTATTTAGTTGTTGGTGTAGGGATTACTACACAGATCATTTGCTTATCACACTTATTTAATTGTTATAGACCTTTGAAATGGTATAATTTTCTTTGTCTTCCTTCCTCACTCTTTCTACTATTTTACCTCTACATACATCATGAATATATTTTATACACATGTAGGAATACATCCCCCACCACTTTAATAGTTTACTATCTCTTTTTTTTTTTTTTTTTGTGTGTGTGTGTGTACACACAATACTTTAATTTTATTTATGTGGTGCTGAGGATTGAACCCAGGGCTTCACACATGCCAGAGGAGCACTTTACCACTGAGCCATAGCCTCTGCCCCTAGTTCATTATCTTTCAAAGGAACTAACAGGAAAAAAAAAAAAAAAAAAGTCTTTGGTATTTGCCTATGTTTACCATTTCCACAATTCTTCATTCTTTCTTACGGTCATAAGTTTCCATCTAGTGCTTGACAAATTTCCCCTGACATTTATTTATTTGTTATAATGGAAATATGTGTGTGTAATGGGTATATTTACGTGTGTGTATACATATATATATGCATACACACACACACACACACACACACACACACACACACACACATATATATATATACACACACATATGGGAGTGCCTCTAGTTTCTACTTGCTTTTGCTTCTCTCTAGTATATTTAAATAAAATTAAATTGTATTATTTGTTATTTTGGTTTTAAGCTTTTTGAGTCCTTTGTATATCCTGGAAATTAACACCCTATCTGAGGTGTGGGTGGAAAATATTTTCTCCCATTCTGTAGGCTCTCTCTTCATGCTTTTGATCGTTTCCTTTGCTCCGAAGAAACTTTTTAATTTGATACCATCCCATTTATGGATTTTTGATTTTACATCTTGCACATTAGGAGTCTTGTTAAAGAAGTTGTTTCCTTAAAAATACCAGACATGGAGAACTTGCATTTTAGATGACAAGTCATTTGTAGGGGCTCAGCTTTTCTGTCACAGTCATGGAAATGAAATTGCAAAACTAGGAGCCTGTGGGTCAGGTTCTAACTTAAGACATGTTTTACTGACTTAAACATAGTTTAGCATATTTCAAGTTTATTTTTGTATTTAATATGTTTCACATAAAATTGTAGATTTCTGGATTCTTAAAAAAAATCAGAAATTCTGTAAATTTGAGACTCTGAATTTCATTTTCCCATTTGGTTAGGCACCACTGGCTAGAGGTGAAAAACACCTCTCTCTATGAATGAGAACTCTGGTTTTTGTTTTAACCTTCTCACCCCAATTTACTCATACACTGCCTTTTTGTTCCCCAAAGGGTTTTTTTTAAACTTAGAATTTCAGGAGGAATTAGA
The DNA here is from genome assembly GCA_025594165.1 of Tamias sibiricus. Classification (NCBI taxonomy): domain Eukaryota; kingdom Metazoa; phylum Chordata; class Mammalia; order Rodentia; family Sciuridae; genus Tamias; species Tamias sibiricus. Next base: position 142,884,803 of record CM046659.1, read on the forward strand.
ACTTCTCTATGCAATACCTTATTCAGAGTCACATTCTGGGGTAAAGCAGAAAGTGAATTGTAATTTGCACAAAGGTTAGATGTAAGGTTTGGAATACCCTGTGCTGGTGCCTCTTTAAGGCCAAATGAAATCACCTCTGGAGATGTAAATCTGGAGAACTCTATCATAGTTAAAAAGCAAATCTCTTGAGTTCTTAGATGATGATTCCAAGACTGAATAAATGGAATTGAAGTGTCTTGGTTGAGGTATATTAACTATGTTGGGTAGAGAACTTTCACCTCTAAATCATAACAGAGGCTACATTTCCAGAATATGTTTTCTACCCCAAAACTAATCTTCAACATAGAGGAATGGCTCAAGAATGCAATCTTTTCAGAGATTGCAGGGTTCCAGACTGTCCTGACTAAGATACAGATGAAGTGCAAATTAATCATGTCATAAAAAAGGAGACTGTATCTCAAAATGCAGTGTGGTGTTGGTCAATGCTGAAGGATGGAATTCATGATCTTGTGTGAGAAAAGGTTAAATTTATGCTGTACACTTTTCAGGGAGAATCCTAGAGGAAACCAGGAAGAAATGTCAAATCCCACTGGGTTGGCACAAATAGCCGTCTATCAATGAAATTGGAAAGACAAAAACTACTTGGCTCATTTTATCCATTTTGGAGCTTCATAGGGGAAAACAAGTAATCTCCCTCTGATGATAGAAAATTAGAAAAGACAAGAGGAATGGGATCTCTGCTCCAAATCCATTCTTTTAGATTAATGCTCACTAATGGATATTAAAACAGTGTAGATTAATGAAAGCCTGATAGACCATGCAGCTGAAAAAATACACTTCCTTTTGACAGCCAGGCATTCCAGAGATGTCCAGGGATTAAAGAGCAATCCAGATTAAATTACCCGCTCCATTAGGATATCCTTTCCTTGGTAATTCATGAGCTGGAGGAGAGGGGCAATGAGAAGCCATGATTACCAGAAGTCATTTGTTTGAACTGGGCTTTTGACCACAGAAAAAAAGGAATCCATCCAGATTTCATATGCTGACAGGTCGACTGAATGTGGGTCAACAGGAGAGAGGAGTAAAGGACATTGGAGATCAGAGAGTGTAGATGAAGAGAAATGGAGGAACCTGCCTGGTGTCAGCTGGCTGCATACTAGTGAAGGGTGTTTCATCACTGAATTCTGTTGTTTTTGCACTCTGTGGTGGTTTTGTACCACTATGTTTCCTAGAATTCTCTCCTTTCTCTCATTCTAGGTAAAGGCTGGCTACAAAAAACAAAACAAAACAAAAAAACCAAAACAAAACAAAAAAAAAATTGTGCAAGATTTTGAAGGCCAAAATAAAGCAGCAGCCAATTTTATGTTTCTAAGATTGGGTTTGGAGGGGGCACTAATCACGGTGACAGCCCAGGCCAGCTATACCTGATAGGCTGGCTCACCTTGCTGGCAGAGTCAGCATCCCCCATCCACAGCAAGTGGAGCTCGCATGGGTCTTCTGCATGCAGCTCTATGGCAGATGTGTCAGCTTTTTCATGTCATCCATGTGTTTTTATGTTAGTGGTGAGAGATAGGTGTGGGGTTCAGGCTGTAGTTGTAGGTTCCAGCTTATGTTGGTGGGGTCCAATTCATCACTGCTCTCCCTTACCTCATATCCAGCTTTCCTTCCCCACTTCCCACCCGGGTGATCGGATCATGGTGACTGCAGGCATGAGGTCAGTTGCAGAGGCATTGGCTTTACCTTGATTCTCCTCCCCAATCCAGATCTAATCTCAGAAACATATCTCTTATTCTAAAGCACTCAGAGTGGTTCTGCCATTTGGATCAAATCTGAGTCAGACTGATATGCTTATTCTGTGGTGATATATGGTAGGTGGACATCTGGGACTATCATTGCTATTTTTGGGAGTCTATTCTCATAAGTGCTTGCGTTCCTTTAGTTTCAGGATCTAGTAAAATCTAAGTCGTACCATTTACATAGATAAAAAGTTGCAGACATGAAAAGATCCTATTAAAATTACTCTGCAGAAATGGAATATAGTCTGCTTGTTTTGTCTCTCCTGTTGCTGCCTTTGACATATTTCCTGGAAGTAAATACAATTGCTGTCCCTTTATTCTCATAACACTTGAAAGTTTGGGGGGATTCATCCTTTATTTTTTCTTTCCTATGCTTTCAAGAATAAGTGGGCTGAATACTGTTTTTTAATCTAGAAAAACAAGTTTACTTTTATAATTTTATGGAAAATTAGCTACAAATACTAGATTGAAAACTCGGGAATGAAAGACCTGAAAATATTTTTATTTCAATTTTAATTGATAAGAAAATATTATACATATTTATTTTAAAATATGAACATATTGTGAAATGGTTCAATTGAGCCAATATGTTACCTTATATTCTTGCCATTTTTGTAGAAAGAACCATTATTATCTGCCCTCTTAATGATTTTCCAAATATAGTACATTGTTACTAATCTTAGTCATGATGTTGTACAATAGATTCCCTGAATTTATTCTTTCTATTTGATATTTTGTGTACTTTGATGTAGCTCCCCAATCTCCCATACCCCCAGAACCGAGTAACCCTCCACTTTCATGAGTTCAATGTCTTTAGATTCCATATAGGTGAGTTCATGCATTATTTGTCTTTCTGTGCCTGGCTTAGTTCTTTAATATAAATTCTCCACATCATCCATATTGTTGTAAATGTCAAGATTTCCTTTTTAAAGACTGAATAGTATTTTATTGTTTCTATGTCATATTTTCATTATCCGTTTATACATTGAGAGACTCTCAAGTGGATTCATATCTTAGCTATTGTGAATAATACTATAATGAACAGGGAGTTAAGATATCTTTTTTGTTTTAAGTGGTTTTTTTCTTGTTTATTTGTTGGTTACTTTTAGTTATACATGACAGTAGAATCCATTTTGATATAATGGATAAAATCCATTTTGATATAATTAAATAAACATGGAATATATCTTATTCTAGTTAGGTCCAAATTCTTGTGGATGTACACAAATCCCACCATCATACAGATATCTTTTTGACATGCTGATTTCATTTCCTTTGGATATATACCCTGTGGTGGGATCACGTGGCAGTTCTACTTTTAATTTTTCGAGGCTGTCTGTGGTGTAAGGTAAGGATATCATTTCATCTTTCTGCATGTGGATATTTAGTTGTCTGAACACCACTTCACCACTATTGAATAGATTGCTCTTTCCCCATTGTGTATTCTTGGTACCTTTGTCAAAAATCAATTAACCCTAAATTCATGGTTTTATTTCTAGGATCCTTATTCTGTTCAACTGGTCTATTGTTCCTATTTTATGCCAGTACCATGCTGTTTTGATTACTATAGCTTGGTGTGACACACACACACACACACACACACACACACACATTTACAAATATATACATATGTATGATTAACAATATAATATATATTTATTTATTGGTTCTTTTAGTTATATATAACATTAGGATTCATTTTGACATAACTATAAAAGCATGAATTATAATTTGCTCTAATTCAGTCCCCAGTATTTCTGTTTTCTCTCTCTTTTTCTTTCCCTTTATTCCCTTCCCACTACTCTACTGATCTTTCTGCTATTTACTTTTATTTTTTAAGTCAGTGTCTTATGGGTGTACATGATGGTGAGATTCATTGTGGTATATTCATGTATGTACATAGGAAGGTTAGGTCAGATTCATTCTGCTGTTCTTCTTTGTTTTTCCTGGCCCTCCTCCTTTCCCCTCAGTCTCCTTCATCTAGTCTACCAATCTTTCTTCTATTTTGATGAAATCCTCCCTGCCCCACACCCCCTTATATTCAACTAGTTTCTGCATATTAGAGAAAACATTCAACCTTTGGCTTTCTGAATCTGGTTTATTTCACTAATCATGGTAATCTCTGCTTCCCTGCATTTATCAGCAATGCCGTAATTTCATTCTTTATGGCTGAGTAACACTCCATTGTGTATTTATACCACATTTTCTTTATCCATTAATCTTTTGAAAAGCTTGGTAGTGTATTCTAAAGTCAGGTAGTATGATGCCTCCAATTTTTTATTTTTGCTTAAGATTGCTTTGGCTATTCAGGATCATCTGTGGTTCCATAAGAATTGGAATATTTATTTCCTACTAGAATTTTGACAGGGATTGCATTGATTTGTAGACTTCTTTGGGCATTATTGACTTTTTAACAATATTAATTCTTCCAATATGTGGACATAGAATATCTTTCCATTTATTTGTGGTTTTCTCAAATTATTTTTAATAAGCATTTTGAAATTGTATGAGAACCACTTATCATTGCATCAGAGATCTTATAAGTCAAAGGAACATTTATTAAGTATTTGTTATGTACCCTGTGTTTCATGCACATTATCTACATTATCTCCTTTAATCCTCAAATTCTACAATGAAATGAGTGTTATTCCCATCTTATGGGCAATAATGTGGAGACTTGGAGATTACAAAATAAATTTATTTGGTTTAGTTACTATACAAGCTCCTGACTTCATAATAATAATTATTGGAGGAATTTCAGTTTGCTGGTTAATTCCACAAATATATTTTGAGCAGATAATGTAAACAAACTTTCCCTTAAAGTTTAGGTTGTACATTTATATAACCCAAATAAGGATAGTGAGATTATGGACTCTCTTTTGTCAATTTCCACTGCAAATTCACTCATCACTGCCCTTTCTACCTCTGCTCTTGCTAGGGGCTCCCTGATAACCCCTTACACTTTCTAGATCCTGGGGAAGTAAATGTTGCTACTTCTCATAAGAGGTTTTGTGGTTCTCTAGTATAGGTTGCTACCTTGAAATTTTTTTTGTAAAAACCTTAGACAGCTGTTATTACTATGCAATTGTTTTTCCTAGTTCCTCTACTCTCTACATTCCTTTATCACCAAGTATATAAGGACTTTGATTTATTTATTTAGTTTACATGTTTAAATATCTGCATGCCATAAACAATTCTATTCAAATAATTATCAAAGTTGAAGATATGCTAATGTAGTCTCTTTACTCTTGTATCATTGAGCTTGATGAGAGGCTCTTCTTATTAATTTACACAATAAAAATAAGTTGACTGAGAGTCTGCAAAATTGAGACATTGCACAATAGTTGGTTTTATAATATACTTATCAAATATTGTGTTATTAGGATATTCTTTTGGAAACAAATTTAACTCAATTTTTCTTGCTCTTACAGTGATGATTCCTGTCACCACCAAAAGTACTGATCAAGTGTCTTTTCTGAGATTATGAGACATATATGTGATATGAAACATTTAAAGTAAGACATATGGTTTCATGGAAGGAGAAATGGCTGAGAATCAGGGAATCAAGTTCTTATTTGAGCTTTCCAACTTAGCCAGCAATGTGTCCTGGGGAGCCCACAAAATGGGAAAAAGGATGCCTTCTTAAAAGGCATCCTTAAAAGGTTAATGAAAATAGAGTTTGTGCTCAATGAATGCAAAGCCACTTTGAACACCTAAAGAAGGAAGGAAACACTAACTAAACAAAAGCTCTACTTTCATTGGATCCCTGCTTTTCCACAGTTTTTCTTTGTAGAGTGCTTTTCAAACCATATGTGCCAAGCATGTCTTTAGATGGCAGTATCATGGTGGATGGTTTAAGCCCCACTCTCACTAGTAGAGATACACCTTGTTTCAATGTTTAATAATAATGTCTTTTTATTGGAGTAATGAGTAAGTTTGATTAGAAATAAATTCTTACAAATCTCCCAATTAGCTTTTGGTACTGAAGTTTGAAAGCCACCAGTGTTGAGTCAGGTTCTTGAAGACATTGTGTTTAGAATAAACTTGAATTGGACAGGGAGGTCCAATTTGTGAATATGGAGCAGAAGGCAAGCCTCAGGAACTACTAAGGTATAGGTTATAAAAATAGTTAGTGGGGGGGATTCTAGATTCAATTCTCATTTTGTTTCTTTGGTAGGGATTGTAAAATGATGCAACTCTTATCTGAATTGTGGCTCAGAGTGCATCAGCTAACTAGAAACCCAAATGTATATGATGTAGGTCCTAGAAAGAACCAGGACTGGGAAGAGGAGAGATGTGGTCTAGCATAGCAATGGTCCCCATATGTGGTAATTATCAAGTCATTTCCCCATGAAGGTGCTCATTTGAGCATTCACAAACATTTATCAAGTCTTCCTCGTATAGATATTGAGGACAAAGCATCCTGGCTCTCCAAAAATGTTCTAATATTTTACATTCAGCTGATGCTGTTTAGATGGAAGTACAGATGGGTGAAGGGGATTTGGAGAGCTGTCTAGGATATGGGAGAGAAGAAAGAAGTAGGTGTGAAGTTGAAAAAGGGAGTAATGTAAGATTTTTTTTTTCTCTCCTAGTGTCGCTTTCTTTCTTCTTTCTCAAGTTGTCAGATAGATGGTGGGGATTTTGGCAAGTTCTCCTGCCTGTGAGTACACACTGACTCCTTGATCTACACATCCGAAAGGCTCCCTCCTTCATTTTGAGTGATTCCACAGCCAATGAAAGCCATCAACAGAATTTAAGTATCCTGCAGAGATGATCTCTTTTTAGAAGAGAGAAATGGAAACCTATCAAGCTGGCCTTTGGCTTTGCAAGCAAAGGGTAACAGAGCTGACCAGCAGACTTTTGGACAGCCATTTTTTGCATCAATCATAAAGACAGCAGTCTTGGAGAGATTTTTATGAGGATGCAGGGCATCCATAGACATAAAAAGCAGGAGAAATGCTTGTTAGTTATGGGGAAGGTGAAAGGCTTAGAAAACTGATTAGCATAGCAGTGTGGTCAGATGGAAATGAAAGCTCAGAAGCATAATCGTTAATTGGGTGCTTACCTACTAATTTGAGCTTGGATGTCAGCAGTACTGCACTTCATTTCAAACCCAGGGTCAGACTTTAATGCTACATCATAAATTACGTAAAGGCACAACACTAACAATTAGATAATTATGGAGACCCATGCTGTTGCAATTTAACTGGGCAAGTTCAGGGCAAACATGACAGGAATACTGCTTAACCCTCAGACTGCTGGCACAATGTTTTTCCAGAGAGACAAATGAATAAAGACGATGATGTTGTTGGCTGATTTTCAAAGCCTGTGAGTTAAATAAGTTTTTCCCAGTAGCTGGATCACCAGATGATCTAAGCAGACTCTGAAGAAATATTAGATAAGTATTAATTATATTTTTTAGAAAATTCAGTCTTTAAATCTGCACCAGCTAAAGCACCTGGGAGTGGGCTGGGTTCCAGTTAAATTTTAAACTGAAGCTTAAAATCGAAGCTAATCTTTACAATTGTGGGGCTTTCTGTAGACAAAATGTGGGATTGTTCCATCACAGTGCTCCCACATTAATGTATGAGTCAAAATAGAAGATTCAGGTCAATATTTTATTCCCATTGCATCCTTGCTGGTACACCGATGGCTGGCTCAGTGGAAAAAGGTGTCTCATCATGGGTGTGAATGTCAGGGTCATCATGCTGGTGCTTCTGTGAAGAGCAGGGATCAGCCACTCATACATCGACTTGTTGCCAACATATCTTGAGTGCCTCGTGTGTTGGGCATGGGGGATAAAGGCATCATTAAACAAGAAAATAAACATCATCTCATTCCCAGGTGGACATCAAAGACTTTTGGAGTCTCATCCCATGCATATGTAACATATTTTCAATATTCATTCTATTTCTGGGCGAGTTTTGCCCTTACCATTGGAATGTGAGCTTGGGAAAGTCAGAGCCATGCCATGCTTTCCCTCCATCCCTAGTCCTCAGCACATGCAGGGCATCTTTCAAGAAATACACAACTTTAAGAGCATGGCTGAAAGAATAAATTATTTTTGTTGAGGGAAAATGATGGATAGTTCAACCAATATTTGGGTTTTGAAAACCCATATTGTCTGAAAATTAATTTATATTTTAACTTTGCAAAATATTTTAGTGAAACTGAATTCTAGCATGTAAATAGTTGTTTGTTACACACAGATTACTTGCATTTGTCTTCTCTTGAAATGACAACAATGTGATCAGCCTAGGTACCTCTACAAATCATCGAATCTGGGACCATGGAATTTAAGATTGTTGGATTCGGTAGGAACTCAATATTGAATTCCATTTTTTATTTTTAAGCGAGTGGATTTTCCTAAGACCTTGGGGTGTTGAGATCTAGATGGGGATGAGTGTGGCTTAAGGTCAAAACACAAAGATGGGGAATGAAAGGGAGCTCAGAGTAGCCTCCTTATGACTAACCAAGCAGGCATTAAGGACACGCTGTAGGGAAATCTCTGTGTGTGTATGTGTGTGCATGTGAATGTACATGTATGTGTGTACATTTCATGTGTGTGCACCAACAATTTCATAATTCCAGCACTGTACAGAGTAGAGCAAATCAGAATCAAACCTACTCCTGGGGAAGAGGGATGTCTTCATCTACCCTGATTCTACCTCTGTGTGAAGGAATGAGATTCCTTGATATTACAAGTTCTCTCTTTTGTGGGACTAGAGCTAGGATGGACCTTGCTAATCCAAAGCACTCCTGGATTCCTGAGATTTAACACAGGAGGGAGATTCTGAGGAGGGGGGAGAGAGTATCCTCCTGTTAGGTGGTAGAATTGAGAGCTTATTTAATTTGAATATTGAAAGGATCCCATCATTTTATAACCCCCAAACTACTTAAGTGGGATTATTAGCTACATGGAGACAAAGAACAAGCCTGAAAGGGATAGACATAACCAGGATGCTTCAGTTGCGGAAGCTAGATTGAACCAGCTTCTCAACGAATGGTGGTGGTGGTGGTGGTATGTGTTTGAGTGATAGTAAAATACAAAATGGAAAAGAACAGTATTTTTCACCTCATGGATTTCCACATCATCACTTAACCTTGGCCAACGTCTTTTCACTACCTCACCTTTTTGTTCCTCAGAGTTTCCCAAATGTATTGGCTGTGTTAGAATAAAAATTCAATAAGCTCAACATATGTCATACACTGGCTTCACCTCCAAATGCCTTTGGTGTCTCTTTAGTGAGTATTGATGGTGACAGATGTGCCTTGTTGACAACAGGTCTTTCCCAAAAGGAATTACTATGGATTTTTCTAGTGGTTGGGATTTGTTTGTTATAATTTTTTTTCCTCACATACACAAAGATATTTGGTGGCCCAACTTTGAAAATGTCTTTAATAAATTTACTCAATATACTCATTAATATTAATAGATCACCTTCTGAGAAATGTGAAACTATCCTTGGATGGATTGGACATTTCCTTGGCAGAGAAGTAGGTTTTTGTCATTATGGTTGCTGCTGTAAGGAAACCGTTCAAAGGTTAAGTGATGGTCCATTTTCAAGGGTGTGTTAGTGTCAGGAAATCTACATTTCAATCCAATGTTATATAGCTAAAAACAATGACAATATGCAAAATATACTCCTAACTCTTAAAGACTTTACTAAAAACTAATATTAGTGAAAATTAGTAGTTTTCCTTCTCTCAGCCATCTGGGAAAGAGACTTGTGAGTCAATTGATTCTAAATTTTGCTTTGCTGTGCATTGGTGGCTGCCTCCAAGTCAATCAATTGCAATCCTTAAATTATCTTTGGCAAGTCAATTCATGGGAAGGATTGCAACTTTAGTATAAAGAGGTTATCTTTTCCTAGACTAGTACTGTATGTTACTTGAATAAAGTTGCATCTCTTCCTTTACCTGCTCCCACTCTACTCCTTAAGTGGATTTATCTGAGTTACTCAGCTAATCAGGTGAAATTTAAATAATGGAAAGAATAACAACTCCTTATTGGAACCTGGAGAATTACAATTTTCAGAGCACAACCAAACAGCTATCTCTAAAGGCTCTTCTCTGATGGTGAAGTGGCATGTAGGTTACTTGCCTTCCCTGATATTATTTTGCTGCAAGTGAGGATGAAAGACTAGAAAAAGTAATCCTTTCTCCTCCTCCTTAGGATGCCCACCTCTCCATTCCTCTCCCACCTGCTCCATCTCTCTTCTTACCCTGGGGAGTAAAACAAGGCACATTGTTCTGAACTTCGGATTTTGCATGTGATGACTTGCCTTGCAGTTTGTCCCACTTCAACTCGTTGAGGGTCACTTCATTCTTTCTTGCAGTGGCCTGGCATTCTATTTTGGGAATGGACCATTGTTTATGGATCTGTACCTGCAAAATAGACATTTATGAACATTCCAAACACACAACTTTGAATATGCTATAACTTCAACATTCTTGTTCATGTGCCTTTGAGCACAAAGGGCACACTACTGGGAATGTACATTTTGGATCCAAGGGTGTGTGCCTTGGGAATTTAGTGACGATTGCCACATTTTTCTCCAAAGAGTTGGTGGTGATTTGGGAGGTATACTAGCTATGGGATGCTAACCATTGTCCAAAGACATCTTGTGACAGAACTTATCTAGTTGGGGCGGATCCAGACAAGAAACAGAAGCAGAGTCTTCTGGAGGGGAAGCGAACAGAGGCTGAAGTTCGGTTTTTCAAATGGAAGGGAGAAGGTCTGGCTTACCCTGCAGTACCCAAAAGCACTGGCTAACAAGTGGATGGGAGCTCCAGGGGACACATTAGGACTAGACAAAACAAAACAAAACAAAACAACAAAAAACACAAACCCCCAAACTAATGAACAAACAAAAAGAAACCCCAAAACAACAACAACAGAAACTTTCTGAAAGTGTTTGTCAAATATGGAAGTAAGGAAGTAAGACCTCTGTCACTAAAGGTGTTCAAGTGAAAGCTGATTGCCATTGGTTTTGTGTGTGTGCTCATGTGTATGTGTGTATTTGTGTATGTGTGCTTGTATGTTCATGCATGTGATTTTGTGTGTCAGTGCACATACCCATGTGCATGTGTGTGCGTGTGTACATGTCTGCATGTGTACATGTCACACATTTGAGTGTGTGAATACATGTGCTTGTGTGTACATGTCTGCATGTACATGTGGTATGTGTGCAAGTATGCATGCATGTTTGTATTTGTGCGTATGTGTGTATGCATATGTGGGGGTATGTGGACTTGCATAGGGCAGTTGTGTAAAGAGGACGTTTCTTCAGATGGGAAGTTTACTCCCATTTTTCCAGTCATCTACATTGATTTAATGAGACATTGACTTAGTAAATAAATAAAAATGTAAACATTTTAATTTTTTAAGATATTAAGGTTTTGAATGAGTTGCCCAAATATAAATAGCCCCAGTGTCCAAGTCTAGGGTAATATAGTATTGTATATTCATTATTTCAGTGAACATGCACTGAGTCCTTACTGCATGCAGATAGGGGATAGATAGATCTGCGATGGACAGATAGACAAGATTCCCTCCCATATGAAGCATAACCAGGATTCAGTGGAACACAAAATCAGGGATTGTGTAGAAGTGTGTGCCACAGGACAGTGTAGACCACACCTGGTATGGAGGACTGGTCTAGGTTGAAATCTGAAGGTTAGGAATTTACTTAGTATGGGTGGACTTCTTTGTGGGCATTGGCAGAGATTTTCAGGCAGAGACCTAGGAAATTCTAGAGAATGAAAGAATCTTGGCATGGACATTTGGAGTGTGAAGCCTAAAGCAAAGGTGGGTGGGGCAATTCCTTTGGAAATGTGCCAAAGATTTGGGAATTTGTTCTTTTTTTTTCCTTAGAAAATAACAACAAATGTAATCAATAGGAAGTCAACAATGCTGAAGTCAAGGATTCAAACAAATAATTTTTCATTTCTTTGCTATATCATAAATGGAAGTCAAGCTTGTGTCTATTTTAAAAATACTTAGATCATAAGAAAACTGTTAGAATTATATTCCTATTAGAGATATCAATTTATTGATATATGTCAATCTAGATACAATGGGGATCTTTGATTATACTATCTGAACCACAAATAAAGTGGCAGATTTTCCAATAGGTAATCCTGTACTAGAAGACAGAAAAATTTTTTAATAACTCCATTTTCATTTTAGCCATTTTCTTGCAAAGGGTCACATATTACACTGCAGATGTGGTCATGTTATGGTTTAGATATGAGTTAGTTGTCCTCCCAAAAGCTCATGTGTGAGACAATACAAAAGTGTTCAGAGGGAAAATGATTAGATTGTGAAAGCTATAACCTAATTAGTGGATTAATCTATGGACATGGATTAACTAGGTAGTAACTATAGGGGGGTATGGGAACTCATTCTAAGATCATGACATTGGAAGTTTTTTTGAGTAGACAAGTTATACATTAAGATTTGTACTTTATCAAGCTTGCCCTGACACATGGCAGGAAGATATTCTAGGACAAATTTTCTTAGCCTCAGTTCTGTTGGCATTTTACACTCACAATTCTTTGTGGGGACTGTCACAATTGGAGAATGTTTATCAGTAGCCTTGTTCTCTATCCAGTAATTATCAGTAGCACCACCCCATCCCTCAGCTGTAACCAAAAACATCTCCAAATGTTGCAAAAGTTCCCAGGTAGAGTAAGGTGTGTGTGCAATTGTTAAGGACTTTTGTTTTAGGGAATGAGATGACAGATCTGAACTAGATGGGAAATGATGGCAAAATTGTGGGTCAGAAGAGAACAGGCACACTTAGTAGATTTGGGGTCTAGATGAATGTGGGCAGGGAGGGAGGAATCAAGGATAAAAAAGATTAGGGATTGTGCAAACTGAACTGTGGACTCTAAGAGTGATTTACCAAGACTATGATGAATTCCATTTTGGAATTGCTGAGTTTGAAGTGCTTGGGGGGAATCTGAGAGGAGATATGCAATGGGAATGAGTCTAGGGTTCAGGTGAATCTCACACAGATTCTAAGTCAAGGGCTTGCATTTAAAATCTGCTGTCCCACAGCTGGTGGTTGAGCTAACACCCCTGCTAGCCCATTGATGCCATTATAGAAATGTGCATCATGGCTGCCCATGTGTTTTTGGCCCTGTGCAAGGCAGGGCACTGTATACAGGAATGTGTGGCCAATTTCAGATGCTTGCAGCTCCTTGGCCATTCACCTGGGCCACCCCACTGAAGAAAGATCCACATGGCTTCTCGACTAAGGAGGGGAGGCCCAGCAAGGTTGACCTTTCCTGCTCTCCGCAGCTGAAGTGCTTCTTAAGTGACGGCTGAATGGTCGAAGCTATTACTCTAACTGTAATTTGTAATGGCTCTCTAATTCTTTTGAGAGAGCTGGGGTTCCTTGGGATGAAAGGTGACTTTTAAAAGTCAGTAATTATACTTCCAGTGAAAATGTGTCTCTGGCACGGTGTGTAACTATAGTATGCAGGGCATCCAAGAATTCTCTTCTGGACAGGGCTTATATTAATCATAGTTTCAATGCCCAGAGAACATGTTCTCAGTATTTAACCATCCTCTTTCCTGCTCCTTAAAGTGTGGACCTTGTAATCAAAAAACAGACACACCCTCAACTACAGCAGGGCTGCTGTACTAAATAAAAAAAATTATAGTTATTATACATGGGCTTCATACAGAGCAGGGTCTAGTTATAACACATCTGGTAAACTCCATTAAAGAACTGAGTTATGTTCAGCTTGTATTTTAATTAGCCTGTGATAAACAAAGAATCAAAGGCCATTCCGCTCCAGTGGTTTTAATATTTATGACGGCCTTCACCTGCACTTACGTACAGGTTTATGAAGTGTTAAAAAGGACGCGTTCTAGTGGCACTGTCTAGACCATTTACTGTAATAGATCAGTTAGGAGGTTGGATTTTGGAACCAGCCAGGTGTGTACAATGGCCTGCAGAGCTGATGGGTTGCTTGGTTTACAAAAATGTTCAAGACCAATGTAGTCTCATCTTCCAAGAAGAGATTTGCTATCACCATTTTCAGACCACTAAGGTTCCATTGTAGTTTGTAAAAGTGTATTAGAACAATGTGGTTTAGGAAGAAGAATGCATTCTCTTCTGAGTGAGACCATGTGCTCTTGAACAGTGAGAAAGGTTACAAAAGCCAATGAGAAAACATTTTTGTAGAGGAGGTATATTAAGCTTCAAACCATGTCTGCTCTGGTCCACCACACAAACCTCCCTGCAGAGAAAATTACTGAACGGGTTGATGTGATGGGCTTTAAGAAATTTTGACACACAATCTTCTGAACTGTACTAATCTCCCAGATACATTTTAGTTCTATGCTTCTCAGGTAAAGGATTAATTTAGGTATCATGCTTTTAAGGTGATCTGGTCATGTTGCTTGATGGGCATATAAACATGGCCTGGAAGAAAGTGTTTGGAGATATGGCTGCTCCCTAGGTTCCTTGTAAAAACTCACTACCATCTCTTTGCTGTTCTAAGAGAAGATCTTGAGCCAGCTCCACACAGAGAACAGAGTCACTAATTTTGCTTCACTTCTATTTTATATCTTTCAACCACTTTTTCCTTTGTTTTTTAAATCTGCGTTTTGGAATATAATATATACTCAGAATAATGCAAAAATACCAAAGTGAGCATGCCTTGTAACCCCTACTCCCATTAAGAAGTAGAATACCACTGTACCTCAGAAACTTCCCTCGGGTCCTCTTCTAATTATTTTCTTATGTTTTCTCCCAAACTAACTATCCTGACCTCCAAGTTATATTAATTTTTTCCTGTCTTTGAAACTTGCATAAATATACTTAAACAGAATACATGCTTCTGTGTCTGACTTATTTCACCCAATATTCATGAGATTTGTCAATGTATCACTGCTGCATACAACTAGAGTTTTTTTTTTTTTTTTTTTGTAAAAAAATGTTGTGCAGTATTTCTTGTAAGAATATATATTTCACTTTTTTCATTTTACTGTTGATGAAAATTTTTTTTGTATCCAGTTTGGGACTATTATGAATCAAGACAAAGTCTTTTTTGTATATATCTATTGGTATACACCTGTAAGCATTTCTTTTGCACCTGACCAGCTGATCTGACATTTGACCTCTGACAAATCATTGAACTTTGTAGGATTGTTTTTCTTCTCTTCAAAAGATGTTAATGAAGTTAGTCTTAAAGTTCTTTTCAGGAAGTGAATCTTCCACTCAAATTTGTGCTGATCTAAGTCACTGGTATGTCCCCTAAGTCTTGATAATGCCCTACTAATTGTCTCCACTACACTGATGGTGGAATATTTTAAATAAGCTGGTTACCATCCACACTATCAGGGTTTTCTCTGTTTCCTGTTTCTGTTTCTGTGAGCACATGTTCACAGTCAGCTGCCTGACATCAGGAGAGCCAAATTCTTCTACCTTTACACCAGAAGTTCCTTAGGGTGTGGTCCCTGCATTTGTAGCATTAGCAGCACTTTGGAATTTGTGAGAAATGCTCATTCTCGGGCTTCCTTCCAGACATGTGGACTCAGAGAAGGGGCTTGGAGCCCAGCACCTTCTGAGAACCACTACTTTTGTCTGTTCCCATCCACTTCAGCTCTCTCAGGATCCGCACAATGGGAGGCACTTGGTGGGAAACTTATTCATTTATTTTTTTCCCATTAATTCAATTAGTACTTGTGGAACACTTGCCAAGTTCTGAGCTACACTCTGCTAAGCCTCTGAGATATGACGATGCCTTAGAGATGGTCCTTGTTCTTAGGGAGCTCAAGGTCAGCAAATGGATAATAATATAGGGCAATAGGTACCATGGAGACTCAAGAAAGGGGATGATCAACTCTTCTGGGGAGGTCAGAGAATGTTCCATTCAGGAGGTGAAACTTTAACTCAAATCAGTGTTGAACTAAGTCACTGGTATGATTCCTAAGTAAGAGCTAATTAATGCTTGCATCTTGCTAATGGCCCCTTGGATATGAAATTGTACAATGTTATCATCACTTCTGAAATCCAGATGCCTGAAATATAGCAGACAACTATTAAATATGTATTAAATTTCTGAATGAATGGACTGCTTTTTCTATGCTTTTTTCATTTTGCAGTTCATTCAGTCAACATGCACTTATCACCACCTGCTATGTGACAGGAACTCCACTATACACTGAATTAAAGAAGTGAGTGGAAATACCCATAATAAGGGCAGTAGAAATAGACACAATTTCTACATGTCCCTAGACTGGTGGTTGAAGGCACTAAATGGGAAGTGTATGAATGGTGGTCTGTGGTCAGTGTAGCTCCCATAGAGCAGTTGGCTACTAATTGGTCAGGGCCACCCAAATGGCTGAGGGGCTGGAACAGGCTGTGTGTCTGATATTTGTTATCTGGGAGAGGACTGTGTGAAGAAATGGATCTACTTAGTTCTTTAGGGTGTTAAATATGATTTAAAGGGTTCTTTTGATGGCAGGATACTACACACTGACACTCAGATAGATGAAAGGCAGAGATCCTTGTCACTCACAGCTTGGAATGAGAGGAGGCTGCTAGGCAAAGCCACACAGGGGGTTGCCTCCAGGGAGAAGGTAATGCAAGCTGGAGTGCAGGGGCAACTGTCTGTGACCAGCAGGCTGGGGTTAGCTATGTCTTATGGGCTCCATGTGGAGAGGTTAATTTGAAGAATTTTATGGGCTCCAGGGTATAGTGACTGTTGTAGTTGCCTGTGCCTGGCCTGGGGTTTAGTAGGAAAGGTGCACAGCAGACCTGCAGTGGCCACTGATAAGGGAAGTGGTTGTGATGTAGATTTAATCAGCTGCTCTAGAAAAAATAATTGGAAAACTTAGAAACTGAGCCTCAAAACTGGATCAGGACAACATTTTAGGAAGACACCGTATTACTCAGGGAAGTTTTGTGGAATGACAAAATTCCTGTTTTGCTGCAGGGAAGCATGTCTGCAGCCTTTATGTGGCTGACTCCTTCCCTCTGTGTTCCATCTATGAGGGAGACAGGTTTTCAGTTCTTGTGTGGAAGTAGAAGTAGGAATTCTGAAGCAGTATAAGACTGCACAACATAATACAAACTATATACATTCTTTTTAGCCTGGTAATAGGAATGATGCGTTAAAGGTGACCTCCATAGACCTCAAATTGAAGTTACCTGTAATAGAAGATATTACCAAAAAGTGAGAGGTGGACAAAAACCACTCCTTGGATTTGTTTGAAATCAACCAAACCTTTAAGCGATGCATCAGTTATATAATGGAGTTCTTATACAGAGCCTGCAGATCTTTTCTGGAGAATAGATGTTAAGGGTGAGTAAACACTGAAACAATCTAAAGGATTTCAATTAATGTTATTGTGGTCTGTCCATGGCACTTTTCCCCCCTTATAGTGAACCAGAATAAAATCTAGTGAAGCACAGGAAAGCAGTAATGCCAAAAATGAACTGTGATTCTGGAAGTCATTTTTTAACTGGAAGCTGTATGCATGAATTAAAGGGCAGGGGGATTGATCTCAGTTAGAAGCTCCTGCTGTGAATTCTGTCAACTAGCTGCAACTTTTTCACTTGAATTCTTCCTATGCCACAACAGTTTCTGACCTTGCTGTTCTTGTGGCTGGCTGTACATTTGAACACACACAAATGAAGCAGGACTGTGGGACTAGACACTCGGAAAGGGAAATTAGGTCCACCCAAGCCTCCTGACAACCTCTTCCCCAAGTAAAGCTGCTGCCCTGCTGCAATAACCCAGAGATGCAGATCTGAAGTTCATTAAGAGAGACTGAACTGCATCTATATTTAAAGCATTTAATGTCCCAGGGTACAAAAGTAAAGTGGTGGTATGTTATTACTGGTGAATTTTCTATCCTAAAGCTCAAGAATTTCCATCCCTTTCATATCTTGATCCCATAATTCATTGTCTATTAAAAAAATTCAACCTTCTTCCACATTAAAAACCAAACAAAACCATCACCACTGTGCTTATTTTAGCAAGTTTATTTTTTAAAAAGATAAAAATCAATATTCTCCCTTGCACAGCTGATATCCTGGGGGATGAGCTACAGGAATCATAGTTAAATTGCTGCTAGTCTGTCTGTGTGATAGAAAAGGTCAATATTTTTCTAGAACGAAAGTGCTCTGCTTTCCTCTTGGGAGACAAGAGAATGCTGCTGTGGTAAATTACTGGATTTCTTTCCCAAGTGATTGCAAACAATAATTCTACTCCTTGAATGGAAACATTTCCCCTCTGCTATATTTCTTTCTTCTCACCTCTCATACCCTCAACTTAGAAAGTTTACTTTGGCTGGTGTCACTAGCTTATCCCTACAGAACTGCTCAGTAGGGTGTATCCTAAACCCTAAAATCAATAATATAGGATGTCAGCTCTATTGGTTATCTATGAAGAGTTCGGATCTAAAGTGGCCTTGTATCAGTCAGGACAATGTGAGATCTGGTGAGATAACAAAAAAGTCTCAATCTCAGTTAGTTAAAACTACCAAAGTTTAGTTTCTGCCCATGTTACATTTCCATTTCAGGTCATCAGGGGCATCTGCTTGTTGGAATTATGCAGGGACCAATTATGAAGGATACCCCATTTCAACACTTGCCTTCACTACCACCTAGTTGTGGAGATGGAGTAAGTTCAGCTGTACCTCACTCTTTTTTTTTTTCTTGAATTTGTTCTAATTAGTTATTCATGACAGTGGATTGCATTTTGACACATCATACATAGATGGAGTATAACTTCTCATTCTTGTGGTTATATATGATGTAGAATCATATCAGTCATGTAATCATATATGTACATAGGGTAATAATGTCTGATTCATTCTACTATCCTTCCTATACCCATACTTCCTCCCCTCCTTTCACTCCCATTTGACTAATCCAAAGTACCTCTATTTTTCCCTACCCTCGACACCCTTATTGAGAATTAGCATGCACATATCAGAGAAAACCTTTGGCCTTTGTTTTTTTGGAATTGGCTTATTTCTCTTAGTGTGATGTTCTCTAGCTCCATCCATTTACCAGCAAACTTCATGATTTCATTCTTCTTTAAGGCCAAGTAATATTCCAATGTGTATATCACATTTTCTTTATCCATTCATCTGTTTTTTGGGCATCTAGGTTGGGTCCATAGTTTTGCTATTGTGAATTGAGCTGCCATAAATATTGATGTGGCTGTATCACTGTAGTATGCTGATTTTAAGTCCTTTGGGTATAAACTGAGGAGTAGGATGGCTGGGTCAAATGGTGGTTCCATTCCAAGTTTTCTGAGGAATCTCCATACTGCTTTCCATAATGGTTGCACCAATTTGTACCTCACTCTTAAAACTTTGCTCCTAAGTGACACTTTTGCTTACATATTATTGACCAAATCCAGACACAACTCACTTACTGTCCAATTAACCAGAAAGAAGATGGACTTAGAATATCTGAGAATGACCTTCTTTGTCACTGTGATCATTTATCCAATAAATTGAAATTTTGAAAGGATTTGAGAGCTACCTCCCCTGGATTATTGCTCAGGAAATCTTTTCGACAATATGCTGACCTCCTACCTATGCTCAACCTCTGCTGGAGCTTTCCTAGTGAGGGGAGCCTCACTACTTCTCAAGGTGACCATTGTTATCTTTGGACAGCCTTTGCTTCATTAAAACCTCTTTCAACCTGAGTGTCTAGAAATTGTCCTGTGAATGTGTGACCCTGGTTGTGGAGTTCACCTTGCTGAGTGTCTGTTTTCCCCTCTGTAAACTTATCAAAGTTGAATTGAAAAGTAAATGAAATGCAATTAAATTTATAAGGCCCCTACATGGTTGGCACATAATTAAAAACAAAGGCTTGTGCTCTTGTTGTAATGTAGGCTGCTGAAAGATTGAATGTGTAAATGTATACAAATTAGTATATATAATTAGTGTATATACAATATACAACTAGTGCTCTGAGAATTATAGATGGAAAAATATTAAGAGATTGTAAACAGTATTTAAGAATGTATACCAGTAATTTTGGACCAAAGTGGAAAGTCTTGGATATTCAGTAGCATAGATGAATATTTTTATAAATTACTCAATCACATCTGACATTTATTGATTAAAAATAGATGGATTTTCACTTTTACTTTTTCTCCACTTTGAATCTGCTGGCTGGAATGTATCTCCTTCCCATTATTTGCTTACTTTGAATTATTCTTTATGTCTCGGTTTCTTTCCAGTTTTTAATGTCAAAAGTGGCCTATATTTACCCTAGAGAGTATCATTTGTCACATAGAATTGTTTTCAACTTGAAGTATCTTGGGACTATTTCTGAATATCATTGCACCCACCCCACTTTTTCAAATGAGTGAATGGACACTATGTATTAAGTATCCATCTCTTTATCAAGCACTTAGTGAGTCCTCAGCATATGGCTGCTCTTCTCTCTTTCCCTTGGGTAATCTTGGAGGACGATTGGACTTCTGGTTCTCACTGTTTAAACTCAGTATGTTAAATGAAATTCAGAAACATGTTGCTTGTCATTGCCCTTCGTAAAATATTACTGTCATTTCGGACAAATGGCTCAGAGGACATCTGGTTATTCTCTGTGAGTTATGATGATATAGCAAAGCAATGGCTATTTGAAGGATAGCTAAAGGCGTTCAAGAACAGTGGGTAAGCAGAAACCACAATGGGGTCACAAGAATGCCATAGAGGAAGGGGGCACATATCTCTCTGACTTAATTTTGTACATATCAACTGATTTAAATAGTGCTTCCCTTCAAGATTGCATTGCTGAATGAATGCAAGATTTTACAACCTTACAAATTAATTGGACAGTGTATCTGGAGAGCTATGGCAGGATGAAGACTCGGGATTGGCCCTGTCCCGTGCTGCAAAGGGATGTGTACTGGGGCTCGCTCTGGGCTGGCCCAGACTTCCTTCCATCTGGTTGTTGGGTCAGGAATGGGGCAGTTCCCAACCCCCTCCTTGGGAGATGGTCACAGAAAAGACACAAAGTCCTCCTGAGATTACCTCCTAGGATAACGCTTTGGTTCACCTTTGGGATCTGCTTTAGCTCCAAACTGCTTCATTCCATTCAGATTTACAAACATTTGAGACCTGGGATTTTGATCTGGAGGCACAAGTATGTTGAGTATCATTAATTCTTGGGCCAATTGGTTCTAGGAAGCAGGAAAAAGCCACAGTGAGTGTTGTGTGAAATGAATACTGTAACATTTGAATATATTTTATGTAGAAATTGTCATAATCTGGATTGTCAAGTGCCCCTAGCAATCACTGGGTTCCTCTGGGGGTGCATTTGCTCTCTTCTCTTTTTCTTTAAAGGCCCTTTGAAAGGACACCTCTTTCCCCTTCTTGTAGGAAACTGCCACTGGATTCTGCTGGGAGCCTTTCCCCACTTCCCTAAACATCATGTGGAAGGAACATCTTACTCTCAGAACACACATGGGGTTTTAGCACTGCTCCCCTTTGGGAGCCTGTCATGTTTTATTTGCCTAACAAGTGGCTCTGTCTGTGCTGAGTATGATCTTCTCAAGAGTGAATCTTTGATTTATCCACTTATCTTCCATATTACACTGTATCCACACACTAGGTATATTTAGGAAAAATATACCTAGGATGCATTTAGCCATATTGTATTGTTGGATAGCCTGAAATAAATTGATGGGCTTTCTAAAGCACCTACAGAACTCAACATATGGCCTTCAATCCATGGTGACTAGGACGATGCATACATTGGAGACTTTATTTTTGAATCCCTTCCTATGACATTAGGCTCTAATGGTAGTTATGATCAAAGTGACTGCTGCTTAATTAAACAGCACTTGATGCATAGAAAGGCATATAGTAAATGCTTAGTAAACTTTGGCTAAATTGGCAGATAAAATGCATAGGAAGCAAATATCTCAAGATGAACTTGAACAAGGCACAGAAAACTCATCTTTTATCAGGTCACATTAGAAAATACTTTGTGTAAAACTAATGACTTGGAAAACTGTGCTCTTTATATGTAATATGAAAGGAATTGCACTCTAAAAACATGTATAACAAATTAAATTAAATTAAAAAAGATATTGTGTCCACCTAAAACTAAAAAAAAAGTTAAAAAAAAGAAAAAATTGTCCTATTGACATAAATAAGTGGTATGCTAGTATTTTTAATGTTCAAGTTTTTTGGGAAAAAATAGTCCTGGTTTACAGCATTGGCTGATCCCTGTGTTGAAAATACTCTCACCATGGTGATTTCATCAGCCCTGGGGTTAGGTGGGAAAACATCAGACCTTGCTGTTCTCCAGCACATCATTGACTAATCTTCTCAGGGCTCTCAGGGAGGTGGTGGTCATGACTTGGGTTATAGTGACTGAAGTTGGGTGCAATCTGGGAACTTTTATGGTCTAATCTTCTGAGGCTCTCTTGAGTCATCCTACCAGCAGTTGGAAGCAACATTTCCAAGTTCTTGATCCTCCCAGCCACGCAGCATTATATTGGTCCTGTTTAGTTTTGTTTCTGTTAACCACAGCAGATACTGTGCCTTGGACTTCAGAATCAATATCTAGACACTAAATAAGATTTCTACAGTCTGAACTCAAACAGATGGTCGAAATGCAAGGAAAGAAAACCAGTTAAGTCATGATTTTGACATCATGTGGGAAGCCAAAAGGAGCTTTGCTGGATTTGAATAGATAATGCTTTTAAAATACAAACTAAGACCTACTGTTCTAGGTACCTGATGGTAGCCACATGTATATCATTAAACCTGTGTGAGAACCTACCTTGCATTCTTGCTTGTCTCTGTTCCCTTTTATGCACACTGTCAAGATGAAAAAGAAAAAAAAAAAAATGCTTGGGAGTGTTAAATGTGTTGGAAGTAAGCTTCAGGGCATCAAATTTGAATAAAACAGTTTTGGACTTAAGGCCTAGCTTTGTGATTTTTGTCTGTGTAACCTCAGTGTGCTTACCTATAAAGTGGGTATAATAACAATTTTCTAGAGCAATTATGAGACTTAAATGAGAGAATGATTTCAAATCTCTTAATGATAAAGCCCTAATTGCTAAATTGGCAATGACTAAGGGCCCTGGAATGTACTGATAACTCTAGAAGCCTCACTGGGCATGTTCATAAAAGAAATTCTAAGATCTGAATTGATGCTTATGATAATCTCATGATACACAAACCTCTCTAATTTATTGTCTCCTAGTGTTTAAAAGTGCTTACTGCATGGTGTTTAAGAGTGAAGTCAGGATTCTGACTTCCAGTGTCTTTCAGTGGCACCTCTCTATGCCCAGGACTGGCCTGTGCTGCCCTAGAAGGTGGGGACTGTCACAGGACAGAGACTGCTTGGACTGAACTCTTCCAGGGACCATAGCAGAAGCTCTTCAAGGCCAGGGCCATGACTTTCAGATGTGTATTGTCATCTGAGGATGTTTAGGAGGTAGAACAGGCATAAGCTGTTTCAGAGGGACAATTAGTCATTGTCACTGGTGGTTGAGAATTAGTGTCAATGTTCCCTTCAGATGTATATTTCATGTAATTGTCCCACAGTACTCACAAACTACAGTTGTGGGGTGATCATGTCTTCAGTTCCACTGTGATATTCAATCCTACACGGAGAGGTCCATGTTGGTATTACTAACTCCCAGGAAAGGCAAATCAACTAAAAGCCTAATTAAAGAGCACATAGTTGCTTTCTTCCAAAAAGTACAGTATGCAAAGAAGGAAAAATAGCTTTAGAGAAACCTGAAAATACTACTTCAAGGTCAACATCAAGGTCAACATAAGCAGTGATGTCAAGTTGCTAGTGTATAGCCTTGATATGATGTAACAAGAATGGTGCTTTACATCTGTGGTCTTCCTCTCCTACACTAATAATCCCTGTCTAATCGCAAGAAAAAACAGCAGACAAATCCCAGTGGAGGGGCATTCTACAAGATCCCTGACCAGTGGTCCTCTTATTGTCAGGGTCATAACAAAACAAACAAAACAAAACAAAACAACAACAAAACAAGAAGCTGTATGAAACTGTCATTGCCAACCAGAGACTCCAGGAACCACTATGACTAAATGTAATGTGCTGTCCTGGATGGGATTCTGAACCAGAAAATGGACCTTAGAAAAAAAAAAAAATAAGGAAATCAGAATAGAGTGTGGATTTTTATTATTTTTAAATTTTTTTATTATTCTAATTTGTTGTACATGTTTGCAGAGTACACTTCATTTCATATTACATATAAAGAGCACAATTTTTCAAGTTGCTGGTTTTATATAAATATTTTTACAACAATTTTGTCTTAATTAATGATAATACCAGTGCACTGTACTGATGGAAGATGTTAACAATAGTGAAAATTGCGTATGGTATGTCTGTAATTTTTAAAAAATAAATCTTAATCTATGTCAAAAGTTTAAAATTATTGCAAATAGGTTACTCAGCCTAGAAAAGATTACACAATGAGCAATTTATTTAGTTTTCATTCCTTCACTTATTTTTGAGAATGAAATTTAAATTTGTAATTGTAAATATGAAACTATTCAAGGAATAAGAATTTAAAAAATAACTTTTGATTTATATTACTGACAATTCAAGGGCAGAGATGGCAACAAGGAGGAAGCATAAAATGAAGAGAAAATGAGGGATAAGTAGAGATGGCAGGAGTAGGCAACCAAGGGGCACAGGGAAGAGACCAACAGAGAGAGCACCTGGTTATAGATTAAAAGTCCCACCAGAGGCAGAGGAGAGGTTTTAGATATCAATTCCAACACCTGAAAAAGAAAAACAAAAAGTTACAGAAAGTGAGACTTAGAGGCAACAATATTTCCATCTTGTGCCTACTTTGGTCTGGTGTTTCTGTATCACATAATCCCTTCAAAAATGATACTTTACATCATTAAAAATTCTTTTGGGTTGGGGTTGTAGTTCAGTGGTAGAGCACTTGCCTAGCATGTGTGAGTCACTGGGTTCAATCCTCAGTACTACATAAAAATAAATAAATAAATAAATAATTATTGTGTGCATTTACAACTAAAAATATATTAAAAAAATTCTTTTGACTGATCAGTGATTGCCACTACTTTATAATGAAAATACTAATAAATTGGAATCTCAGCTGTCACCTAATAAAAATTACGGGAAATGTGAAGTGGTAGTGTTTTAAGAATAACCTATATAAAACCTCATCTTATGTATGCAGTATGTTTAAAGTTGGAAGAAACTTTAGCCATAATATTTAGCTTACAATCTTGATGGTGTCAGGAACATAGGCTAAATTTGAATGCCATATGCCTAAGTTATTTAATTCCTTCAATTCCTCTGTTCCTATCCCCTTTCATTTAAGACCAAAATACCATACTGTCCATTGTCTGTCAGAGCCTCAGCATGACTACAAGAGCCAAACAAACCAATAAGACTGCCAGTAGAATCATATTTGAATTTGCATTTGTAGGAGTGGTTTCATACATTAATCATTTAAAAATGACTTGCTTATCTATGATGTGTTTTTCAAAATATCTTGTATTTAAGCACTTTCTTTCAGGTATCATTTTTAGTTTATCACAGTTTCTAATTATTATTATTTTCTTTCTGAAAAAAGAAACATCTATTCCACTACATTTTTAAAAATTAACTTTCAGCAGTTGAATAATATTGTTGAATGCAATCACTCCATTTTTTAAAAAATGTTTTTTCCAGGTCTACTATAAGTTCCTATCCCACATTAGTTTCTCTACTTTTTGGATTCTCTGTTTTCTTTCATTCTCTATGTGTGTGTTTCACTTTTGGGGGTATATTTTCAAGTAAATTGAAGATTTCGTGTTTTGTCCATATCTAAGATGTCATTATTTTACACATTCCTGATTGATAATTTGGATGGATATAAAATTCAAGTTTTAAAATAATTTCTTTGCATAACTCTTAAAGCATATCTCTGTTATTTCTTACCAGTTAATTTTTTGATGATAAGTCTAAAAAATCTGATTCTTATTTCTAACTAAATTATTTTTCCATATCTCTAGTAGCTTGGAATACAACTCTTTATTCTGAATTTTGATATTTATTTACACTTTTTTATTTATTCTGTTTAACTTTCAATGGAATATTTCAATCAGAAGATTCATGTTTCTTTGGCAATTTTGATTGAGTTTTAATGAATTGCTACCTCTCCATTTTATTTATTTTTTAAAACTTCTAAAATTGGCACATATTAATTATATAGAATTGTGGGTTTGATTGTGGCATATCTGTACATACATAAAACACAATTTGATCAGATTTCATTCCTCTATACCCCTCCTATTCTCCTCTACTCTCTCCCCCGATCTCCTTCTAATTTACTGGGCTCCTTTCTAATTTCATGGAATCCTCATTTTTCCCCCCTTCTAGCTTCCACGTATGACACAAAACATATAATTTTCTCTCTGAGCCTGACTTATTTTGCTCAAAGTTATGGTGTCCAGTTCCATCCATTTTCTTGCAAATGACATAATTTCACTCATTATGACTGAATAAAAATCCATGATATATATATATATATATATATATATATATATATACTATATTTTCTTTATCATTCATTTGTTTATGACACTGAGATTGATTCCTTAACTTGGCTAGTTGGAAGGGTTTTGCAATATACATGGGTGAGTATGCATTTCTAAAATATGCTGACTTTAATTCTTTTGGATAAACACCTAGGAGTAGTACAACTGGGATCATATGATAGACCTAGTTTTATTTTTTATTTTTTAGGTTTTTGTTCCTCTTCATCTTTAAATGAGGTGGCTCTATCACGCTTCATGGATTGTTTCTCTTTATCACTTATTCTCTCTCATATGAGTCTCTTCTTGATCTTTTTGACCTCTTTTATAGTGATTATTTGACAAGCTATTTTTTTTTTTTAAATCTCTGAATGTTCATGTTTTTATGTGTTCAACAAACTTGGGCTTTTTGTAGAGTTATGAACATCCTCCTTCTGTTTCCTGATGTTTTGTTCCCCTTGGGGTAAATGCTGTGTTTGTTTATCTTAACTTTCCCATGTTATTTGTTTTGTTCAAATACCCAGTGATTCTTGGTTGAATGTTCATATTTATGGAGATAACAAAACTGTATGGTGAGTAGAATCATCTGTCCTGGCTTTCCTGTGATACTGAGCATTTCTGCTTCTGAATTCAGGTGTTTTAGTCTTTTCAGGCTACTATAACCAAATACCTTCAATAGGATTATTTATTAAAACAGAGTTTACTGCTCACAATCATGAAGGCTGGGAAGCCTCAAAATCAAGGCACTAGCTGATTTGATGTTTGGTGAGGGACTGTTCATCATAAACAGTGCCTTCTTGCATTATCATGTGGTGGAAGGGGAAACCCAGGTTCCCTTGCTAATATGGCAGAACTCTTGGAATCTAGTCACCCAAATCCCCACCTCTAAATACTATTGCTTTGGAGTTTTGGTTTCAACATCTGAATGCTGTAGGGAGTTAAAGATTCAGACCATAGCAACAGGCCAGTATGACAAAACTGGCCTCTCTTTGGGTGTGTGGGCTTGGAGGTGGGTTGACACTTCATCCTCCATGCACCCTCCCAGTTGGAATATGTGAACTTGGCAGTGAAGATGTATATTACTCACCCTAGGGTCTCTCACTCTCTCCTGGCCACTTAGTCACTTGCTATTAGGATACAGTTTCCTGGTTTGAGCCTGCTAGCAATGAACCCTGATTCCAGTGGCCTAGAATTGGTTCGGAAAGTCTTGGTGTTTGAGGGAGGGTAATGACCCACCAACTCTTTTCCTTTTATCTTTTCCCTCCCGTTTCTTGTTTCTCCATCCCAGGAAGATCGACTTCATCCCCTCTCCCAGTCTTCAATGTGCTTATTATAACAATAGTACTGTCCACTCTAAATATTTTTATCAAAATCTAATTTAACTAAGCTATTTGCTGTCCTTTAAGGAATTATTTTGTCTACTTGTTTATGGTAGCTTTATTCATAATAACCAAATACAGGAAACAGTTTAGTGTCCCTCAATAGATAAAATCCTTTTCTTAAAAAAATAAATTATCTATGTTTTCTGACTCTTAACCATTTCACACTTGTTTTCTTAACATAGTTCTGGATTTATTTACCTTCATACATATATATAGTATATCCAATGAAGAAAATATAAATGGGTGTGTTCAGTCCACCATCTGGAACTAGAAAACTTTTGTAATTCACTCTTAACAGTATAGTTAGCACTAAAGCATGTGGTTTTCCTTAGCCTATGACTGAGAAAATGAAAAAATAGGTTCATAGAATGCTTTAACCAAGGGAAAGTTCTTATGGTACATTGGTTAGAGGAGTAAATTAAATTATAGACCCTCCATTCCCTGAGCTAAGGGTCTCAGGGACACATTTTTAAAAGAGTTTGTGCCTCTTATTTTCCCACCCATATGATTGGTAATAATAATGGTACTGTTCTCAAGGGGTGGTGTGAGGCTAAAAAGAAAGGCTTGTTCCTGACACAAAGTAAACCCTCAATAAATGTTCACTCTGTGTTTTCATGGGTATTCTGTAGTAGATTTGTTAAGAATGTTCAGGTTTGTCAGATGCAAAGATTCTATCTCCTGTGATCTTTCACCAAAGAATAATACACACTTATCTGAAAAATGGTATAATAGGTGATTGACATAACAGGTTAAGCAAGGACAGGTAGAAAGGGGCTTCAGTGCTTGTGAAATGCAACCATCTCATTTCACCCCAGAAAAAAACATCGTCCAATGGTTGAATAATAGGCTTTGCATAGTGACAGAGCCCTGGTCTGTGCCAGATCTCCTGATTCTCCATGGAAAGTGTCAAGGGACACCCAATGTTTGCCAGGCATTGTTTGGGTCCCCTCATTTAATCCTCTCAATAGAAATGTCCTTCTGCTCTCTCTGTCTTATGGAGAGCAGGCTTGGGCTCACAGAGGTTGGGTGTAGTGGAGAAAACCTTTACATGGGGCTGGGTCCTCAAATCAGCATGGACAGTGAAAACTCAATAGAGTCTACTTGCCCTAAATTGCTACATTGGAGAACAACATATAGACTATCCATTAACCCCTCAAAACATGTTTTCTAGCCGGGGGCGGTGGTGCATGCCTGTAATCCCAGCACTTTGGGAGGCTGAGGCAGGAGGATTGCAAGTTCAAAGCCAGCCTCAGCAATGGCGAGGCACTTAGCAACTCAGTGAGACCCCGTCTCTAATAAAATACAAAAAATGGCTGGGGATGTGACCCAGTGGTCGAGTGCCCCTGAGTTCAATCCCCGGTACCACACACACACACACACACACACACACACACACACACACACACACACACAAAAAAAAAACAACAACAAAAACAAAACAAAACAAAAACAAAAAAAACAACACCAAAACAAAAAAAACCCCATGTTTTCTATCCTGTCTTGAGATAAGTCATGATTTCTTCCTCTGAGCTTCAGAAAAGCAATTGACTTGCAGTTAGCAGGGCATGATGTATGAAAACCCTGAGATCTGAGCTGGGAATGGCAGAGTCCTTCATTCTGTCTCCTTCTTCCTCTGGAACCATTGCTTCCTAAGTGAAATGGTGGGCAGTGTCCTCTCAAAGTTTAAAGTTCCCTCTTTCCCTTTTGCAGGTCCTTGGAATTGACCTTGTGGAGTTTGGCTAGCATGAGATGTAATGCCAGTCATTACTTGCATGAGCCACGCTGCTGTTAGGTGGGGAAGTTGGGTATTGCATCCTACTCTACCCAAGGCCTTTACTTGGGCTCCTCACTACCTTCCCACCAGGGTTCACCATCCTCCCATTCATCAAGCTTGCCTAATTTAGTTCACTTTGACATTCAACACAGGAGACTTCTGTTTTCTGGTATAAATCTCCAGACATTTTATGAACCAATAATGTCCGAAATGTACATGGACTCTTTTGCTATGTGGTAATTACCACTGACCTCTTTCCTGGACCCTTCTCCATAAAGAGGCCACATCTTTGGGGCATCTCTGCTATCCCCTTTCCTCCAAAGCTGTAGGTGGAACAACCAATTCCTAATTAGCCAGCCTGCACAGGGAAGCTTGGTGTCAGGTTTGCAGGTCAGTGTTTGATGGAGGGGTAATCAGGGGAGGTGAAACATCGACTTTGATTAAAGAGCAGTGATGAATCAAGATAAAACTGACATTTCATTTCTTTCAGGCTAAACTAATCTTCCAAGACCACATTTAAAGGTGAATTGTCTTATTTTTTAGTTTGTGGGGCAAGGGAGTTACTCCCTTTGGAAATGGTAAATCTGACCAAAAATTGGGGTGATTTCTTTCTCAAATCATTATTGTTCAATCAAACAAGGATGCATGTGATGATTCAGTGGAGATTTTCCAACCAAAACTGAAATATTACCCCAGCACTTCAGTCCATACACTGCTGCTCTCAGATGGGGAGTCCCATCTAAGAAGGATCCTGACTGTTTTCCAAACAGCCCTGCCTACCTCACTCTCCAGCCAGTGGGGAGAGGGAAAGACACCTTGTTAATAGCAACACATTTAGAATAACAAGGTGCTTTGAAAATTACCACAAAATATGTGACTCTTTTTCCTAATTATACTCATACCCCTCTTGGGGAAAAAAAGAAAGACAGAAGGGGAAACAGCTTCAAGTGATAATTGACTTTTCTTTGATTGTCAACAGAGAAATAAATAATAGGAAAATAGCAACTCACTCCCTTGGTAAACTAGAATATTTTTAATTACTCTTGGAATACACACAGATATTGACCTGAAAATCTTGAAAGTGGAGTGATTTTCAATTGTGAATCTTCATGTTCTCATCTGAGTAGACGCGGGACGGGGCTTGCCGGGTGCACAGGGAGAAGTAGCAGGCTTTTATCAGTAGATGGGAGTAGAGCAACACAGATGGAACTGGCTGAGCAGCCAGTCCTGATAGTTTGTCCCCAAACCTGTATGCAGGAGCTTCCTTGGGCCATACAGCAGGGAAGAAAATAAGACCAGAGCCTTTGGGAATTAGACAGCACGGACTTTCAAATCCACCTCACAATGGAGCACATGAGATCACAGGCAAATTCCAGAAATGAGTTTCTCCCCAGCTGTACATTCCATTTTATGCTTCTTTAAAATTTTGTTAGGAAATGATAAAATTATTCATTTTAGTTTTATGTCTTGTTATCTTATTACAGGTTCTCTCTTTCTCTATTCCTCTTTTGTCTTATTCTCTTTCTCTTTTCAATATATCCACAATTGTTTCAGAGCCATCATTTCAGTTTTGAAGTGGGTTGAAGGTCAGCTAAATACTTATGTACAAAGCTGTGAATGCATTTAAAACAAATATTAGAATAAAGTAGTTTTTGAAGTTCCAACATATACAAAATGTTTTTAAAATTAAAATTTCCTCTAAGATAAGGAAATATTCAAAATTGTATCCAGTGGTTTCTCATCTAGGAAAGTCTTATCACCAACAGCAATACTGCTCTTGTTATTTGAGCCACCCCTAGCACCCTATCAGTCTTAGGTAACTTTGACATTCTTGCCACTTCTATGTATAAACAGGCTATTCTGTACCTTTATCACATCCTGTCAAATTTTGTATATGTTGGAACTTCAAACACTACTTTATTCTAACATTTGTTTTAAATGGATTCTAAGACAAAACTATAAACATATGTTTCGCTTATTGGAATATTCAGTAATCACTGTGCATGGAATGATAGGAGTGTTCTGGGGGGTTTTATCCTCCCTATAAAGTACCTGGGTTCTGTTTCCTAGATTCTATTAAGTAATGAGAAATGTCTCCATTTATCTCTTCAAGGATACTTCCAATGTCAAAATTATGATTTCCAGTTCATGAAAATCAGGGTATCAAGAAACTTTAAAAATAAACAAAAAATTGAAAAAGAGCTGTGAATGTTCATGCAGCATGTATGATTATAATTCCTCTTTTCCTAAAGTATAGAAAGAAGTCATAGACCTTCTTTAACAACTTGTCTATTTTATTTGGAGGGAAATCAGGGGTATTCAATGTTTTGGTTTGATAGTTAAAATATGCCCTCATATTGTAAGTAATAACAATATTAATAAAGTCAGATGCGAGACTTGATCATGCTCCTCAGCTCTTGACACATTTGTGAATATCAGAGTTAAGAAATTAATTAATTCATTCATTCCTTTATTCATTTTTATTTCTTTATTTCTATTGCTCATTTCTATTACCTCCTCCCACCCTCTCTAATTGCAACCATGCTAAAGAGTTTTATTACACGGTATCTGTTGATTAGCATGTGTTGTTGTAAAATATGAATTGTTGTTTGTGGGCATGCTTTCTAATTTACATAAATGGTTATTAGGCTGATCACTTCATTCTGGTTCTTTGTTTCGCTCAGTATTGTGCTTTAAAGATCTATTCACATTGCTATGTGTACCTTCAGTTCTTGCTTCTAGTCATTGCAGAACATTCTACCTGATACCTGGTGTTTTCCAGCATCCTCCAGGATTGGGCACCTAGACTGTTTGGTACTTTCCAGATGCCCAAACTGGGACATTCTTACCAGTTTTGTCTTCTTGTGAACTTCTGTGAGGATCTTGGGAATATCTTAAAAGAATAAGATTGCCATGTCCTGGGCCATATGCAGAATTAATGTGAGGGCCTCAAGAATAGCCTGCCACTTCAGCCACTTTACA
Organism: Tamias sibiricus; assembly: GCA_025594165.1. Lineage (NCBI taxonomy): Eukaryota > Metazoa > Chordata > Mammalia > Rodentia > Sciuridae > Tamias > Tamias sibiricus. The sequence goes on from CM046659.1 coordinate 142,917,278, forward strand.
TTCCCATAGGCACTACCCACTCATGTGTCTATATGTCCCTGGTGTTGTCTAGAGAACACAGAATTTTTTCCATGTATTCACATTTATTCATATTCCTTATTAGAGTCCAAAATATTATCTCTCTTTTAAAATAGAAATTTTGTATGTTCCTTAATTCCTAAAATTTTTAAACTTTTGAAACTATTGTGACTTTTCTTAAAATTGTATTTTCTAGTTGTTGATTGCTTGTGTAAAAAATGTAATTAAGTATTTTTGTGAGTTTTTTTTTGAAAGTTTTGTGAACAAATTTAGTGCTGCTAATTGTGTATCTGTTAATTCTGTTATATTTTATTGGTAAGAAACACATTGCTTGCAAATAATGATAGTTTCCCTCTTTATCCTTAGGTCTCTAATTTATATATAATTTTTTAAAACATAAGTCAGGACCTCTAGTACTATATTAAACAGTACACTAATAATAGGAACTCTTGTCATGTTTCTCATAGAAATGTCTACCTTCCTATTCATTATAATGTTTGCTTTAGGTTTTTGGTACATACATTTTGTCAAACCCAGGAAATTCCTTTCCTTTTGGTTACTAGTGTGCCAAGATACTTTTTTTGGTATCTATTGAGATGATTATATGATTTTCCCCTATGGTCTATTAATGTGGTAGAGTACACTGGTAGGCTTCTTGGTTGTTGATTGATCATTCTCTTCCTGGAAGAGATATTTTGGTGATAGTAAAGTTGAAAGACTCCCCAAGTGGGCCTCAAGATTAAATTCTCTGTCTTATTGTGTATATATATATATATATATATATATATATATATATATATATACACACACACACACACACACATATGTATGTCTGTGTATTTGAATTTATGTCCTTATAAAATTAATATTTTTCATCTACTCTGTATTAAACCCTGGACTGCATACTGGGGAAATGTTTTTCAGTATACCAATATTGAATCTTTTCAGTGAAAACTTTGGCCCTAAAGTAGCCAGCCAGTAGTTTTCACTGGCAGTCAAGTTCACAGCATGACTAGTGGCCTTTATATGAGATGATGGAGAAGCAGCAAGGCCTCTATTGACTTTTGTCTCTGTCATAAAAGGTCAACTGTCACTTTTGACCATCATTTGGGGGTTCTTTGACTCACAGGTAGTGGGAGTTGAATAAACCCCTGTGAATATGAATTGAGCTTCCATCCAGTTTTATAGTTGATGAAGATTTGTTTGATTCACTAAGATTTAAAACATACTGGCTTTACTTGTTTGTTGTTTTTTACTTCAATCATATTGGCGTAGTTAGAAACCAGCCAGAACATTGAACAAACCTTTGGTAAAATAAGTGTTTTAAAATCTCACCTGACCATTATTGAAACCAGGATAATGCAACTTATTCTCTGACAATCATCACATACATGTATCATCTAAATATAACACATATGATGCACCTGAAGGAAGAGAGGAGAGATCCAGAAGATTTCAACTTGGAATGCGAGGAAGGAGGTGTAAATCCATATTGCACATAACCAAGTACACACACACAAGTATTGGATTGAATATATGGTCAAGGTGGTTTTCATCCTGAAAATAGGTCTGGGAGGAAATAACAACTTAGGATACCTGAGATGAAGTAATTGGATTTTCCGATTTCTCCTCTCACCTAATTGGATGTGCAAATGATCTGTCTGCACAATGAGCTCATGCCCATGGCTCTTCTCTCCTTCATTTGTATGCTGTGAGCATGTGTGTGTGTATGTGAATTTACACCAAATCATACAGGCTTTATTTTCCTGCAGGGAGATCTCTGTACCCCCAGAACAAAAAGAAAAATGGCTTCTTAATTGTAAATGGTCTTTGTAACATGCCCATGCAGTTTTCTGGTAGTTTTATGTGACCTGTCATAAAAGCAGGGGACAGAGATGAGGCAGTACCTATTTAACAGGGGTGTATTTGTGCACTGGTGTATCTGTGGCACGCGGCGGGAGCTGCTTTATTATGTATAACTGTGTGTTTCCTACACCCAGCATTTCAGACGTTGTTGATACTGTTTCAGCCACTCCCCCACAGCGCGGCTGCTAAGTATAAGCTGGACTCTGATCCTGTGGGAAAATCTCTCTGTAGTCCAGAATCCTTTTAGAGATTTGCATCTCAATGAATATCATTCCACATTTCCATATGAGCTGAATGAAACTACTGGATAAATTTGCCTTAATGACCTGTGCTTATTCTTTCCTTTTCCACATTAAATGACTGCAGCTTTGGAAAGACATAACCAAGCCCAGAGGGTAAGAGTGAGGGGAGTCAGGAGAGGTTTCCTGGAGAGGTAACTTTATACCGGAGTCTTAGAGGTGAAGCCATGGTTTAGTGAAGAACAGGCGAGGATGCTCCAGGCAGAGAGGATAGCAAGGTCAAAGACTTAAAGGTGTGAGAGCAGCTGGCCCATTCAGGAAGTAAAAGCAACAGAGCAGGCAGAAGATGGGAGGCAGAAGAGTAAGGGGGAAAATGGGGAAGGTAAGCCATGGCTTTAACTGAAGCTTTGGCCAGCCTCAGCAGCGCTTCACGCTCTACCTTAAGGCTCTTTTGGCCTTGTTGTTCTTTTGTCCTGTGGCTCTGCCTGCTTGGCTTCTCTCTTTATAGTAAGCTAATATAAGGCCAATCTCTCCAGAATAAAATAATGCATTAAACCTGGGGCATTCTTTTTGGATTTTAGGTTAGATTCTTTCTTTTCTCCATCTCCACTTAGGCTTTTTATTTTAACAGTAGTTTAAAAGGAAACTAATAAGAAATAAATGCATCTGTGATGCTTAGTTAACAATTTGCTAAAGTCCCAGGACTCTAAAGGCATCATGTGAACGGTTTTTAGTAGCATTTCTGAAACCATAGTCATGGTGGTGGTGGGGAGGGTTACTGTGTTAGTCAGCTTTCTGTCACTGTGACAAAATACCTGATAAAATCAATGTAAGAGGAAATGGTTATTTTGACTCATGGTTTCAGTCCATGGTCAGTGTGCTCCACGGCTTTTAGGCCTGGGGCTAAACAGGAGCCTCATGGTAGAAGCACATGGCAGAAGAAAGCTGCTCACCTCATGGCAGATAGGAAGAGAACAAGAGGGAGGGACCAAGTACAAAATACAGACGCCAAGGGCATGTCCCCAAAGACCCATTCCCTTTAACGGATTCCACCTCCTATAGTTTCTCCACCTCCCAATTGTCCACTCAGCTACAAATCCATCAATGGATTAGTTCATTGATGAAGTTAGTGTCCTCATGATGTATTGGGAACCAAGCCTTTAGCTCGTGAACTTTTTGGGGAACATTCCAGATTCAAACAATAACAGTCACTGGAAGAGTTCACTCTGATGCGAAAGCTGGCAAGTTTTTTTTTTTTTTTTTTTTTTTTTTTTTGGGTCTTTGTGCTAATTTAATTGTTATTTTCAAATGGTTTAGTTTTAAGTGGGTAAGACCAACTGTGAAGTTTGGGCTTTCCATATTTCATAAAGTGTGGTAAAATAATAAAGGTGTATCAGTTCACAAAGAGCAATGAATACCTGGGACAGAGAGAAGAGAGAAAGGGAAACCAAACCAACATTTATCGAACATTTATTATGTGCCCAATGCTGTGAAGGGCACTTAATGTGCATTATCTCATTTATTACTTACTGCAGTCCTCTGATGTGTATTTTCCCTTATTTTTAATTAAAAGAATTAAAAGTTAAGGGGCTTGCTTGACTTAAACAATGATGAAGGGCTACTTACTCTCATTCCAAAGTGCTCACTCCTTCTATCACACTAAGTTGATGACAGAGGTGTGTGTTTTTGAAAAGTTTGTCCCATTCTATCACCACATGTGAAATAATGGTTTTCAAGGTATCAGACATCAGGCAATGAAGGATTGTAGTTCCTGAGAGAAGGGAAACAACTGAGGTAAATCATGCAGTTGCCCCGTCACCTATTGGGCACTTTCAGGCTGTGGTGCAGGAAAGGGAAATCCAGATGGTGCTCAGAAGTTTCCATGATTTGAGGAGATGTAAGAGAGGGCAGGTGAGTAGAATTCATAGGATAGAATACCAGAGAGGAGAGTGAGAAAGAGAGTGAGCGTAAGTGTGTGTGTGTGTGTGTGTGTGTGTGTGTGTGTGAGAGAGAGAGAGAGAGAGAGAGAGAGAACGAGCGAGAGCATAAGAGAGCCAGAGCACTCTAGAGTGTGTTCTGGGTATTCTTAATGAATCCCCCTTGAGTCTTCAGCTGTGACTGATCTGCACATGTGTGTGAGGAAAGTACCTAAGGCTTTAGACTGAGAGATCCAAAAGGAATAGAGAGAACAAACCCCGGGTCTCTCACAGGGCCAAGAACAGTTTCTGTATCACCAGAGTTAGAAACAAACGACAAAAAAAAAAAAAAAAAAAAAAAAAAAACAAAACAAAACAAAACCAAATGTTGATAAAAACAAACAAACAAACAAAAAACTCTAAAAGCACCAATAGAAAAAAACACACACACTGGGTACAGAGAAAGATGAGAATGGTAGCAGATGTCTTATTAGAAACAATGCAAGTCAGAAACAATGGAGGACATTTTTAGAGTACTGAAAGACAAAAGCCAGAAAAAAAAAATGTTTTCTGAAATAAAACAATTTTGAGATATAGAAACACCAAAAGAATTTATCACTACCAAGTCAGGTGCAGTGGCTACTTGGGAGGCTGAGACAGGACAATTACTTGAAAAAATTCATCTCTAGCAGAATTTTATTTTAAAAAATGTTAAAGAACATCATTGACACAGAAGGAAAAGGATACCTGATACAAATATGAATCTATCAGAAGCATCAGATGAGGTAACTGTGGGTAAATAAAAAACACATTCTTTTGCTTATAAAAAATATCTTTAGGGTTGGGGTTGTGGCTCAGCAGTAGAGTGCTTGCCTAGCACATGCAAGGTACTGGGTTCGATCCTCAGCACCACATAAAAATAAATAAATAAAAATAAAGGTATTGTGTCCAACTGCAAGTGAAAACTAAAAAAAGAAATAACTTTAAAAGATATTTGACTGTTTAAAGAAAAAAAATGACAACATATTGTGGACTTAATAACATGTGGAAATAAATTGTATGACAATAATAGTACAAGTGGAGAAATGAAGTATACTCTTTTTTTAGGCTACTAGTAAAGTAGGAGGACAGAAAAAGATCTATCATGCCAATACTAATTTAAAAAAAAGGTGCAGTGTCTATAATGGACAAAGTAAATTTAAGACCAAAAACAAATTATGAGGTAAAGGGTTGTTTCATATTGATAAAGTGATTAATTCATCAATAGAGCAATCTACCTAAATTTATATATGTACATATGACAGTTTCAAAATACATAAAGAAAAGGCAACCAATTCAAAGGCTGTATCCTTGGGCTATGGTCAGAATTACAAAATTGTCCCTGAACTGTAATTTAGTATGCACAACTATTAGGGTACCCTGAGAAACAACTCCTTGGACCACAATGGTCCATTTCCTATAGGAAAGTTGTGGAAAACTTTGTTCATCATCCAACATACAATTGATCCCTTTGGTGAGGACCTAAGGAATAATTTCTCTCTGGCCTCAGTATTAGGAATTTTATGTGCTTTTCATAATAGTAGCCAACATTTGTTAAATGTATGTTATTCATTTGTTGTAAGGAACCATTTAGCATTTTATAGGTATTATCTCATTTAATCTTCCCCAAATGCCAAGAATCCACATTTGATGAATGAGATTTTTTTTTTGTCCTTTTTAATACACTATGATTCTTGTGGATTTTGAGACTCATTCATCAAGTGTATAAAATTTCATTGTATGTGTTCTGTAAACCATATTTACTGTGGACCCCAACTTTTCATATTTCTCTCTATACTTCATATTTATTATGCATTTCAAATTGTTATTATTTTTAAAATTAGGATTTTTATTAATGCATTATAATTATACATACTATTGGGGTTTATTTTGTCACAATTACACAAGCATGTAATATAATTTGCTACAATTCAGTCCCTAGTACTTTCTCTTTCATACCCCTCTTTCTTACCAGTTCTCTTTTCTCTACTCCACTGGTCTTCCTTGTATTTATTAATAGTGCTTTTTAAAATTAGTGCTTTATCAATATACATAATGGTGAAATTCACTGTTGTATATTCATATATGTATATAGGACACTTTGGTTAATTTCAAAGTCATTTTAAATTTTGAGGCAGGACATGAATCAATATACTCTTAACAATCCTTCATTTGTTTATTAGCAGAAGACACTGATCTCATCAATGAAGAGAGCAGTGTTTTCTCTCAGGGGCAGTTTATTTCCTGATGATTGGTGTTTATGATAATAATTTGAATGACCTATTTCTGACTTCTCTCCATTGATAAATGTTGAGGACATAAGGCTGAAGTAGACTCCTGGAAGGTATGTTTGTCCTCTTGGAGGAGGCTGACAACTAATGAAAGTTACAGATATGTGGGCTTCTGGTGACCCGAGGGACAGGCTACATTTAAAGAGGGTCACCAGGACAGTCTGCATGGCAATTCATCCATATATCTGCATGGTGTATGCAGACCATCGAATCATTGCCATTGATGTCCGTCAAAATCAACATGTGAGGATTCAGTGCTCAAGATCCAGGAGAAGAAGGTGAGTACTCACACCTGAGAAGAGGTGGGATTTTTGTTTTGAAAATAATATTGGCTAAAAATAAGGAAAAATAACCTGAGGTAGGAGAGGGGAAGAAAAAGAGTTTAAGGCACGTGCTATGGACCAAATACAGATATTAGTAGCTCATTTTCCATATGGGGTAGATGTGTGATAATAGAATGTAGGATTGGAAGGGTACGAATGTTGGGAAATGGGGATAGAAATTTACCTCTCTAAAGTACAGAGTCAGGCAAAGAGCAAAGCAGCCCAGATACATAGTATCCTGGGTCTCAACATTGCACTGAGCTATAAAGGAGCCTGAGTAATGGGCAGAGACTCCAGACACGTTCTCTGCCACAGGCTGTCTTCCTGAGATGTGAGAATAGGGATGTCAGCTCTTTTCCTCACAGTCCATTAGGAGAGACCAGGCTCAAGTGAAAAAGAAAAAAAAAAATTTTCAGTGTTTCTCCTTATGTACCAATCTCTGGTAGCACTAGATACCAGAAATAATGTGTAACGTAGTGGTAAATATCCAGACCCAAAATAATGGGAGGCTCCTTGGGGATGATAAGGGAAGTACTTAACACTTTGAGAAGTACCATGTCAGTACCTATAGCTCCAGTATTGTCTAGCTGCCCATAGAGATGACCATCCATGAGAAGGCCTATACAGGTGATGCTCTCTTTCCCAATTCTTAAAGAGGGTTTTCTACTCCCGAGACAGGTATCTGGTACAAAATTGGTATGTTTTTGCCTGGGGATCTGAGTGGACCTGAGGTCCCTTAGGTGATCAACCAGCAAGCACCCTGACATCTGGCTCCCATGTCAAGATCCCATCCTGGATGATCAAATGTGTGACATACTTGGGGGCACTTTCCATGCCATAGATCAAGCCCTTGCCAGACCGAACAAAATTTATACCTTCTCCCTTGATTCTAGAACAGCTATGCCCAAGAGATAGCTGGACATTTTGTGTGTGTGTGTGTGTGTTGGAAACAGTCCAGATCTGTGCTATATAATATGGCAGCCACACTGAAGACTTGAAATGTGACTATGTCACAAATTTGAACACACACACATATGGTTGAGTACTATCTGTAGTTTCAGGTATCAACTGGGTCTTGGAACAGATCCCACTTTATACACACACACATATATACACATATGTATATACATATATTTACATACACACATACAGTCATGTACACTTTTCAGTCAACAGGAGACCACATATGTGATGGTATTAGTCCCATAAGATTATGTCTCCTAGTGACATCATAACCATGTGGGTTTAAGTACACTGTGATAGTCTTACAATGACAAAATTGTAATTGAAATGCAAAAATGCATTTCTCAAAATATGTCTCTCTTGTTAAGTGACACATGACTGTATTATGTTTTTCCTACACCTATGCATATATGATAAAGTTCAATTTATACTTAGTCATAGTAAGAGATTACAAGTAAAAGACAAATTAACAATTAATTTGTCTCAATGCAGGTGTGATGTTATGTCCATGCTACAGGTGAGCATTCTGAGGCTAAGACAGGCTGGCTGAGTGACTTGCCCATAATCGAGCACTAGCATGCCCAGGATGAGGACTTCCATCTTTCTGAACCCAATGCCTGTTCTTGCTCCACTCTACTACTCTAAATCTGAGTAATACCTTTACTAAAAACGATCTTTTGAAGAAAAAAACTGAATGACTTTCAGTTTAACTGGCTGCTCATGGGTGTTTAGCCTCTGATGAATCCCTCAGAGATGCCTCAGTTCTGCTTGATCAGTGGCCCTGGATGCAATGCATTGGCCCTAGAATGTACCCCTGGCGCTCTAGGGCAGCTGCTGATGAGACCCTGGCATAGCCTCACTGGTGCCCTGGGAAAGTTAGCTCTGTTTCTGCTCCCAATGAACAGAGGGACCTGGAGAAAGCCTTTTACGTACTAACTGTCATTTTTTCTCACCCATAAACCCAGGGCCATACGCTGGGTGTCCCTCAAGTTACTCTTCTGCTATTTGTAATTTTATTTGCAGTGCTTCCCGCCACTACAGACTAACCACGCTCTGCATATCAAATTGTCATTTTTCTTTATAATCTGGCTTTTTTTGGTGATTTCAAATGTGTGATCTCAATATTGGCTATTTAAGAGCGGCAGTTAATTCTCTGAGTGTGGCACTATTTCAATGAGCCCCAATGATGGGAGATTTAGGTTTTAAAGCAATCACCCATTCCATTAAAAAACCAAAGATGTCAGGTACCCCACATAAAACACTGAGTCAGATTAACTGTCCAAAAGTGCTTCACAAACTCGTTCCCATGTAACCACGAAGCACAGTGGAACTGCCGGAGCTTTTACAAAGCAGGAGCTGACACCAGGCATATTTGAACACCGTGAGATATGGTATCACCAGGGACAGAGAGTGAGTTTAGTTAATAATGAATGGCATATCCCATAAAATACCATTACACAGTGTTCAGGGCCCAAGAATGATGACATAATTATTAGGAGACTGGGAGATTAAGATATAATTTTAAAAAACATGACAGGGGAGTGTGTAATTGGGGAGACAAAATACACAGGAAGTTTGTAATTTACATGTCAAAATACCTTTTTCATGTTTTGATTGGATTAGACGCTGCCTTTCCACTCCATTTATCCTGGCTTCAATTAGAGGCAGCTGAAATGACATTTCACGTTCATATTCTTGACACCCGCTGCTCATGGGCACTTTCTAATTCTAACCGACAGGAAGGGGGAAAGGGAAACTCCGTTTTGCCTCTGTCATGCACTTTTTACTTAACCCCTAATTTGTTTCTAAATGAGCCTGTCACTGTGGTTCACAGGGCTTTGTGCATGGGCTGCCACTGGCTGGTCTTGGTGGAAGCTGTCCGCCATCACTTGATATACTCTGACATAGCCCTGCAGGCTTGGTGGGAGACTCCAAAACTTAACAGGGGAACTGTGGATTCCTTGTGAAACAGGATGTGGCAAAGACACATGTTGAGAAACCACATTGTATTATCAGCATCATGTATTCATGGTGCTAACGGCCATCAAGCACAAACTATCTAGACCGGAGGACAAGGGGTGGGAAACAGTCCTCATGGCCATTCATTTCATGTGTCAGTTTAACTGGTTTAAGGGATGCCAAGGTTCGGGAACACTGTTTCTGGATGTGTCTGTGAGCATGTTTCTGGAAGAGCCTAGCATTTGAATCAGTCGACCAGGTAAAGAAGAGCTACCCTCACTAATGTAGGTAGGAATCATCCAATCCTTGAAGGGACCAGGTAGAAAAGGCAGAGAAAGGCAAATTCATACCTTCTGCTTGAGCTGGGACACCAGTATTCCCAACCCTTGGGCACTGTTGTTCTGGTTCTCAGGCCTCAACTCAGGTTGAAGCACAACACTGGCTCTCCTGGGTCTCCAGCTTGTAGATACATCATGGTGGAACTTCTTGGCTTTTGTAATCATGGAAGCCAATTCCCATGATAAATCTCTTATGTAGTTCTGTGGACATATAATTGGTTCTGTGTCTCCAGAGAACCCTAAGACACTTCCCTTGTTTTCCTTTGTTCCTTTCTTACTAGATTTACCTGAAGGCAAACTGCATACATTCAATAGAGGTAAATCCTCAGGTTTTTGTTAGGCTAGGATGCCTGGTACCTCCTTGTTGTGGTTTGGATGTGAGGTGTCCCCCAAAAGCTCTTGTGTGAGATAATGCAAGAAGGTTCAGAGAAAAAATAATCATGTTACAAGAGCCTTCATACAATCAGTGAATTAATCACCTAATGGGATTAATTGAGTGGTAACTGAAGGCAGGTGGGGTGAGGCTGGAGGAGGTAGGGCATTGGGGGCATGGCTTTGGGGTATATATTTGTATCTGGTGAGTGGAGTCTTTTTCTCTCCACTTCCTGATCACCACGTGAGCCACTTCCCTCTGCCACATTCTTCCGCCATAATGTTCTGCTTCACCTCGAGTCCTGAGGAATGGAGCCAGCCTTTTGTGGACTAAGACTTCTGAAACTCTGAGCCCTCAAATAAACTTTTCCTCCTCTACAATTGTTCTAGTCACAGCAATAAAAAAGCTGACTAAAGCACTCCTTCTTTCATAGAATTGATAGTCCAAGACCCATCTGAAAACCATCAGTGAAATATTTAGGTTAATTCTTTTTCACTTCTGTGAGTCACATATATAACAACCCAAAGGCATTAAGTATCCAGCTGTCAATCATAATTACATGCAAGAATAAAGATAACATTATATTCTCATCTATTTGAGGTTAAGAGCCTGGACTTTACTTTTATCATCTTGTTATTTCCTTTATAGTGGATGCAATGATACTGCTACATCTAGATTTATTAGTAACAAATATCCTATGAAGACATTATATATTATGACAGACTTGTGAACACAAGCTTGTCTACTACTTATAAGGTGTTTGAGCAGTTTTAAAGAGCAAGGCTAGGTTTAAACCTAAGGGCAAACAAGTTCTACCTAGTAGAATTGGTTGGTTCTTTCCTCCAGCCATTTCCTCATTTCCCCTTGAGTGCTCCTCTTAACTAATCCTTGAAATGTCATTTCAGCAGTTTTAAATTGGACATTACTCATTTGGGTCACCAAGTGGTGGATTTGAGAGAACTCTTAAGCTAACCCAAATAATCAGACTTTATAAATGGAATTGTTCAATGTCCTGGGAAGGCAGCAGAGTAAAGAAGTCAGCTTGATTTCAAATTCTTTTCTGCCATTTGCTAGTTGTGCTACCTTGATTAGACATATTCTTTTTGAGCCTCAGTTTCTTCACCTCTAAACTGGGGATAACAGAGATATTTATCTTACACTGTTTTATAATTAAATGACATAAAGCATGTTAAATGCTTGTCATTACACCAAATTCAGCAGGCATTCCTCAGTATGCACAGAAGATTGCTTCCAGGTCCCTCCCTTCCACTTGTGGATAGCAAAATCCATGGATGCTCAAGTTTCCTATATAAATTTGAGGTAGTATTTGTGCATAACATAAACACATCCTCCCATACACTTTAAATTATCTCTAGATTACTTACAATAACTAATACAATGTAAATAGTATGCAAATAGTTACTATACTATATTTTAAAGGAAAAATGATAAGAAAAAAACATCTGTGCATGTTTAGCACAGATGCAATTTTTGGGGCTGAATTTTTTTATCCACAGTTGGTTGAATCTGCAGATAGGGATTTTGGATATGAGGGGCTGAGTGTAATTGGTAAAGTTTAGCTATCACTGTTATTTGGTTTTCAGCCTTGTTTTCTGACTGTTTCTGCTCGCCTGTTTGCTCACTGGACCCCACTATATTGGTCTTTACTTCCAGAAGACAGATGTGTTTTATTTCTTTAGTGAGACTTTCTCATGTGCCCAAGGTTTCGACTTTGTTATATACTCCAATCCTGTTAGGACAGCAAGTCACCACCTATGTCACTATGGAAATACAAGTAAGTTTTAAGATAAAATGGTATCAATGGAAGAAACTACAGCAATATTTCATTAAATGAGGTTTTGAAAATCTCTAAAACTTCTGTGTCTGTCTGAGTAGGGCTTCTTATTCTCAGAAATTATTTAAATCTCTTTACCTTGTGTTATGGTGTAGTTATGAGTTGTCCCTCAAAAGCTCATGTGTTAGACAATAAAAACAAGTTTAGAGGTGAAATGATTGGGTTATGAGAGCCTTAACCTAATCAATGCATTAATCCACTTGAATGGGTGGTAACTATAGACAGCCATGGTATGGCTGGAAAAGAGAGGTCACAAGGGGCTTGCCTTTGGGGTATGTATTTGGTCCCTGGTGAGACAAATTTAATCTCTCTCTGCTTCCTGGTACCATTTCCTGAACTACTTTCTTCCACTACACCCTTCTACCATTATCTTCTATCCAGAACAATGGAATTGGCCATCTATGGACACCTCTGAAACCATGAGTCCCCAAATAAACTTCTCCTCCTCATTGTTCTTGTCAAGTCTTTGGTCACAGTGGTAAAAAATCTGACTAAACCACCTTGATATTAGGAATAGCACTGTGGACAAAGCTATTGGATTCTAGTAAAACCATCTTCATACCGAATTTGAAAACAAATCAAGTCTATAAGAGGAGTCAACTTGAAACTTCTACTTGTCCCTTCACCCAGATGAAGACATGGAGACTCTAGGTTTGGGTATTTGTTTACGATATTGAAGTTCTTGGAGTCAGAATTGGAACTCAGGTACTAAACCCCAGGGTCAGAGTCTATCCATCTGTTCCTTAGTCTCCAGCACGAAACTTTTTACAAGTGTTGCATATTAAGTCACTTTGCATTAACTTGCCAGATGTGGGGAAAAGGGCTGGAGAAAAGGCAGACAGAAGAGAAATGTTAGTCAGGATTCTCCAAAGTAACAGAACCGTTAGGTGATAAACCTCTACCTCTACCTATGTCCATTCATTCATCCTTCTTTCCATTTATCCATCCATCTGTTCATACATCTTTCCATCCATTGAGATGGAAAGATTTGTTTCAAAGAATTGGTTCATGCAGGCTGGCAGGCTGGAAATTTAGGGAAGAACTGATGTTGCAGTCTTGACACTGAAATTTATAAGCTGAAAGCTCAGACAGCGTTTCTGTGTTGCAGGATTGAGGCAGAATTGCTTATTCTTTTTCAGGAAATCTCAGTCTTCCCCCTGCAGGCCTTCCCTGGGTTGAATGAGACACGCCCACACTACAGAGGACAATCCGCTTCACTCAAAAATGTACTGGTTTAAATGTTAATCACATCTGGAAAATAACTTCACAGCTATATTTAGACATGTGTTTGATCAAGCAATGAGATACTGGGGCCAAACCAAATTGACACATAAAATTTTACCATCACAGGGAGATTCCCAAGTTGGTCTATGAAGGATCATAGCCATGTCTCTTCCACCCAACAAATTTTCCCCCTTTGGAGCAAAGGAGAAAATGGAAAGATAGTAAAAACTAAGGGGATTGGAGGCTAATCTGGATTAAGATTGTCCACAGAAGAGCTGTAGCCCTTTCCTTCTCTCTTCCTTCAATCCAAAGCCCAATCACTAGAGAAATACAAATGTTGTTAACTGCTAACAGCTACCTACTCAAACTCTGCCCCAAATTCAGTTGGTACTGTTCAAAGTCTTTGTTGATAACAGAGAAATTCAAATTAGAGCAGATAATACACATGAGCATCATTCTCAATGGGCCTATAGTCCTGTCAATGATTTCTTGGGTTTTCAATTCTAGTTTGGCTCCAAATTTTGACAGAAGAAAGTATCACACAACTAATATAACTTGGGTGACTCATCACTGATGGCAGAGTTGTAAGGGATAGCATCTGGAGGAGATTGGAAGACACATTCTCTACTTACATTAGATGTCAGAGGGCTGCCAGTCTGGTAGAACGTTGCAGAAATATTCACTTACATCAGTTTTATTTTGTCTTAACAATTATTATATATGTAATCCCAGCAACTCAGTAGGCTGAGGTAGAAGATCATGTTTGAGGTCAACCTCAGCAACTTAGCATGACCTTGTCTCAAAATAATCAAATGAAAAGACTAGAGATGTAGCTCAGTGGCAAAGCGCCTCTGGGTTCAGTCCTCAGTACCCAAAAAAGTTATTAGCAAAAGTGATTTTTTTTTGAAAGCAAAGAATCAAACACTAGACTCACTTCTATCACTTTAAATTCTATTTCTGTCTTTATTCAATTCTCTGAAATCTGGAGCACCCACGGCATGATACCCAATCCTGTCTCTCTTTTGTCTACAGTCTTTCATTTACAGGATCTTATTCAGTATCATTGTTCGAATATCATCTCTGTGCTGGTGACTCACACAATGATATCCAGGGGCTGCCTTCTCCTGGGAATGCCAACTTTCATCTAACTGTATGCTTGAAATTTCCATTGGGCCTACCTTCGTAGTCATCTTAGACAAGAGTCCCCAAAAGTAGTCTCTCTCCTCTATTCAACCTGTTTCTCTTTTATCTCCTTAGACCAGCAAATGATCCTTCCATCCATTCTTTTCTTCCATTAAAATCTCAAAGATCATCATTTGATTCCTTTCATTATTTCTCTTACAACCATCAATGCATCAGTCAGCTCTGTTTCCTCTACCTCCAAAATATGTGGTTCTACTTCCTTCTGCTCTGATGGCCTTCACAGTCTCCCTCAGCCTCTCCCTCTCCTGCAGGCCCACTGCAGCAGGCTCCAAGGTGGACTTCCTCTTTCCACATTTGCTCATCTTCCCCTCTGCAGTCTCCTCCTTCACACAGCAGTGTGAGCAGGGTTGCTTTGTAATGCACAAGTTGAATGATGTCATCCTCCGCTTAAAGCACCCTGAAGGACTCCACCTAACTCATAATAACACCCAATACCTTCCCCTGATTTTCTCATCAGGCCCCTGATGCAGTACTGACATTCCTGAGCTCATCCTCAACCCCTTTCCCAAGCCCTGGTCATTGTGCTACAGCCTCATGGCTCCTCTGTATTTTCTATGGTTCCTTAAACCATCCTGGTTCTCTGGTCACAGAGCCTCTGCATTTGCTATTCCTTCTGCCTGGAACATTCTTCCCCTGAATCCTTTGCAAAGCTACCTTCTAGTTCAGCTCTCAGTTCAACCATTTTTTCCAGATAAGGATTCTCCCTTAAAACCCTCTCTAAAAGGGGCTTCTCCAGTCATTGCATTACATGATAGATTTATTGTTTCTATTGCACTTGACCCAGTTGAAAATAATTCTGGGATTTTTGTTTTCTTTTTTCATTTTTTCCTAAAACTAGAATATGAGCCCATGAGTTCAGGAACCATGACAACCCTGTTCACCCTTGAATCCTCTCTGCCTAAAACAGTGACTGGTATGATTGTTAAAGGCAAACATAAATGAACAGACAATTGATTATCTGGTACCTCTGTGCCTAGAACTGGGAATATGACATTAAGTGAGTACAGTTTCTTCCCTCAAGAAGCTCATATTCTAATAAGATTTTTAAAGGCACGTGGAGATCTTTATAGTTGGTATGGCCATACTGTTCTTGGCTTTGCATTTTTGAACTTTAAACTTATACATACATCCAGTATTTTAAGAGTTCATGCTATTTTAAGCAGGCTATTAATTTTAAGCCTCAAAATAAGCTATCCAGCCAATCATTTTCTCCTAATAGGCAGCAATTGGTTCAAAAGCGTCAGTCCTTTCTTTGATGAGTTGCATTGTAAGTGTTGCGTACAGTTGGCCTCAGTTTTTAGTTGATATTATTTTTGCTTTTAATTATCATTTTTCTTTAGTTGATATTATTTTTTATTTTAATTATCATTTTTCTTTAATTGCATTGGCTCTATCAATTTAATTTTTTGTGCATTCTGTTTAACCTCACAATGTCATTTTCTAATAACTGGATTTCAAGATTTGTGCAGTGGTTTTACTGGGAATAATCTGTATCCCAGTTGCTCAAGCAGATGTGCATATTATGTGTTACATTATGTTATATACTTTATATAGGTACACTTGGCTAATCTATTATACTTTCCACTGGCAAGTGTGGTGGGCTGCGTCAGGAAGGTAATGGGTTGTTAATGTTTTGCCCACTTAGTGGGCCTTGAACACCTTTAGAGACTGCTCAGTGATGGTTCACGGGCTGGAAACTGACCTTTTGTAGGACCAATCCATTTATGTCATTTTAAAGGTTGTTTTGGAAAATATTTTTACCTATATATTTAGAACTAGAATACTAGGTGGAGGGCTAGGATATTATTTGGCTATAGCTTTAAAAAATTCTGAAGATAATTTCTTTTAGAGTAAAATCATTGGTTCAATTTAATAAGTTATATGTTTAATGAAGTAAGACTGCCTACAAATGTATAGTTCTGTTTAAAGTTCTCCTCTTTCCTTTATTTTCATACCTACATACAATTATTTCCATATAAAAGGTTTGGGATTTGCTATATCTCAAAGACTTGTTGTTAATCCTCCCTCTTGTCTCCTCAGTCTTGCTCATTTACTCCTTCACTGTCTCCTTCAGAATTATACTTGCTCCTTGAATCTCATCAAATATTAAGGAATTAGAAAGTTTTAGTTATTGGTCATTTATATTTCTTTTTTGTAAGCTATGCTCATATTCCTTAAACATTTTACATAAGGTCATTTTCTCACTTATAGATAAGGCTAATTTTCTATTTATTTCACAAACCCTTTGTTTATCATACCTATTTACATGTATTTTTTCTCATTTATTTTACTTGAGGAAAAATTTCTTTCTTTTTTTTTTTTTTTTTTTTTTTTTGGTACAGAGGATTGAACTCAGGGGCACTCGGCCACTGGGCCACATCCCCAGCCCTTTTTTGTATTTATTAGAGACAGGGTCACACTGAGTTGCTAAGTGCCTTGCCATTGCTGAGGCTGGCCTTGAACTAGTGATCCTCCTGCCTCAGCCTCCCAAGTGCTGGGATTACAGTTGTGCGCTACCACACCTGGTAAATAAAAATTTCTAAAAATTGTCTTATGAACTATTTCAAGAAACATTAAAGTGGAGAGAATAATGTGGTGAATTCTTGCGTGCCCATCACTGGCTCCCCAGATGTTGACTTTTGGCCCATCCTGTTCCATCTAACATCCATATCCACTCACTGTTACCTCTAGCAAGGACTAGATATGAGGCCATTTCTTCTATTATATCTGAGCCTGTATCTCTAAGAGGTAAACCTTTTTTAGAAGCATAACAATTGCACTATTATCTCACAACCTAATGCTATTTTTAACCATCTAAAATTCAGATGTCTCAGATACCTCATAGTTTTTATTAAAAAATTTTTATTATTCTAATTTGTTATACACATTTGCAGAATACATTTCATTTCATATTACATATAAAGTGCACAATTTTTCGAGTTGCTGATTTAATATAAAGTATTTTTACAACAAATGTGTCTGCATACATGTATTTAGGGTAATCATGGATAACTCAGTCTGCCATTATTCCTATCCCCTTGCCCCCTTCCCCTCTCTCCCCCCTCTTTGTTCTATTTAAAGCTCTTTCATTCCTCTCATTCCCCCTCTCTTGCCTTTATAAGTTAGTATCTTCATATCAGAGAGATCATTCGACCTTTGTTTTTTTGGGATTGGCTAACTTCACTTAGCATTATCTTTTCCAACTCCATCCATTTACAGTGTCTTTGAATTAGGATTGTAATTATACCTCATTGCAATAATTATCTTTTACTCTAGTTTTTTCTCTCTTCTTGTGATTAGTTAAAGAAGAAGCTACCTTTTTTTTTTTTTTTTTTTTTTTAGAACTTTCCACAATCTGGATGGATCTAGAAGTTTCTGGTTGCAAATTCAAATGTCCTTTATACATTGTCCTGACTGTCTTTCCTGTTAGCTCTGAGTTAGATTTAAGCATTTGGCAATATTCAGGTTTTAGCGATTTGCTTTTTCTGCAAGACTGATTGCAGGTCATCTGGTGCCTCTATCAGGAGGCTGTGGAGTCTGGCAGACTCAACTTCTGGAACATTAGTCGCTCATGGCTAGTCAGTCTTCACTCTTTATTGCTTTAGGGTCATACAATGCTCATATTTTCATCCTGTCATTCCTCTTTATTTATTAGTTGGAATACTTCTGTAAGGAGAAATTTCTGCTTATTATAGTTACTTGTTTCCCCAGCAGTAAAATTTTAATGGGAAATGTAAGGTGCATGTATGATTCTTTTCTTTACTTTCCTGTGATAAAAATAATCTAGCTACATATTAATCTCAAAAAGTGACCAACAAGTTTTTAAACCTTGATCTTGTTATAAACTAATGAATTTAAACATTTGTTAAGTATTTCAGCTCTTTGCAATTAATATTCTCATTGATATATAAAGCTGATAACTCACCTGACAATCATCCAATCTATAAATTGAGGTCATTTACAGCATTTACTACATGCCTGGTAATATTTGAGACATGCTCAAAATAACAAGTTCTTTCTTAATTCTTCATTTAAAGTCACAATTCAAAAATAGTGAAGAAACAGTTGATTTTTATAAAGAAAGCCCATTTATCAGATTAAAAAACAATTAAAAAATCTAGTTGGAAGCTACAACATATATTTAATTCCTGGTATTCTTTTGGCTCAGAAGATGATCAATGTATATATATTTTTGAACTGTTGACATTTAAAGCTTACTTTCAAAATGTACCCTCATGCCTTTCTTATTTCTTACTGTTTTTTAAATGAGTCTTATTCTTTCTACCTCATATTCTACTGTAATACCATTGTATTTCAAAAAATAGTATGAGATACTATAGAAATATAGAAATGTATTTGTATGGTTATAAAAATAACAATAAAATGACCACACTTAAGTCCACCATTAAGGTAAAGAATAAGAAAGTGACCAGTGCCTTATAGCCTCCAGTATCTCCTTTCCCAGGAAATTTCCTTTACTCCAATGTTTGTGTCAATAATTCCTATATATTTCTTTATACTGAAACCACCTAGATATGTATCCAAAAACAATATACTGTTTAGTTTTGAATAGTAGTCAGCACCAACCAAGCTATGCAGGGACATGGTCTCACTGCTGTTCATAGAAGATGGGAGATAGGAAATGATAATGATGAACAGAGAATTCTGTGCGCTCATAGTTAAAAATTGAGGAGCGAAAAACCAATCTGAAGCTTTGATTATGTGAATGGGGCTTCATGATTTTGAGTTCAGATCCTGGTCAACTGATGGATGGGGATCCTTGTCTTCAGCATCTCTAGATCTTCTTTTCAGAGCTGGTCACACTTTGTAGGAAGTCCCTTCCACTAGCCTCCCTGGAAGTCAAGGATCCCACTGCCCATATTATGGAATTGTTGGGGACAAGGGTGGGAGTGATTCAGAATTCATTATTTGGAATGTTATAGTTACTTCACTCCAACATGCATGGTCTTTCCCAACCAGATCCTGTTTTACTCTCTGAGAAAATAAAATTGTGTTTTCACATGTGGTACAGGATGAAGAGTTAGGGAATGAACTGCTTCTCAAACATCTTTTGTCCAATGTTCCTCATTTTCATTACCCTCACATTCTGTGTATTCTTCTTTTACAATTTCAGAGGTGTACATTGTACACATTCATGAACTTTTGGAAAATTCTTCATTGTATTTTGGGTTTGCTTTAACTTCTCCCATTGCCACTTTGGGGCTTGGCTTTCTCAGGTTTGCTATGCCTGTTGCCACTTATCCATTCACTCTGTGTTGTAAGATTTGGTGGCTGTTCTCCCTAAGGGTTTAAGTACTAAAATCTTGTAGGGGCTGGTGGTGTAGCTCAGTGGTAAAGTGTATGCTTAGCATGCACAAGGCCTTGGGTTCAATTCCCAGTACAAATTAATTAATTAATTAACTAAATACATAAAAATATTAAATGGAGTGAAGGAGCCTATAATCAAGGAGATAGCTAAAGATTGCGGTTAGCTGAGAGCCATAAAAGATGTTCTAGTTTCCACCTGATGTTGATACATTATTCAAAGAATCTTTGTATGCCCGTGAACACTGCGTGACGCACCTGTAAGCTCGAGCTGTAAGCACGTGTCCTTGTTAAAGCTATATGTATATAACTGGGTGAGGTTCGTTAGTGTGTGTGGGGAAGAAGAAGGTGGTGGTTGGAGTTAGAGCATTTGGAGTGATTGCTGGAGCTGGAGAGAGGAGAAGAATAAAAGACCTTTTTTCATTTTCATCCTGCCTCCGAATTTTCCTGTGGCGTTCGCTGCTCCAAGCGACTTCCGCTTCAGGCAGCGACAGGTGGCGGCCCGTACGGGGAATTCGGCGGCAAGGTAAGAAAAAAGAAAATTTAAAAAAGATGGGAGCAAATATAACAAAAAGTCGGTTTATAAAAGCCATGAATGAAATTTTTGATATTGAGAACTCAGAGGATAGTGAGAAAAGTGAACAAGAAAGCATATCCTCTGACTCAGTGGAGACCAGCAAGGAGAGTAGGAATGTAAATTCAAAAGTAAGATCTGCAAAAGCCATCAGAAGCTTAATAAAATTAGCTGAGGAGTATGTACTCTCCTTAGAAACTGAAACTCAGGATACTAGTGAAAGTAATAATAGTAACAAGGAGCCAAACCATGAAAGTACAGTCTCCTCTACTGAGCCGGTTAGGAATTATGAAGCTAGTAGTGAAGAGGAATCAAAAAGCGATTCGGAGAGCACAGTCTCCAATAAAAAGAACAAAAAGAAATTAAAAAAGAGAAAAGACCGTCAAATAGAGGAACCACTAGCGCCCTCTGCTCCTTCATGGATAGAATCCCTAACAGAAACAATAAAGAGTATGGATCAGAGTATACGTGCCCTAGAGGTAGAAATTGGCGGCCTTTCAGAGCGCTTATACGCTCTCGAACAACATAGACCGCAGGAGCACCTAGAACTGCCAGTATTTCAAAATGAACAGGGACAAAGATATCATGAGTTCCTAGACTTTAAAACAATAAAGAATTTTAAAGAGGCGGTAATGACCTATGGGCCTCAAGCTCCGTTCACATTAAGTATGATAGAGTCACTTAACACCCTAACCTTAGCCCCCTCAGATTGGAAAAGTCTATGCAGAGCGGTACTAAGTGGGGGACAATACCTAATCTGGAAAACTCAATTCCAGGAACTTTGTTCAGAAATAGCAAAGAGAAATGCTGCAGCAGGTTTCCCTCAACGCAATATAGATATGCTCACAGGGGAGGGTGAGTTCGCCGAACTACAAAATCAGCTACAATACGATCCAGGTGTGTATGCCCAGGTACACACTGCAGCTGTGAAAGCCTGGAAGACAATCTCAGGCACAGGGGATCTGCAAGGCAGCCTATCAAAAGTTATACAAGGGCCTAACGAACCTTACGCTGATTTTGTAGATAGGCTCTTAAAAACAACATCTAGAGTTTTTGGAGAAGTCGAGCAAGCTATGCCCCTAGTTATCCAATTAGCATACGAGAACGCTAATAAATATTGCCAGGATGCAATAAGGCCATGGAGAAGTAAAAAAGACTTATCAATTTATATCAGACTGTGCAAAGACATTAACGAGGCTGTTATCACAGGCAACGTAATTGCTGCAGTGATGAAAAATTCCTCCCCTCAAAATTCCCAAAGGTTTCAACCTAGAACAGGATATTCCAGACAAAATTATTATAATCAACCAAGATATGCTAAGCAATATCCCCCAAGGGTAATAAAATCAAATTCATACCGTGCTCCAGGCCGATGCCCCAGATGCAAAAAAGGTATACATTGGGCCAATCAATGCCATTCTAGATATGATATATATATGGAAATGATTTATCAAGGATTTCAAAAAACGGGGCACGGGGCCCAATGCCCCGGGGCCCACAAATGTACGAGGCACTAGAGGAGGAAGGCCCTCAGATTCAAATGATTCCTCGTCACAGTCCCTCCTACCCATTAACTCCCTTATCAGAGGGACAAGAGGAAGTGCAGGATTAGATCTCTGTTCTACTGCCCGGATGGTCCTGACACCTGAAATGGGGGTTCAGCTGATTCCTACGGGAATCAGGGGACCTCTCCCTTCAGGAACTGTGGGACTAATCCTTGGGCGTAGTTCCAAAAGTTTATTAGGCTTTAATGTTATACCAGGGGTTATTGATTCAGATTATAATGGAGAGATTAAAATAATGCTAAGTACACACAGGGGCATCATCTCCGTAAATCAAGGAGACAGAATCGCACAGCTGCTCCTCATTCCCAGTCTCCATAATTCTTTTAAAAGCATGCCACAAAATAGAAATAGCAGAGCATTCGGTTCCACTGGTTCAGGACCTATGGCTTTCTGGGTCCAGGACTGTTCACGGAGGCCTATGTGCAAATTAAAAATTCAAGGTATAGAGATGGAGGGGCTGATTGATACAGGAGCTGACTCTTCCATCATAAATCTACAACAATGGCCTAAGCACTGGCCTCTACAGAAAGCCTCAACCAGTTTAAGAGGCTTGGGATACAGTAATACCCCAGCTCAAAGTGCTGTAATCTTAAATTGGCAAGACAATGAAGGCCATACAGGAACATTCAAACCCTATGTTTTAAACAGCTTGCCAGTTACCCTATGGGGAAGAGATATTTTACATCAAATGGGGCTACACCTAGCGACCAAGCCTGCAGGTGTTAAGAATAAAAATCCTACTCATAATAAAAAAGGCAAAGGACATTTTTTCTAGGGGCCACTGAGAAAACAATTTTAAAAATATCATGGCTCTCTAATAAGCCAGTTTGGGTCCCTCAGTGGCCCCTATCCAAAGAAAAATTGCAAGCGGCCCATCAATTAATTAAAGAACAATTAGAAGCAGGACACATAGAGCCTTCCACCTCTCCCTGGAATTCTCCCATATTTGTAATTAAGAAAAAATCAGGTAAATGGAGACTATTACAAGATCTAAGACAAATTAACAAAACAATGCAAATTATGGGCCCTACTCAACCTGGACTTCCTAATCCTGTAGCTATTCCAAAAAACTATTACCTTATAACCCTTGATATAAAGGACTGTTTCTTTTCCATTCCCCTACATCCTCTGGATGCCCCCAGGTTTGCTTTTTCAATTCCTTCTATTAATAATAATGGCCCTGATAAAAGATATCAATGGAAAGTATTGCCGCAGGGAATGGCAAATAGCCCTACACTGTGCCAACTATATGTGGACAGAGCTATACAGCCCATTAAAAACAAATATCAAGACCTTATGTGTCTACACTACATGGACGATGTTTTATTAGCTCACCCTAATCAACAAATCTTATTTAATATATTTAGTGAAATAACAAAAAATCTAAAAAAATATGGATTATATATAGCAGAAGAAAAAGTTCAAAGCAGATCACCTATACTATATTTAGGCTTTAAAATCATGGATACTTTTGTTAAACCCCAAAAAATTCTAATAAGTAAAGAACATTTGACCACCCTCAATGATTTCCAAAAATTACTGGGTGACATTAATTGGCTTCGCCCTACACTAAGCCTCACTACTGGACAATTAAAACCCTTATTTGACATCCTTCGTGGGAACCCTGACCCATCCTCACCTCGAACATTAACTCCTGAGGCCAGGAGAGCTCTAAAATTAGTAGAACAGGCCATTGAAAGATCCCATTGCGATAGATTTGATTTTGCACAACCACTAATATTGATTATTATTCCTTCACAATATACTCCAACAGGAGTATTTTGGCAACAGGGACCTATATTATGGATACATTTGCCTGTCTCTCCTAAAAGTACAATTGAGTCTTATACCTCCATGGTAGCTAAACTTATTCTTCAAGGACTTAAAACCTCTACTAAAATATTTGGAATTCATCCCGCTACTATTATTACTCCTTATTCATCGTCACAGGTTGAATATTTGTGCTTCAATGATAATGATTGGGCTATAGCTAGATGCTCTACTTCTGCAAATTTTGACAATCATATTCCTAAATCTCCTATACTGTCCTTTTGTATCAATCATCCTATCATATTCCCACAGGTAATAAAAAATCAACCCATTCCTAAAGCATTTAATGTATTTACAGATGGATCCTCTAACGGTACTGCTGCAGTAGTCACTCAAAATGAAAAAATGATTCATATCACTAATCAAAAATCAGCTCAATTAGTGGAACTCGAAGCTATAATAATAGCTCTGGAAAATTTTAAAGAACAGCCTATGAATATTTTTTCAGACAGCCATTATATTGTACATGCTGTCCCAAAATTGGAGCTAGCAGGTCCAATAGCACCACATACTCCAGCTTTTAAATTGTTTTCTCAAATCCAAAATCTCCTATGGCAACGAAAAGAACCTTTATTTATAGGTCACATAAGAGCTCACACTAATCTGCCTGGTCCTCTCCATGAAGGTAATCAAAAAGCTGACGCCCTCACTAAAACAATATTTATATTTACTACAGTACAACAAGCTACTTTATTTCATTCCCAGTTCCACGTTAACAGCACTACCTTAAGACAAAAATTTAAAATCACAAAAGAACAAGCTCGTAGAATTGTAAAAGAATGTCCATCTTGTGTAACACTCTTGCCCAATCCACATTATGGGGTTAACCCACGAGGTTTGATGCCCAATCATTTGTGGCAGATGGATGTCACACATGAGCCAAGTTTTGGAAAATTACGATTTATTCATGTCACCATAGATACATGCTCAGGCATGATTTTTGCTTCTTTACATTCCGGAGAAAAAGTTAAAGATACTATATCTCATTGTCTGCAAGCTTTTGCTGCATTGGGCATCCCCAAAATGCTTAAAACAGATAATGGCCCTGCATATACATCCACATCCTTCAAACAATTTTGTACAAAGTTCAATATTATCCACAAAACAGGTATCGCTTATAATCCTCAGGGACAAGGAATAATTGAAAGAGCAAATCGGACACTTAAAAATATGTTACTAAAGCAAAAAGATGGAAACTGGAAAAATCCTAAGGACAGATTGGCAGTTGCCCTGTTTACCCTAAATTTCTTAACTTTAGATTCTAATGGACATTCGGCTGGAGATAGACACTGGAACCCACACCAACAACATAAACCTTTGGTTTACTGGAAGGATGTTCTCTCAGGTACATGGAAGGGTCCAGACCCAGTATTAATTTGGGGGAGAGGATCTGTTTGTGTTTTTCCAAAGCACGAATCCTCTCCAATATGGATACCATCTAGATTGATAAAGCAGGTACAAAGTCAAAGGGATCAAGACGAAGTTATTGAGGAGTCTAGATTGAATAAACAAGTGCAAGGTCAAGAGGACCAAAATGAAGGTATGGAGTGATTCCCTTAAAAGAGTTCTCCATTAAATTTACAACTTAAATTTCATTCTTCCCGGCCGGGACAAGAAGATCTCTCTTCAGTGTATACACAATTGTAATTTTTTTTTTTCTCTTTTATATATGTCTTTATGTCTGTGCATTTGTCTAAATTTCATGTTAATGTGATGTCACAAATATGTTTATATGTGCGTCTGTCTAGTGTGACGTCACAAATAATTAAGCGCTTAAAAAAAAAAAAAAAAAAGTAGATAGATATAGATCCAAATAACAAATAACGTTAATTCATTTAAGCTTAGAATATTCTAATTTGATAATCAATAGATATAGATAAATAGATATTTATATAAGTTCAGAATATTTTTAGATAATCAATTATAATGATAATCAATTTTGATTTATAGTTGTCTCCGGGACTTCTCTTCAGCTGTGAATATGTTTAATGTTATATAACCTGATATTTTGGTGTTCCGACAGAGGATCATTTATTTGTTATTGACTTCATTTGTTTAGTAGCTGATTAATTTGAATTATTTCAACAGGTATAGGATTGCTGTGTATATAGAGACTCGAGGATTCCAGCTAACAAATTATTTTTCCAAAATGCCTTTAGCTTTTCTTTATCTTTAATGCAGTAAACACCCTCAGTTTCTCTTTGATTATTTCTGAATGTGATATTTTGCCAGCTTATGTTTGTGGGAGCTTAAGCAGCAATGTGTGTGAGCAGAGATCAACTTTTATTTTCTACTCTAATAATTCTTTTTTTAGTTTGACAGCTCACCTTTTGATCTCAGTGCTGGAATAGCACTGCCTTTCCCTTAATAATGGATGCTTGAGTTTTTTAGGTAGCGGGCCCTGAAGATTTGCCGGTAGAAATGTCTAGACATAAAAAGGACGGCTGCTGCTACAACTGCAGGGACCGCGGTCGCTGCAAGCATCCCTGCTGCTCAAGCATCAACAACCTCACCAGCAGTGTGGCCTCTGCTCTGCATGCATGGGGCCTCCTGAATCTATGTGTTATAACTTATGGACATTTTGATTTTCCATTATTTTGGGACATTGCGGGACAATGCCTTGCGGGTATTTGTCTAAGAGAACTCAGTGCGTTACTTGATGAAACTAAGGGCAGCTGATTGGCTTAAAGAACTTGATACGCTATGGAAACTTGGCTCGTCAGCAGTAGGCTTGCCGCCTTAAAGCCGCAGCATCTCCTAAAAATTGGACGGCTGTTAGTCAACACACAGTCGATCCTGAAGGGCTCTATTGGATGGCTGGTTAGCCTATGACGGGTAAGATCCCCAGAGGGGGACAACCTAAGACACGGCACAGTCGCACGGGACAGTCTAATGTGGCCGGCATGTCAACCTAAGCCAGGAGTCAGGACAGCCTAGACTCCCATGACGGGTAAGAATGTCGGTTGCACATGGACGTCCTAGAACATCCCCTCTTTTAAAACTAAAAGGGGGAAATGAAGGAGCCTATAATCAAGGAGATAGCTAAAGATTGCGGTTAGCTGAGAGCCATAAAAGATGTTCTAGTTTCCACCTGATGTTGATACATTATTCAAAGAATCTTTGTATGCCCGTGAACACTGCGTGACGCACCTGTAAGCTCGAGCTGTAAGCACGTGTCCTTGTTAAAGCTATATGTATATAACTGGGTGAGGTTCGTTAGTGTGTGTGGGGAAGAAGAAGGTGGTGGTTGGAGTTAGAGCATTTGGAGTGATTGCTGGAGCTGGAGAGAGGAGAAGAATAAAAGACCTTTTTTCATTTTCATCCTGCCTCCGAATTTTCCTGTGGCGTTCGCTGCTCCAAGCGACTTCCGCTTCAGGCAGCGACAATGGAGTTTTAAGATGTGGGAAAATTTAAGATTTATGTGTTTAATCTGCCATCTTATTCCTTTAATATCATTGTTTTAAAATATCCATTTGAAACTTCTTCCCTGTAAGTAAATGTATTGGGAAATGCAAAAATCTGAAATAGAACAAGGACCCGCGTAGTTATTTCTTTTAACTATCAGGGCCATCGATGGAAATAATAAGGCAGTCAATTCATTCACGTAATTCAAAATAACCCCGACAAAATGTGTTTAGTATTAGGTGGACTAAATAAAAAATGACTAAATGATTTAGTTTTACATTTTCTACCCAACCATTTTTGAAGTCATTATCTACTGGGTCAATTCTCAGAGCTCATAGTCATGATGATTCTTGTAGGTTGGTGGCTCTCACATATTGTTGGCATGATGTTCAGGGGAGTGGCTAAAGATTAAGCATCCAAATCTACTTAAAACCAATTTCCCCAAGTCAGGATTCCCAAGAAAAACAGAACCAATGGAACACACACACACACACACACACACTCACACATAAACATGTACATATATGTGTATATATTCACATATACATTTTTAGATAGCAACACAACACACATATATACATACATATTGAGACAGCAAGAGTGGGAGAGTGATGAGAGAGAGTGAAAGTAAGTAGGCATGAGGACATGAAGCTTATGGGAAGGGAATATTCATTAGGAATTGGCTCATGTAGTTATGGAGGCTCACAAATCAGCAAGCTGGAGAACCAGGAGAGTTGATGGTGGAAATTCCAGACTAAAAGTCTGAAGGAAAGAGAAGAATGTTGTTCTAGCTTGAACACATTTAGGCAAGGAGAGAATTCTCTCTTCCTCAATATTTTATTCTGCTCAGGTTTTCAATGAATCAGAGGAGGGCCACCTATATCAGGCAGGGAAATCTACTGGTTCAAATGTTAACTTCATCCAGAAACACCCTCTCAGACATACCCAGAATAATGTTTTACCAGATATCTGGGTACCCTGTGGCTCAGTCAAGTTGACACAAAATTAACCCTCATAAATCCTACAGAAGCATGAAATCACAATTCACAGGACTTTGGAGTGTAGTTCAAGGAGTCACCACTGGTAGTAAGAAAATGTAACATTTTCAATTTTGTGAAATATCTGTATTTATTTTAATACAAAATAAGTTACTTTCTACTGAATATAATAACTGCTGGGAAGGTGAGCTGAAAATTTTTGTATTTTTTGATATATCACTGAATACCTTTTACAGATGTATATTGCAAATGCTTGATCTAAACTTGCAGGTAGACGAGAATTTTCATTATAACTTAAGTCAGAAAAGAAAAAAAAAAAAAACAACATTTGGACCTCTCTTGATTCTGAAAAAAAGAAAATGAGAAAATTCAACTCTATATCATTTGACTTAATTTAACTTCATTTTAAGAAAGATTTATAACCTACGTAACTATGTTATCTGGCAGGTTTCATTTGTTATTGTGGCTCACAGTTAAAGTTGGTTGCCTGGTTGCAATTTTATTGCTTTCCTAAAACCAAATCTCAGCTCCTTCTCTATTGCACTGACCAAAAGTTTTCCCCTTGGAGGCATGGCTAAATTCATAAGAAGGGATAAAGGAAGGATTTTTTTTTTTTAAACAAGAAATCCAAACATGTAGTATGGCTTAGTTTTAAACCTTTATATTCTGTGTGGCATTTGAAAGATAGAGAAAGTGCCTGTTGGAAAGATGCTTGAAGTTTTTGTGAACTTTGGGTCCTTCCCTGCACTGGGCCATTGATCCCAGGGCAGGAAGAGGCAATGCCAGCTTCCCACTGCTTCCCATTGCTTGTTGTGACACTCCACTTGTCAAAGATCAACGTCCATCATAAAGTGATTATGATGAAGAAAAGTATTCAAGTAAGATGGTTGTTAATCTGCCTTCTGAAGATCAGTTTCTGCTCAGAAAACAAGAAAGCTTGAATTACATTCATGTACCAATTTGGGAGATTTCTGTAATTTATAGTCTTCAATTTATGTAGTTGTTGGTGGGCCGTAGGCAGAGCAAGGTTTTGTAGGACTACAGACTTGAGATGAAATTCACACTATGTCCCTTGCTAACCTGTTACTGAGGGGAAGAACCATTCATATGGAATCAGGGATTTTGTCTTGGGTCCAGACATAGAGCATAGACAGCCTGGTACCTCCTGGAGGAAGGATGGTATTTAGGAAGTGATGAATGAGTTTAATGATGAATAAATCAATTAAATATAGCATTTTAACCCAATTCAGAGTAGCTAATAGGTGTTCTGTAAAATATGTTTTCTTTCCTCTTATTGAAGGAGGAATACCACCTCTAGCAATACTAATTACTTTATCTAATATTTGTTGTGTGCTAGGTGCTGTTTTAAATGCTTTGCTTGTACAAACTTACTTAATCCTCACCAAGGACTCTGTGAAGTAGGCCCGTTACAGTCTCCCTATTGTGAAGAAACTGAGGTATATAGAGAATCAATTTGTTGCTCAGCTTCACAGAACTAGACTCAGTAGAATCAGGACTTAAAGAAGCTACATTTTAACCACTAGGGAGAGCACGCCACTCTTACTGACCACCTCACATCTGAACCCTGTTTCTTTTTGGGGGGAATTTTCAACTCTCTCATTAACCATTTTGGGAAGCAGAGGTCACACTTCATAATAAAAACTAAACATGCTGGCTACTCTTCCTCTGCTTTTTGCAGCTGACGTGCAAATGTGTGGCCTAGGCTTCAGTGTTTTGACACACTCAATCCAGACTACTACAGCTGTGATGCAAGGAAATAGGGACTTCATAGAATTACTTCTGGTAAGGGCTGCAGTAGCTACTACATAGCTTAATGGCCACAGCACCCAGTTTCCAGTGTCTGAGCATTAGCAGTTCCCAGCAGCACCCCAACTTCAAGTGAAAGAGAATTCTCTAGAAAGGCCCAAGCATTGCTCACCTGAAGTTGCATGAAAAGTCACATGAAGAGATGAATCAACTTCCCAGTATGATATGGCTGGCATTGCCATCCTTCCCAACCCACCTCATGGCTTCATGGAAATGTTCATGTTGAGTGGAAGGAAAAAGAACTTAAGCCTGTTTTTTTTTTTTTTTTTTTTTTTTTTTTTAATGTTCTAGTACAATATGCTGGCTCCAGCTGAGATGGAGGGCTAGGACATAATAGTATGTCTTAAAAAGAGTCCTGAATGGCAGCAGACAAATTTTTGCAGTGGGCAAGAAAGTGTCTACTTTTTAGAAAGAGAGAGGGCTTGGGTTAAAATCTTTATCAGTTAATGAGCAGTGCTAATGGTTTGCTGGTTTGCAGGATGCTCAAGATCTGAGCAGGACCATGACTGGAGGATTGGTGACTGGAAGAGTTGAGAGAGAAGCATGTGAGTGGTCTTCTGATAATGGGCCCAGAATATGGTGGTATTTGCATCCCACATGAATTCCCTAATAGGTCTCAACAGCAAAGAGAAGAAATTCAGGAATGAGCATAGGAGGTAATCCCCTATCCCTTGTCAATCAGCCTCATCCAAGTCAATCTAAAGTTTGCTTGGTGATCTCTTGCAGGTAGTGGGCGGGACACAGACTATGTCTATCTCTGTTACTGCAACTTGGTTACTGTCACCATTGTCCAGTTCCCAAATTGGCAAGAAGCAACAATTAAACCAAAACCTTAATGGGATGCCACACTGGGGATGAACAAATTATCTGCCTGGTGAAATGCCGATGACAACATGAGGCCCATCTTATATTGAGGAATCAAAAGATTCGAAGTGAAAGTTGCATCTCTTACTGGGAAACTCACTTGTATAATTGCTCCTTCCTGCTCTCTGGACTCAGGACTCTGCTGGCTTGAAGGCTGCAACACCCAAAGGAGAAATGCCTCCAGCAGAGAGCACAATAATGACTCCATTTAACAGGACGTTGACCCTATCAAGCCTTCATTGGAGAAACGAGCAAAAGAGGGAGTTAAAGATTATGTTGGTGTGCTCGATCTATGGATACCTCTAACTGTTGCTGTGTTATCTTCTTTCTGACATAAGATGGGTGTTGTTGTTTCATACCAGTTCTTCAATTCTTCAATACCAGTTGGATTTCCAACAATTCAGTGTAATTCTGACACTATCTAGACCCCAGATGTCCATGGCTCAGTCCTTCCCATGAAATTGTCCCTCCTTCAGATATCTGTCACCAGTTCTAGGCCCAATCACACTTCTGACTTATCTGCTATAAATTCAGAGGTTTCCCCTAACCCTATCCTCAGGTTCCATAATTTTCTAGAATGACTCCCAGATCTCAGGAAAACATTTTATTTCTGTTTATGTGTTTATGATAAACGTTACAATTCAGCAACAGTCACATGGAAGAGATGCATAGGATGAGCTGGTGAGCACAGGGCTGGCACAGAGGTTCCATGCCCCAGAACCTCAGCTTGTTCACTGGTCTGGAGACCCCCTGAACCCTATATAATGGAAGTTTCATTATATAGGCATGATTGATTAAGTGACTAGCCATTGACGATTGAACTCGATCTCTGGTCCTTCTTCCTTCTCCAGAGGTCTAGGGATAAAGCTGAAAAGTCCCAATCCTATAACCATGTCCAGTTCTATTCTAGTGATCAATGTTTACCTTGAAAGTACTTAGTGAATCTAGACAACCTCCTGAGGAGCTATCTTTAGGATACAGAAAATCATTCAGAAAATTTGAAGGGTTCTAAGAGCTCTGTTCCAGTAACAGGAGATAAAGACAAAATAATCATTTATTTTTGTTTTGTCATAATTGCCATTATCCAGTGGTTAAAAACTGAGGGGAGACTATCACAACTTCAAGTGGACAGTACCACGAAAGGTTCAGATTTGTCAATGCTTCCTCCTCTGGTGAACATATTAAGCTTGTGTTAGTGGAGTCCATAGTGGAGGAATGAATTCATATTCCACCTGTGGCCACATGAAAGTGAAAGTGCCATCTCTCACTGGGAAACTAACTATAGAAACAGGGAGTGTGAGATCTAGTCAGGTTTTCTTTTTGGATGTATCATGTATATATTAAACACCTTGTTTCCCTATTCTTTTTTCTCTATTCCTTCCACAGTTGTTATAGGGTATGTTGTTAGTGGTGAACTTTATGATGATTGGATACTGAGAGTAGATCATGAAGGAACCAGACGATGATTGCATTTCACCCAGAGATGGTCTTGGAAATGGTCTTTGGATTGTCCACCTTTTGAAATGAGTGTGATTTTGGTTGCATGTTAGAGTTGCACTATATTCACTGAGAAGTGTTTTTGATCTTTTGAAATTTAAGTATGGTAAGAAGAGCATATACTAAGGTAGGGAAGTCAGAGTTGGACTACAGGGAACTTTTTTTCAGTATTTTTGTCCATGCAACATCTGCTTGCTCTTTCTATGTTTGAGAGATTCTCTGCTTTATGGTTCAAGATGAGTGGCATCAAGTACTCTAGCTACTGAAACTGAAATGCCAGAGTTTGCTTTCCTACCCTGTCTTTCAGGGATGGTGGTACACTTGTATGTGACCTTGGCTCTTCCCATCAGACACATCCATGTCAGCCTTTGACTCAGGAATGAGCTGTGCAGGCAAGCAGGGTTTTCTTGGGATTGAATTTAGTGAGAATAACACCTGCTGCAGTAGCTAACTCAACTTCCAGAAACAGCAACAACAGCTGTTTTATCAGCAGGACCCCACACTCTCCTCCAAGGTGTCTTCAGTGAGGGGGTTTAGTATAACTCTGACTGAGACATATTCTGTGCTTTGAGTTTGGACACTGCTACTGGCTATGTAGCCTCTTAGAAGAGTTTCCTGAACCACCCTGCATCTTTTAATGGACTTATTTATTTTGTTGCTTAAATTAGACCATTGATTAATTTTGCCTTTCACATCCTACTACTTTCCTGACTGCAAACAAAGCTTTGTCCCCTTGGGGGTGTCCCAGAGCTTGATCTCATTGACATCTCTGCTTCTTCTGCACAGGAAACACCTGGAAGTCTCTGCTGGGCTGGCAGGAGGGCTGGGCAGACATCATTGAAGCCAGAGGAACTCTCCTAACTGTAAGTTCTTCCTCTCCAGTCTCTAGAGAGTGAGTGGACCCAGTGGGCAGCCCGGCAATGTGGCTCAGGAGTGTCTGTAGCACATGTGTATCCTTAGGCGAGGATGTCTCCTGGGTACTCTCCTATGTCTCTGAAGGACAAATGCCAGGAGCCCCAAGCCCCTAGTGCCAGGAAGTTCTGGCCTCCATGTTGTATCTTTCACATTCACCAGACCTTCTTAAAACAATAAATAAATAAATAAGAACTAAAA
Organism: Tamias sibiricus; assembly: GCA_025594165.1. Taxonomy (NCBI): domain Eukaryota; kingdom Metazoa; phylum Chordata; class Mammalia; order Rodentia; family Sciuridae; genus Tamias; species Tamias sibiricus. The sequence continues at coordinate 142,950,883 of CM046659.1, forward strand.
GGAAGTCCCAAAAGAAAAAAAAAATCAACATACATCAGAAAAATCTTCTTCAAGATAAAGACTGTCCAGAGGAAATATTCTCTGGAGTTAAAATACCCAGACAACGTTTCTGATGCCAATGATGGAGATTTGATTTCTCTTCATTTCTGTTTTAACATTCCTGACAACTCCTCTCATTGTCTTAAATGTGGGTTGCCAGAGTCAATTAAATATGCAAGGGGAACAGTGTACATTTTGGAGGAAAGTAATTACTGTTACACCTTAGAGCAGCTTAACGAATACATTAATAAACGATCCTTCGTCATGTTTTTCTCTTAATAGCCATAAAAATCTTTATAAACCTACAGCACAATACATAACATCTCGTTACAAGATTTTCTTTTTTTTTTTTTTGAAAATCAATGCATACCTAAGTTATTTGTGTCAAAACTCATTTATTTTCACAATAACATGGACTGTCAAACCTGACATCCTGCTAATAACATCCAGTGCATTTGCATATTATTCAAATATTTCCTTTTATGAAATGGGGACTTTTACTCACACTGCTCTGCTCGCCTGTGCAGCAGGCATTTGCACATTAGCTCAGTTCACACAGCCAGAGAAGGGTTACCTGTGGCAACTAATTATGCCACCCTTTATGCATATTAATGAATCTTGAGAGCAGCCATTCTCTGTTCTGCAGAGAGAAAAAATAATCCCAGACTTAAATGGGAAACTGATTACAGGCTGAATACCAGAGAGTTGGAGAGTGATTATTTTTTTTTTTGATAATTTTCCATTTTTAATGTCCTTAGGTGTATTCCTTTTCCTATTGTTGTTATAACAAATTGCTGTATACTTAGTGGCCTAAAAATACCTCAAAAGTTATTATATTACAGTTTTGGAGGTCAGAAGTCCTGCCTGAGTTGCACTGGGGTCAGATACAGGTGTAGGCAGAGATGCATTCCTTTCTGTAAGCTCAAGGAAAGAATCCATTGCTTTGCCTTTTCTATCTTCCTGAGGCTTCTCTCTGGTTTTTTGTGCCTGGTCCCACATTTTGGAGCCAGTAAGGGGTATTGAATTCTTCTCAGACTCATCAGACTCATGTCTTTCTGAAGGTTCTGTACTTTTAGGTATTCATAGGATTAGATCTGACCTACCTGCATAATTCCGAGAGTATTTCCACCTTAAATTTCTTAACCTTAATCAAATCTGCAAAGTTCTTTTTGCCAGACATATTGACAAGTTCCATGGATTAGGAGGTTGACTTCTTTGGGGGAGGCATTATTCTGCCTGTCAGATCTTCAATATCTAACTCTGCTTAAAGAGGCCAAAGATAATGCTGAAAAGGAGTGTAAATGTCTTCATGAGTTAATTGCTTCTTTCTCTTTTCTTATTTCCCCTCACTGATCTTTCATTTGCTTTCTTCTCCTTTATCTGAAGATTGCCCTCTATCTACTTCCTCTGTCTCTTCCTACTTCTCCTTTTTGGTTTTTCTTATTACCCCATTTCAGCCAACAGCCCTTGCTGAGCCTCCACTCTGCCCTTGGTTCTGCTTCATGTTGGCCATCCCTCCTCTAAGTTTTACTTGTTAGCATCAAAGGCCCTACTTCATTTCAGTTTAAATATAGTCACCACTTCAGTGTGCTGTACCTCCCACAAAGACAAATCAAGGGTCACAAAGACGTAGGAAACAGGACAGACAACCCGATAGAGTGCCCATCTGCCCTTGAAATACCCTATGGCATTCCAGACACTTCCCTTAAAGGTCACAAGGACTTTTTGCATCTACTGGCCTAAGAGGTTCTCTGAGATCAATGGAGGAAAGGGGCAGTGCCAGGAAGTGAACACCCAGGAGCCATCTTCTGCTTGCAAGGGATAGACGCTGATGAACAAACACTTCAGTTTCTCAGTCTTCCAGAGACTCTTCTGGGACCCAATCTACTCTGGACCCTACTTGGAAGAGTGGGTTGAGATCCAGTAGCCTGCTGTGGTAGTCCACTCTACTTCCTTCCCTGTCTTACTCTTCAACTTCCTCATAGTGCTTCCTGGGTCACCTCCCAAAAGAATAATTGCACTCACATTCCTGTCTTGGGATCTATGTAATGGTTAATTTTTATATGCCAAGTTGTCTAGGTTCAGGATGCTCACATAGCTGGTTAAACATTATTTCTGAGTGTTTCTATGAAGATGTATCTGGAAAACTTTAGCATTTGAATTAGATTGAAGAAAGAAAATCCATATTTCTCAATGTGGGTAGGCATGAATATGAAAAAAGGAAGGAAATGTGGCTCCCAAGACTGAGGCAGGAGGATTGCAAGTTTGAGGCCAGCCTCAGCAAATTAGCAAATCCTGTAAGCAACTTAGTGAACCCCTATTTAAAATAAAAAATTAAAAAGGGCTTGGGATATGGCTCAGTGGCAAAGTGGGATTCAATCCTCAGTACCAAAAAGAAAAAAAAAAAATAGAGAGAGAAAGAAAAAAAGGGCAAGTTATCTTTATTCTGGAGCTGGGAAATCTATTTTCTCCTGCTTTTGGAACCTAGATATCATAATTCTCTTCAGACTCTGGAATTTACTTATTCCAGTGGCTTTTATTCTTCTCTGCTCTTTGACTTTGGACTAAATCATACCACTGTCCATCCTGAGTGTTCATATAGCATCTTGCAGATAGCATTGTGGAACTTCTCAGACTCCATAATTGATGCAATTCCCTATTAAATCTTTTCTTCATCTCTCTCCCTCTCTATTCTATTAGTTATGTTTCTCTGGAGAAACTTGATTAATGTAATCTGCTTTTTGGGGAACTATGAATCCAAGAGGAAGCCCTCTTCCTGAGCTGGAGGGGACCAGGGAGCGAGGCATAATAACAAGTGCCTGGAAGGTGAGATGAACAGTATTGTGGGGACCAGAAAAAGGAGGCCCTACAATAATGTGCCCCCTTCTGGGTTTTTCTACCCCTTGTAGTAAATCTTTATCCTGGTTATTAAAAAAAAAATTCTCACTTTTTGAATTACTTGCAGGGGACAGCAAAGATCAGGGGCCTTGCTAATCAATTCCAGGGGACATAAGGTATGAGGGGACATGACAAAATCTAGTAAAAGCTGGCTCCTTGCTCATACCAGAAGGGAAAGATGGTTGGGCAAAAGCAGGTTTAGGCCATTTTGCATGAAAAATTAGCTCTGAGTATCCAAGGCAGAAATTCTTTACCTCCACACACTGGCATTCTACCATTTTCTCTTGGGACTGATTCCAATTGTCCTGCCCCAGGTGCAGATTCTAGCTGTGACATTGACTCCCTGACATGGTGGAAGAATTTCAGACTGCCTGCTGCCCCCCTGGGATGCATTCCTGAGCTCTGTGGAGCAGGCCTACAAAACTTGCCTACAGCAGGGAACCTTTATTTTATAAAACCACAGCTGCCTTTGAAGTAATTATCACCATAGCAAATTGGGAAGCTAATCTGATTTTAGAAGTATGGCCAAATCTCTGCTTAAAATTTTCTTTCAGTTGTCAGGGAATGGAATCTACAGCAATAATCTCAAGCCAGAAAAGTCAGAAATACATGTTCTCTGCATTAGCATGGCTACCTAACTTAACTGGCTCCAAGAGGTTGCCATCTTGCTTTAGGTGGAGGCACAGATTGGGTCACTGAGAGGAACCCAGGCTTTCTAGGAAGAGATAAAATCAACCCATGTTGGTAAACACAAAGGTTTTTTTTTTTGGCCACTGCTCTCTGAATTCCTTTTCAATTTCTGGGGCTAGACAAAGGTCTAAACCAGGTAGTTTCTGAAAATGGCCATAAGAAGGAAAGTTGGAGTGGGGATCCTTCATGGTGGGGAAGGGAGAGAGGATGTGTGCTTCCTTAAGGAGACACAGGACAGAGTAGGGGTGCACAGTATAGTGTGGGAAAATATATTTGGGATTAAGTTATTTATTTATTTTTGTTAGGAAAGTTTAGCTTTTAATAAAATGCATATCACACACACATATACAACAAATGAGTTTTCTGGTATAAAACAATTGCAAATCATTTTTTTTCCCCTCATAGGATATATCAGGTTGACCCATACTTTATGGAGTATTATCTTTTCCAGAAATTAATCATAGAGTTTTAAAATTATATCTCTCAGATATTGCTATTTGATACTTTCAGAAAATTGGGCATTTAGTAAAGTTGATGCAGTATTTTATTCTTGAGGTTCTACTATATGCTTGATCCTACAAAAAAGGACAATAAATACAAGTGTAGAATCTAGACTCTCACAGTTATATAGAGGTTCTTTGGGAGAAAAAGAAAAGATTCAACTGTTTTAGCACAAGAAAAAGAGGATATTTGGGCATAGACAAAAACCAGGGACCCATTAGACCTATCAGGGCAAATTTAAGCTTCTCAACTCTGGGATATGCAGGGCATTTGAGACTATTGGGATGGAGTATTGAGTTTTTTTTAATTTATTTTTTTATTTTAGATTATTTATTTACTAATTCATAATGCACAAGTATATCATCTTTTTACATACAACTGCTTGTATACAAAGTATATAAGTACCATTCAGATCTTTAATCATGCATTTAGGATAGTGATATCCATCTCATTCAACCACCATTTTTCCCCCCCTGCTCCCTCCCTTGCCATCCCTTTCCTTTGACCATTCTAGTGTTCCTCTAATCCTATGTACCCCCATCCAATCACACTGTGAACTAACCTCCTTATATCAGAGAAAACATTTGGTGTTTGGATTTTTGAGATTGACTAATTTCACTTAGCATTATATTCTCCAACTTCATCTATTTACCTGCAAATGCCATTATTTTATTCTCTCTTATTGCTGAGTAATATTCCATTTTGTATATATACCACATTTTCTTTATCCACTCATCTACTGAGTTTTTACATTTATAAAAAGGGACAAGGTTTATAAAAGAGGTTGTAAGCCCCTTTGAGGGTGAGATGTAAGGGAAGGTCAATATGTTGTAAGATGATTTCCAAAGTTAGGAACAAGAAGTGAGTGGAAGAGAGACAGACACTTTGAGGATAAGCTGACAGTGGAATCAACCTGGCACAAGCGGATAATGAAATCCTTCAAGACTCAAAAGGAGAGAGAGCCCTACCTCACCCCACCCCCATTCCCAGGGAAACAAAGGGGTTTGTTGGAGGAGGTCTCTCCATCCAGGTGGGATGGGGAGGCCATTTTATTCATGAATATTCAGTTTTCACGAGTTCAAAGATGACTGAGAGCCTATCATGCCCCAGACACTGTACTTGGCCTGGAGACTGTGCTGATTAGCAAGGCAGATGGGCAGTAACACATCTGGTGAGAAAGGAGGAGCCTTGTCACTCATTGATGTTCAATGACAACAGATGCTCAGGGGTCTGGGGAAGCAAGATAAGAAAAGATCACAGATAAACTGAAGTTTGGAGGATGTGGAGAGATTGTTCTGGTGAAGCGGGATGTTCCAGGCAAAGCGAAGAGCACAGACACGAGGGAACACAGAACATTCAGAGAATTGTGTAAGTGTGGCTATGGCTCAGAGGACAAGAGGGATGTTGGTAAGAGGTGGTCTGGCAGATAAGCAGGCACTCCTCAGCAGGGCCATGCAGAGCAGTTGCATGGACAGTTGGAGCCCACTAGGCAGAACTGAAACATGGACTAAAACTAACATTTGCTGAGTGCTTTGCAACCAGCCAAGCTCTTTGCCGGGCACTTCTACTACTGTCACATATTTGTTCTCAAAACATGATGTGGTTGGAGCAGTGACCCTGATTTGGAATATAAATATCTATTTCCTCTAGGTTGAAACATGATTATTTCTGTTTTACAGATAATAAAACTAAGATGGAAAGATGTTAGATGATTTGCCCAAGTTCACATGATCACTAAATGGTAGAGATAGGTCTATGTGCTATGGAAGACCGATGGTTAAAAATATTCTCTCTATGTACACCCTAAATTAGACTTTTCTTTAAAAAGATTACTTTGCAGAAAAGAAGGACCAAGTTGGAAGTGAAGAGAGCAGTTGAAGGTGTGTGCAGCAATCCTGGGAAGAAGTGATGATGGTGGGCCCGATTAGTGGACATGGGAAAACTCAGATGGAGTGAGACATATCAGGAATCAGAAATGACATGAAGGTGAGGTGTTTTGAGGGGAGAGTTGCTTCTCTTTCATAATATATATTTTTCAGGTTTATTTATCATTTTATAACATATAAATATATTTATATACATATCCATTATTTTGCTGGTAGACAGTTGTTTTGCCATCACAAATATGCTCTAGGTATAACAAGTATGGACTCAAAATTCAAACATTCTTTCTTTAGTTCTCACCATGGAATTATGCACAGTAGCATAGATTTTAATGTTTGCAGATGACAAAGGGATGACTGAAGACTATTTATGAGCACTGACCCTGATTTGGAATATAAATATCTGTTTCCTATGTATTGCTTATTAGGTTTTGGAATTTGATTTACTCTAAATACTTTCTCCTAATTGAATTATAATTAATATTATTGAGATTTTTTCTTTTTTATTGGTAATGGTGGAAATGGGTGGGCCACAGACATGCATGATCAAAAAGTGTTTGAATAACTGTTAGAGGAAAAGGTGTAGAATTTAGAGTTAAAAAAAATGTGGGTCAAACATGACTGGTAACTTCCTCATCTGTGAAATAGGTAGTAGAGTACCTATTGCCAAGAACTGGTATAATCATTATATGAAGTAATGTGGATGAAATTTCCATTAAAGTTACCAAGTCCTATGTAAATGTTGTGTGTTTAATATTATTTCTTTGGAAGTCCAAAGAGGTTTTGGTTTAACTAGGTTATTAAACTATGTGATAGTTAATGCTAGTATACAAAAGTGTTTTCACTTAAAAGAAAAAACAGATATAGAAAATAACAAACCACAAATGTAGGGCTTAATTAATTATGCTACGATGATTATACTGTAGCCATTATTTCAGGGCAGACCCAGAACTCTGCCATCTACCCTTAGAAGTCTCCCTCCCCATTTGGTTCTTCTCTATCATAAACCGCTTTCTCCCCACAAAAAATAATATCCTGACTTTTGTAGAAATTACTTCCTAGTGTTTCCTTCTGTTTTATTTTCTTTTCCAGATGTGCATCTCTAAATATTATGCTATAACTTTGCCCTGGACATGTTATATGTCTTTTAAGACTGTTTTAATCTACTCTTTCTCTTCCTTGTGATTTGTCTGGTCAAAGATCTGGTTCATTTGACCCTCTGTTTCCCATAACTGGGATTTGGGGATTGCATATGCATGGTGCAGTCTAGCAGGCTCCTCTGTGCTCTGCATCCCCTGAACCCTGGCAGCTGGACCCCAAGGTTGTTCATCCTCCGAGCCCTTTGTGCAGATTCATAAGTGATGCTATATTTTAGGAGACCCATGGCTTCTGCTTGTTTCTTTTTATGACACAAATGACCTTTGATTGCAATGTCTAAGTTTATTACTTAATTGGGGGCTGTAAAATAATGATATTCTAATTTTATAATTCCTTTGTCAATTATTAGTTGGAGTTCTTTAGTAAAGAAATGCTGCCCTCTTCTCTTTTACTCACTTGTTACTTGTCCAGTTGAGAAAAGGCAGGAAAAATACTTAATTCTTTTCCTTTATTTACCAGTTTTCCAGATAATGGACTGATTCTCTGTCAGTCACTGGAGATGATTTATTTTCCCTTATAAAACATTAAGAACTCTTTGATGTTAGAAAGAAAACATGATGGTTTAAATCCTTTTTAATTGTCCTGTTTTCTCTAATGTCAGCTTTCAAAGTGAGAAGTCTTATAGTCAAGCAAATTGTTGTCCCTCTTCTACTTTTTCACTGTTGCTACCTTATTATTTTTTTGTCTTGATATTTTTTAACTTTTATTTTGGCATCAAACCCATACTAATACATTCAGAGCATCATGTTCATGAATTATCACCAAACCAAACCAAACGAAACCAAACACTGGGTTCTACAAATAGAAGTTCGGCAGGAGCTCAGGATCACCTTCCACATAAATCCTCCCAGTCATCATGTCCTCAATCTTCTCCAACTATTCTGAATTTTGATTTTGGCTTGTTATTTAGCTTCATATAGATGGAGCCACAAAGTATGCATTCTTTTGTGTTTAGTCCCTTCTCTCAGTGCCACGTTCAAGGAGCTTTATCCATATTCTGCATGTACTGTGCTTTAGTATTCCATTGTACAAATATACAAAAATTTTATTTGCCCATTCTGTGGCTGGACCTGCAGATTATTTCTGGTTTGAAGCCATTATGAAAAATGCTGCTGTGCATGTTCTCATATAAGTCTCCTGGTGCACATGTGCACATATTTTTGTTGGGTCTGTTTATCAGATCGCAATTTACAATCTGTAGGGTGTGCTATCTTCAATTATAATAGCTGATCCCTCTTTCCCAAACTTACACCAATTTACAGTTTCATCTGTAGTACATAGCATTCAGTCATATCGTTGTCAGCACTTGATACAGTTAGTCTTCAATTTTAGTCATTCTGGTGACATGAGTGACATGACATTGTAGTTTTGCTCTAATTCCATGATTACTCATAAGGTTGAGAACATTTTAATTTGTTTGTTGTTCATTTGGAGTTAGTTCCTATTGTACATTTTTTTTCTTGTTGGTTTGACAATCTTCCTTTTGTTTGGTTTGCAAAAGTTCTCTATATATTCTGGATGCAAGCCCTCTGTGATGTAAATATCATTTCCATGTCTTCTCTCTGCACTTTTTTAATGGTGTCTCTTGATGAACAGAAGTTCTTGATCTAATGCAGCAAAATAACAATCTTCTCATTAATGGCTAGTACCTTTTATGTCTTTTTAAGAAATAGTTCCCTACCTTGAAGTCATTAAGATTAATTACTGTGTTGCTTTTCACTTTTAGATCTATAACTCATGTGAAAAGTTTGTATATGTGGTAAAGTAGAGGTCAAATTCCTCTCCCTCCATTAATATCTAATTTTCAGCCTCTCTGCCTGTACCGAAATCAGTGGATACCTTATGCCCACCTCCTTCAGCCTCAGGAAAGATTTTTGAAAAGTTGAACCTACCTCTCTGGGTTTCTATCTTGGCCCATAACTCTTCATTACTGTTTTGGTTTGAATCTGGAGCGTCCCCTAAAGTTTCATGTGTTTAGAGATGAAGCCTTTGGGACAAGATTAACTAATGAGGGCTCTGACCTCATCAGTGGATTATTCCATTGATGGCTGAATGGAGTACTGGAAAGTTAGACCTAACTGGAGGACATGGGTCACAGAGGCCATGTTCTGGAAGAATTTATCTCCTCTTCAGCCCCTTCCTCTCTCTCTCTCTGCTTCCAGGCTGCCAAGAGCTGAACAGCTTTTCTCCACCATCCTCTTTTATAATCATGTTCTCCCTCACCTCAGGCTCAAAGGAATGGAGTGAGATGACCTGTGGACTGAATCCACTGAAACCCTGGGCCAAAACAAACCTTTCTTCTAAGTTGTTCTTGTCAGGTATTTTGGTCACAGCAACAAAAAGCTGACACAAGTATCTTGTTATCTCTCTGACGTCTTTAGGAAAATACCTTGCTATTGTTATTTTATTTGTCTAGCTTTTTTAGTTTCTGCTCAGAAATCACATTGATCAGAACTCACAGTGCACCATTACTAAAAAGAGATACCCCTTTAATTCCCTCTTCTCAGTTGTTGCCAATTATCATTTCTAAATTATAAGTGATGACAACTCAGCTCTCTTCCATGATGCAAACATTTCAAGACTATTAGAATACTTTGGGGGAACAATAACACTTTCTAATATGCACCCTTGTCTCCTCTATGAGGGTTACAGGAAAATATAAGGTGTCTGTGATCAGATGCCTTTCTCCTAAGAGTTCAGACTGTGCCAGTATAGACAGTGTTAATTAGGGGGTTCTTCACCACAGGCCTCCTCAGGACCTTTGGAGAATAATGTGCATCGTGGGGAAGGAATTAGAATATACTGTGACCTGAAAGTGTTTGAGCACAGGCCTGTCCTTTGCCAAACAGCTCAAAGCATAACTCTTACAGAAAACTTACTGGAAAGTGCTGGTTTAGTTAAAAAGCACTTCCTCTGTAGGATACATGAGGGTTTTCACTGGGCTTTGTCTTAGTAGACTTTTTCATCACTGTGACCAAAAGACCTGACTAGACAAATTAGAGAAGGAAAAGTTTATTTTGGCTCATTGTTTTAGGGGACACCTCACATTATTGTTTTAGAGGTTTTAGTCCATAGACAGCTGACAGCATAGGTCTGTGCTCAAAGTGAGGCAGAACTTCATGGTGGAAGGGCATGGAGGAGGAAAGCAGCTCAGGACATGAGAGAGAGCGAGCTCTGCTCACTAGGGATAAAATACAAACTCCAAAGGTAAGCCTGCAGTGAACTATCTTCTCCGTCACCCTCTACCTGTCTATAGTTACCACCCAGCTAATTAAAATTAGTGTATTAACTCACTGATCAGCCCACACCTCATAATCTAATCATTTTACCTCTGAAAATGCTTGCATTGTCTCACACATGAACTTTTGGGGGACACCTCACATCTAAACCGTAGAAGACGTCTTTCTCTATTCCTAGCTCCATCCATTGTCTCTCCTAACACATGCTCTGCTCCAGCCCATGTGAGGTATTTGAATTTTTCTACACTCTCTCTGATATGTTTTTCCCCACTTTGTTGCAATGTGGAATGACTTCCTCTGCTTCTTGGCTTGACCAACTTGTATTTAGCCTACAAAGCAGGGCCTCATCTTTTCCAGGGAACTTCTCTGACCTCTTGAATTGTGAGAGTTCCTCCTCTCATTTTTTTTCAAAGCTACCTGTGGGATCACTTTTCCCTATATACTGATATGTCAGCCATAGACTTATCTGCTTCTGACTTTTCCCCCCTTGACTGGGTTGTCCAGAAGAAGAGGGCTTGGCTGATGGTCCATATATATTATGAGGGTCACTTAATACTTGTTCCAGTGTACTTATTCCACCAGTTCCCTGAGTGACCACCATAGGCCAGGTCCCATGTTAGAGTCTTGGAATAGAAAAGTCAAGACGTTGTTTTCGGTCTCATGCTCATAAATGTGAGTGTTCCCCAGAAGAAACCAAGCACAAAATGCCTGGCAAGATCCTCTAGGCTTATTCTGGCCTATCCCAACCTCAAGGCAATCCAGGGTTGGCTCTGGATGCTGTCAAATAAATCATCTTCATATAGTGAGTCTATGCCTGGTCTGTAGTTAAGGGAGGTTGGAAACCAGAGCCTCTGGGGACCTATAACATTATGTAACTTACAGAGTCTTAACTAAAGTTTGGGTCTACCACAGTTTTCACTCCTATATGGTCCTATAACTGCAGGATCAGAGTTCACTGTTTCACTCATAAAATACAGTCTTGTGTCTCTTTGCAGGAGAGATGTCTTAACAGGGCTCATGCCTGGGGCAGCCGTTTGAGGTGAAGTCATCTTCTTATCTGAGTCTTCATGGATGGAAAATGAGCTTTAATTAAGTTGTGGTGCAAGTAGAAGCTTGGGCACATTTACATAACTCACTGTGACTGGTTACATAATAGTATAACAGTCTCCCCTCTCTATGGTTTTGCTTTCTTCAGTTGTGGTGACCAATAGTCAACACAGAGAAAGGAGAATACAGTAAAATATTTTGAGAGAGAATGCATGTTCATATGATGTTTATTATACTCAACTATAATAATTATTTTTGTTTTATTATCAAGTATCATTACTTTCAATGTGCTTCATTTATAAATTAAATGTTATCATATGTATAGGGAAAAATCACAATATATATAGGGCTCAGTACTTTGCATGGTTTCAGACATTAACTGGGGGCCTTAGAATGCATTCCCCATGGATAAGAGGAATTATTGTTGTTATCCTATTATTGTCTTATAAAAAAATATGACAGTAACTATGGAAGTTGTCGTTTATTGCATGTCCACCATGTTTCAGTTCACAGTCAATAAATGCCCTATTTGGAATTGGGTCCTGTCCCAAATGCTAACCAACCTGCCTGGGAGACTACTTGGCTTAGTGAGAAACAGGCGTGCCATGGAGTCTGACATACCTAGGTTTAACTGCAAACGTCAGCATTTATTGGCTGTGTGACTTAGTCAGGTTTCTCACTTCTCTGTAAAATGATAAACTCAGACTCAGAGAGTTGTTACAAAAATAAACTGTAATGTATTTATCACCTTTTTCCAGTGCATGCACAAAGTCAGTGTTCAAAACTTAGTTTCTTTTCTTTGGGACACACTGGACACCTCTCTCTGGGCCAGTTGGGATCCAGACCTGAACATGGACCCACATCTGCTGTCCTTGCCTCGATTTCCCTTTGCCCAAGACTGTGATTTCCACTGCCTGGAAATGTTTTCTGTTCAGTCCCCCTACACCTCCTGTTGATTGCTCCCATGGGACTTCAAGCACCACTGAACTCATGAAATGTTCAGAACCAACTCTTCACCTGTGTTGAAGAGAAAGATGGGCTTTTAATGAAATGTGCCCAGGCCTCACAGAAGTGTTGCCTAGGAGAACAGGGAGAGCCAGTGCTCTGTGGAGCAGGTGTATGAGTCGGTTTGACACACCTACTAGGTAGCCTATGGCTCTCCGGGGGGAGTTTGGACCTCAAGCCTGTGTGACTCAAACCAGCTCTGTGAGGTGCAGGCCAGTGGTGGGCTGGAGAGACAGCTTGCTCACTGATGGATATTCCTTCTGAATGATAGGAGACACCACACCTCACCTGCCAGGTTTAGTTCTTATTGCCCTTGGTTCACTATCTACGATCCTCACAAGGACCCTTTGAGAGAGGAGTGGAGCTTGAAATCTTGCAAGGATTAAAAATTGTGTGCGAAGACCCTAGCACCATTTTGTGGGTTCCTGATGGAATGTTTTTCAGAAGCTTAGTTTTAAGGAGGTTGAATAGTTTACCCAAGGACTTGATCCTATGTCTTGAATGACTCCAAAGTCCATCTCTTTCGTTTTTCCCACCAACCCTTTCCTGCAACTAGAAAGGACAAAGAAGTTCTAGGGTGACTTAACTGTAGAAGGAGATACAAATACTTATTGAATAAAACACATAAATGAGTGAATGAATGAACAAAATGTAAGTCTGCTTCTCTTCTGTAGAAATCATCTCTTACAGAGCCTTACAGAAGGACCAACCCTATGTTTCCTCCGTGGACACCAAACCACTTGACTCCTGGCTCTACAGCTCATTCTTAGTCATAAGGTAAATTATGAGGTTTGGAGTAGCTTAATCCTGAGGCTCTTGGAAGTATCAACCAAGGTTCCTAAATGAAGTAAATTTTTGTCTCATTTTCTCAGATGGAGCCAACATCTCTGTGTATTTATATATTCATATACACATTTATTCAATGTGTATTTAGAGATTAACCATATGCCAGGTACTCTTCTATGTGCTGGAAATGAAAAGATAATTAAGATAGAGGGGGAAAGAGCTCCTAAAGAGTTCAGATTGTAGTAATCAATCAGATGCTGTAGTTCCATGGAAACATGGAGAAACTGTCTTAAAGGATCAGTATAAGTTTGCTAGAGAAGGAATAACATGTGCAAAGGTGCAGAGGCCTCCGAGTCCTTGCACTTGTGGGATGTTTGAGTTCATTTATGGTTGGAGGGCCATGTAGCAGACAGTTATGAGCACCAGGTTAATTCCTATTCTGATACTTGCCAGCTTTGTGATTTTGGTCAAATTATGTAACTTTCTCTGTATCAGTTTTCTTCTTTTTAAGCTTAAGATGTTGTTGATAAAGATAATGATAAAAATAAAAAAGATAAGCTATAGCTTTTATGTGCCTGGTATGGTTCTAAGTGCTTTAAATGCATTACTTCATTTAATATTCAAAATACCCTAAAAAGATAAGTAATACTACCCCTCCCCTGTACATTTTTGGAGACAAGGAAAGTGAAACAATTCTTTAATGAGTTGTTGTGATGATTTAATAAAGTGTGTGTGTGTGTGTGTGTGTGTGTGTGTGTGTGTGCGCGCACACACACACGCATGTACTTATGTATGCAAAACCTGCTATGAGGACTCCCTGTGCAGAACCAGGTCTCCTATTCTGGCAGTATAAAAATAAATAAGACTTGCCTGGTTATGAAGTCTTAGAGTATTTTTGTTAATACTGTCAAGTCTGCCACATTCTGGGAGCAAGGGACAGATCTTTGCAAACATGTTTTAGAAAGAACCATAGGAAACAAATAGAACAAAGCAAAAACCTTCACCCATTGAAACATTTTACAACTCTCTTCCAATGTCAGCTTTTCCATACCATTATAACCTTCTTAGACATTGTTAGGAGAGTCTTGACAGCCTGCCACTGTGAACTCTGCCCCCTGTTGAGAAATGTTTGACTGTGATATCCCTTCCAGTACTCACCATGGAAACTCTAAGCATTCTGCAACATTCAGCTGGACATTTTGAGCTGAACGCTCTCCTAGGTTTAGCACCAAAAGATCAAACAAATGCTCAACATTCCATGAAAACTACCCAGCTACTAGGAGAAAAGCAAAGCTTTCTTAAACAATGTAGGAGGGTAGCACAGGCCCTGCTGGCTCTGAGTGGATGACAGCCAGTGCAATCATGAGAAAGTATGTATAGGAAAAAGTCAATGGCTTAGCAGAGGACACCTGATGCTAAACCTGTGTATATGGGAGTATGGTGTGCCAGATATGGAGAGTGTGGGGCTAACTCAAAGGGAGTCTTATAGGCTGGGTGGGGCTATGGAAGCTAAGTCTTCCCATAGTCAACTGGAAAATCATGGAAGATTAAACCTGTGAAATGACATGATTTGGAATTTATAAAAATCACATTGTCAAGTACAGTGGATAAATGGGAAGGGGCCTGATATAGTTTGGATTTTAAATATCCCCCCAAATCTCACATGTAGAAGGCTTGGTAAATGGCTGATTGGAATTGGGAAGTGGTGGAAACTTTAGGAGGTGGATCCTTGTGGAAGGAAGTAGGTTTCTGGGGGCATGCTCATAAAGGGTTTTTTGGGACTCCCCCTTCCTCTCTCTTTTCCTTCTTCCTGGTCACCATGAAGTGAACACCTTTGCTCCACCATGCACTCCTTGCCTTGATATTTAGCCTTGCCATAGGCCCAAAGTGAGAGGGCCAAGAGACCATGAACTGAAACCTCTACAACCATGAGCCAAAACAAATCTTTTCTCCCTTTAATTTGTTTTAATCAGGTATTTTGTGAGAGTGAAAAGCTGACTAACCAGGGCAATAGACAAGAGAGAAAGATGAGTTAAGGAGCTATATACTGTGTCAGAGTGGGACAAGATCAGGTTCTAAACTTAGTAATAGTGGATTGGTAAGGAAGGGAACACGTGTGTAAGATATTGAAAGGTAAAAATTGTATGACAGGAAAGGATCTGAAGTCAATTAAAAATTCTCCCTCCCTCCCTCCTTCCCTCCATCTGTCCGTCCGTCCCTTCCTTCCTTTTTTGCTCCCTCCCTTCTTCCCTCTCTCCCTTCCCCCACCTCCCTCCCTCCCTCCCTCCCCCCCTCCCTTTCTCTCTCTCTCTCTCTCTCTCTTTCTCCTCCCTCAGAATAATACCTCAAGAAAAGAATTTGGATATATGTTTGTTTTTTTTTTTGTTTTTTTTTTTTTTTTTTTTTTTTTTTAATTAGGAAATGATCTCAAAGCACAAGGTAATTCCTTGGGACAGGAATGCTAAGTCCCCTTTACTGGTAAAACAGGAAAGGGAAGGAAGCAGATACAGGATGCCTTAATAATCAAATCAAATTATCACAGAGAACAGCTGCAGTTTATCCTGCTATAGTCTTCTGGGAAACAGTGTTGAACATGCTTTAGGTTGTCCACCCAAGGAGATTCAGTATTCATCCTCCTGCTTCCATTCGTGATTGTTGAGAGCTACTCATGGGGAAGGATATTAGCTCCTTGGCATTTCTTTTCTTCCCTCAAAGTACATACATTTTTTGACCAATGCAAGGTTCTATTTGTGAGATTGAGAGTAATCAGGTAGCAAGTTCTGGTGGCCAGAAGAATCCCTAAGCAAAGAATATTTCCTTGGAAAAGGAGAACACAGGGGTGAGATTCCGTTAATGATTTTTTATCTCAGAACAGTGAGGTCCCCTGGGATATTTGGCAGATGAGTGTAGCTTCCATATGGGGCCCATTCATGACCAGTTGGTTGTCCTGCAGGAGATGAACCTGTAGCACACTGCCCAGGTTAGATCTGCACTAGGCCTGGAACTTCAGCCTGATGGGTCTGCTAGTGCTTACTGACTTAAAGCACCAGGTTTTTTTTTTTTTGTTTTTTTTTTGGCAGCGGAGGGCTTTTATTGCTATTGGCAGAACTTGAAATGAGAAAAATGAGCTAACTCTATCTCATAGAAAGCTACTAAATAATGATATATGCAGGCTGATGGACTTAGATTAACCCATTAATAAATAGGAGGTGAGGAGCATGATCCTGTTGGCTGTAATGAATGCTAATAGAGGTGACCCAGCTAATGAGACTCCTTTCTCTATTCTGTCATTACCCATATTAGTTATGCAACCATGATTACTGCCTGCCTTTTGCATCTCTAGGCTGAGAAATGGGTGACTTAATGGAGGTGTTTCACCCAGCAAAATGATGATTATGATAGGAAAACTGGAAATTGGAGAGGAGGGTTGGTTACATTATAATCTGACTGAATGCATCAAAAGATAGATTTTATTTTTACAGGTTGAAGCTTTAAAGCCATTTCCCCCGCACCCCCAGGATGAGCTGCAGAAATGCCTAAATGTTTTAACACTTTTGATGCTCGTACAAACATGCCCTGAACTCCTTCAAAGAGTATAAATTAGACTAGGACTGAAGTCTTTGTAACAGTCATCTCATTTCATCTTCCTCCATCACCCATTCTAAATTCTAAGTAGCTGTGCTATCTGTCTTTGTTTTGGTTCATTTCCATCACATGGTCCAGAACTCATCATTTCTTACCTAAACAGCTCAACACCCCCTTCTTTTTTCACCTCTTCATCCCTTTTGCCCACTTTATTCTGCCTCCACCTTAGAAACCTCTGCCAGGGTGGTCTTCCTCAAGCCCAAACTTGAGCATATTATTCCACTGTATAAAAAATCTTCCATCACTTCTCATCAGCTGAACCAGTGGCTGGAAGTTATAACCTGACCTGTAGACATGTTTTATTTCACCAGGTCAACACTCATTTGTAATATTAATTATGGAAGTCTTTTCTTTGGGGCAGGGACAATAAGTTGGCTACAACTATCATCGTCTTTCCTATTTTCCATATATTTCTTCATTACTTGCCTGATCCACATTGGCATGTAAGATTGCAACCCCCACCTACTATAAAAAGTCTCATATTATCTGCCTTCGGTCTGCTTTTCCTGCATCATCTTGCTTGGGGAAGTTAGTCAAAACAGCCTTCAAAAGAAGGGATGACACCCTCCCACATTATGAAAGGCAGTCTGTTTTACTCTATGTCCATCAATTTGAGTGTTTATCTCATAAAAAACACCCTTGCAGAAAACAAATATCCAGAATAATCTTTGACCAAAGTATCTGGGCACCATGGCCCATCTAAGCTAACACATGAAATTAACCATCATAATGACTAATATTATGGGGTTCAAAGTCATAGATGTTACTGCATTATATGTGTTCTTTTCTTCTCCACCTCCTATGTCTCCACAATTGTTGCCACAGGTCCTAAATCATACAGTTTATTTTATTTTCCAATTCAACACAGACAGCTTCTATGAGCTGAGTGATTTTCTGGCCAGCCTGTACTGGGCTGGTGCTCAGCACCTCAGGAAACTCTCATGAATGTCTCTCTGGATATCAGGTCAGCTCTTAAGCATTAAAGAAGCATTATCAGTCATCTTTAACAGTTCCTAATTAGGAGCATAACACATGGCTGCTTAGAATATGTTTTTGTCCTATGTCAATGTTAAATCATTGCCTATCTTGTGCTGAGTACTGGGCTGCTCTTTGAGGGCCATTATTTTATTTACACACATGATATAGGAAATGTGGGTAATGTAGGTTCTATCCTTTCTCCCATTTTGAAAAAAATGAGGCTCAAAAATGATGAGGATTTCCCCAGTGTCCTTAGTTCTAGTCATCTATCGTGGCAAAATTCATGACCCCAGCTTAGCTGTGTAAAATAGCAGCCACTCTGTTATGCTCAAGAATTTGTGTATCAGGAATTGAGGCAGAGTATATGTTGTGTCTAGTCCCTGCTCCACAGTTTCACCCAAATGGTTTAGAGGTAGCTGAGACCACTTTTCTACTAGTCTTGGTTCTGGCTGTCGGATTCCATGGATCTTCTTCCTCTTGTGTTTGAAGGTTCAAATTCACTTTTCTCAATCACATGTACTTGGACTTGTTTATCCTCAGTCTTTTTCCTTATGGCTTGTACTCCTTCATGGCATGGTAGTCCCAGATTCTCACATGGAACTGGCTTCCTCAGGGTAGAGCTGCAAAAATCTGCAAGACGTTTTATGACCTGGCCTCAGAAATACCAGATTGTCATGTCTGTCACATTCTATTGAGCAAGCAAATCACTCAAGACAGCCTACATTTAAAGGGAAGAAAACTGAATTCCATCTCTCAATGGGAGAGGTAGTGAAGAATTACAATCATCTTTAATCTACCATACTCATATCCAGTAAGAGGCAGAAATGGGACTTGGAGCCTAGTTTTGCTTGACTTCAGAATCCTTGCATTTTCCCCTCAATTGCTTTGTCTCTGACAGCACCATGTGTGTGATGGCCACAGGGTTCCTCATTATGAGCAGGACCCTGGGTTACCATGTAAATAGATAGGCAGCTGCAAGAGGGTTATGAGATGACACCCTGTGATGTGTCAGTGTGGGACAACAAGAAGGGTCAGTGCCAGTGTCCTGCTGGGAAAAAGGAACACCAATGTCATGGCACATGCTGTAGGAGGTCTGGGGCTTGAGAGGGGAGCAGTATTTCAGAAATGCTAATGACCAATGCTAATGAGAAAGAGGAAACAAGAGGAGGAGAAGCGAATTCTGTAAGGTAAAAACATAGGGGAATAACATACATGGGAAAGGAGGTGGTGAGGCCAAGTCGTCTGCTGCATTTGCCTTGAGGAAGGATGGGGAAACTCTGTAACCCAGTCCTCCAGACAGGAGAGTAAGCGATGGGTCTCTGGCACCTTTGTTTTACCAGCCAGACTGGCAGATGAGGACACTATAGGCTCAGAGGATTTCAGGAACCTCATAGGAAGGACTATGTAGAAAGAGGCACCGGATCATGTAGGAGTTCATTTATTTTGGTCTCTCTTGCCTTTTATCTTACCTCCTGGGGACAATTATTGGAATAGACTGGCAGGTTGAGCATTATTAAAAAAATGACTGAAGTGTTCAATTCATACTTATTCTAAAAGTAACTTCTTTATAACTTGTAAGGGCCTCCTATCTGAATTCCAAAAGGATGCTTTTTTCCTAATTTCCTGCAGCAGAATTTTCATCCAATTAAAAACTGCTTTTAAAATATGGTATTTACTTTGCACACATAATTGCTCTTTTAACACTTTTGCTGCCTAGAGTAAAAAGGGTATAATAAAATGTATGCTGTGCTGCGTAGGCTGGCTCCTGTCAGCCAATCTCTTGCTTACTTATTAACAAAATTACATTTGTGTTTGGAGTAAATGTGCATATATTACAGGCATGAATCATGCTTAGTGTCAGCCAGTTATGACAATGATATGTTCTTGACCATGGATTGATATAGAAGTGAGCATGAGACCTCCCAGCCACGGCCAAGGAGATGTCATGGGAAGTCAGCTGGAGTTTCTGGGTAAAATTCTTCTTTCTGAAGAAAGAGAGCTCCTGTTCTGCTCCTATTCTGTCTATTCTGAGCAGTATTGTGTAGGGATCTGTCTCTTCTTGAGTTCCTGCAGCCATATTGTGACCATGAGAAAAAAAAGCTAAATAAATAAATAAATGCCAGGTGTCAGAGTCATCCAAACAGAACTGCCACAATTTGTCTTCCCACTTCTGGTTTTAAAGCAATTCATACTTGGGTTTTCTGTTTCTTGAAATCAAAATTTGTTTAGAGTGTAAAATGGACCTAGGGTCCAACTATCCAGCATTTGCAGGCTGGCCTGTATTTCAAATGGAAAAATGTGACACAAAGCCATCTGCATTTGCTTCTGAGAAGGTAGTCAGTTTCCCAATGCTCAGCCATTTCCTGATTTACATGTGTGTGTGTGTGTGTGTGTGTGTGTGTGTGTGTTAGAGAGACACACACACAAAGACAGAGAAAAATTGGAAAAGAGAGGTGATATATATTATGGTTTTAATTCCCTACCTGATAGAGAAAAATCACATTTCCTACTTCTTTTTTACAACTCCAAGCACAGAGCATAACCTCCTAAAGTTGTCACAGTTGCTGAGGGACCCATGTTAAACCAGACCACTGTTTGAAGATCATCCATCCACCATGATAATGGTTTCTGGATAGATGAAATTTATGTTGTGGGGTTCTATGATGGAAAACCCAGCATTTTAATGTCAGTCAACTTTCAAAGTGCGATGACATAAATTCCTTTAACTTTTTCCTACTGTGATCATCATAGACTTATAGCCTCTCAACTGCAAGTTCACACTTCAGCCCCTCACTGGACATGATGGGCATTTCTCCTTACAGTGAGCACCAGGTTAAGCTTAGCCAGTAGAGGGCACCTGGAAACCATCACAGGAAGAAGGGGCATATCTGTTTCTGGTTCCATTGCTGCATTTTGCCTTTTTTTTTTTTTGCTCCCTCTGTACCCTCAGTCAGAGACATGGCTGTGGAGGGGTGGGGGCTCTGTGCTTCAGCCCTATGCACACACCCCTGGCAACCTCACTGCCTGGCATGGCTCATTGACCACCTTCAGGGAGCGCTCTCATTACAGACACACTCTCCCCACGCGGGAACTTGCTTTACCTCCCTGTGAGTGGACTCCAGGCATCCAGACCCATCTGTGTCCACCCATCAGCCAACACCTTGAAGTGCTGCCTGCTACTGGCCCAGTGACTGTGGACCAGCTCTGCTTTGAGCATCTGCGTGAACTTCTCCACCATCTGTTGTCACAGTCACACCTTCTCCTATGTGTCCTGAACCTTGTGTTCCTTAGCATTCTCACTACATATTTATAGTTACTCTTGTGTCAGAACTTCACAATTCCTCATTTATACTTCCCCTCATCAGGTACTGGTACAAATGATCTTCCCATCTGTCATTAGGTTTCTGTCTCCTGATTGGACCCAAATTGATGCATTGAGTTTCAGAGTTAAGTTGACTTAGGTATAGTCATAATGAAAATTGGTAGCATGGTTATCTTATATGATGGGGGGGAGGTCCCCTTACCTATAAGTGAAGCCCTTTAGAAGGAGACAGAGAATATTTGCAGCTGCATAGACCGAGATGACAGCAGGATGATGAGGGGGAAGGGCTTAGGAACACTGGGGAAGGAGATGACTGCCAATTTTTCCAAGAGCCAATAAAGGTACTACCAAGGGTGGAGCACATGAGGGCCATTGCTCTAAGTGTGGCTTTCTGGCCGCTTGCCTGGGAACCAGCAGTGTTGCTAGAAGAAAAAAAAAAAAAAACGCTAAAAATGCTCCAAACCTCAATCAGCACCATTGGGCCATTCCCTAAAAATTCTCCTTTAAAAAGTCTCCTAGCTAAACTGTGGAACCAACCTAGATGCCCATCAGTAGATGGATGGATAAAGAAAATGTGGTATATATACACAATTGAATACTATTCAGCATTAAAAGAGAATAAAATCATGGTATTTGCAGGTAAATGATGGAGTTGGAGAATATAATGCTAAGTGAAGTTAGCCAGTCCCAAAAAACCAAATGCTGAATGTTTTTTCTGATATAAGGAGGCTGATTCATGATGGAGTTGTGGGGGTAGAGAATGGGAGGAATAGATGAACTCTAGATAGAGCAAAGGGGAAGGAGGGAAAGGAAGGGGGTATGGGGGTAAGGAAGATGGTGGAATGAGTATATGTATGAAGACATGAATGTGTGATTCTACTTTGTACAACCAGAGATATGAAAAATTGTGCTCTATATGTATAATGATTATAATGCATTCTTCTGTCATATATAACAAATTAGAATTAAAAAAAAAAAACTCTCTTAAGGGGATCCTTAATCTCCTGAGACACATGCAACCTCTGCTTTGGGGAATGTCTTCCATCAAAGGCCCTTGTGAAGGATGAAGCAGCACCCGGAGAAAGTTCTGACATATTAGCTTTGCCTATGTGACCTATGCCCTGGGAATGTAATTTTACAAGTGACAAGGGGAGGTCCTATGCCAGGGACTCAAGATCATGCTGTGCAGATGATTTAGAGACTGAGTCAGGAAGCATTTGTTTGTGGGGAAAAAAAAATGAGAAGAAAAGTGTCATTTCTGTCTGGGCCTGTAGGACTTCTTTGGAACAGCTCAGGTGAGGCATGTATGCATGAGACTTAAGGGCCCATGGTCAGCTGAACATTTTGCTGAAGCAGGTTGGTAGACTGTCTGATATGGTGGTATAGGTGTAAAGAAATGCAAACCCAATGGAACAAATATAGGCTGTAAAGTCACATGGGGAGAGCCATCTGAAAAAGATGTGCCAATGACCCCCATAATGACATCTGGCTATGATGGAGCACTGTCCAGAGCTGTCCTGACATATGTGACAGGCGCTGTCTAAGGCACTTGTAGCTGATGCTGTGGGTGCCCAGCCACATTCCCACTGAGGTTCCCCTATCCACTCAGGCTACTGCCTGTGAATGTTGAGCCCCTGTCACCGCACTTCTGGCTGTCTCTTGGAGCAGGTCTAGACTTGCCCACAGGGTGAGCCATGGGTGAGTGGTTCAATGTCTTGAGTTGTACCCAACTAGCATTTCCAAATGCCTGACAGATATTTATTGTAGGGAATGAAATATCAGAATTCTTGGGGAATTATTGGGAATTCCTAAAATTATAAGTTATTCTGTATTATAGTTGTATTTACAAAGGGAAAGTAGTATCTTAATAGTATTTTACAAAGTATTTTAGCAGTATTTATAAAGAATCATTGCTGATAACAACTATTCAAATTATAGAAAATACCAGTGACTATTATGGGGTAGTAGCATAACATTCGGTATCCTACTAGGGTTAGCAACCCTACACAGAATCTCATGTGGAAATGGCAATCTAAGTACTTATTTGATTGTTTCCTGAGATTATTATTTCCTGGAACAACAACATTGCTCATAGGATTTGCATAAAGTACTGTCATGGATAGTTTTAGGTGTCAAATTGACTGAATAAAGGGAGGTTTAGAGAATTGGTAAGGCATATTTCTGGGTGCATCAGTGAGGGCATTTCTAGAGGAGACTGGCATGTGGGCCAGCCAAGTGAATGGGGAAGACCTGCAATAAATGTGGGCAGCACTCTCCAACAGGTCTGGGTGGAACGAGAAAATAGAAGGTGGAAGCTAGCTCTCACTCCTGCTTGACCCTTCTCAAGCAGGTGCATTTTTCTTTTGCTGTTACCTGTGGATATCAGATTGCAGGTTCTTTAGCCTTTTAGTGGGATTTGTATGGTGACTCACCAGGGAACTTCCAGGCTTTGGATGGAGGCTGCTTCTTTGGTCTCTCTTAGCCTGAGGTTTCTCACGTTTTGAACTGAACAGCTACTGTTTTATCCCAGCTTTCCAACCAGCACGCAGACATTGTGGGACTATTCAGTCTCTGATTGCATGAGCCCATCTGATAAACCTCCTCTTAAAATTATATGCTTCGTTGGTTCAGTTTCTCTGAAGAACCCTGACTAATTCTACTACACTAAACATATAAAGTTATTACTATTCATGGTATTTGCAAAAATGGCATGAGCAGCACATAGGACCAGGAGCACACCCTTGTCACACGGCCATGCAATCAGCAAGATGGATGAGTTAGATTGTATATTTCTCTGCTGCATGCTGTTGACTTGGCTCCTGGGAATGTTCCCCTTACCTTTGATTCTGTGCATCAGCCTTTCTTGCTTTTGCTTTTGAGCTGATTCAGTGATGCCTTTATTATGAATGGTGTAATTTATAATGCTTTCTCCCATTTTTCTGGATCCTCAACTGATTTTTCTTGGGATTTTGATTTAGGACATGTATATTTTTCTCAGAAATTCTGGGAAGAAATTCCTATGCTATACACAACCAATCATAAACAGGGAATTGGTGCATAAGTATTAGTGTTTTCTCCCCTAATAATTCTTAGGAGGCATTTCGGGGTCATGTTGTCTCAGAATTCACCAGTGGGTTTGAGTTCCAGTTGTTGATAGTGGTAGCTGACTTGAAAACACAGACAGTCTTCAGTGTGTTCCTTTCTTTCTCTGTCATTTGTAGCATTCTCTATGGCTCTTTGGGCTGTGGGAGACTGAGGAACTATGAGGGGATGAATTGTGTGTTATTCTTGAAGTCATATATTGAAGCCCTAACTCCAGTACCCCAAATTGTGACGCTGTATGGAGAAACTGTAATTGCAGAGATAATGAAGTTAAAATTAGTTCAAGAGCAGACCCTAATGACTATTGTCCTTATAAAAGCAGGAATCTGGACACAGAGACACACAGAGGAAGACCACGTGAGGACCCATATAAGGACACAGGGAGAAGATAGTCATTTGCAAGCCCAGAAGAGAGGCCTTAGGAGTAACCAGCCCATCTTGACACTTTTCAGCCTTCTGAAGTGTGAAATACTAAGTTTGTCTGTATAAACCACCCTACTTGGGATACTTTGTTATGGCAATCCTAGCAATTGAATACAGGATTTATCTTCAAATAAACTACTTGCACTTGAACCTTTGTTTCAAGTTCCGCTAAAGTTGGGACCAAACCAGGAAGAGAGGTTTTCTTTAGTCCTTACCACAAATTTGAAGGGTAGGTTTTGAAACAATTTTTATTAACAAGTAAGAAAAATAAAGCCCAGAAAAATAATGCTGAGAGAGACTTTGAATTTTGTTCTATCTACATCAAGATGCAAAATTTTCCCCCACCCTTCATGCCCCCTATATAGCCTGAGCGTGATCTCTTGGGCTGTCCCATTCAATGGCACTTTTCATTTTGTCTAGATTCCTGAGCTGCAGCTGGCCCTGGCAGGACTGGGGATGGCTTTTTTGCCCACTTTTGTGGAACAAGCAGGCCTTGGTTTTGCCTCTCAAAGGGAGAATTTAGGAATGGCAGTGTTTCCGCTCATCCCAAGAGCTTCTCCACCAGGAATGAAGAGGAGTGGAAGACATTTTACATTCTGCCATTTAGGTTTCTACTCACCAAAGGAGGTCAGAGTCCTTCAAGAGGGGAACAAAGTTTATGAATTTGGAAATCAACAAAATATTGGGAGAATAATGCTTGAGGAGAAGGAACCTGCCCTTCCCAAATTGAAAAGGACTGTTATGTATGTTAATATCCTAAGGCAAGAGCACATGTGGGCAAATGATGCTTGGAGGATTCTGAGAAGAAAGGGACTGTGATGCTGGGGTCATGGGATGCTGGGGACCTGCAGAGTGGCTGGGACCAAGAAGGGTGTCTCTGTGAGGAAAATGAAGCTGGAAACAGACTATATGGGAGAAATCTCAGAATCCTGGCGTCATAATGTTTCTGGGCCAGGAAGATTTATCATGGGTAAGTGGCTTGCGGTACTTGGAGACAGATGTGGTCCTCCTTCAGCAATGCAGCCAGATCATCTGTTTTGCTTTCTTCATAAATATGTCTCCTCTGAATGTTGACAGGGAAAGATTTGGAAATAAAACAAAAAAACATTTTCTATGGGGCATGAAAGACGTAATTTACCACCAGACTTTTCACCAAATGAAAATGATTTGCTTTTTTTTTTTTTTTCAAAGACTGCTGAACAAATGTTTCAAAAATGCAGTATATTATTGCAGTGATTGTGTCCACTTTAAAAAAATTCACCCACGGAGAGACAGGTGTTTAGAAAATATTTTCCCACAGTTGTCCCTGTGAAGATGGAACCTAAGGTGAAAGTTTTGGAGAAGGGTTTCACAATTGGCCAGTCTGTTCAGGGAGAGGCATGGGCTCGTTCAACTTGCTTGGCTGCTGCCCTTTGGAGCTATACCTGAGATGAGCTTTTTCGTGGGTGCTGGGTGGTTGCTGTAAAATGCTCACGGTGATGCTGGTGTTCTTGTCCACTTCATGAAGCCCATATTCTATTAGCCTGCAGAGGACAAACACTTCCCAGACCTCAGCATCAAGAACAGGCATGGTCTTGAGGGGTAGGATGTTGTGGTGTTGTGGATATGTGATTTTTGACAATGATTACATTTGTCTCTCATCACCGTGCATCTTAGAGTCAAGTTCGTGACTCATGCTTAATACATATGTAACAACTGGGGGTAAATTATGTGTATTAACTGTGATTTTTTTTGTATCCTCGTTTCTCACGTCCCTGCAGCTCTGACCTATTTCTGTAAATATTGTCATTTTGTGGTATGGGATTTTGTAAGCTGTTCAAATTATTTTAGACTAAGATACTGCAACGAGTGCCGTGGTGTGTTGCCTGAATCGCCCTTTGAGACCTACGGCCTCTTTGCCCATCTGCCAGGGGTATTGTCTGCTGGCCACTGACAGCATGTCTCTTTCCACAGGTTGTCCTGTAGGTTTTGGAAGGGAGCTGTCTCACCTAATGCAGGCCACCCTTCCTCCCCAGAGGCTGTTTGCTTCTCAGGACTGGTTGATGGAGGGGTACAAAGACCTGATAACTTTGATTCTATTCAGGACAACTTAATGTCAGAGTTACCTCTGAGCTCCCTGTGAAATTCTTTGAGTACCCTTGTAATACCCAATGTCCTCCTTTCCAAGACTTCTGATCTGACTCACTGTGAGTTCACTGGGCCCCTGGACTCACAGATGGTTATTTTCTCCATTCCATTAATATATCATGGGAGTAAATATACTTGGTAGTGGGAAAAGCCCCCACATACTTCCTTGGTTTGTGGGGTGAGAGCCTTCTTATGGAAGATGAATGGAAACCTTTGAAGTACCACCCCCAGCCAACATAGTGCACCAAAACCAATACTGCTCTGATTTGGATGTAGTTTGTCCCAAATGTTCATGTGCTGAAAGCTTGCTCCTCAGAGTTGAGGTCTTGAGGTTGATGCAACCTTTAAAAGATGGAACCTAGTGCCAGGTAATTAGATCATTGGGGTTTGAAAGGGTCTTTGGAAGGGATTAATATTATCTGTTGGAATATGTTCTCTTTAGAGTGGATTATTATGAGATGAGGCCACCCCCAGCACTGGGCCCCTTCTGAAGGCAGATGGTTCTCTTTCTATTGCTCTTCCATATTGTGATGCATTCAGGGAGGCCCTCATCAGAAGTCGAATGGATGGGGCTAACTGTTCTTGAACTTTCTTTTTCCAAAAGTGGTAACTCTGACATTAAGTAGATAAATAAACTGCTTGCTTTATACATTACCCAGCCTAATATATATTGTTATAACACCAGGAAACAAACTAACACAAACCCATGTTTCAGAGAGATGAAAGAAATTAGGGCTATGCAAGTTGGTAGTGATTTTCTACTATACACTTACATAATCCACGGATTATCACACTCAATCAAATAGTCACCCACATTGTCCCTGCTGTGCCAAATGTGGTATATTTCTGAAGCAAAATTACAATGGTCTGAAGTATATGACATGAGGATATTGATCTGGTGAATGAAAACTTTCTCATTCTTGTGCAGAAAGAGGTCAAGAATAAATCCAGAATGACAGTCTTGCCTCAGAGCTGTGTTAACTCCCTCCCACTCTCTGTCTTGATGTATTCTGGAAGCATCTGAAATACAGAGGAGCAGCACATTGATTTATAATACCAACAACATCTTGTTAATTGAATAGAATGAGCAAAAAGGTGCACTGAAGTCCTGGTAAGGCAAATGAACTCCAGAGGATAGAAGCAAATTGCCCAAATTTAAGAACCTGCCAAACTGATAAAGTTTGAAAGGGTCTGGTGGTCCTATGCATTCTGCAACAGCCACTTCAAAGTAAAGCACAGATTATTGCATCTTGCACTTCCTGCCACCAACCAAGAAGCAAAATGCCTAGAGGAAGCATATCCCACACTTGGAAGTACAGACTAATAAGTTTTGACAGTAGCTCAGAGCAGGTTGAGGCCATAATTCAAACCTCTTCATGGCCCTACTATTAACTGTAGTGGAGGAGATACTTCATAGTGTGGGCAGTCCCAGCAGGCGAAATATAATGTAGATGCCTAGGATTCCAGAGTAAGGTCATCTCATCCACATCAGAAATATTATTGATCATTTAAATATAACACATGTACCTGGCCCTTGCACACATGGAGCAGCTATCATTGGACTCCAGTCTCCAAGGCAGCTAGAACATCCCACATTGAGCTGGATTCTCTCTGACCCAGTGAGTCATAAAGTAAAAGTGGTGCATCTGGTCAATATGTGTAATCCCAGAGGCACAGGAAGTTGCATAGGCAGGTGGCCCAGGTTCCTATGTCACCCACCATCATCACTACTCTGAATCTCCTTGAGCTCACACCTATGATTATGCATGGGTTCCCCAGGACCCATCAGAAGGGGCAGAATGCTAACTTGGTTCTCGGATGGGTTGGTTTACTGTGTTTACTATGCAGGTACAAGAGGATAAATGGATTGCTGAGGTATTATGTGCCACACAGGACTGTCCCTGAAAGACAATTGTGTGAGAAATAGCCATCCAGTGGGCAAGTCTTGAGCAGTATAGTGAAGCTGACCTCCAAATTAGAGGATTTTTCTGTAAATCTCATTTGTAAGAAATAGATTGCACGTAGCTCCTAATTACATGGGAGGTTGGGAGCTTGGTTATCTGACAAAGGGCAATGGCATTGCCATCCAGACTCATTCCATGAGTAGAGTGCATGGCCCCAATACAAAGCTAGGGTTCTCATAGAAGGAGGAAGGGGGATGACTCCTAGGTAGGCAAAACACCAGCATCTGTTACAGAGGCACTCATGGTTTACTGGAGGAATGGATGAGAATTATTTTGCAAGGAAAGTTTGCCCTTCTTTTCTGCTGCATCCAAACTTCCTGATTCCACTGGCAGTCAATATTGCATTATTTACAATGCTGTATTACTGTGTTACTAACACCCTTTGTTTTGGTCAGTTTTGCATCACTGAGACCGACAGACCTGACATTAACAACTTAGGGGAGGAAACATTTATCTTGGCTTATGGTTTCAGAGGCTCTGTCTATGGCTGTTTGACTCCATAGCTCTGGGTCTGAGGTGAGGCAGAACTTCATGGTAGAAGGGCATGACAGAGGAAAGCAGGTCAGGATATGGCAATCAGGGAGCAGAGAAAGGGCTCAGCTCACCAAAGACAAAATATAAAACCCAAAGTATGTCCCCCATTATATACTTCCTCCTACCATACCCTACCTACCTATAGTTACCACCCAGTTAATTCATATCAGGGATTTATCCACTGATTAAGTTACATTGCTCATAATATAATCATTTTTACCTCTGAACATTCTTGTGTTGTCTCACACATGAGCTTTGAGAGACACCTCATATCTGAACCATAACACCCTTAAATAGCCATTGCATTATTGGGTTCTTATCATCTTTAGTAGTGACAGCAAAGCCTAAGATATTGCAGCTGTGTGTGCTTGTGTATTATCAATTTCATAGACATGTTCATCATCACAAATTACTCAAAAGGCATATATTGATGCTCTTATTGATTAACTCTCATATGTGGAACAGAAGAGAAAAATGATCATGAATGAGATTATCCTGCCTACAGTTTTCTCCTGCTCAGTGTAATTTTCATCAATGCCTCTGGAGTTCCCTTTCTCCAGGGTCCCTTGCTTCCTCCAGGTAGAAGCATACCTCTCCTACTTTATGACATACATTCCTATGACTGGCACCCTTAGTAGGTCCCTGCCATCTATAACCTGGTATTCTTACTACTACAGTAAGCCTTGAACTCAGAATTAAAAGACCACTTTTGGAGCACTTCATTGCTCTTCTCTGGGCCAAATCATTTCACCTCTCTGGACCCTGATGCAACTCTGAAAAACAAAGCATGAGGAGGAGGATGATGTAGAATCTCTGTGATGCTTCAGAACATGTCCCTTAATATCTCTGCCCAGTTCTCTTCCAGGATATCATAATTGCTCAGAGTCACATTGCTTGGTTCCTCAGGAGCATACCCACAGTCTCATGGGAGGTTGATCCTCGGTAAGTGCCCACTTATTGATTTCTATGACATTTGTTTCTCTTTATGTAGCCAAGAGGAGAAAATACTTTAAATGGATTATTTTGGATATTTTAAGAACTGCTTTCTCAAAAATTTCCTGGCTATCTTGATATGGCACATAACTCTGGCATTTCATTCCCTACTCACTGACTGTGCAACTTGGTTGGGTAGGGAGCTGACCTTCCAAGAGCTCATAGTGAGGGGCGGATACCTTGTTGAACTGGATGAGAACCTCCTTACCCAGAAGGCATTTGTGCTCTTCAGTCTTGTGCTGTTGGCACCTGACTCTTCCATGTTGTTGAGCTCACTTGGAATGGCTTGAGGTTAGGCACTGTGATAGTTTTCCATTACTGTACACACTACCCAGCTTATAAAAAGAAAAGTTTTATTTTGGCTTATAGTTTTAGAGGTTTAAGTCATAGTCAACTGGCCCCATTTATCTGGATCTGTAGCAAGGCAGCATGTCATGGTGGGAGTGAGTGGTGGAGCACAACTGCTTCCTTCATGGCCAGAAATCCAATGGCCAAAGGACAGTAAGGAGAGGGCCAGGATTCCACTATTCCCTTCAAGGGCACATCCCCAAAGACCTAAATACCTCCACCAGGCCCCATCTCTTAAAGGTTCCATCAGCCCCCAATAGCACCACTTGGGGACCAAGGCTTTAACTCATGGGACATTCCATGACATTTCAAATCAAAACTATAGAAGGCACAACCCATCCACTAAAGTTGACTCCCCAAACATCTGACTTCTTTTACCTTCCCTTCTCTCTCTTGCGCCTTTCTGAAGGATGATCTCTAAATTTTCTGGGAATTCGAGTCTTCTTCATTCTCTTTTTATTTAAAAATTTAGAATTGGTGAGTCTCTGTTAATTTTGGGATAAAATCCCAAATTGCCGGGCAACACCTGGCAGAGATACCTTTCCAGAGGCAAATGTTTTTGTGCTTCAGTTAAACTCAGGCTAGGTTAACTCAACACCAGCTGGATGAAATTAAAAAATAAACTTTAAAAGACATTGTTTCAAAATGCCTTTACTTTAGGTTTCATTGGCTGCAGCTAAGCAAGTTTTCTGGGTTCAGATGCTTCTGACCTTTTGTTCAGGCAAAGGTCATGGTTACGTCACTTGTAGCCTTGTCTTCTCCAGTCTCTCATTCTCTATTCACCTTTTCTAAGACCTCTTTCTTTGCCCTTTTATCATTTTTATTGCTTTTCTTTGGACCATCTCCAGGTCTTGACATCTCTTTAAAATGTAGAGGCCACAAACTGGGTAAAGAACACTAATGAGGAAGGGAACAATATGGAGCCCATTAGGAGGATTAATTCCTGGCCCCTGCATATGCTGCTAATTCATCCCAGCTTTTAAAGTCTCATCCAGGAGGCTCCCCAGCATTGGAAATATAGTCTTCAATGACCTGTGTGCTTTCACTGCTGTGCTGCTCACGGGCCTCTTGTTCCCCAGATCAGCCTTCCTTGAGTTGGTTTTGTTTCTGAGCAGGCTTGCTGGATCTTGTATTCGTCTGTTTCTAGTGAAACTTTTTTAGTTTCAAGATTTACCTGGGATTCAGTCTTACTTAACAATTTGTAAACTTCAATTGTTTGATCAATGTCAGCAGTGAAAGTACTCTAGGAAGCTCTGTGCCCAGCATGGTGGCCTGGGAGCCAACAAGGAGGGGGCCAGGAGTCGCTCCATGTGTCCAGGGCGTGCAATCACTGGGCAGACCCAATCCTGCACCAGCAAACAGCTGCATCCTGTATGTATCCAGAAGACTGACTTGCTGCAGGGATAATGTTCACCAATATGGGCAGAACATATGGTAGTTTCCATGACCTCAGTGGCTGGTATGGAAGTGGTCATTGTAAAAAACAAATGGCACAAAGGCTGCACTTTGCACTTTCATAGTTTAACATTCAGTGAAAGCAGAAAGCTTGGCTTTAAACTGTAGCTAGGGAAAGAGACTGGGGAGAGGAGTTAGGGAGTCTAGCTTCATTTATTGTTATACAAACTTGTCTGCTAAGTAAACTAAATGCTGCTTGGAAAACCCAGATGCTAGTTGAGTAGGTTGCCTGAGGAGCTGGGGAACAGTTGGAGCAAGGTTGAGCCTACCTCAGCTCTTTTGGATGTTGAGATTGAACGTAGGCTTCAGGCCAGAAGTCCTAGTTCTTACAAATCCCTTTGGCCTCATGCCAATGTGGAACTATTTGCTGCTGAAGAAAAGATTTTGCATGCCTATCTCTCAAGTTTGTTGTGTGGATCAAATAAGACAGTGGGCGTTCTAGGGCTTTGTACATGATAAAAGGCTCTATAAAAGGCAAGGCTCAAATATTAGTTCAAATTAGATTTGGTAGCATGTAAGAGAACAAGACCCTAAACCAAAGAGTCTTAATCACAATATAAACATACCTGTCATATGCAAAAAAGCAGAGGCATGAGGTCTTAGACAGGTGTAGCAGGTTCATGAAGTCATCAGCTTCCCAGGCTGCCTCCAGCTTTGCTACTTGTAGCTTAATTTTCATGGCCCAAGATAGTTCCTAGGGCTCCAGCCATCACATCCCGGTACCAAACAACAAGATGACAAAAAGGAAGAAAGGAGAGTGTGTGCCTTTCTTGTGAGGCAATTTCCCGGAATTTGCACATTTTCATCTTGTCTTCTAGGACTTAGACCCTCACCATACCAGTGTGGAGGGTGACTGGAAAGTGGAGTATTTGGTCTGAGCATTATATTTACCAGTGATTGAGGTTAGTAGCTGTAGGAAAAGGAAGGGTAGGTACTGTGGGGAAAGTTAGCAGTGTCTCTCTTAGATTATATCCTATTAAAATAAGTAAAAATCTAACAAGTGCCATGCCTGGGCCTCACAGGGCCATTTTGCCTCCATGATGCAAAGCACTGAGCCCTGGTCTGACTTGTTTGTTTCTTCCCTGTTTTAATTTGCTAATGTTCTGCAAACTTTAGTTGCTCCTGTAAGGCCTCTGTGGTGTGGCCATATGCAGGGCCATGGTATAAAACACCTCATCAATGCCAATGTCTGTGTAATGCCTGTGTGTTTACTCAGCACATTTTGTACCAGTTGAGTCTCCCTTTAAACTTTTGCTTATTTTAAAAGGAAACTTTATACCATGCCCATAATTGGAAAACTAGTTTTGCTTTCTATGAAGAGAAGGTAAGCACACACACACGTAAAATAAAACAAGAATTTATTATTGAATCATTACATTTTGGCCAGATACTAGATAGAGTTATCTGCAAGGCTCAAAGCCTGAGGCCCTCTTCCTAATTATTTAAGAGGAAGGTTAGTTCACGGGTGTTAGAGGAGCTGTATCACCAAGCCAGTATCTTCTTTTTTTTTTTTTTTTTTTTTTTTTTTTTTTTGTGGTACCAGGGATTGAACCCAGGGGCACTCGACCACTGGGTCACATCCCCAGACCTTTTTTGTATTTTATTTAGAGACAGGGTCTCACTGAGTTGCTAAGTGCCTCGCCATTGCTGAGGCTGGCTTTGAACTCGCGATCCTCCTGCCTCAGCCTCCCAAAGTGCTGGGATTACAGGCGTGCGCCACCGTGCCCGGCTGCCAGTATCTTCTTCTTGCAGGATTGAACATTTTCTCACTGTGTAATTTAATTTCTTCTAAATTTAATTGATTTAATTTCACATCACTGTCGGTTGATATTGTCTCATAGACCATAGTGATACAGGCTTCATCTACTGTGATTTCTACATTTCTTTCTCCTGTTCTTAGAGTTTTAAAGTCATAGATTTTCTCTAGGGATATGTCTTTAA
Source organism: Tamias sibiricus (assembly GCA_025594165.1). NCBI lineage: Eukaryota > Metazoa > Chordata > Mammalia > Rodentia > Sciuridae > Tamias > Tamias sibiricus. The sequence goes on from CM046659.1 coordinate 142,984,961, forward strand.
GTGATTTTGGCCCAAATACTGCTGAGCAGCCTCGGGCCCTTTCCCAAGGGAATCCAGCCTTTGGGGCCATGTATGGTGCAAAGTCCTTGCAGTTTCTTCAGGTTGATGGAGCATTCAGTGCTGGAGGGCAGGTGAGAGCCTGAACTCAGGCTAGCGAGAGGAGGCAGCTCGGCATGGAGAGGTCACGCTGGCAGGATGACATGTTTCCATCAGAGTTGCTGGTAAGAAGGAAAATGTCCCGGTGCCAAGGGGAGGGGGCTTCTCCTGAAGGTTGAAGAAACCCCCAGACTTCTGTTGGTGTGACAAGATGCCCTGCAGCCCCTGTGCATCTGCCTCTCACCCCGGCTGCTCTGTGCATGGTCCCTTACAGATATCTCTTGACATTCAGAAAATGTCAATAAAGATGGGAGATGACTAAGGAAATGTGACTCTGCATATTTCATGGCATATTCTAAAGAGCCCAGGATTTGGAGGCAGGGCTTATGAGGAGTCTGTTTGGATATTGCTTCCTGATTTTCATCCTCTGTGGCTAATTCTTCTACACTACACAAGGGATGGCATGGCTTGGTCTTTTCTAGTAGTTAAAAGTAGCAGTTGGTTTTCCTAGCAAATTCAGTAGGAAGCAGGGTTACAGACACTTGTGCACTGCAGAGATACAATTTCTCCAAACTGCCACACATTAATCTTCCTCTTTAACAATTATGGCTAGTGCCTTTGGTTTTGAGCCATGAGCAGGTATTTATATCTGAACATAATTCAATAATACTTTCTTGATTTTATTTTACTAAAAAAATAAAACTCCATTGTTCAGCTAAAACCTGAGCTACCAGTAAACTCAGATACAGATCTACAAATATTTTAGGTCTAAGAACTGGCTTAATTCCTCAGTTGGGGAAAAATCTCAGTGGGCCTCCAGGTGTGTGTGTGTGTTTGTGTGTGTGTGTGTGTGTGTGTGTGAGAGAGAGAGAGAGAGAGAGAGAGAGAGAGAGAGAGAGAGGTGCGCTATAGGAGAGGGCACTGGGGCAGGTGGTGTTACATGCTGAAAGCATAGGGTGGGGTGTGCATGTGGGAGCTGATAGAATACATCAGGGGCAGGAGTGACAAGGCCTTATTTGGTAGCAGGAGGATGGACAGGCTGAGAGGTGGAAGTCCCCAGTCAAGGATACTGGCATATGGTGCATGAGAAATGGTATTCAAAAGCCATGAGGCAGGTCTGGATTTGGCAATATGTGTGTGATAGATGCTGCACTGTGGAGGGGAGGGCAGAAATGTGAGAGAGAAGATGGAGCATAGTGAGGAATGAGGCAGAGTCCAGGAGCAATGTCTCTTGTCCTTTTTGTCCAAGCACTTAACTTGTACTTTTGAAGAGCAGAGAGGTGGGGTTGATGTGCCACCTGCTCTGTGTAGTCACATCCCCTGGAGCTGAGGTCAACATGATGGGAAGGCTGCCATTGACAACATTCTTTACTATGGCTCTTTTCAGGCCATGTCTACTTAAGTGCTTCCTAGATCTCCAAGGAATGCCACAGACAGCCTCAACCACAGAATCAGAGCTTTTCTTCTGAGATACCTAACTACCAAAGGTAATTGAGATAAAACATCTTCTCACTGTGAACGGACCCCATTTATCATAAATTTATTCAAATGTTTGCTGAGTACCAACTTGGTGTCAGCAGTGGGGATAAGAAAAAAAGTTGTTAAAAGCTTGTAGCTGCCTGACGTACAGCCACAATACCGCGGGAGGAGATTCGGTGGCAGGAATCTATTATTCTTAGTCTCTGTCTCATTTCTTTCTTAGTCTCTGTAGCTCTCATTTCTTTCTTAGTCTCTGTCTCATTTCTTTCTTAGTCTCTGTCTTAGTCTCATTTCTTTCTTAGTCTCTGTAGCTAAACTCTTTTCCTTATACTCTGACTCTTATTTTTTCTTCTGACTACGTTCTGGCTGCTATGACTCTTTTCTTCTCCAACCCGAACTCTTCTTCCGACCGACTGAGCGACTGAATGACTGACTGAATGAATCGCTTCTGAACCGCTTTCACCCGGTTATATACCTTTAGCTTTGCCGGTGCATCATGTGCATTTATAGGTGCGTCACGTGCATACTTAATGTATGATTATTATCAGGTGGAACTTATGGCTTCCAGCTAACGGCAATAGCCATCTCCCTGATTGGGGCTCCTTCAAAAGCTCCCATTTAAATGGGAAAAATAGACTCTCAGACCTATGGCTTACACCAAGTAACTATGTGTAACAGGAAAACCACATAAAACTCCAAGGGTATTCCAGGGCAGTTGAGAGGAATCACATCAGATCTGCTTGGGGGACTGGCTAGAGAGTCAGCAGAGGTCCTCCAAGGAGTGGATTTGGAGTTCATCTGGGAGGTAAGAAGGGATGTCAGGAGAAGGGCATGGGCATGGCCACAGGAGCAGGAAGCCACATGGAGCCTCAAAGGAGCGTCAGGTAACAACAGTGTCGCTGAAGCTCCTGGTGAGAAGGGGTGTGGGAGGCAATGCTGGGTAACTACACAGAGCACCTCCAGCAGATATCAAGTGCCATGCAAGGGGTCAGATATTACCAGTATGGTCCAACCTGCAGCCTGCAGTGCAAAAAGATGTTTGAGGGAACAAAGTTTCCTGTGGACAGATACACTTGAGGAAAGCAGAGTTCTGCAAAGTCAGGTAGGCATTTTTCTGGTGAACACTCAACACCATCAGGATGCTGATGTGCAGTTTGGATCTCCAAGGGATGCAGTGCTATTAAATTCATCATTTGCAGAATGCCTGGTATTGGAGCACTTCTTGGGGAATGCTGCTGAGGGACATGAAGAGTCATAGACAGTTGCCAGCAGCAGAGTAGCTGGATCAGATTTGAGAAGGGTCACTTTGGTATGGATTGTGAAGGATGCCAAAGAGGGGGCTCAAATAGGTGAAAAGGACACACTGAAGCTGCTCACCTTCCAGACCTGCCCTGTGTTCCCTTCTACAGCTCCTTCCCAGTGCCCCCCTCAGGAGTAAGCATCTCCCCTGCATATGCACTGCTGGGAGATTTATTTAAATGACCTCATGGATAGCTGAATTATTTCCTGTGCTTGAGAATTAAATAACCAAAGGTGGACTTTTCATCAGTAGATACATTTTAAGCTCCATTAATCCTGATGCTCTTTGCATAAAGGATGTCGATTCATTCCTTTGAATAAATTGTGACTGAGAGAATGCAGGTAAAGCTTTGTATATGATAAGATCTCAAAATGCCCAGCCATGAGTAGACTACTTCCCAAGAAATGCTTTACAGAACAGGTTACACTTGGACAGGACTTGAACAAAGTGTACATTTTAGATGGAAAGAAGGGAGAGGCAAATGTCATGATCAATTGCTATTGTAATGATAGGCATATGCTTTTGGAACCAGCCAAACCAGAGCTGTTGGTAATGTGATAAGGGTTAGGTCCATAGGGCTGTCTGAGCAGTTGGGCCTGAATTATAAAAGGTTTTAAAGGCTAGTCAGAGGAGGATGTTTTGTGTGATAGTTTTGTCTGCAGTTGGGTAGCTGCAGAACGGCTAGTGGCTCACATATGAATATTTGAGATGTTTTGCTTACAAACTTCAATATGAAAATTTGTGACAGAGAGATGCCTGTATACCAAAATCTATATCCTCTTGATTTTAGGCACATAACTAGACTATTTCTGAGCATCTCTCCCAAATAGGTGTTCCACATAATAATGGTCTCTGCAGGGTAAACTTAGCAGAAGAATTTTTGATACTTTTCTGCCTCAAACATGATTGAATTTGGACAATGCAGACAGGGCAATGCCCTTGGGCTTGGTAGAAGAAAAGGGAAAGAATCTGGACTCCCACTCCCAATGTGACTATGAGGGTCATCACATCACCTTGTATGTAGGCCATGAATCTAATATCAGGTGAGAAACTGTATGGAACTTTGAACGTTGTAGATCACTACATAAATGTAAAATATTTATTTAATTTTAGAAATAAATTTTTAAAAATAGAGATATACTTCACATGCCATCAAGGTGACCATTAGAAAGCAGGGGTTTTCAGTATAGTCATGACATTGTGTAACCATAACCACTATCTAATTCCAGAACCTTTTTATTACTCCAAAAGAAACCCTGTACCCACATTAGCAGTTGCACTCCATTTGTTCTCCCTGGATAAAAACCAATGATCTACTTTAAGTCTCTGGATTTGCCTATTCTGGACTTCTCATGTAAATAGAATTATACAACATATGGCCATTTGCTTCTATTAGCATATATGGTACTTTATTTCTCTTTATGGATGAATAAAATTCATTATATGGATATACCACATTTTTATTTATCATTTCATGGATTTTGAATGGTTTCTACTTTTTGGCTATTATGACTACTACATTCTTATAGCTCAAGTTATATCTTTGTGTTATATTTTCACAGATTATGTCTTTGTTGAGTACATAGTTAGAAGAGGAATTACTGGGGCACATAGTAACTCTTTTTTATTTTTTAACATTGTGAGCAGCTACCAGAGCAGTGTTTTATGTTTTTGTTTGTTTGTTTGTTTTTGCAGTGGTGACAACTGAACCCAAAGCCATGTGTGTGCTAGGCAGATGTTCAACCACCGAGCCACATTCCCAGCCCACTACAAGAGCATTTGCTAAAGTGGCTGTGCCCTTTTACATTCCCATAGAAATAAGTGAGAGTGAAAATTTCTCTGTATCCTCAACAGCACTAGCTATTGTCAATTTTTATTTTAAAATAAAATTATTCTTATACATTCCAGCAGATATGAAGTGGTATATTGTGGTGGCTTTAATTTGCAATATCCTAATTATTAATGACATGGAGCACATTTTCATGTCCTTATTTTTCTTTAGAGAAATGTCTATTTGAATCTTTTGTCCATTTTTAATTGGATTGTTTGTCTTGATATGTATGGGGTCAGAGTTTAAAAAATGTTACATATTCATATATATGTATATACATATACATATACATATACTTATTATAGACACTAGAGCCTTATCAGATACATGATTTGCAAATATTTTCTCCCATTCTGCATTTTGATTTGTCATTTTCTTGATAGTGTCCTTTGATTCAAGAACTAAATTTTGATGCAGTTCAATTTATCCATTGCTTATCTTGAAGTCACAAAGATTTTCATCTATGTTTTTTTCCTAAGATGCTTATTGAAGGGCAAAAATCACACTGGGGATGGTTGTGCAGCCTAGCGATTTATTCACCAGCCTTTATGAATGGTTAAGGGTAGAAAAGGAATGGGGAGAGGGGAACCAGGGAGAGGGAAGTATGCAAGCTCAGGAAGTGTGCAAGCTTTGAACAGAAGGTGGGAGTCTGGTCGCGCCAGCTGCGGTCTCTGAAACTATCAGCTGGGGCAGCTGCCTTTGGGCTGAAGGCCTGCCCCGGGAAATGGAAACAAGGTTGCTTCCTGCCTGGGGGAATGGAAACAAGGTTGCTTTGATCAGGGCACAAAAACTTCCAGGAGGGGGAGGGGTAGCCCCTCTATCATTCCCCCCTTTTTATTTTCTTAGGAAGTGGGACGTCGTGTGTCGGTATGACTATTTCCTGCTGAAAAGGGATGACATGGGGTGTTATGAAGGGGGGATATGATAAGACAGGTGGGTAGGGTCAAGGGCAAAAAGGATTCTTAGGAGGCCAGTGTGAAAAGGTGAATCTCTGCAGGTGTGGATGAAGGTTCAGCAAAGGTGTCCTCCCAAAGAGAGGAATTGTAGGCCTGTGAGCAAGGTATAGTTTCCTCAGAGTGAGCCATTTGAGCTGCAGTTGATCCGATAAGTCTGCCTTGAGGTGATGAGAAATAACAGGTGATCCCTAAGGAGAAACTGGTTAAAGATTCTGAACAAGAAAAACGAAAACATTAAAGGTTCAGAACAAGAAAGACAAAAAACATTATTTTGAGTCATCCTTTTGTGGATCCTCAGCTGGTTGAGCAGCTGGTTTCAGCCTGGATATATGAATCCAAGATGTCAAGTTCCCTGAGGTTTCACGAAGCTTAGCAGCTGCCGTGGGTGTGCACAACACAACCTGGAAGGGGCCTGTCCACTTTGGGGCAAGGGAGACTGCTCTCATGTCCTGGGGAAGGGAGAAATATACCTAAGAACCAGGTATTAATGGGAATGAAGTGGAGAGTCTACCTGGGTCCAGCAGGATGCAATCTTGGCAAGCCCATAGCTGATGTCTGATGAAGGACAAGAGGGGAAGAGGGAGGTCTTTGGGCAGGGGTCCTTGAATTGCGGAAATTCCAGGTGGAAGAGTTGGCCGTCCAAACATAACCTCAAAAGGGGATAGTGAGGATGTTTTTTTGGGGAGAACTCGGAGCCTAAAGAGGGCGAGGGGAAGTAGCTTGACCCAGTCCAGGTGCAGCTCCAGGGAGAGTTTGGTCAGATTGTCCTTAAGGGTTCTATTAGTCCTTTCTACTTTCCCAGAAGACTTGGGGTGATATGGGATGTGAGAATGCCAAGGAATGTTAAGAGAAGTAGATATATTTTGGGTGACATGAGAGACAAATTCATGTCCATTGTCAGACTGGATGGACGTGGGCAACCCAAAGTGGGGAAAGATTTCTGAAACTAAAATAGACGCCACTGTGGAAGCCCTTTTGTTGGAAGTAGGAAAGGCTTCTACCCATCCAGAGAAGGTATCTACCAAGACCAGGAGATACTTATGTTTTCGAACAGTTGGCATGTTGTTGAAATCTATTTGGCAGTCAGCTCCTGGAAACTGACCCTGAGCTTGGTGAGAGGGAAATGTTCCTGGTTTAAGAGGAGTGCATGGATTGGTGGCTGACATACAGTGCACTTGGAGGTGAGCTGATGGAGGAACTGTGTGTCCTCTGAAGTCAGGGTGAGGAAGGAGGTAGTGAATGTTTTAAGCTCCTGGGGGTTAGGATGGAAAAGAGAGTGAAGATAAGAGAGGATTAATTGTATGGAAGGAGATGTGGGGGGACTAGGTGATGAATTGGATTAAGGCCAGGAGAGAGGGAGAAGATAGTGTTGCCTCCCTTGCTGCCCTAACTACTTTGTGTTGCCCTGAGTCATGGGAAACCCATCCTTTTGGTGTGCAGGACAATGAGAGATCCCTATTAGTTTGGGCAGAAGAGAGGCCTATAACAGCTTTAGTATTAGTTTGGAATTAGTGACTGTGGAGCCCTTTGTGGTCAGGAGCCCCCATTCTTTCCATATCACTGAATGAGAGAGTAAAATATTACAGATGCATTTTGAGTCTGTGTAGAGGGAGAGGTTTTGGTCAGCTGCTAATTTAAGGCATGAATAATGGCTGTTAGTTTGGCCTGTTGGCTTGTGGTGTTGGGAGGAAGGGCTGCCGCCTCGATAACCTCTGATAGGGAGACAATAGCATAACCAGCAAAGCGTTGCCCATCTTTAAGGAAAGAGCTGCTATCTATGAACCAGATCAGGGAAGGATCAGGAAGTGGTCCTTCTTGAATGTGGGAAGGGTGAGGGATTAAAGCCTCAAGCATCTCTACACAATCATGTTCTGGGGGCTCAGAGGAGACCCGGAGGAGGGTAGCCAGGTGTAAAGAGGAGCAGGGTTGAAAAGAGATTGAGGAATCATGTAGAAAAGAAACAAGGAGAGACAGAACGTGACAGGGTGGAGGAGTTTGAAGGCTCTTATAGGTCAGTAAATCTTTTAAATGGTGAGGAGAGGCAATAGTGATATGGGCACCAAAGGTCAGCTTTTTTGACTCTTGTAGAAGTAGGTAAGCAGCAGCCAGAGCCCAAAGACAGGGGGCCCATCCGCGAACAGTGGATCAAGTTGTTTAGAAAGGTAAGCAATGGGAGCAAAAGTGGAGGCCTTATATTGACCTAAAACACCTAGAGCCAGACCCATCATCTCATGGACATAAAGGGTGAATGGCTGAAGAAGGTCTGGGAGGTGAAGAGCTGGAGCCTGTAATAGTACCTACTGCAGATACCTAAACTCAGCCTGAGTGCTTTCAGGGAGGGGCTTTTCCTTAACCCCCTTAGCTACCTCATATAGGGGTTTTGCATGAAGAGAGAAATTGGGAATCCAGGCATGGAAATACCCCACTAGCCCTAGAAAGGAAAGAATCTCTTACTTTGTCTTGGGACATGGAAGAGCCTCAGTGAGGGCCTTTTGGTCTAAGGTAATGGCCTTTGATTGATGGGAGATCTGAACTCCTAAATAAACTACCTGGATCTGGGCAAGTTGTACTTTAGATAGGGAAACATGATACCCATGAGAAGCAAGGAAATTCAAAAGGGTGTAAGAGTCTTCACAAACTGTAGAAAAGGAAGGGCTGCAGAGGAGAAGGTCATCTACATATTGCAGAAGAGTGGAGTCAGAAAACTCAATATCTTTGAGATCAGCAGCCAATGTCTGTCCAAAGATTTGAGGGCTATCTCGAAAACCCTGAGGGAGGACTGTCCAGGTCAATTGTTGGGACCGTTGATTGATCTTTCCTCATTGAATGGTCTTGACATCCTTGTCAAAAATCATCTGATGGAGGAAGGATAGGTTTTTATCTGGATTCTCAGTTCTATTCCATTGATCTATATGTCTTATCCTTAGACAATACCACACTGTCTTAATTCTTTTTGGCTTTATAGAATGTTTTGAAATTGGGAAGCATGATCTTCCAGTTTTGTTGTTCTTTTGCAAGATTTTACTGTTTATTTGGGGTCCCTTTCATTTCCACATGAATTTTAGGATCTTGTTGTCAGTTTATTGAAAAACGGTAGCTGGAATTTTGGTAGAGATTGCAGCATTTTGTCTATAAGTCAATTTGGGGAGAAATTGCCACCCTAAAAATAATAACTCCATATATATACATATATGGAGTTATTATTACATATATATTATATTATTATAATATATATTATATTATTATAGTATATATTATATTATTATATATATTATATATATATGTGTATATATATAAATATATATATCTTTCCATTATTTAGTTTTTCACCTTAGCAATGTTTTTATATATTTTAGTACACAAATCTTTCACTTCTTTTGCTAAATTTGTTCCTAAATAGTTCTGCCATTTTAAAATTATTTTGTTAATTGCTTTTAGGATTATTTATTATAGTATACAGTAATGCAATTGACTTTTTGCACTTTAATATTATATCTTGCAACCTTGTAGAATATATTGATTATCTAATATTTTTCTGGATTCCTTAAGATTTTTTATATTCAAAATCATGTCATTTGTTAGTAGAAATAGCTGTGCACCTTTCTTTTAAAACAGGATTCCTTTTATTTCAAGTTCTTTACTAAGTAGACCTAGCTAGACCTCTAGTCTACTGTTGAATAAAAGCTGTAACAGCAAGCATCTTTTTATTGGTCCTAATCAAAATTTCAGTCTTTCACTATTGAATAATATTAGTAGGAGTTTTCATGTATCAATTTAAGGAAGTTCACTTCTATTCCTAGTTGGTTCATTTTTTCTTTCTCTCCTCTCTCTCTCTTTCCTTCCTTCTTTTCCTCCTTCCCTCCCTTCTTTCTTCCCTCCTTCCTTCCTTTCTTCCTTCCATGAAAGAGTGTTGTATTTTGTCAAATATTTTCCTCCCCATATCTATTGAGATGATTTGGTGGTCTTTGTCTCTTATTATATTGAATATTTTTTGTGTATTGAACCACCTTGTATTCATGGGTTAAAGCCCACTTGTTCATAGTGTACCATATTTTTGTATGTTGCTGGATTTTGCTTGCTAGTACTTTTTTTTTAAGATTTTAGCATCCATTTTCTAAGAGATAATAGTCTGTGATGTTCATAACTCATGGTGACTTTGATTTTGCTATCAGGGTGATATTGTAGTCATAGAATAAGCTTGGGGATATTCTCTTTTCTCTTTTGAAAGAGTCTGTGGGAGATTTGTGTTAATTCCTCCTTAAATATTTGGCAGATCTCACCAGTGAAACCTTCTTGTCCTCTGCTTTTGTTCATGGGAAACTTTTTAGCCAGTCATTCAATCTCTTTACTTGCCGTATATGCCTATTCAAATTTTTAAAAAAATTTCTTCTTGAGTTAGTTTCTGTAGTTTGACTTTTTAGGAATGTATCCATTTCATCTAGGTTGTCTTAATTCGTTGGCATACAACTTTTCAGAGTATTCTCCTTTGTTCATTTCTGAAAGAATGAAAGTGATATTCTCTTTCTTGTTTATGTAACTTGATTTTTCTCTCCTATTTCCCCTTGGGCAGTGTAACTTAAATTTTGTCAAGTTGTCAAGTTTGTAAGTTGTTTTCAAAGGAACAACTTTTGGTTTTATTGATTTTTCTCTATTGTCTTTTCATTATCCATTCATTTCTTCTGTAATATTTATTTTGTTCCTTCTTCTTTCTTTGTGTTTATTTTCCTCTTTGTTCTGTTGGTGTTAAAGTAGGAGTTTAGATTATTGATCACATAGTTTTAAATCCATTCCGCCAAGCTCTGCATTATAATTGGCGTTTTAGTCAGCTTTTTCATCTCTGAGACTAAAACACCAAACAAAAATAACTTAGAGGAAAAAAGTTTATTTGGGTCTCATGGTTTTAGAGTTTTCAGTCCATGGTCAGCTGACTCCATTGCTCTTAGCCTAAGGTGAGGCAGCAAGTCATGAGGGAAGGACCCAGCAGAGGAAAGCTGCTAAGCTCATGGTGAGGTCAGAAAGCAGAGAGAGTGAGGGGGCAAAGGGGCTGCAGGGAAGATGCACTGTTTAAGAGCATACCTCCAGTGTGCCACCTCCTTCAGGCACATCCCACCTACCTTCAGTATCACCCAGGCCATTCACACTAGGCTGGACTGATTAGGTTAGAGTGGTCATAATCTAATCATTTCAGCTGTAAATATTACTGAACTAACTGTAACTTTTGGGGACACCTTAAATCAAAACCATAATAATTAGAAAGATTGGGCTGGGGCTATAGCTCAGTGGTAGAACACCTGCCTCACGTGTGTGAGGCACTGGGTTCAATCCCCAGCACCACATCAAAATAAACAAATAAAGATATTGTGTCCATCTACAACCAAAAAAATAAAAAAATTGGAAAGAACATTTACATCTGATATGTAAGACTTAAATTTGTCACTTTCTATTGAATTCTACATATACTATATATTTTTGTTGCCTATACTTCCTCCTTTTGTATTAAATATGTATTTTCCAGTGTCTTATTTTAATTCCCTCAGTATGTCTTTTATTTTATATGTTTCAGTTATTTTCTTAGTGTTGCCCTGGGGATCCAATTAGCCTAATAATTTGTTACAATTTAATTTGTACTAATACCAACTTTGATTATAATATACTAAAACTCTGCTAATATGCAGCTCCATGCCCTCCTTCTTCCTTTTTTGTTGTTATCATGGAAATTACACCTTTGCATATTATACATCTATAAACACAGATTTATAATTATTGCTTGATGCTTATACTTTAAAATAATATAGGAGAAAAAGAGTTATAAACAAAAGTATATTTATACTCTGTTTTTGTTTTCCCATATAGTTCCATTTTTGGTACTCTTTATTTCTTCATTTGAACTTGAATTACTGCCCTTTTATGTCAGTCTAAGAGATCTGTAGGGGAGATCTAGTAATGGATTCTTTCAGTTTTGGTCTCTAAGAAGTTTTTAATTTCTCCTTTATTTTGAAGGATAATATTGTTGGATACAAATTTTTTTGTTGACAGTTCTTTTTTCTTTTCTGTCAGCACTTTATGTTACCAATATTTTATGGTCTTCATGGTTTCTGAGGCAAAATTGGCTGTTAATCTTATTGTGGAGATTTTTGTTGTTTTTGTTTTTTTGTACAGGGAATTGAACCTAAGGGAACTAAACCTCTGAGCTACATTCCTAGCCCTTTTTATGTTTTATTTTGAAAGAGACTCTCACTAAGTTGCGTAGGGCCTTGCCATATTTCTGAGGCTGGCTTTCAACTCATGATCCTCTTGCCTCAGCCTCTGGAGCTTCTGGGATTACAGGCATATGCCACCACATTTTTTGTGGTTTATTGTGGATTTTTATATGTGACTTGTTTGCTCTCATGATTTTGAAATTGTCTTTCAAAAGTTTATGATGTGCTTGGCTATACATCTCTTTGAGTTTACCCTACTTGGACTTTGTTAAACTTCTCAAATGTGTTGGTGGATGTCTTCCATCAAATTTGAGAACTTTTTATTTATTACTTATTTGAATATTCTACTTTTTTCTTTTCCCTTTCTGAGACTTTCCTTATGCATGCGTTGTTTTGCTTATGATAGCCTAAAGGCCTCTCTAGCCATGTTTATTTTATGCATTCCTTCTTTTTATTTTTATTTTTTATAGGTGGACACAATATCTTTATTTTTTCTTTATTTTTTTATGTGGTACTAAGGATCGAACCGAGTGCCTCACACATGCTAGGCAAGCACTTTGCCTCTGAGCCACAACCCCAGCCCCTATTCATTCCTTCTTGTTCTTTGGATTGTACATCACTTGAACCATCTCCAAGTTTGCGGATACTTCCCTCTGCTTATTTAAATTTGCAGCAGAACCTCAATAGCAAATTTTAAAATTTTAATTGTACTTTTAAAAAAAGTTTATTTATTTATTTATTCTAATTTGTTATACATGACAGCAGAATGCATTACAATTCATAGTACACATATAGAGCACGATTTTTCATTCCTCTGGTTATACACAAGGTAGAGTCACACCATTCGTGTTTTTATACATGTACTTAGGATAATGATGTCTATCTCATTCCACCATCTTTCCCAGCCCCATGCATCCTCTTTCCCCTCTCTTCCCTCTGCCCTGTCCAAAGTTGCTCCATTTCTCCCATGCTCCCCGCCACACCCTGCACTCCCATTATGGATCAGCATCTATATATCAGAGAAAATATTTGGCCTTTGGTTTTTTTGGGGATTGGCTTACTTCACTTAGCATGATATCCTCCAACTCCATCCATTTACCTGAAAATGCAATGATTTTATTCTCTTTTAATGCTGAGTAATATTCCATTGTGTATATATACCACAATTTCTTTACATTCATCTATTGAAGGAAATCTAGTTTGGTCCCACAATTAAGCTATTGTGAATTGTGCTGCTATAGACATTGATGTGGCTGCATCACTGTAGTATGCTAATTTTAAGTCCTTTGGGTATAAACCGAGGAGAGGGATAGCTGGGTCAAATGGGGGTTCCACTCCAAGTTTTCCAAGGAATCTCCATACTTATTTCCAGCTTGGTTGAACCAATTTGCAGTCCCACCAGCAATATATGAGTGTGCCTTTTTATTGTTGTTTGTATTCTTAATAGTTGCCATTCTGATTGGAGTGAGATGAAATCAGTTTCCAGTTTTCCCAGCACCATTTGTTGAAGAGGCTGTCTTTTCTCCAATATATGTTTTTGGTGCCTTTGTCCAGTATGAGAAAACAGTATTTATGTGAGTTTGTCTCTGTGCCCTCTATTCTGTACCATTGGTCTACAAGTCTATTTTGGTGCCAATACCATGCCATTTTTGTTACTATAGCTCTGTAGTATAGTTTAAGTTCTGGTATAGTGTTGCCACCTGCTTCACTCTTCTTGCTAAGGATTTCTTTGGCTATTCTGGGTTTCTTATTTTTCCAGATGAATTTCATGATTTCTTTTTCTATTTCTATGAGGAATGTCATTGGTATTTTGATTGGAATTACATTAATATGTATAGTGTTTTTGGTAGTATGGTCATTTTGACAATATTAATTATGCCTATCCAAGAACAAGGTAGATTTTTCCATCTTCTAAGGTCTTCTTTAATTTATTTCTTTAGCATTATATAGTTTTAATTGTAGATGTCTTTCACCTCTTTTGTTAAGTTGATTCCCAAGTATTTTTTTTTTTTTGAGGCTATTTTAAATGGGGTAGTTTTCCTAGTTTCTCTTTCAGAGGACTTGTCACTGGTGTACAGAAATGCCTTTGATATATGGGTGTTGATTTTATATCCTGCTACTTTGCTGAATTCATTTTTTAGTTCTAGATGTTTTCTGGTGAAATTTTTTGGGTCTTCTAGGTATAGAATTATGTCATTGGCAAATAGTGATATTTTGAGTTCTTCTTTTCCAATCTGTATCCCTTTAATTTCTTTTGTCTGTCTAATTCCTCTGGCTAGAGTTTTAAGAATATGTTAAATAGAAATGGTGAAAGAGGGCATCCCTGTCTTGTTGTACTTTTTAATTCCAAAATTTCTATTGCTTTTTAGAAATATGTAATTTCCAACACTTTGTGATGTTATGCATTTGTTAAGGCATTGCTTTCATTCAGCTTAGTTTCTTTAGTTCTTGGATGCATTGAAAATGGGTGATTCAAATTCTTTTTCTGGTATATCCGAAGTTTATGCTCCCTCATGGAATAGTTTCTAATCCTAATGGTTTCAAGTCTACTCCAGGAAATGGGTGGCTATTTTTAAAGAATGTTTCAGAACTGATGAGTTAGTGATGGGGCTAAGGCAAGTTAAAATGTCACAATGCTCTTACCAATATTTGGCTGTTTTCCTTAAATACATGCTGAGTTGTTGCAAGTTTCTGATTAATTTCTGGAGTTGTTGAAAAAGTTGATTCTGACAAATTTTGCCAAATTTTACATAGTTTTTATGAAGAAGAGATTTTTTGACTGTCTTTACTATTAATGCTGTTTTTTAAAAAATATAATCATCAATAAGTAGTCAAATAACCATAGGGCCCTGGAACCTGATTCTGAGGTTCAAGTTCTGGCTTTGTCACTTACTAGTTTTTAACTAGTTATGAAACTTCTCTGTTATCAGCTTTGTTTTATGAACTGGGTGTATGAATAACATTCACCTTAGAGTTTTGTGGTTGTGTTAATTAGTCTACTTTTTGTCACTGTGACCAAAATACCTAACAAGAACAACTTTGAGGAGGAAAAGTTTACTTTGGCTCATGGTTTCAGAGGTTCAGTCCACGGTGGGTCAACTGCATTGCTCTTGACCTGAGAGGACACAGAGCATCATGGTGGAAGGGTATGGTGGAGGAAGGCTGCTGGCCTTATGGTAGCCAGAAAGCAGAGAGAGGGAGGAGCCAGGGGGACAAGATATAATTCCCTACGGCATGTCCTCAGAGATCTACTTTCTGCCCCACCACTTAGTCCAGTAGTTTTTTTTTTTTTCTCTAGTTATTAATCCACCAAATGTTTCTGTCACTGATTAGGTCACAATTTTCATAATCTAATCATTAAGATTTGAACATTCCTATATTGTCTACAACATGAGTTTATTTGGGAATACCTTATATCCAAATCATAACTGCTGTGATGCATAAGATTAATTAATATAAGGGTGCTTAACCCAGAATAAGCATTGGTGAATCTTACCTATTGCTATTGTTACTTTGAATTCTTACTACAATCCTGCGTAGTTGACAAGTCAGCTGCTAAACTGAGTTAATGGAATTATTTACTGAAGTCACAAAGGTAATGATGGTTAATTCAACCAACCCGGCAGAGTCATTATGAGGTATATGTAAACTGTTAAGCTCATGCCAAACAGGTGTTCACTAAGCAGAAACTGCTCCTGAAAATTATGGCTCTGGTATATTCTCCATAACAGGTAGATAGTACAAACTCTTGAATCTTTTATTTAAAATTTATAGATGAGAATGTGTGATTAGATTGAAGTGTGTCTTGCAGTTGTAGAAGAGTTATGGTAAAACTTTTCTTCTGTCTGATAACTGGGTTTTGACAGAGTTCAAAGACTTAGAAGCAAGAACTGGCCATGATGGGCTTCTGCGTGTAGCTATGGCTTGAAGAACAAGCAAGGTTGGCCCAGTGTTTGGGCTCAGCACATTCTGGAACTTACTGTCAGTCCTAGGGACCTTTATAAGAGAAGGAGGCAAGGATAAGATCTTGCAAACCATAGTGAATGTGGTAAAAGCAGTTGATCAGGAACAGCTAAAAATGGAGCAGGTGGCCTACATAAATACCAGCTGTGCATGATGGCCAGTTTTATTGCCATTTTATAACGTTGTCCATGGCGATTTTACAATAGTTTTCTTTATTTCTGACATCCTTGTAAATCTTGCTGTAAAATTGCTCTAATGCAGCAGAAAGGCTGTGAAATGAAACGGGGAACTTCAAGGATCAGTCAATTATAGTAGGATGGAAAGGAAGCTGAGGATACCCACAGAAAAAATAAAGGAGCCATGGGGAAAAATTAGTGGGCTGAATGTCTCATTATGTACTACAATTTGTCCTCTCCAATCAATTTAATTGTGAGCAGGAGGAGCGAGCATTTTTAGAATGAATCCACCAGGTGGCACTATCAAAAACGTTTCTTAGAAGACTCCCTAACTTCTTAAAACTTGTTCACTTTTGGAAGAAGAGTACATGGGCACTTATCATATAATCTCTGTACTTTTTGTATTTGTGTGTGTGTGTTGTAGATTTAAACTTCTTTCTCAAGGAATACAGTTTCCACTTCTCTGGATTTTATCAGAGTGAAATTTGAACTAAGAATTCTAGTTTAGGGGTATATTTTTCTGTTTTCTTATTCTCTCCTCCTCCTCCTCCTCCTCCTTCTTCTTCTTCATCTTCTTCTTCTTCTTGTACTGGGAATTAAACTCAGGGGTGCTTAACCATTGAACCACATCCCCAGCCCTTTTTAAATATTTTATTTAGAGATTAGGGTCTCACTGAGTTAGTTGCTTAGGGCTTCACTAAGTTGCTGAGGCTGGTTTTGAACTCAGAATTCTCCTGCCTCAGCCTCCCAAGCTGCTTGGATTACAGGTGTGCACCAATGCACCTGGCTTATTTTGCTATTTTTCTGATTAATATTAATATATTTTGTTTTCTTAGACTTTTATGTAAGCTTTCTAATTTTCTTTTCTTACCATCCTTGCCAAGAGATGAGGGAGATTACCAAATAGCCCCCATTCACCTAATCCTAGCATCTGACCAGTGCCTTCCAGGGTGTGATTCTGAAACCTAGAACCCCTTGTGGGCAGGTCCCCAGGATTCTTAAAATCATGCACCAAGACAGAGCACAGAACTGAAATCTAAGGTAGCTGGGCTCCTGATCCATTTTGCTTCTTACTGACTCTCAACGTAATCAAGGTTATCACAAAAGTTTTAAAAATACTATGTGAGGCATGCTTAGCACATGACCTGTGCATGCTAGGTGCTCAGTAAATGTAAGGAAATAAAAACAGCTTACCTGTAGTTAACCCTTGTCTTTTCATCACAAGACCCAAAGAAACTTCTCATCTGTCAGCTTTATCTCTAACCCTTCTAAGAATAAAGAAAGATAAAAGGAACCAGGAACTGACATTCAGTGTTGATCTTTGCTCTTGGTGCCAGAGAGGTCTTTACTATCAGCCATGACATAGACTGGCACTTTTGAAATTGAAGTTTTTAGTGCCCAGCATTCCCTGAGGTGAGTCTAAAGGCTGACATGTGGAAGTATTTGGCAGCAAACAGAGGCTGGCCAAGTTCCTGTTTCCCACCTGAAAGGGCAGGACCAATTTGCAGAACCAGCCCCAGGAGGTCAGAGCTCACACCCACACATGCAGTTAAACTGCAAAGGTGAATTGGAGATGCTAGGGCAGTTTTAATTTTCACTGTCTATTTATCTATAACCATTTCTGTAAGGGAGATTGATGGATGCAGGGCAGGGTGGGAGAAGGTACAACTGAGTAGTGATGCACAGAAATTGACATTTTATCAGAAGAAAGCTCTCGATGGTTGTTTTCCTGGCAAGTTGGAGCTGATGGGCAGTCTTTACTGAGTTGCATATACATATTTTCAGGTATGTTCTGCAAAAGGGAGCTGCTTACTATACTGGAGGCCCCATGGCCTAAATGCCTCACCACCTCCAATGTGCACATGACACCTTGGCGAATCCTAGCAGGGCCTGATGGGTATTGTATTGTGCTAGTGAGGAGCTCCTTGTGTAGCCTGCCACTGGAGATGCCTGCAGTTCAACTTCCACAGGGGCAGCAGGGCAGCCCAGCTGGGTCATCTATAGGGCAAAGGGTCCTAGAAACCAAAGCAAATGGTCTGAAAGTCTGAAGGTGGGGAGAGGATGTGGTATCTCTGGAAGCAGCACACCAAGTTCTTGAGGCCTCAGGTGGCATATCTGCAATTTCAAATACAGGACTGCATCACTTAATAACTGGCATAAGCCCTGAGAAATGTGTTGTTAGGCAATCCCATTGTGGAGGGAACCCTTGGGGAGTGGATTTACACAAACTAGTAGTGGAAGGCAAACACTCCATGTGGTCTCTTCATGCAGTCAAGGGGGGAGAGAGTAAACACAAGATGTGTGAGGCCGCTTCCAGAGGAACAGGGCAGACTGTTTCACAGTAAGCTTTTGTTTTTTTTGTAAGTAGAAATATAATCTAAAATTACCATAAAAAGTACAGTATAGTAAATACATAAATCAGTAACATAGTTGTTTACTATGATTATCAAGTATTATGTAATGTGCGTAATTCGATATGCCAGACTTTTCTACCAGTGGCAGTGAAATAGGCTTGTTTACACCAGCATCCCCATAAACACATGGATAGTGCATTGCACTATGGTATTAGAACAGCTATGACATCACTATGCACAGGAATTTCTCATTGTTATAATCTTATGGGACCACCACCATATACGTGGTCTATTGTTGATTGGAGTGTCAGTGTGTGGTATCTGACTGTATTTTCTGAGCCCTGGCTATTAACGGTAGTACTCCAAATGGCCCAGGATCCAGAGTACAGAGTGGTGACTACCTGGAAGCTTCCTTAAATGGAAAGACACAAAACACTTCACCCTCTGGCCCTAGACTTTCCCTCTTATGTGTGGATTCTATCAGCACTATTCACAGCATCCAGAGCACTGTTCCCATCTCTCCTAACTCATGGCATTCTCCTAATTTGGGGGGATGGGGTGGGTACACTTCCTGTTTTATTTATGAAATATTTCTCTCATGAGAAACAGATGAAATTCCTAGACTCTACTTGACTGTTTGTAACCCAAAGTTACAAACAGTTTGGGTCAATGACTGCAGTGACCCAAAGTTCCTGGCTTCTTTCCCAAAGTGAGGGTGGGGGAGGTGTGCTATCATATCTATTTCTTGCCCAAGTGAGGCAAGACAGCAGTGACTAGGTATCTCCTGAGCCCTCTTCTGACTTCATGAAAACAGTGGAAGTGGTCAGATGAGGCCCACCCAATCCCATGCTTGATTTGCTTATGTCTCTTAGGAAGGACTGTGTGGTGGGCACCACTTTGTGGTCTCTTCCACTGCCCTGTGAGAGATGTCCACTTGGAGGCCAAAGGACATTCAGAAAAATGAAGATTCTCACAGTTAGGTATAGGCAGGGAGAAGATCCCAGTGCGGAGGGTCCTTGATTTAATATTCTCAAATTGGAGGATTCTTTTTAAAGAATAGAAATATAAAAATTATGAATTATGAACTAAGTATGAAAGAGAATATGTGGAATAGAAAATAAATCACAAGTTAAACAAATACTACAAACATTACAAAAAAAAAAACAGTATTTTTATTGTCTGCTTGGCATATGCTGTGATATTATTTTCTAGATGTTTTGGTTGTACTCTTTTTGATAGCAATTTTGAGATACTCCCTTTTATAATTTAGTCTTCATTCTGTCCTGGTTAATTAAACTTTATTGATTTCTTGATATTGGTAATTTAAGAAGTTTCTTTTAGCTTCCCAACTTGCTACTTAAAGGACACAGATAAAAATCCCTGGCAATATCAGGTAAAGGTTTATGGTTATTGCCAAATATTGGAAATCCTCTGTCAAGTTTCTTTCATGTGTCATATATGAGCAATGAGATTTGAAAGAATATTCCATATACCAACTTCATACTTGGTTCCTTTTTCTTCTTCTGTACTAATCACAGGCTTCTGGTATCAGAGATAGTAGCATGGGACATTATCAGCACCTGGTCTCTGGCTCTGCATCTTGGTATCAGGATGTTGAGTGAGTCTATGTGGTGGATGGTAGATGTACCCCTGGAAGCTATTCCTGTACTGGGACAGCCAACATTCCCTCAGCTCTTTAGGTCACTAAGAACCATATGCATACCTTCTACAAAAGCTAAAGTGAATATATTCTGAACTTGATTTGCTGTTAGCTGGACCCCAGAAGTACTACTGAGTACTTAACACCTGACATGATGGGAGATATGATAGTGGGACATCAGTGGAAAGAGACTCAGCCTTAACTGATTGTATTAAAATGTTAGTTTTGAAAATTTAACAAACATGTGCTTGCCCTGCCAGAGCTTCTCCTAAGGCAATAGGAAGGGATTCCTGCAAGTGAGAGGCCCTGAAGCTAAAATTCGATCAGCTTCTTGGTAGCTTTGCCTCTGGGCTCAGAGAAGGGCCAGGTATTGCTTGGCATCACATCAGAGGGAATAAAGAGATGTGGCCTTTGGGCCAGTCTCTTAGTGCTGAGTATTTTCCAATTTGTATGATATAAAATTATGTTGAAATCTGTCTTAGCACAGTAATAGAAGCACTCCTACTTTTACCAGGCCCTGGAACATCATTCAATCAATATGTGTGAATTGATTGAATTGGATGAATAATTGAAATGGTAATGGAAATATATATATTTGGTTAAGAGGGGCCCTTGGCAATCACTGATTATTCATTTTACAGATATAGAAGCCAGGGATAAGAATGACAGTGACAGTGAATGACAGAGATGAGGCCAACAGCCAAGGTAAACTAGCACACTGCCATCACATGACTGCCAGCAATTAAGATTATATCACAAGTCAGTGTGAGTTAATGCACAGATGGACAGCAGTACAGATTTCTAGAATCACTTATGGTGTATAGCTACCATACATTGAAGGCTTATTGTAAAATGTCATGTGAATCCTTTATATACACACCTGCTTCAATTAGTCATTATTGCTAGTTTTTCCAGCCTGTGGAATACACTCCCCTGAGCTGACCTATAGTTAACAGTGCTAGTGAGGCCCCCAGTTGGTCATGTTTGCACATGGCAAGGGTCTGCTTTGCTTGGGCTTAGTTGATGGGTCATGAGGGATGCACACTGGAAGACTGGGCTGGTGTCTGGAGCTACAGGTATCCTGGTCAGGAAGGAGGAAAGGGTCCATTCCTACTGGGTGTTCTGTAGGGGGATTCAAGACCAGGCCATGGAGTTTGACAATCGTGTAGTGGAAGGCTCAGGTCTGAATAACATGCACAGCCTTTGTTGCCACAGGAGTGTGAAGGGCAGAGGCCCTATGGAGGCTCCATCAGGGTGGAGGTGTGATGAGTCCAGTTGGCGGTGTCCCATGGGCAGGATTGTCCACAGCATGTAAGAAAAGGCAGCTATTGGAGACCGAGACTGGCATAAATACAGGAACATCCCAGCAATGGGAACAGAGTGAGAGGTAGAAACTCAGGGAGGCAGACCATTTGCTTCTCTTCCTGCCTCCACTACTTGCTACCTATTTGGTCTCTCTGATCCTCTGCCTCTTGGGCTATCAAATGCAAAAAATGATAGGAATGATTTCATAAAGTGGCTATGAAGATTGCATGAGATAATCCTTGAAAAGCAACTGGCATGTAAAATGACAGTAATAAAGGTGAAACTAATTATAGCCAGGGGCTACTTTGATTTGCTAGTGTTTTTAAACAGAAAACTTTATTACTTATTTAGTTTGGCTTGTGCCATTATTATAATTATTATCATTACATAAGTCTTCCTAGCTGTGGATTGGGGTACGATGACATGGGACTTTTGATATTGCCTGAAATGTCCAGGTGCCCATGTCCTGCAGGTGTTTTGTAGTCCGTGCCCCCAGGAGACCTTCAGGGCGTCCAACCCAGGATGGGGCCTCTGGGAACCTTTCTTTTCTAAGAGGAGCTGGGCCATTGAGTTCAAGAAGTCCTTGACCTCCCTATGATTCTGGGGATGCCAGTAAAATGGAAGCAAGGATAAGGAGAAAGGAAGCTTGTAGTAGTAGTAATAATAACAATAACAATAACAATAATAATAATAAATAGAAATAAAGAAAGCTTGCATTATTTACTATCTGTTATATGCAAGTGATTATTATGTTTATCAAAGCCATAATTAGGTATTGTTAAGTACAATACAAATGAGAAAATGGACATCGTTTTACTGTGCTTAAGTGCAGAACTGAACATGGGATCAGAACTCAAATCTGTACTTATATAATAACTTATATAATATAGCAAGCTCCTGCTTACTCCATTATTGCAGGTGTGCAAAAGGCTACTTATTTAATTCCATGCTCATTTTGCACAAAATAATTGTTGACTCAAATAGGAAAGTGAATTATAAGTCAACTTACCTCAAAGAAACCAGCTGGGACTGTGAACCAAAGTGAATGGCATTTTAAGGTATCCAGACTTCCTCTCCTTGAATATGGATCAGTTCTTTAGTTATTTAGGAGTTCTTTAGAAGACATTATTATATAAAAGGAAGGAAAGACCATTTAAAATTCATAGATGTCATTATAACATGTATTATGGAAAAAGAATTACTATCCATTGTATATAGAAAACTATTTTAAATCCATAGAAAAAATCAACCCAACAGGAAAAAATTGGATAAAAAGATTCACATAGGCATTTCACATAGGTAGACACATGAATAGTTAATAAATCTTTGAGGATAGCTTAGCATTTTCTTTCAAATTATATACATTAAGTAGGGAATGTATAAATTTATCTTGTTATACATTAAAAATATTATGAGATATATGATTTTTTAAATTTTAATTTTGTTCCACACTTTTTATTGTGCATTATGGTTGTACATAATGATGGGACTTGTTGTTACATATTCATACATGCACACATTATAACAATATAATTTTCAATATTGCTCCTCAGTACTTCCTCTCCTTCCTCCTCACCTGTCACCCCTTGGTCCCTTTTCTTTATTGATCTTCCTTTGGTTTTTATGAGATCCACCCCCACCTTTCTTTCCCTTTTTTGTCTCTAGCTTCTGCATATGAAAGAGAACACATAACTCTTGACCTTCTGATGTTAACTTAATTCAGTTACCATGATAGTTTCTAGTTCCATCAATTTTTCTACAAACAACACAATTTCATTTTTACTTATGGCTGAATAAAATTCCACTGTGTACATATATTATACTTTCTTTACCCATTCAGGGACCAATGGACACCTAGGCTGGTGCCATAGTTTGGCTATTGTGAATTATGCTGCTACAAACATGGGAATGCATGTATCACTGTAATAAGATGACTTTAATTCCTCAGGATAAATATTGAGGGGTGGTAAAGCTGGGTCATATGGTGGTTCCAAGCTAGTCTTTTGAGGAACCAAAATACAACCAGTACTGATTTCCATATTGGTTGTATTAATTTACAGTCCCACCAATAGTGTAAAACTGTGAGGATAGCTTAACCTATGGATAATCAAGAAAATAAAAATTAAGACTACCGTCAAATATTCATTGATTTAAAAACTTAGGAAATTTAATATAATCAATAGTCAAAACTGCAAAACAACAGGAACACAAACACTGTTGACATGAGTGTAAGTTGCTACAAGCACTTGAAAAACATCCTTATATAGATTTAAACTTGAGTAAATACTTTGACCTATTGTTACCCTATATACCCTAGAGAAAATCCTGCCCATGGGGCTAAAAAGGCACACACAAGAAAATGTTTTCAGCAATCTTCATGAAAGCCATGAATAACTTAAATGTCCATCCATAGCAAAGTGGGTAAACAGAAGTTCAATGATCCCACATTGTACTGTTGTGAAAGTTAATGACCCAAGATTGCCCATCAAAGTGATGGACAAAATGGAAGACTGAGTTATCCATGATTAACCTAAATACATGTATGAAGACTACATTGTTGTAAAAATACTTTATATAAAACCAGCAACTTGAAAAATTGTGCTCTTTATATGTCATATGAAATGAAATGTACTCTGCAAACACATATAACAAATTAGAATAATAAAAATATTTTAAAAAATGAGTCTCAGAGCTTCAGTAAAATGAGGTCACTTTATATCAAGCTAAAAAGGAAGCTAGCTGTTCAGGAATACGTACTTATCTTGTAAAATTATTTTTAAAGAAAAGCAAGAGAAGAAGCAGCACAAACACTGGAATAGTGGTTCCCTCTGGAGCACAGGAGGCAGAGGGGGATCAGGGCACTATGGGGAGTTCCACCAACAATGGTCATGATCTCTTTCTAAGGTTGGGTGGTGGAATCAGGGGTACTCATCTTATGCAAAACAACAGGAACACAAACACTGTTGACATGAGTGTAAGTTGCTACAAGCACTTGAAAAACATCCTTATATAGAGTTAAACTTGAGTAAATACTTTGACCTATTGTTACTCTATATAGCCTAGAGAAAATCCTTTATTTGTTTTATTATATACTCATATTATGGAGTATAACATAATCCTGACGCACATTGTATCCATACATGACAACACTTTTCATAAATATTCACCAAAACAGGAAAAAAAAGTCAAATACTGCAAAAAGCTTTCTGGGGGAGAGAATTCCATCTGTCAGTCTTTTTTTGTTGTCTGACTGCATATGTATAATGGTGTAGAAGTGGAGGACAGCAACTGTAGGGGAAGGAATGGAGTCTTGCCACAATTACCTGATTTCTAGTTCTAGCCCTTTGTCTTCCACTGCTGGGGTCATTTCCCTGAGCCATGGGGTCTCTTCGTTTCAGTTTTTTTTTTTTTTTTCTAGAATGATCTCTCAGGTCCTGCATGAATTGGAGATTATCAGTTTTGGGGTGGGGTTGGGTGGTATGCAGAGACCAACAATCTCTCCATTTAAGGCTCAAAGACATACTCCTGTTTGTAGGCCCTCTTACCCACCCTATGTATGCCAGGTGTGTTTAGTTACTTAGGCCTCAGAAAATGTCAGAGAGAATAACTGCTGTACTTCTGTGCCCTCACCAAACTGGGTACCTAAACTTCTGGGCCAAGATTTCTCCTTCCATACACCATCCAGATTTTACAATTTTATTGTTCTTTTTCCTCCCATTCTTTGTCCTTGTCATTTTTTTCCCCTTAAAAAATTCTTTTCTGTCATTTCAGTGCCTTTTGGGAAGGAAGTCCTCTAGACTCATTCCACTAGTCCCACAGGTGAAGGGTAGCTTGCTTAGTTGAAATTTACCTTTAAAAAAAAAATAAATGGAATAAAGGAAGGATGCTCTGATTACCTGAGTAATCAGGAGGCTGAGTTCTGTTTGTGGAGGTTTAGGAAAGAATAAAGCTTTTTCTAGTCTGGCAGGCACAGTCCCTGCCTTTGCTGTCTCTGTAAGACTGCTGGGTTCAGAGGAAGCGTTTCTGAAATAGCCATGACATTGTGATTTTCACCGCCACCTTCTTCTATTTTTATTTTTACAATTCTTAACATTAAGTTGTTAATAATCAGTGTTAAATTGGCTCTCTGATTTCACAGTCATGGGGCAGATAAAATATGCTTATCAAAGGGATTACTTTTGTACTTTTGTTCTAATTTATCTCTTTCTGGGTGGGATGTATTAATTTACTCTGTCTTAAAACATTAAATTATTTTTTTCCTTTACATCACAAGGGGTGACACCTAGCTTCTCATGACAATGACCCCTAATCAAGCAGACCTTGTGCCTATTCCTGCTACCTCCTCAGGTACCTTGCACATGGCTTGAACCTTGTAGGCTAGGCTTGAGTTAATTTAGAAAATACCATGCATAACCTGCCCATTCTTTTCCTAACCTCGAAGAGTCAAGATAGAAACAATCCAGAAACATGTTATTTCAGCTGACAGATTAATGAAACCAACAGCTAAGAGGTGCCAGTAACTCAGTACTGTTGAAGAAAAAGCAGAGTGTCTGAATAGGTTTGAGTATGTTTTCAAGTTCCTATTTTTCAAATGGACATCCTTCAAATGGATTGTTTTTGTAATACATTATGAACCTACTGGAAAGACAAAATACAAATGCCATTAAAAGCATAATTATAATGCAATGAACAAAGGCTTCAAAACCTCTCATATCCTTGTTCAGTTCTATATCTACACCAATGCTGTTTTTCAAGTGACTGACTTGAATCATATTCTCTCATTTCTTTGGGAGCTTGGTGAAACCCTATTCATAACTAGATTGGAAGAGGAGCTTCTAATTATGATCATGTTCATACTTGAAATCTCTCTGCCCAGGGGGGATAGACAGAATCATTCCTCTGTTTGGGTGGATAATGATACTAAATGCTTTCCCCCTAGGCAATATAGTGAACCAGGGCTCCATCCTGAATTTGTAGAGACTTTAGCCTCTTTGTAGGGAAATGTCCAGGCATCTTCCCAGGAATAAGTAGCAAAATTAATCTGAATTTTTCATAATCCTTTGTCCTAGTCTCAGAAAACAGAGTTTAGATAACCAGCCGTTATGCCCACAGTAAACCTGAGACATGTTTTTTGAGGATTAATTTACATATGGTAAAATTTACTCCTTTTTAGTGTTTGATTCTGTGCATTTTTATACACATGCACGATTATGTGACAAACCACCTTATCACATTAAAAAGTCCCCTTTTGACCTTTTGAAGTCAGTTCCCTTCTTTCTGCCCCTGTCTCTGGTAAACACTGTTTTGCTTTCTGTTCCTCCAAGTTTTGCCTTTTCTGGAAGGCTGTACATTCACATGACACATAGCCATGTTTTGATCAAAAAGGGACCACATGTATCACAACAGTCCCATAGTAGTATACTCCCTAGTGACATGATAGCCATCTTGTTTGTGCAAGTACACTCTATGATGTGTGCATAGTAACAAGTTCAGCCCTTATCCCTGTCATTAAGCCACACAGACTGTACAAATGGCATCACACAGTACATAGCCTTTTCTGACTGGTTGCATTCACTTCACTTAATGCTTTTAAGCTTCTTCCCTATTGTTTCAGTATTATTCTTTTTGTTTGAGTAGCATTTTATGGTTTGGATATACTAAAGTTTGTCAGCATATTCACCAGTTGAAGGACTTTGGGGCTGGACATGCCTTTGTGTGGTTGTGTGTCCTCATTTCTCTAGAATAAGTACCCAGGAGTGGGATTACAGGGTCATAAAGTACATGGAGGTGTGTTTTTATAAGAAACCACCAAACTGTTTTCCAGAGAAATGGCATCATACTGCATCCCCAGCAGAACTCAGTGCTTTCTAGGGGAGTTCCCACTGCTCCATATCCTCACAAGCTCAAGTGCTCTTGTTTCAAAAATTCAGCTCTTCTACCTAGGGTAATGATGTCCATCTAATAAGTGTGTAGTGGGAGCTTACTGTGGTTTAAATTATCATTTTCTAATAATTCTGAACATCTTTTTTGTATGCTTATTTGCCAAATTCATTTCATCTTTGGAGGGTCTGTCCATATAATATATTTTTAGCCCTGTAAAAATGCATCTTGTTTTGTTTTCCTATTGCTGAATTTTGACAGGTCTTTATATATTTTTGGACCCGAATACTTTATCATATTTGTGCTATGGAAATATTTTCTCACAGTCTATGCTTTTCGAATATATTTGAAGATTAATTTAATTTATTTTCCTACAACTGATAATACATGGTCATAGACTGAAAGGTTTAAGAAAAATAGAGTCAATCGTAAGTCTGCTTCCCATGCGTATTAGCATTCAAATTCCTCTTCCCAAAGCAGCCACTATTACTAATTTGTGGGAAGGAGGGAAGAAACTAGAATGGCCAATGGGGAGGGAGGGAAAGGAAGGGGGAAAAAGGGTGAAGAAGAAGACAAAAAAAGAGATGATAGAATGAGATGGATATCATTACCCTAAGCGCATGTATGAAGACATAAATGGTGTGAATATACTTTGTATACAACCAGAGATATGTAAAAATGTGCCCTATAAGTATAATATGAACTGTAATGCATTCTGCTGTCATTTATAACAACTTAGAATAAAAAATAAAAAAGAATATTCTCTAGAAATACTTTATACAAATATAAAAAATATGTTCTCTTTTTGCCTTAATACATGATAGTATATTATGTACACTGTTACTTGTCTTGCTTTCTTTACATAGTTCATTGTAATTTTCTTGCCATATTATTGTATAAAGAAGAATCTAGTAATTCTTTTTAAATGCTGGATAGTATTCCACTGCATGTGTTTGCCATTATTTATGCACTTTTCCTCCTACTCATTTCCAATATTCTCCTATTACAAACAATGAACAAGAACTATGTTTGCATAGTAATATCTACCATTGGATTTACTGAATTATAGTGACTATACATTTAATTTTGGAAGTTATTGCCTAACTTCTTTCATAGGGGTTGAACCAATATAAACTTTCACCAGTGATACATGAGAATTTCTGTTTCTTCACCTACTTTTCAACATGTTTAAATTAAAAAAAAATTGTCAATCTTACAGTGAAATGCATTAGAGTCTTAAGTTATGCATGTTTATTATCAATCAGTTATCTACAATACCTACTGTAATTCTTGTTTGTAAGCTATCTATTAATATCCTTTATTCATTTTAGATTGAGGTTTAATCCTTTTCTTTATTTATTTAGAGTTCTATGTAGGTAAAAAATAGCACTTTGGGTCACGAATTGAAAAAAGGTATTCATAGTTTTTTATGATTTCATTTATAGTTATTTTTCCTTGAGAGAAATTTTCATTTGTTTAATTAAAAACATTTTTTTAATTGTAGATGGAAACAATGTCTTTATTTTGTTTATTAATTTGTTATATATGGTGTTGGGGATCGAACACAGTGCCTCACTCATGCTAGGCAAGTGCTCTGACTAAAATGTCTGAAAATGACAAAGTAATCACTAAACATCATTAAAGATAAGTAGAGTGCTCTTGAATGCTGGTGTGTATCTAACTACTGAGCAGGTGCCACATGTAAGTTATTATCAACAAGTGAGAGGAGAAACTCACTGTAAGTGTAGATGATTTACTGATCAAAAGTTTGATTGAAGATTATGCATGAAACGATTTGTTGTGAGGGCCATGCGTCCATGAATAGGGGGAAAAGGGTTGGGAACATAATGCATCTTGCTTGCTTTCTATACTTGCAGCTACACATGTGGGACTGTTGGTGCACGGGAACCTCATCTAGCGTGTTGTTGCTGAGAACACTGGAGAACTCCTGGCTTGGTCCCAATGCAGCAACAGGTACTGACTAAGTCACTGTAAGAGAAGCACAAGGAAGGCCTGTCTTTTTTTTTTTTTAATATTTATTTATTTGCTTTTAGTTGTACACAATGCAATGCATTTATGTTTACATGGTGCTGAGGATTGAACTCGGGCCACATGTGCTAGGTGAGCGCTCTACCGCTGAGCCACAACCCCAGCCCAGGAAGGCCTGTCTTTAAGAAGTAATTTAGAGGGGGGACTAGAGCCAAAGGCAGGCCCTCAGGGGCCTCAGGGTGGAAAGGGTACAGGGAGAGGAGCAGCAGAGCCTGAACACGTTTCATATTGGGAGCAGAATGGGCTCTGGCATTGTGGGAGGATTCTACTGGGCAGAGAGGCCAGACATACATCTTTCAGAGAGTGGTGAGCAAGAAAAAGAAGTTCAAAGTGAAGATCCTTTTTAAGAACTGTCTTCCCAAAAGTCATGGAAAATCAGCCTAATTTTCTTAGAGCAAGTTGCAAGTTGTTTTTCATCAACTCTGTTACCCAGATCATGTGCCTCCTCTGTGTGTACCAGATTTGATTCTAGATGGGCCTCAGACTCTGGAGGAAGCTTCAAACCACTTTGAACAGGGTCAGCATCACTTGCCAAAGCATGTGCCTTGCTGGCTGAGGAGGCAGACTCCATGTCCATGACACATGGCAAAAAGAGTCCCATAGTCCTACTCAGTAATTCCTTGCCAGATTTTTCTCACCACAAAATATAGGTGAAGGGTGTTTCATCAAATTTTGGAAAATAGGAAGTTTGAGTTTTCTAGAAAGGAACCATGGCCCATATGGTGACTTTGATACAGGTTTTTGGAGTCATATTACATTATGTGCCCCCAAATAAGGAAAATTTCCTGTTCTCACTCAAAGAATCCTTCATAAAGAGGGGAATTGCCCTATCTTCAAGTTTGCACAGGTTGTGGGCAGGGGCAGCTACTAGGAGGTGATGCTCACAAAGGCCTGGTAGGACCACAGGCAGTACATTACAAAGTTGAATCTCAGAAACACCTCCAATTAAGAGTGGAGAGCTGCTGAGCTGGAAGCTCAGCTCTTGTCTCAGCTGAAGCACCTCAACATCGCCACCTACAAAGAGTCTTGGGAGGGAGAAGATGGTTTGCTGTACATTGTCAAGGGCTTCTGTGAAGGAGGTGATCTGTACTGGAAGTGCAAGGAGTAGAAAGGGCAGCTTCTGCCTGAGATTTAAGTGGTAGGGTGGTTTGTATAGATTGCCATGGCTTTGCAGGATTTACATGAGAGACATCCTTCATCAAGATCTGAAAACTCTCTAGCAATTACAGAAATGCAAATCAAAACTGTGCTGAGACTTCATCTCACTTCAGTCAGAATGGCAATTATCAAGGATATAAGTAACAATAAATGTCAGTGAAGATGTGGGGAAAAGGGTACACTCATACTTTGCTGGTGGGACTGCAAATTGGTGCAACCCTTAGAGAAAGCAATAGAAAACTAGGAATGGAACCACCGTTTGATCTAGTCATCCCACTCCTTGGCTTATACCCAAAGGACTTAAAATCAGCACACTACAGTGCTGCAGCCACATCAATGTTTATAGCAGCTCAATTCATAATAGCTAAGTTATAGAAGTGGCCTAGGTGCTCTTCAACAAACAAATGGATAAAGAAAATGTAGTATATATACACAGTGGAAAGAAGAATGACTTTATGACATTTGCAGGTAAATGGATGGATCTGCAGACTATTATGCTAAATAAAATAAGCCAATTTCAAAAACCAAAGGTAAAATGTTTTCTCTGATATGTTGAAGCTAACCCACAATAAGGTGGGGGGATAAAAAATAGAAGTTCAGTAGAGTAGATAAAGGAGAATGAAGGGAAGGGAGGAGGTGTGGGCAAAGGAAAGACAGTGGAATGAATCTTGACATAACTTTACTATGCACATGTATGAACATACATACCACAGTGAATCTCACCATCGTGTACATCTATAAGAAATTAATTAAAAAAAAACTGTGGTTAATTGGCAGAAAGTTCAGTAGAGTAGAGAGAAGAGAGCAGGGAGTGGGGTGAGGGAAGGGGAAGGAGAGTTACTGGGGACTGAATTATAAGAAGGTACATAACATACTTTCATAATTATGTCAAATTGGATTCTACTGTCATGTATAACTAAAAGGAACCAACAAATAAATGAATGAACAATTAAATAAGAAAAAATAAAAAGAAAACTCAATGTCCTTCTGACAAGAAAAAACACCATCCAAGTGGGGGACCTAGCAATTGCTGAGTGTTAAAGAACAACTGTGACATGGTGAGGACCCTCATTGTCACTCCTATTAAATGAGCCCTGTATTGTTTTCAAACAGACCCTCCAACCCTAGTCTGATGTTTGGGCTTTGTGATGCTGTGTCTCTGAAATGACCACCCTGAAGCATGCTTTCAATGCAAAACGTGATTCTTTACAGGATTGTTGAAATAAAGCAGCCACCAATACCAAAAGTTTATAGCCCACAGTTGGCAGAACTGATAAGAACAATGCTGTGCAAAGGCCTGAAGACAGAGCCTCTGTGAGGAGCATCCTGAGGCAGCTTTATACAAAACACCTAATCTCCTTGTTTTGGGGGGCCACAGAGACAAAAAACTGACAATCAAAATCCTCCAAAATCACAATAAAAGCTTCACTGGTTCATCCTCTTCTCCACTGCCATTATCAGAGGACCATGAAGGAATTGGGCTTTTAGGTTGAGCCCTGGACTTAGTGTCATTCTGCAGACTCTTTCTTCACTTGAGAAATATTGCATTTACCTTCTTGCTCATTAGAGGCATCTAAGTGCCTTGGTTGATTCTTCTGAACTAAGTCAATGCTCATTGAATCCCTCCTTGCTGCAGGTGAGATGTCAGTATTTACCTACTGAAGGTGGCTAGTAACTGCAGTATTGCTCATGTTTGGTTTGCCAGTATGGCCTTACCGATCAGCAGGTGATTTCAAGGGACCAAGGGCCATCAGTTTCCCCTGGGACAAATACTTATTTTAACTCATTATACATGTCTGGGAACCCTCAGCAGAATTTGTGTCTTCTGTATTTGTGAATTCACCTGCTTGCCAAAATTTGTTTGTGACCTCCCAAATCTACATTTTTGGCATTTTGTGGCCATTTGCACATATGTAGAGCAACAAAAATATTTCAGGTGTTCTATGTGTTCTGTAAACAAGTGACCTTTCTTTTTCCTCCCTAGTTCTGGGGATTGAACCCAGGGTGCTCTATCATTGATCTATACCCCTAGTCCTTTCTAGTCTTTAAGACGGGGTTTTGAGTTGCTGAGGGTGGACTCAAACCTGTGATACTCTGCCTCAGCCACCTGAGTCACTGGGATTATGGATGTGCACCACAGCACATATTTTTCATGATCTGTTTAGTGCCACATTTTTTGCTTTTTTAAAAAAAAAATCTTTGTGATTTCACTGTTTAAATGGCCCTCAACTGTAGGGCTGAAGTGCTGTCCAGTGTTCCTACGTAAGAAGACTTTGATGAGAAAATAAGTTTCCTTTAAGCCTTAGCTATGGTGCTGTTGGTTGTGAGTTCAATGTTAAAGGGTCAACTATTAATAAGATGCCTTTAAACAGAAATATGCGTAATACAAAGTTATCCATTGATCAGTAGACAAAAATGTGACCAGTGGCTCACAGGAACCTACCCTTTGTCTTCTTTGAAGCAATAGTTCAATATTTACTAATTTATTGAGTGTGGTGACTTTATAGAGTTCAACTGCTGCAGTGCAGACCTGAGTGTAGATGTAAAACATTCTGTTTGGTTACTTGCATTTTACTCAGTGATATATCATAAACATTTTCATAGGTTATTAAAAAATCCCCAGATTAATTTCTAAAACTCAATTCATGTGATAATTTACTATATGAAACTGGGGTAATGGATTTAAAATGTTTATTTCAGGTCAAAATCGTGAAGAAATTAATGAGACAAAATGTGGCTTCCTGTGTGTGAGACCAAGTGTCTAGGTTTCTTGAGTTGTGAAATGAAGGGAACCAGAGTTTTCACTTTTCATCCAGATGTTTGACAGGATGCTGATATTTGCCTCTACTTGGGGTCAAATACATGTGGTTACCAGAGTGACACCTTTTGTCAATTTATTTATATGGGAAGGAAAAGAAGTATAGAACATGGGGAGAGGATAGAGTCTACCCTCCCAAGTATTTTTTAATAAGTAATATGCAGGAAATGAGTTCCACAGAGTATGTGTAGGTGTTATTCCTAGGGCGGAGTTTGCATTTGCAATCACTGTGAGACTCAAGCACACAAAAAGTCTTAGTACTCTGTGTCCCCAAATCAAATTAAATCTGACTCTGAACACCCATGCATGTAAAAGGGAGGAAATTCAACATAATTATGTAAGGGGCATTTTCCTCCTAACCACTCACTATGGGAAGGTGGCAAGGAACTCACACATACCAGAACACTTAGGGAGGCCTGCCTGTGGTTGTTGAACATGAAATCCCACTGACAGGCTCAGTTTCAAAGCCAATGTGGTGCCTATGGTGGTGGCAGGGAGTAGCTGCTGGTTTCTTGCCAGACTTGCTCATTTAATTCTTTTTTTTTTTTTTTAATATTTATTTATTTGCTTTTAGTTGTACACAATGCGTTTTTACATGGTGCTGAGGTTCGAACCCGGGCCGTGCACATGCTAGGCGAGCGCTCTACCACTGAGCCACAACCCCAGCCCTTGCTCATTTAATTCTTGCCTGAGACTTAGCTTCAGGAGCACAAGGCTCAATCCTAAATGATCATGATCCCTTCACTGAGTGCCTGCCTCTTCTCAGGACAGAAACTCCCAACCACAGTATACTTCTTGTTTGGACTCTCTTTTCCCCAGGGCCTAATCTTCAGTCCTCTCCCCTTCAAGGTCTAAGACCCCATTCCACCTCTTGAACCAATTAATGTTTTAAATTAAAAAAACAAAACAAAATTGAACTTGACCTTAGACAGAAGGGAAGTCTCAAGCCTGCAAAACAAAGACCTAGGATGGGAGTGCACAGGAACAAGTCTCTTTTATTTGACTCTTACATAAACACAAAAACACACACCCCATTCTCTTAATAAATGATCTCACCATTCTTCACAAAATAGGTGAGGGAAACTCAAGTCAAAACAGTTTTGTGAGAGTGGATTTACTTACTTTTCAGAGCCTTTACAGTGCTTGTATGCACTGTGAATCTCCAAGAGGGCTTGATCTTGAACTGAATCACAGAAAGTTTTAGAAGTAGAGCACCTCTGGAGATTGGTACTTGGATACTCAATAATTCTAAAGGGCCTGGTGATTGTTTTCGTTGACTTGGACATATTTTCCCAGCAGATTCAATAATTTATTACAGATTTGCTTTGTAGATTTATTTGAGAAGAATGCCACCCTCTTTGGTGTGCTCTGTTAGTCTCCATTCAGGAAGCCTGGGCCATTCTGTGGTTCTAGGTTCCAGGTAAAGCTTACAAGGGTTGAAGTTCTGGGGACATACTTAAAGCTTAGGGTTAATGGACTGGGAAAGTATTCTACTTGTATAACATTAGCCTTGAGTCACAGTGTCCCCTGTGACCTTCTGGTCTGCTCTTCAGGACCTCTGGGAATTTAGAGATTCCCCTTGTGAGATGGTTGATGCAAATATCATTCATTTCTCTTCAGAACCTTCCTTGACCAGAGCACAGTGGTGCTGCCCTTTGCAGTGAATGGGTAAGGGCAGTGCTCCCAGGCAGTTTCAGACAGGCATGTGACTTCTGCTTGGGAAATGGGAGGCATTGGATGCATCAGGGAATCCACATATTCTCATCTACCACACCTAAGGCAGATAGTGCATGGTCCGAGGATACACCTTATTTATGTAATTCAGTAATCCATAGCCTTAGACTGTAGAGAAAAGAATTCTAATGTCCCAAGGACACTTCCACTGGCATCTCCAGTGTTAGCTGTGTGAACAGCCTCCCACCCCCCGCCATCCCCTGGTAGCTGCAGACTCTGCTACCCATACCAGAGATCTGAACCTGCATCTCATTCCAATGACTGGGTTGCAAGTGTGCCATGTCCTTCCCAAGAGGTTCTGAGGGACTTCCACTTGTGGGTATATGGAGCTAATGCATACCCACCCTTGATGAAGTGTGTTTGCATCTTTGAAATGTAGGATGTAATTAATTCCAGTGCCCCTCCTGTGAACTGCCTGCTCCCCTACTTCACATTCAGCAGCTTTGCTTTCATGGGTTATTGTGCCCCTAGACATGAGGAAATGCATGTATTTTTGATCATTTGAAGAGTGTAAGTAATGCTTGGCACTTACTTTGTGCTATATCTGCTCCAATCCCCCATTTCACTTTATTTCCTCTTATGCAGCATGAAATGGTTGTATTACAGCTATCATCATGCATATCCTCTGCAGTTTATAAGACAGTTGCTGCTGCATGCTCTACCTACAGATTATTTTGAGAGATTAAAATAAACTTTCGTTGTCCTTGTCTGTAAAAAAAACTTACCATAAACTGAACAAAATGCAAGCAAAAATTCATCTCGATGGGACATCTCAACTTCCCTCTCTCTGTATTTTTATGTACGTTCATCTTTGAAACTTCTTACTGTGCAGGTCTTCAACATTCTTACTGGGAACATACTTTCCGAAACCAACTTTCAGACTCACATTTCCCTTTTTTGCAACACACCACTTAACATATTGTGTCAACATGTAAATTTGGCGGGGAGGGTGTCTGACAAGACTATAAAATATATACTTGTGTCAGTGACCATCCAGGGGTCTCTAGGAGGCTTGGTGTGAGATCTCAGTATTTGGTGAGTAGCAGATATGGCTCTATATTTGATTCTAGAACCCTGAGACTGGGACTCAATTCTGCTAATTAGAGGCTTAATGACCTTGGGCCAGCATGCTCTGTGGCTCTGAATTTCTGGAATCCCACATAGCTCATGGTGTTCAGACCTGACAGCTGCCTAATTACTGCTGTTGAAAGTCTGTTGAAACAAATTCCTCCCCATGGCTGTTAAAAGATAAACTGAGGCACATTATAATTTTAAAGAGTTTATTTGAGCAAACAGTGATTCATGATTAGGGAAATACTGGATCTCAAGCAGTTTGGGGGCTCTGGTGAAGGGGCATGAGGGAAAGACCAGTACAGGGTAAATGTAGAAATAAAGTAAAGAAAATATTTGATTGGTTAATGTTGTTATGGTCTGCTAGGTATTAGGTGACCGCCAAATGCTCATGTGTGAGATAATGCAATGCATTTAAAGGTGAAATGATTGGGTTATGAGAGCATTATTCTAAGCAGTGCACTAATTCCCTGATAGGGATTATCTGGGTGCTGACTGTAGGCTGGAGAAGGTGCGTCATTGGGGGCATGCATGCCTTTGGGGTGTATATTTTGTCTTTGTGGAACAGAGCTCTCACTCTTCTTCTTAGTGCCATGTTCCCAGTTGCTTTCCTCCTCCACACCTTTCCACCATGATGTTCTGCCTCACCTCAGGCCCTGAGGAAGAGTCAGCCAAGTATGGACTGAGACCTCTGAAATCGGGAGCCCCCCAAATAAGCTTTTCCTCCTCTAATTGTTCTTGTCAGGTCTTTTGGTCACAGTGGTGAAAAACTGACTAAACATACATAGAACATTAACCTTATTTAGGTAATCTGAGTGGAAAGTCCCTAGTTAGAGGATTGGTTGGTAGTTTCTGATTGGTTAAGCCTAAGTTTAATCTTACCCTCTGCTCTGATTGGGTCTTGGAAGCCACTGGAATTGCAGAGTTCTCCCAATTAAAAACAGTTGTGTGTCACTTAATGACAAAGTTATGTTCTGGGAAATGCCTAACACCTTTTCTCTGTGTGGAAGAGTGCGCTCACGCACACCTCCATGGGCTAGCCCAATTGCCTGGTGTGGCCTACATGAGATATGGGAGGCTGCTGCTGTCTTAACATGGCATATTGCTTTATAATAAACATTTTTAAATAAGTAGAAGGAGTATACTCTACAATAATGATGACAATGATTGCATGGTAAATATATAAACCAGCAATGTCATCTATTGTTATTATCAAGTATCATGTACTGTATACAACTGTGTGCAACATATTTTTACTGGACACAATAGGTTTCTTTACACCTGAGACACACAAACAGGTCTGCAGTGAGGTGCTGTGACATGAGGGTGGCTGCAACATCAGGAGATGTTAGGGATTTTTCAGCTTCGTTTTAATCTCAGGGGACAGTGCTTGTGGTCTATCATTAACCAAAATGTCATTATGTGGCCCAGGATGGTATTTAATGCTGTCAGAGGCTGTTGGCTGCTTTTCCTGGATGCTGAGAGGCTTGTGTAAGGCAAAGACCCTTCTAGGCTGTGGCCCTCAGCCTCTCCTTTTTGAGTCAAAGGAGTTAAGGAAGTAGAAAAGCAACAGATCTGCAAATGGTGTGGTAGACCTTTGTTTAGCTGTGGTCTTGTCTCCATGTGTAGAGGGCCTTATCTTCCCATTCTTGGTGCCTGGTGCCTTGGTGCCCTCAAAGACATGGACAGAAAGGGAGACAGGATGGGGTCTTCAGTGGCTTCTGGACCTGATCTGGTAGGGTGTGGGGTGAGGGGGTGAAAGCACAACAAGTCTTTACTGGCCCTTTATATAAAAAGCACAACATCATCCCAGGGGAATTTGTCAAGACTAGGTGTTTAGACCTGACTAGCTATGAATTGAGAAAATACCTTTTGAGCCTTAATTTCCCATATTTTAAATGGAAATGGCCATATCTATCCAGCATGCTTGTTCTTAGAATTAAAGTACGTGCCGATGATGTTAAAAGCCATTTTTGTGAACTTTAGAATGAGAACTTTTAACCTGATTGGTTTATCCTCCACATTATCATCACCATGGACAGGCTGTGCTAGAGAATTAGACCTACATTTTGTTTATCTGGAGGAGAACCACAGTGATGTATGGGACAAGAGAACCAGGTTGTGAGAATTGCCCTTTGAAAAAAAGCTGCCTGTAGCTGACTAAACCCCATGCAAGAAAATAAAGTTCAGGATGCTGTTCAGCCAGGCATAACCTCTGGGGTCTCCCTTCCTGGCAGAGAGGTAGTGGGTGAAATCTCTACAGGGTCTAGGGAGGCTTCTTTTGAATCAATGTTCTGGACACTAGGAGGAAGTAGCCTTCCACACCTGTGCAAATCAGCGGACCTCTGTGTTATTAACTTTAGCCAAGTCATCCCTCCACCTGGGACCTATATTCTTATCTCCATGTAAAGAGAAATGGAGGGCTTCCAGTGCCTGCAAAATGGTTCCGTAAACTATGAAATCAAATTATAGCTGATATCAGAAAGTGACACAAAATAGGAAAACATGATAAATTAAGTTGCACAGTATAGATTTCATCAGACTCAATCAGAGGTAAGCAATACCTGTTTCTCTTAGAGAAACCATGCTTAAACTAAAATGAATGCTTGCTAGGGTGTGTGGTTTCTTGTCGGCACACTCTGATGTGTGAGGTACGAGAGGCCACGGGGTGAGCATCAGAATGGAAATGATAATTATTTTTTATAGCAATGTCTTCTCGAGCTTCAAAGAAAGAGGCCTCTCTCCTTGCACATGCAAACATCAATTTGGGAGCTGAGGAAGGTAATTTTCACATGCAAAATGCATATGAGTTGAAATGAGCAGAGGCAATGAGCAGACTGTTAAAGAGACACATTCCTCTTTCTCTTCTAGTGTGAAGGAGCAGGGGCTTGAGAGAAGCAGCTGTTTCCTGAAGGAGGAGGAAAGGTAGTAACCTTGTAAGCTTTTTTTTTTAATTTTTATTTTTTTTAAATTCTCTTCCTTTGAACCTATATTTGATTCCATGGAAATCTGCAACAAATGTTTTGTTAGTCATTTATTTTGGCAGAAAATAGGAGCATACTGCTCTGATAGAGGGAACATGTGGGCCTGGAGTCCAATTTGGTTGCAGATCCTTACACTTCTGCCCACTGGCCGCGGAACCTCAGCACAGGCACAGGGGTGTAGATTCTGAGAACCGACTTTGCTAGTCACAGGATACTGTCTGGGTCAATGGGAGTACATTGTGAAATCCCCAGGGGCATGAGCCACTAGCCACAAACCAAGGGAGAAGTAACAAATACCCCTACATTTTTTAAAATAGCAATTTCTATGCCAATTCCTCATTCAACTGTCCCTTTTAGGGTTATCTCTTCTAAAACACAGAGCTGTTTGCTTCACAGTACTATAGAGCCCTTTCTAGCACAGAGCTATTCTTACATGCCATCTTTGGGACTTTTCCCTAGGGTTCCTAGGTCCTATGTGCTCGATTTAACCCTTGATTATCTTTTCTCTTGCCTGTGCTGCTTAGAGAACAAAGGAAGTTCTGCTTCTTGTGCCTGCTTCTCTGTCTCTGGACTAGCTTCATGGAAATCCTTATGTTTCAGGTCTAGACTCTGCTATT
This sequence comes from Tamias sibiricus, assembly GCA_025594165.1. Lineage (NCBI taxonomy): Eukaryota > Metazoa > Chordata > Mammalia > Rodentia > Sciuridae > Tamias > Tamias sibiricus. The sequence continues at coordinate 143,024,592 of CM046659.1, forward strand.
TCTCAATCTCTCTCCAGTCCTCTTTGGAAAGCAAATGCCAAGTAGCACCACAGGAAGTTTCTTTTTTTTTTTTTTTTTAATTCAAAGGAAAAATAATTTTATTTTGACTAGTGTTTATGTTTGAGAACAATATTTACTGTAATGTTACACAGTTTTCTTTTTAAAAATCTGTCTTTGTTGTGCACAGTTCCTCCTTGGGAGCTGTGAGCGTAGTTATTTACTGGACTAGAGGAGGAATGGGAAAGGTAAGAAGAAATTATCACCTCACCATAACTGGGTAAAGAGTCACTACACATATAACAAAAATAAATGATATTGCTCTCTCTTGGTCTGGAAGTTTGAAGCATTCCCCTTCCCCTTACTTCACTCCCTACTCTGTGATTCTTTTAATCTGTAAAGAAAGAACAAGTAATCTTTGCATCCTTTTTTGACCCTCTGAACACCCTACTCTGGGGAGCAGCAACTTGGCCTTTTCAAAAGTTTTTGTGTTGCCATTTTGTTTGGATTAATGCAGAAAGGAGTTTATATGCTCACTATAATAAGATGTCATGGTAATTTTTGGAAGGGCTATTAAGAAATAGACCTTTGCAACATTTCCCACATCTGCTTGTGGTTAGCTTAAAAATAACCAAGAGGTTTTCTCTAGAATATTGAAAACTCTGTCTACATCAGAAAGAACAGAAATTGAGAAAAGTTTGTCTCGTCTCTCTTCAGGGCCAGAAAAGCCTCTAACTTTTTGCCTTTGTCACCCACGACTACTAAAGTAATCACCAACTGCCATATCCTTAGCATTGGTGGAGGTAAGTTGAAGCTATTTTTTTCTTGCTGTATAGAAATAAACAATGGATTCCTTTTTTGCCTGCAAAGTTCTTCCAAACTATGACTCTCTGTAATAACACCTAAAGCTGGGAAAAGACAGGCTGCTGCTTTGCTTTGCTACTCAGAATTTGTCCCAGGGAGTCAAATGACCTATACCTGACCTCAGAGGAGTTGCTGAAATCGTCATTGAGGTTTTGGTCACTTCATAGACGTGTGGTGGTGAAAGTTTCCTGCCCCATATGATGATAGAATACTGGCTACCTATTGGGTCACTTGGCTTCTAGTTTAGGTTCCAGTAAGGAATAGCTGTGTAACTGAGATAAACCCATTTTTTTTTCTTACATAAGACAGAGTGAGTTTGCATAGATATCAAAAGTCCTTCAGGTTTCCCTTTCAATGATTTTTCAATCTAAAGAACATGGCACAGGTAAAGATAGAATGGATGTCTTGTTCTTATTTCTCCAGTAGCTATACTACATATCTTGGATGTTATATGTAAAATAAACATAAGATGATTCTAAAGGAGGAAAAAAAGATAGAAGAACTAAGAATGTTAGCGCTTGAAAAATAATATAATGGTGAGTTCCCTGGATTTTCTTTTTGCATTAGGTATTAGGTACTTGGAGCTGAAGAAATCAATAACCTGGAAATATAAGTTGGCACAGACAACCCCCCCCCCATCCATTCGTTTTCAGCCAGAGGACCAGAAACAACGCAACTAACAAGACAGAAAGCTCTTAGATGATGACACTCTACTCTGACCACAAATCACAGAATAAATTATGGCTTCACTTTTAAATCATATCAGAAAACCCTAGGTGAGGAGCTTAGACTTGTCATCATCATGGCACTATAATAAGATAATGCAAGAGCCACTCGATGATAGTGTCAGAAAAAGCCAAATAGAGAGCCAGGACTTTCATCCCCACTGGTAATTGGCTCCCACACAACCCCAGTATCTATGAAGACTATGAGGGAGGTAGAAATTCCCACTCCACCCAGGGCTAGTAAGGATCCCTTTCTACCTGGAATGTCATGGAGATCAAATGGAGAACCTGTACTTTTACTCCCCACTGGCAGTAGCAAGGTGGCACCAATTCTTTCCTGAACACAGTGCTGTCAAAGAAACTCAGTTAAAATAGAAGACTGAAATAAATCCCAGCATCTCAGAACATAAACAAAATTCCTAGGTTTCAAGAGAAAACCACATACCATCCCAAGAACCAGAAGCATTTTAAACCAAATGAAAAAAGACAATCAACAGATATCATGAATGAATTATCTGACAATGATTTTTAAGTAGCCTTGATTTCAATGAGAAATTGTGAACCTGCTTATAAAAAATGGAAAAAAGCCGGGAGCGGTGGCGCAGCCTGTAATCCCAGCACTTTGGGAGGCTGAGGCAGGAGGATTCAAGTTCAAAGCCAGCCTCAGCAATGGTGAGGCACTTAGCAACTCAGTGAAACTCTGGCTCTAATAAAATACAAAAAAGGGCTGGGGATATGACCCAGTGGACGAGTGCCCCTGAGTTCAATCCCCGGTACCACAAAAAAAAAAAAAAAAAAAAAAAGGAAAAAAAGTAGAAAGGCTTGGTGAAGAAAAAGAAGAGAAAGTAGAACCAAATGGAAATTATAGCAATGAAAAATGCAATAACGGATAGAGTCTGGGATGCGTGGGAAGATGGTGGACAGGAGGGAGGTGCTCTCTGGACATAGTTACTAAAAGACGCTTAGTGGGAAGTTTGAGCGCGTTACTAGCAATTCTCTTGCAACTGAAAGGGAGCTGAGACATTCGTGCACCTCGGGAAGGTGAAATACAGCGATCTCCGGACCGCGATGGGCAGGGGCAGAGTTGGAGTGGTCCACAGTTTGAAACAGCACTGTCAGCAGCTGCTGGCAGCCGCCTATTAGATAACATTGTCATAGGGGGACGATCCATACAGCGGCTTTGAAACCGATCAGCGAGGAAGGATAGAAAGGAGCCTAGAAGCGCGAGCGTTGTCCACATAGAGCTCTTTCACACAATTTGCCAAGCCAATCCTGCATGCTCTGGAGTGACACAAAGTTCTGCGGAACTGCTGTTGAGCGGGGAGGAGAGCACCACCATCTTTGAGGAAAACAGTAGCTGACCTGGACAAAGGAACAGGGCAGAAAGGAAGAACAGCTGCAGACATCCAGGGAGCCGCCAACTCTCTGAGAACAGTGCACACCTGGGTGAGGCTCTGGCAACCAGCAGGGAGGGTGTGTCTGAGGCCCGCGCATTGGCCCCAAAAAACTACAACTGTGCGTGGGGAAAGGGTGCCTTCTGGAGGGTCCCTTTCCCACGCCATTCATCTGCTGACACACAACCCCCCTGAGCCACTCTTCAGCTGTGCCATTCTGCCACTGGCCAAAGGTGCAGCCTTGACTCTACTAACAGGATTGCTGACTGTCTGGACGTGATCCGATACTATTGGCTTAAACTGAAAGGGAAAAAAGGAGGGCTTCCGAGGGTCCGTTTTGTTTGAGACTTGTTCCTGGGCTCGACTATTTTTTGTTAGTTTGTTTGTTTTGCAGGGTTTTTTTTTTGGGGGGGGGGGTTGTTTTGCTTTGTTTTTTGCATTGATTGTCAGTGTGTTTGTTTGTTTACTTCTGCTCCTCTTTTCTTTCTTTCTTTTCTTCCTTCTCACTTTTGCATCTTTTCTTCTTCCTTCATCTTTCCTATTTACACCCTGCCAGTGCATACTCAACAGAGGCAAAAATGAGTTATAAGCAGAATTTGGGATTTCTAGAATGGGCGCAATTGAACTATATAGCAAAGAGGTGTTATATATAGTTTTACTCTCTATTTTCTTGACTCTCTCTCTCCTCTCTCTTACACCAATTCCTACTCTTTTGTCATTTTTTTTTCTTTTCCATCTTTCTTTATTTCTTCTCTCAATGGCTGCATAAGTTAGGTTTATATATAAATTGGTCTTTCCATCTAATTGTTCACTCCATTCTCTTTCCTCTCTCGTCTACTGATACTAAACCACTTCCACTAAACCACTTCCATAGAACTCTCTTTTCATACTTTCTAAGAAAGAACAATTCAAGACACTCACTTCCTTCTTCCTAAACCTATCACCTCTGTGTCCAATACTTGAAGCTATAAAACCCCATCAGAAGCGTACAGAGTAAATTGGAAACAATATCTGGGTTAACTAAATCTGTACATTGTGATCAAACTTGGATTTTCTGAATAGAAAGTGTTAGATTTTAAAGTGTAAAGGAATTATAAGGGGATCTGATAGCATTGTACTACAGGAGCAACATAAGGCTTTAAGGTAAAGTTGAAATAGACAAGGTCCCACAGTGCAGGAAGAAAAGATACACAAGCAACATGAAGAAACAAGGGAAGAAAGTGACACAAACAAATCAATATACCTCATCAGTAGATTCAATGGCAAGCACAGTTGGTGAAATGCCAGAGATGGAATTTAGAAATTACATATTCCAAATGTTTATGGAACTTAAGAATGAACTAAAAAATGAGATGAGGGAGCAAATACAGGTGGCAAAAGATCATTTTGACAAAGAACTCCAAAAACAAATACAGGAAGAAAAAGATTACTTCAATAGGGAAATAGAGGCTCTAAAGAGAAACCAAACAGAAATTCCGGAAATGAAAGAAGCAATAAACCAAAATAAAAGTTCAATTGAAAGCATCACCAACAGAGTAGACCACTTGGAAGAAAGAACCTCAGACAATGAAGACAAAATATATATCCTAGAGAAAAATTTAGATTACACAGCAAAACTCATAGGAAATCAAGAACATAACATCCAAGAATTATGGGACAACATAAAAAGACCAAACTTAAGAATGATTGGTGTAGAGGAAGGGGCAGAGTTTTAAGCCAAAGGAATGAGTAATTTATTTTACAAAATAATTAGAGAAAATTTTCCAAACTTGAGGAATGAATGCGAAAACCAAGTTCAAGAGGCTTACTGAACACCAAACAAACAAAACCACAACAGATCCACACCAAGACACATTATAATGAAAATGCCTAATATACTGAGCAAGGAGAGAATACTAAAAGCCACAAGAGAAAGGAAGCAGGTTACATATAGGGGGAAACCAATCAGACTATGTTCAGATTTTTCAACCCAGACCTAAAAAGCAAGAAGATCCTGGAATAGCATATTTCAAGCTCTGAAAGAAAAGGGATGTCAACCAAGAATCTTATATCCAGCAAAATTGAGCTTTAGATTCAAAGATGAAATAAAAAACCTTCCACGACAAGCAAAAGTTAAAGATTTCACAACTCTAAAGCCAGCACTTCTGAACATCCTGGGCAACATTTTTCATGAAGAAGAAGAGAACAATAACAATGAAAATCAACAAAGGGAAATATTAAACTAAGGGAAATACCAACCAGAAGAGAAACCAAATCAAGCTAAAGACCATAATTCAAATAAAAATAGATAAAAATAAAAATCACATCTCAATAGTAACCTAGAATGTTAATGGCCTAAACTCGCCATTCAAAAGACATAGATTATCAGAATGGATTAAAAGAAATGACCCAACAATTTACTGTCTCCAAGAAACATACCTCGTAGAAAAAGACATCAACAGACTGAAAGTGAAAGGCTGGGAAAAGTCTTATCTCTCACATGGCCTGGGAAGCAAGCAGGGGTTGCCATTCTCATATCAAATAAGGTAGACTTCAAACCAAAACTAATCAAGAGGGACAAAGATGGATATTTCTTACTACTTAAGGGAACCATTCATCAACAGGATATAACAATCATAAATCTATATGCCCCAAATAATGGAGCACCTACATTCATCAAACAAACTCTTCTCAAGTTCAAGAGTAAAATAGACCACAACACAGTTATTCTAGGGGACTTCAACACACCTCTCTCACCAATGGGTAGATCATCCTAGCAAAAGCTAAACAAAGCAAATTTAAGCCTCCTTAAAACAATTAATAATTTAGACCTAACGGACATATATAGAATATTTTATCCCTCAGTAAACGAATACACTTTTTTCTCAGCAGCACATGGCTCCTTCTCCAAAATAGACCATATATTATGTTATAAGGAAACTCTCAGCAAATATGAAAAAATAGAGATACTACCCTACATTCTATCAGACCATAAAGGGATGAAATTGGAAATCAATGACAAAACAAGGAATAAGAAAAACTACTCCAACAACTGGAAGCTAAACAACATGCTACTGAATGAACAAGGGGTTGAAGAAGACATCAAAGAGGAGATTTAAAAAGTCCTAGAGGTAAATGAGAACACAGATACATCATATAGAAATATCTGGGACACTATGAAGGCAGTAGTAAGAGGAAAATTCATTGCACTGAGTTCATTCCTTAAAAGAAAACAAAAACCCAACAAATAAATGACTTAACATCACACCTCAAAGCACTAGAAAAAGAAGAACAGACCAACACCAAGAGCAGTAGAAGACAGGAAATAATTAAAATCAGAGCAGAAATTAATGAAATTGAGACTAAGGAAACCATTCAAAAATTGACAAAACTAAAAGTTGGTTCTTTGAAAAAATAAACAAAATTGACAGACCCTTAGCAATGCTAACAAAAAGAAGAAGTGAAAAAAACTCAAATTACTAACATTCGTGATAAAAAAGGGAATATCACAACAAACACCTCAGATATACAGAAGATCATTGGAAATTACTTTGAAAACTTGTATTCTAATAAAATAGAAAATATTGAAAACATTGACAGATTTCTAGAGTCGTATGATTTACCTAAACTGGAAATGGAGGCTATACACAACTTAAACAGATCGATTACAAACGAAGAAATAGAAGACATCATGAAAAAGCTACCAACAAGGAAAAGTCCAGGACCTGATGGGTTTATAGCCGAGTTCTACAAGACTTTCAAAGAAGAACTAATATGAATGCTCTTCAAATTATTTCAGGAAATAGAAAAAGAGGGAGCTTTTCCAGACTCTTTCTATGAGGCCAATATTACATTAATTCCAAAGCCACGCAAAGACACATCCAAAAAAGAAAACTTCAGGCCAATATCTTTAATGAACATAGATGCAAAATTCCTCAACAAAATCCTGGCAAATTGATACAAAAACATATCAAAAAGATAGTGCACCATGATCAAGTGGGGTTTATTCCAGGGATGCAAGGCTGGTTCAACATTTGGAAATCAATAAACATAATACATCACATCAATAGACTTAAAGATAAAAATCATATGATCATCTCAATAGACACATAAAAAACATTTGACAAAATACAACACCCCTTTATGTTCAAAACACTGGAAAAACTAGGAATATCAGGAACATATCTCAACATTATAAAAGCTATTTATGCAAGGCCCCGAGCTAACATTATCTTAAATGGAGAAAAATTGAAAGCATTTCCTCTAAAAACTGGAACAAGACACAGATGCCCCCTTTCACCACTGCTATTTAACATAGTACTGGAAACTCTGGCCAGAGCAATTAGACAGACAAAAGAAATTAAAGGGATCCAGATAGGAAAAGAAGAGCTCAAATTAGCACAATTTGCTGATGACATGATAATATACCTAGAAGACCCAAAAACTCTACCAGAAAACTTTTACAACTAGTAAATGATTTTGGCAAAGTTGCAGGATACAAAATCAATACACATAAGTCAAAGGCATTTTTTGTACATCAGCTACAAAGCCTCTGAAAGGGAAATGATGAAAAGTACCCCATTTACAATAGCATCAAAAAAAAAAAAAAAAAAAAAAAAAAAAAAAAAAAAAGACCTGGGAATCAACTTAATGAAAGAGGTGAAAGACCTCTATAATGAAAATTATAGAACACTAAAGAAAGAAATCATAGAAGAACTCAGAAGATGGAAAGACCTACCTTGTTCTTGGATAGGTAGAATTAATATTGTCAAAATGTCCACACTACCAAAAGCATTATGCAGATTTAATGCAATTCCAATCAAAATCCCAATGTCAAAGAAATAGAAAAAGCAGACATGAAATTTATCTGGAAAAATAAGAGACCCAGAATAGCCAAAGCAATCCTGAGCAAGAAAAGTGAAGCAGGTGGCATCACCATACCAGACTTTAAATTATACTATAGAGCAGTAGTATCAAAAACAGCATGGTATTGGCACCAAAACAGACTGATGGACCAATGGTACAGAATTGAGGACACAGAGACTAATACACACAATTTCAGCTATCTTATATTAGACAAAGGCGCCAAAAATGTACAGTAGAGAAAGGATAGCCTCTTCAACAAATGGTGCTGGGAAAACTGGAAATTCATATGCAACAAATTGAAATTAAACCCTTATCTCTCACCATGCACAAAACTCAATTCAAAGTGGATCAAGGCTCTAGGAATTAGACCAGAGACAATACACCTAATAGAAGAAAAAGTAAGCTCCAATTTCCAACATGTTGGATTAGGCCCCAAGTTCCTTAATAAGAATCCTGTAGCAAAAGAATTACTACCAAGAATTAATGAATGGGATAGATTTAAACTAAAAAGCTTCTTCTCAACAAAAGAAACAATCAGTGAGGTGAATAGAGAGCCAACTAATTGGGAACGAATATTTAATACATGCACACCAGATAGAGCACTAATTTCTAGAATATATAAAGAACTCAAAAAACTTAACACCAAAAAAACAAATAACCCAATCAATAAATGGGCTAAGGAATTGAAAAGACACCTCTCAGAAGAAGATACACGATTAATCAACAAATACATGAAAAAATGCTCAACATCGCTGGCAATTAGAGAAATGAAAATCAAAACTACTCTAAGATTTCATTTCACTCCAGTCAGAATGGCAGCTATCAAGAACACAAGCAACAATGAATGTTGGAGAGGATGTGGGGAAAAAGGCACACTCATACATTGCTGGTGGGACTGCAAAATGGTGCAACCGTTATGGAAAGCAGTATGGAGATTTCTTGGAAAACTGGGAATGGAACCATCCTATGACCCAGCCATCCCACTCCTGGGTCTATTCTCAAAGGACTTAAAAACAGCATATTACAGTGACACAGCTATCTCAATGTTTGTAGCTGTGCAATTCACAATAGTTAGGTTGTGGAACCAACCTAGATGTCCCTCAGTAAATGAGTGGATTAAGAAAATGTGGTATTTACGCACAATGGAATTTTACTCAGCAATAAAAGAAAACAAATTAATGGCATTCTCAGGTGAATGGATGAAGTTGGAGAATATAAGGCTAAGTGAAGTTAGTCAGTCTCAAAAATCCAAGTACCAAGTGTTTTCTCTGATATAAGGAGGCTAGTTCACGGTATTGTTGGATGGGGGTACATAGGAGGATTAAAGGAACACTATAATGGTAAAAGGGAAGGGAGGGGAAGGGAGAGAGCAAGGCGGAGGGAGGGGGAAAGAAGAAAAAAAGAAAAAAAAAAAGAAAAGTTGGTTGAATGAAACAGATATCATTATCCTAAATGCATGATCGAAGACCTGAATTGTACGAATATACTTTGTATACAAACAGTTGTATGTAAAATGATGCTATATACGGGCACTATGAATTGTAATTATTATAAATTAAAAGAATAAATTTAAAAAAATGCAATAACTGAAAATGTTTTAGTCATCTTTTTTATTGCTGCGACCAAAAGACACGCCCAGAACAATTTTAGAGGATGAAAATTTTTTTTGGTGTTCACAATTTCAGAGGTCTCTGTCAATAGATGGCTGACTTCATTGTTCTATGCCCAAGGTATGGCTGAACATCAGGGAAGAAGGCATCACAGAGGAACCTCAGGACATGGAAATCAGTAAGCAGAGAGAGAGAGAGAGAAGAGAGCTCCTCTCACCAGAGACAAAGTATATATCCCAAAGGCACACCTCCAGTAACCTACCTCTTCCAGCCACACCTTACCTGCCTACAGTTACCACCTAGTTAATCCATTCACTGATTAGGTTAAGCTTCTTACAACCCAATCATTTCACCTCTAACCTTTCTTGCATTGGCTTACTCATGAGATTTTGGGGGATACCACATATCTAGACCATAGCATGAAATAAAAATCTCGGTTGATGGACTCAATAGCAGAGTGGAGGGGACAGAGAAATCTCTGAAGTGAAACATACAATAATCAAAATTATCCAATTTGAACAGGAGAGAAAAAAGTGACTAAAAAAATAAACAGAGACTCTGGGACCTGTGGGATTTAAGCAAAAGATCAAATATTTGTATTATGAAAGTCCAGGAAAGAAGAAAGAAAGGTGAACCTGAAAAAGTACTCTAAGAGACAATGTCTGAAAACTCTTTGAATTTGGCAACAGGCATAAATCTAGAGATCCAAAAGCTAAAACAAACAAACAAAAATGCAAAAGAACATGACAACCTCCTCTGATATATCCACAAGATGAATAATGATTGATTTTCTGAAAACTAAAGCCAAAGAAACATCTTGAAAGCAGTCACAGAAAAACACTATCTTACATAGAGTAGAAGTGTAATTAGAATGACAATGAATTTTCTCATCAGAAGCCATGGAAGCCACAAGTAAGTGTCAGGATATATTTCAGATGCTGAAAGAAAAGAATTTTCAACCTGAGGTCTTATACCCTGTTGAGCTATATTTCAGGAATGAGGGGAAAATCAAGACAGCCTGAGAATAAGAAAACAAAGAGAACTTATCATTAGCATACTTACTGTAAATGAATGGCTAAAATAAGTTCTCTAAACAGAATGGAAATGAAGGAACCTTGAAACATCAGGAAGGGGGAAGAAATGCAATAAGCAAACATATGGAAAAACACCATAAGCTTTCTCTCTTTTGAGTTTTCTAAGTTGTGTTTAATGGTTGAAACAAAAATCATATCTTGTGGGCTGGGGTTGTAGCTCAGTGCTAGATACCTTGCTTAGCAAGTGTGAGGCCCTGGGTTTGATTCTCAGCACCACATAAAAATAAGTAAATAAAATAAAGGTATTTTGTCCATCTACAACTAAAAAAGAAAAGATAGAGTTTGGCAAAAAAGACAGAGATTGGCAGAAAGCATTTGAAAACACAACCCAAATATATGCTATGTATAAAAAATTCATTTAAAATATAATGACATATGAAAACTGAAAGTAAAAAAAATGGAAAAACATATCATATAAACAGTAAAAGGAAGAAAGAAATGGATATACCAAAAGGAGCAGACAAAGATAAAAGAAAATGACCAGAGGTAGAGAGGAATATTATGGAATGGCAAGAAAGCCAAGTCACTAAGAATACATGGTATTCTAGTCATGTATGCATCAAACAACAGAACTAAAAAAATATGTGAAACAAAAGCTAATGAAGAAGGCAACACGTCTTTTTCAAGAGTCCTAAAAACTTGTTTCAAGTTTGAACATATCCTGGGCCATAAAACCCCAATAAAATTTAAAAGATTTGAAATTATACAATGTGTATTTTCTGATCACTGTGAAATCAAACTAGAAACTTATAGTAGAAATATAAGAGAAAAATAGCCAAAATGATTGGATGCTAAACAACACACTTCCAAGTAATGCAATGGTCAGTGAGAAAGTCTCAAGGGAATTAAAAAAAATACATTGAATGGAAGAAAAATGAAAATACAGCACATCAAAATTTGTGCAATCTAAAAAAGCAGGGCAGTAAGAAAAATTTATAGCACTAACCAAATGCATACATTCCAAAATAGGAAGTTTTGAATGAAATAAATGATGCTCCCAGCTAGGGAAAATAGAAAAGGAAGAACAAATAAACCCAAAGCAATCAGAAGGAAAAAATGTTATAGCAAATATGACAATGAGAGGAATAGAAGTTAATAAAATTGAAAACAGGAAAATGATAGAGAAATTCAATAAAACAAAGAGTAAGTTCTTTGAAAAGTTCACTAAAATTGAGAGACTGATAAAGATGAAAAAGAGAAGGTGAGATTTGTCAAATTCAGAATTGAAATAGAGGATATTGCTATAGACCATGTAAAAGTTAAAAAATGATAGGAGAATACTATGGACAACTCTGTGCCTAAATTTGACAACTTAGGTGGAATGGATAATTTCTTAAAAAACAAAAACTACCACAGCTCATCCAATATTAAATAGACAAGTTAAATCATCCTGTATTTATTAAGGAATTGAATTGACCCTATATTTATTAAGGAATTGAATTGTCAATTTAATACTACCCTCCTCACATCTCTTGCCAAAGTTTCACTGAGGAATTTTACCAAACATTTACAGAAGTGACACCATTTCTACATGATCTCTTCCTAATCCATTTTACCAAACTAGTGCTACCCTGCTTCTAAATTATAGTAGCACTAGACAAAGTACCAATAAACACACAAACAAATGGACAACACACACAAAAACACAGCCACACAAACCAAACCTAAGAACTGCACATTATATCCCTCATGAATACAGATCCAAAAATCCTTACCAAAATATTACTAGTATTAAGTTAAACAATACATTCAGCAATATACTCATCCAAAAAGACATCAATGGCACATGAGCATATAAAAATATGTTAAAAAATTAACCATTAGGAAATTGAAAATCAAAACTATCAGGAGCTATCATGTCACTCCTATAACAATGGCTGAAATAAAAAATAGTGATGATGCCAAGTTCCGTAGATGATGTGAAGAAATTGGATCAGTGTTATATTATTGATGAAAATGCAAAATCACACAGATACCCTGGAAAACACTTTTGGCAGTTTCTTATAAAGTGCAATATGCACTTTATAAGTAGTTACCATATGACCCAGGGACTGTATTCCCGGGCTTTTTTTCCTAGAGAAATAAAGATGTATGTTTGCACAGAAACGTGCACATGAATATTTATAGAAGCTTTATTTGTAGTAGCCCCAAACTGGAAACAGTCCAGTTGCCTTCATTGTATGAATGGTTAAGCAAATTGTGGCAAATCCATACCACAGAATTTTAATAAAAAATAAAAAAGAATGAGTACAACTACCTGAAGGAATCTCTGAAGAATTATACTGAGTGAAATAAAAAGCTGACCCCAAAGATTTTTATGCTATATGATTCCCTTTCTATACATTCCTAAATAAAATTATAGAATATGGGAATATATTAATGGGTTAAGGATGGGTTGGGGTCTGAAAGGAAGTGGTGTAGTTACAGAAGGGCAACTTAGAGATGTCTGTGAAGGGGAAATGTTGTTTTGACTGTGTCACTGTCAATGTCCTGGTTATGATATATCTTTATAGTTTTATAAGATGTTACTATTGGGGGAAGTGGGAGAAGTGGTATTGTGTGTTTCTCTGTATTATTTCTTAGAAATGCACGAATGTATAAATATCTTCAGCTATTAAGCTTGATTATGAAGTTTTCTAAAAAACATAATAATCAATGATTATAAAATCAGTGAGTTCTGAAGTTCTATTATTTTGGTATCAAAATCCCTCAAGTTCCCACCAAGAAATTCTCCACCTCTGCAGCCTTGTGGGGCACCACCTCTTCCTCTTCCCTGCCTTTCTCCAACTCTGTAGTTTGCACTAGAATCTTCATTCCTTGCATATGCAATGCTTTCTTCTGCCAAGAGCCTGTTTCTCTCATCTTCCTTCCCTTCTTCATTTGATCAATTCCTACTTACTCTTTAGATCACCCCTACCAGATAAATTCCCCATCTTTTGGCATCTTGCTTGCATTTCCTACATAGCAGCTGTCATGCTCATTTCATTTAATTTCTGGTTTGATTTGCCTAAGATCTCCCTTCCTCCCTCCTTGATCTGTAAACTCAATGAATGTGGGAACCAGGTCGGCTTTGGATTGAATGGAAGGATGTGTTCATGAGAAGATTATTCACTTTCCATTCTTAAGCTAGCAAGATCCTCAGCAGTGTTCAAATCCCAGGCTGTCCCTCTTTCTCTGCGCAGTGTGACCTGCCATCCCAGGAAGAAATATACATTGCTTCTTTGACCTCTCTGTGGTCTCCTGTTGTTCCTGCCTAACAAGGGGGCACTGGGAAAGTGATCATCCTGGCCTGGTTGTATTAGAGACTGAGAGTGAGAACACATGGGGGCAGGGAGAGAAGTCCTGGGCAGGGAAAGGCTGATTCCAGCATGTGTGCATGCTAGCCTTCTCCAAGGTAAGGGGTTTTGCCCCACAGAAGCTGTTTATCTTGACGACTCTCCAGTGATTATTAAGTGTGGGATTTGTTACAGTTGAGCACTATGGTATATCTTGGGGGAAATGGAGGAATTGCACCTCCAAGACTGTAATCATGAAAGACTAAAATATCTAGTATCTACCCTTTCAATGCCATGCTGTTGGCCTCCAACCCAACCAGCCTTTGCCCTGTTTCTGGGTGGCTTTACATCCTGAGAGCAGGACCACAGCTGGTGGAAAGTGGGTAGACTGGATCAGGGTTATCCTAAAGTAGGAAGCGAGTGGGCCCCCTTGTGTCCCCACAGCCACCAGATAATTCAGCACCACAGCCCTGACCATCCTATCCTATTTGCCCTAGTAGAGTATAAACTCTCTGAAGAAAGAGGAACAGGATTTGTTTCATTTCCTACTGCATTCTTTCTGGCAAATTATGTACCCATGCATAGTAGGTACTCAATAAATGTTAGTTATGTGAAAAAAAAAATAAAAGAATTTTTACCATTTTTACCTGCTTTCCTTGTCAGGTCTTTGTACTTTGCCTGAATCCTGGATCTCTACTGTATCTGTCTCATTCATCTTCTATTCCCTCCCACATCTGACCTACCATGTCTGCATTACATCAACATTTAAGGTAAAAGTATCCTAACCAGCATTCCCTTCAGAGTAAAAAATGTCCAGTTTAGAAGTTGAAACTTGGTCCTCTCCTGTAGGCAAGTTTTTTTTCCAGAAAGTGTTAAAATAAGATTTGGGCAAATGAAAATTCATCGTACCCTCTTGGTGTGTTGGCTGTCATGCTTCATGTACACTGTCTTGTCTCTCACTCAGGAAGAGGTATTTTCATTTGCATTTTCATGGTGAAGGAAACCTACATTCTCAATGATAAGATCTTTCCCCAAGGTCATACAGCAAGACAGCAGGGACCAAGGATCTGAGTTAAGGTCTACCTCATTCCTAAACTCTTTCCTACAAAGGCTGGGATATCTCCAGGATTTTTTTCTGACAATAATTTTAGCTTTAGGAGAAAGACTAGACACTGTTTTTTGACCTTTCCAATTATCTGACAAGACCAATGTTAATTAGCTGAGTCAGAATTGATGACCTCAGAATGGCTTAAGCCCCAAACCATCTTCTGATGAAATGATAAAACGAAACTGCTAGGCTAATTAACAAGTCTAAAAACATGTGAGTTCCAGTGATGCCTTTGCTTCTGGCCCATCCCACACCTTCCCAAATAAGAAAGCAACTAATTTATAAAACCCTTGCTTCTGTGAAGCAGCTGAGGGAGTCTCTAACATATATGATTAGCATAAAATTAATTCCTATTGGGGAAGCATTATTACCACCCCTAATGAGGATTAGGAAGTGATTAGTACTGTGTGAAGGATGGCAAATACAATTCTTTCAACTCTAGAGGAAATGTGTGTGGGATGTGATTTTCATCATAAAGATTTGTGCTTAGGGATCCTGTAATAATGGTAGTGTCTTAGTCTGTTCAGGCTGCTATAACAAAATACCACAGACTAGGTGGCTTATAAACAATAGAAATTTATTTCTAACAGTTCTAGAGACTGGGAAGTCCAAGATCAAGGCCTTGGCAGATCAGGTGTCTGGTGAGGGCAACTGCTTGGTTGGCAGATGCCATATTATCATAGTGTCATCACATGGTGGAAGGGGCAAGGCACCTGTTTTGTAAGGGCACTAGTACTTGCCTTCAGGATCCACCCTCATGACCTAATCACATCCTGAAATCTTCACCTTCTAACACCATCACATGGCAGGTGAGGATTTCAATACAGGAGTTTTGAGGGGACACGTTCAGTCAATAGCAGTTATCTTATATAAGAAAGGCTGTTTTCCCTAGTGATTTGAGACTTAAAACAATATATGACAGGGTAAATGGATTTTTGTGGTGTGTTTCCATTCATGGAAAATTCTGTGTAAGTGAAATTATGGTAAGTTTAACCCTTCAAATGTCTTTTAACTTAATTAAACTTTTATGACTTGTTCTATTCATAATTTTAAATGAAAAAGGAGAAGAAAAGTGACACATGATGAAGAGGAATGATATAGTCCAATTACAGAAAATTAACCACCCATAACATTTTTACCTATAGATAACAGAGTTAACTGAGTTATACATTTGTTTTAGGCTTTTTCTATGCATGTATCTTTGTTATTCAGATAAAAAACACAAAATCTTTTGCAAAGTGAATTTTATTTTTCTTATGATTTTTTTTACTAACAATTCTTCATAAGCATTATGTTATGACTTATACATGTATTGTATGGTGGTACCATAATTTACCTGACCATTGCCTAAATGTCAGAATTTTATGTTTCTTTCTTTCTAATTTTCACTTTTAAAAATAATAATGCCATGCATATCTTTGTATGCACTGCTTTATTTGCATTTTAACTTATTTCTACTTATTAGTCTAGGCAAGTTTTGGGTAAATTTTAAACTCCAGATAAACATTGCTGAATAATTTTTTAAATACAATTGTCACCTTAGAAATCTACCCAGGGAATACTTTATTTAAAGATAAGGAAAAATGAGAACATTTTCAGAGAAACAAAATTGAAACAATTATTGCCTTCAGGCATACACTAGAAGAAATACTAAGGCTTTTTTTCTGTGATAAGAGAACTGTGTCAGATGAAAATGTGGAAATGCAAAAAGAAAAAAAAAGAAAAATGGAAAATATAAATATGCAAATAAATCTAAATGAATGTTGACTACATAGAGCAATAACGATTTAAAATACATGAAGAGTAAATACATAAAACCACACAGAAAAAGATGGAAGCAAAATTCTTATGTGGGAAATTAGCACAGTAACAATGTAAATTTTTATCAAAACCTAATACATGGAAGAGGCTTGCTATTATCACTGCATAGCCATTAAAGGAAATGAAAAGAAATAATAACAAATAAGATAAGATATAAGGGTTTGGGGTTGTGGCTCAGCGGTAGAGCGCTTGCCTAGCACATGTGCGGCCTGGTTCGTTCCTCAGCACCATGTAAAAATAAGGCATTGTGTACAACTAAAATAAATAAACAAACGTGTGTGTGTGTGTGTGTGTGTGTGTGTGTGTGTGTGTGTGTGTGTGTGTGAGATAAGATATAAGGAGTGGGAAAATATTTTTTAAATGTTTTGTTTCAAAGGTATGCAAGAAAACCACATGAAGGCATGAGGAACAGGTATGACAAGTATTAGATTGTAGGTAAAACCCTCAACATACCAGAAATTGTGCTAAATGTAAATGAACTAAGGATTCCAATAAAAAAAAAAGAATAAAAACAAATAGAATAAAACCTCAAACCAAAAAATACATTAGGTGAGAGGACACAACAGCTCTGAAAATGCAATTGCTAATAAAAAGGAAACTGGCATAGTTATGTAAGATAAAATAGACTTTAAGGAAAAGATATTTCTGGAGATGAAAAGGAATATTTCTTAGTGATAAAAAAAATAGATGTGTCACTATAGTATGCTGATTTTAAATTCTTTGGGTATAAACCAAGGAGTAGGACAATTAGGTCAAATGATGGTTCCTTTCCAAGTTTTCCGAGGAATCTCCATACTGCTTTCCATAATGGTTGCACCAATTTGCAGTCCCACCAGCAGTGTATGAGTGTACATTTTCCCCCACATCCTTGCCAACGTTTCTTGTTGCTTGTATTCTTGATAATTGTCATTCTGATGGGAGTGAGATAAAAATCTTAGTGTTGTTTTGATTTGCTAATTGCTAGAGATGATGAACATTTTTTCATGTTTGTTGATGGATTATATTTATTCCGTGAAGTGTCTGTTCAGTTCCTTGGCCCATTTACTGATTGGGTTATTTGTCTTTTTGGTGTTAAGTTTTTTGAGTTCTTTATATATCCTATAGATTAATGCTATGAGGTGAATGTGGTAAAGATTTTCTCCCAATTTGTTGGCTCTCTCTTTATGTTATTGATTATTTGCTTTGCTGAGAAGAAGCTTTTTAGTTTGAATTCATCCCATTTATTGATTCTTGATTGTAGTTCTTATGCTTTTATTGTCTTCTTAAGCAAGGCAAATCCTAAGCAAACATGGTTAAGATTTGGGCCTACTTTTCCTTGTATTAGGTGCAGGTCTGTGTTCTAGTGCCTAAGTCTTTGAGACACAGTTACATTAATGTTTATAGCAGCTCAATTCACAATATCTAAACTATGGAACCAACCAAGGTGCCCTTCAACAGATGAATGGATAAAGAAAATGTGGTATATATACACAATGAAGTATTACTCAGCCCTAAGGAAAAATGAAATTATGGCATTTGCAGGTAAATGGAAGGAGTTGGAGACTATCAATCCCCAAAAACCTGAAGATCAAATGTTTTCTCTGATATACAGATGTTAATTCACAATTGGGGGGGTGGCTAGGGAAGAATAGAGGTACTTCAGACTAGGCAGAGGGGAGTGATGGTAGGGGAGGGGGCATGGGGTAAGAAGGACAGTAGAATGAATCAAATATTATTACCCTATATATGATTACATGACCGGCATGTTTCTGTATTATGTACAACCAGAAAAATGAGAAGTTATCCTCCATTTATATATGATGTGTCAAAATGCATTCCACTGTCATGTATAATTAATTAGGACAAATAAAAAAAATTATAGTCCCGCTGACCTTCACCCCAGAGTGGCCAGCCCCAGGTCAGTCCCGCTGATCCCCCCTGGTGTGCGACCAGGCTCGAGCCAGTCCCACCGACTTCTGCCCCAGAGCAGGAGACAGCAAGGACAGACCCACCAACTCTGCTTGAATTCAGGCAGGCCTAGGACAGTCCCAGGGACCTACATTGGAGTGCTGCCAGGCCCAGGTCAGTCCCGCGGACATTCACCCCAGCACGGCCAGCCCTAGGTCAGTCCTGCTGACATCCCTTGAGTGTGGCCAGGCTCAGGGAAGTTCTGCCAACCTCTGCCTGAGCACAGGGGGGCCCAGCCCAGCCCAGCACACACCTGCAGAGCTCAGGTGAGTCTAGGACAGCTTCACTGACCTCCACTCAGAGGACTGTCTCTTCCAACCAGCAGACCACCACAGGAACTCAGACTTAACCAGCTTGACCCACACCAACCTGCGTGGACCCAGCTCCAGGTAGCATACTTTGAGGGACAACAGCAGATTCTGATAGCCCAATAAGGGGAGACACAGACCCTATATTACAAGAATATAGGGTAGAAACTGTAATATGTCAGATTGACACTGCAAGAAAGTAAGGCAAATAGACAACATGAAAAAGCAAGGGAGGAAAGTACCCCAAACAAACCAGGATTCTACAATAACAGAACCCATGCTCAGTGAAGTTGATGAAATTTTGGAGAAGGAGTTCAGAAGTTTCATAATTAAAATGATCTGTGAATCAAAAAATGACCTAAATGAGTAAATACAGGCAAAAATTGGCCACTACAACAAAGATATAAGAGAACAGATACAGGTAGCAAAAGATTACTTCAAAGAAGAGATAGAAATTCTGAAAAAAAAAAAAAAACAGTCAGAAATCCTTGAAATGAAGGAAACAATTAACCAAACAAAAAACACAATTGAAGGCATCACCAACAGACTAGATCAACTGGAAGACAGAACTTCATTCAATGAAGACAAAGCATATAATCTTGAAAATAAAGTTGACCAAACAATGAAGATAGTAAGAAACCATGAACATAATATCCAAAAAGTATGGGACAGCATCAAAAGACCAAATATAAGAGTAATTGGGATAGAGGAAGGCACAGAGTTCCAAACCAAAGGAATGCACAATCTCTTCAATGAGATAATATCAGAAAATTTCCCAAGCAAGAAGAATGAATTGGAAAACCAAATACAAGAGGCTTATAGGACACCAAAATGTACAAAATTACAACAGATCTACACCAAGACACATTATAATGAAAATGCCTAGCATACAGAACAAGGATAGAATTTTAAAGGCTGCAAAAGAGAGGAATCAGATCACATATAGGGGGAGACCAATTGGTATCACAGCAGATTTTTCAACTCAGACACTCAAAGCTAGGAGATCATGGAACAACATATTCCAAGCTCTGAAAGAAAAGGGATGCCAACCAAGAATCTTATACCCAGCAAAATTAAGCTTTAGATTTGAGAATGAAATAAAAACCTTCCATGATAAACAAAAGTTAAAAGAATTTACAAGTAGAAAGCCAGCACTACAGAACATCCTTGGCAAAATATTCCATGAAGAGGAAAAGGAAAACAATGATGAAAATCAACAGAGGGAGGTACTACACTAAAGGAAAAAATAATCAGAGGAGAAACCATGTCAAGTTAAATACCAAAAATAAACAAAAATGGCTGGAAATACAAAACATGTCTCAATAATAACTCTGAATGTTAATGGCCTAAACTCACCAATCAAAAGACATAGATTAGCAGATTGGATCAAAAAAACAGACCCAACAATATGCTGCCTCCAAGAGACTCATCTCATAGGAAATGACATCCATAGGCTGAGG
This sequence comes from Tamias sibiricus, assembly GCA_025594165.1. Taxonomy (NCBI): domain Eukaryota; kingdom Metazoa; phylum Chordata; class Mammalia; order Rodentia; family Sciuridae; genus Tamias; species Tamias sibiricus. The sequence continues at coordinate 143,045,040 of CM046659.1, forward strand.
GTGAAAGGTTGGGAGAAATACTACCACTCACATGAACTGAGGAAACAAGCAGGGGTTTCCATCCTCATATCAAATAAAGTAGACTTCAAGCTAAAGTTAATAAAAAGAGATAAAGAAGGACACTACATACTGCTCAAGGGAACCATACCCCAACAAGACTTAACAATTATAAATATATATTCCCCAAACAATGGAGAATCCTTGTTCATCAAACAAACTCTCCTCAAGTTTAAGAGTCAAAATGACCACAACATAATAATTCTAGGTGACTTTAACACACCCCTTTCACCACTAGATAGATCTTCCAGACAAAAGCTGAACAAAGAAACTATAGAACTCAAAAATACAATAAATAACTTAGACTTAACTGACTTATATAGAATATTTCATCCTTCAACAAGTGAATACACTTTCTTCTCAGCAGCACATGGATCCTTCTCTAAAATAGACCATATACTATGCCACAAAACAACTCTTCACAAATATAAAAAATAGAGATACTACCCTGCATTCTATCAGACCATAATGGAATGAAAATAGAAATCAATGATAAAATAAGAAGTAAAAGCTACTCTAACACCTGGAGACTAAATAATATGCTACTGAATGAACAATGGGTTTCAGATGACATCAAAGAGGAGATTAAAAAATTCTTAGAGGTGAATGAGAACACAGACACAACGTATCAAAATCTCTGGGACACTATGAAGGCAGTTCTAAGAGGCAAGTTCATTGCATTGAGTTCATTCCTCAAAAGAAGAAAAAGTCAACAAATAAATGACTTTAAATTACATCTCAAAGCTCTAGAAAAAGAAGAACAATACAACACCAAAAGCAGTAGAAGACAGGAAACAACTAAAATCAGAGCTGAAATCAATGAAATTGAAACCAAAGAAACAATTGAAAAAATTGACAAAACAAAAAGTTGTTTTTTTGAAAAAATATATAAAATTGACAGACCCTTAGCCAGACTAACAAGGAGAAGGAAAGAGAAAACTCAAATTACTAACATATGCAATGAAAAAGGAAATATCACAACAAACACTATGGAAATACAGGAAATAATTCGAAATTATTTTGAAAACTTGTACTCCAACAAAATACAAAACACTGAAGGCATCAACAAATTTCTAGAGTCATACGATCTGTCCAAATTAAAGCAGGAAATAGAAAAAGAGGGAGTACTTCCAAACTCATTCTATGAAGCCAGTATCACCCTGATCCCCAAACCAGGCAAAGACACATCAAAGAAAGAAAACTTCAGACCAATATCTTTAATGAACATAGATGTAAAAATTCTCAATAAAATTCTGGCAAAACAGATACAAAAATATATCAAAAATATAATACACCACGATCAAGTGGGGTTCATTCCAGGGATGCAAGGATGGTTTAACATATGGAAATCAATAAATGTAATTCATCATATCAATAGACTTAAAGATAAGAACCTATGATTATCTCAATAGATGCAGAAAAAGCATTTGACAAAATACAGCACCCCTTCATCTTCAAAACACTAGAAAAACTAGGGATAACAGGAACATATTTCAACATCGTAAAAGCTATATATGCTAATCCCCAGGACAACATTATTCTAAATGGAGAAAAATTGAAAGCATTCTCTTTAAAAACTGTAACAAGACAGGTACACCCTCTTTCACCACTTCTATTTAACATAGTAATTGAAATGCTGGCCAGAGCAATAAGACAGACAAAAGAAATTAAAGGGACACAGATAGGTAAAGGAGAACTCAAATTATCATTATTTGCTGATGATATGATTTTATACCTAGAAGACCCAACAATTCCACCAGAAAACTTCTAGAACTCATAAATGAATTCAGCAAAGTAGCAGGATACAAACTCAACACCCATAAATCTAAGGCATTTCTCTATATCAGTGACAAATCCTCTGAAAGGGAAATGAGGAAAACTACCCCATTTACAATAGCATCAAAAACAAACAAACAAACAAACAAAAAACTTGGGAATCAACTTAACTAAAGACGTGAAAGACATCTATAATGAAAACTACAGAACACTAAAGAAAGAAATTATGGAAGACCTTAGAGGATGGAAAGATCTACCTTGTTCTTGGATAGGCAGAACTAATATAGTAAAAATGACCATACTACCAAAAGCACTATACAGATTTAATGCAATGCCAATCAAAATCCCAATGACATTCCTCATAGAAATAGAAAAAGCAGTTATGAAATTCATCTGGAAAAATAAGAGACCCAGAATAGCTAAAGCAATTCTTACCAAGAGGAGTGAAGCAGGTGGCATCACTATACCAGACCTTAACTTATACTACAGAGCAATAGTAACAAAAACAGCACGGTATTGGCACCAAAATAGGCTGGTAGACCAATGGTACAGAATTAAGGACACAGAGACTAACGCATATAATTTAGACAAAGGCGCCCAAAACGTACATTGGAGAAAAGATAGCCTCTTCAACAAATGGTGCTGGGAAAACTGGAAATCCGTATGTAACAAAATGAAATTAAAACTCTATCTCTCACCATGCACAAAATTCAACTCAAAGTGGATCAAGGATCTAGGAATTAGACCAGAGACACTATGCCTAATAGAAGAAAAAGTAAGCTCTAATCTCCAACATGTTGGATTAGGCCCCAAGTTTCTTAATAAGACTCCTGTAGTGCAAGAATTAATATCAAGAATCAATAAATGGGATAGATTCAAATTAAAAAGATTCTTCTCAGCAAAAGAAACAATCAGTGAGGTGAATAGAGAGCCTACTAATTGGGAACAAATTTTTACCACACACTTCAGAGAACACTAATCTCAGGAATATATAAAGAACTCAAAAATCTTAACACACACACACAAAACAAACAAACAAACAAACAAAAAAACAATCAATAAATGGGCCAAGGAACTGAACAGACACTTCTCAGAAGAAGATATACAATCAATCAACAACAAATACATGAAAAAAAATGTTCAACATCTCTGGCAATTAGAGAAATGCAAATCAAAACCACTCTAAGATTTCATCTCATACCGTTCAGAATGGCAGCTATTAAGAACACAAACAACAATAAATGTTGGCAAAGATGTGGAGAAAAAGGCATGCTCATACATTGTTGGTGGGACTGCAAAATGGTGCAGCCAATATGGAAAGCAGTATGGAGATTCCTTGGAAAACTTGGAATGGAACCACCTTATGACCCAGCTATCCCACTCCTTGGTCTACACCTAAAGGACTTAAAAACAGCATACTACAGGGACACAGCGACATCAATGTTTATAGCAGCACAATTTACAATAGCTAAACTGTGGAACCAACCTAGATGCCCTTCAGTAGATGAATGGATAAAGAAAATATGGTTTATATACACAATGGAGTATTACTCAGCAATAAGAGAGAATAAAATCATGGCATTTGGAGGTAAATGGATGAAGTTAGAGAATTTAATGCTAAGTGAAGTTAGCCGATCCCAAAAAGCCAAATGTCGAATGTTTTCTCTGATATAAGAAGGCTGATTCACAGTGGGGTTGGGATGGGGAGCATAGGAGGATTAGAGGAACACTAGAATGGCCAATGGGTAGGGAGGAAAAAGGAGGGGCAAAGTGTGAAGAAAAAAAAAGATGGTAGAATGAGATGGATATCATTACCCTAAGTGCATGTATGAAGTCACGAATGGTGTGAATATACTTTGTATACAACCAGAAATATATAAAAATGTGCTCTATAAGTATAATATGAAATGTAATACAAAAAAATTAAAAAGAAAGAAAAAAGATGAATGCAGCAATAGCATGATATTAAAATATATAAAGCAAAAATGGTAGATTTAAAAGAATAAACAGATCAATTCACAGACCTAGTGACTTAATTTAATTAACATGTTTTGGTAACAGGCAAGAAGACAGAATCATTTTAGGCTACATAAAATTTGAACAAAATGACTTAATGACTATATGGCTAACTCCAGAATTCACATTATTTTCGGGAGCACATGGAATATTTAGCAAAGTTAACCATATACTGAGCCATAAATTAAATCTTAACAGAATTCCATGTATTATATAATGAAATTATACAATGAAATAGAGGTAACAACAATAACAAAAATTTACTAGAAAACTACCAAATGTTTTTCATTAAGCAATATATTTCTAATCCATGAAGAAGATAAAATCCTAGTGGAAATTTGAAAATATTTTGATTATATGAAAATTAAATATGACACATTAAAAAGTGTGGAAAGTGGTTAAAGTCACACTTAAAAAGATATATTCATATATCAGATAAGATGACAAGCTGAAAATTAATCATCTAATGATTTTCTTGATTGCATTCATAGCAGGGGTTAAAAGAAAGTAGAAAGGTTGTTATTACCAGAAGCTAAGGAGGAGGGGAAGGTTGGGAATAGGACAGGTGTTGATAAAAGGGTACAAAGTTTCAGTTGAAATGGAGGAATAAATTCTGGTGTTCTGTTGCACTGCATAATGACCATGGTTAATAAAAATACATTATATATTTCAAAATTGCTGAAAGAGTAGATCTTTAATGTTCTTAACTACAAAAAGAAAAGATAAATTAATGAGGTGATGGATAGGCTAACTAGCTCAATTAAATCTTTCTATGATGTATACATAAATCAAAACATCACATCATATCCCACAAATCTATGCAGTTATTATGTCAATTAAATTTTATTTTAATTTAAAAGAAAAAAATTTTTCCCCAGATCTGAACATGCTTTCAAATGACTTAGAAGGCTCTCTGAGTATTGATTTGGGGGTTACTGAGAAATTTTCACAAGTACATGAATTTACAAACATAGAATTCATGAATGATGAGGATCAACTGTAAGATATGTTAAGCATGTTGAATATAAGATGGAATTGGAGAATGTTGTGGTAAGTAAAATCAGCCAAAGAAAGACAAATACCACATGTTCTCAGTTATATGTGGAATCTGCAGCAACAACAAAAAACTCGAAAAGACAGAGAGTAGAATGGTGGTTACAACTCTGGGAGGGGTCGAGTGGGATAATCAGATGGGATGGTCAAAGGATACACAGCTTCAGTTAGGAGGAATAAGGTTTTATTTTCTTTGAAAATATTGCCCAGTATGGTAAATATAGTTAAAAAATGGTGTATTATACATGAAAAAAATCACTAAGAAATTTTAAAATATTCTTACCACAAAATGATACATATTTGAGGTAATGGATATGTTGATTAGCTTGATTTAATTATTTCATGTTGTATTCATACATCATCAAATCACTCTGTCCCCCATAAATATGTACAACTATAATTTGCCAATTTTCAATAAAAAAAAAAATTTAAACTAAGTTAAATCCAAAGAAACAAAGTAGATAGTAGGAGGAGTTAGTCAAATATAGAATGTACATTTCAAATGATTTTACAAAAATCAAATTTGGTTCTTTGGAAAACTTAAGTGTTAGAAAACATATTAAGAGACAGCAAATGGATACCTATTGCCAATATCAGAATGCAAATGAAGAATCACCACAGATCCTTCAGACATTAAAGGGAATAGTGAAAGGATATTGTGAATAACACTATTTCAATACATTTTAAAATATAAGTAAAATGGGAATTTCCTAGAAATTTTCAACCTATCAAAATAGAAATGAGAAGGAAATTTCTAAATTCTAAGTAGTTATATTTCTGCTAAATAACTTAAATGTATAATTAACAGAGTACTGATCAAAAAATTTCCAGGTACAGGTGTTTTCACTGCTAAATTCTTCCAAATATTTAAAGGAGAAATAGCAATAATCTTATATAAACTCCTCCAGAAAGACAAAAACAAACTAGAGAACATGTATATTTTTGTTTTATATGACCAGCATTATTTTGAAATCACAACAAGACAAGAACATTTACAAAAAAGGAAAATTATAGGCCAATTTCAAGGAAATAAATCTCCTTAATAAAGGTGATTCTAACCTTATATAAAATGAATTACATGCCACTTTCAACTTAGGTCTATTCTAGGAATATAGATTCATTTAACATTGGAAAATTGATCAACATATTTTATCATATTGACAGAATAGAAACAGAATGCTATGGTGATCTCAATAGGTCAATTGCTAAAATCTACTATATATTGTTGATAGAAGGACTCAGAAAATAACAAATAGCAAAAACAAAACAAAAGCAAAATTAAAAACATCTTCCTTAAAATGAAAAGAAACAGCTAAAAAAGTCATAGCAAATGTGCTATACTTTATGACACAACGCAAGATGCATCTGCTCAAAGATTGGAAATAAGATCAGTTTTGTTTCTACCATTCACATTCATTATTATACTGGTTTCCTAGACAGTATAATAAGACAAGAAAAAAATACTAAGGATTTAAAAATGATGAAATAAAAACATTACTTCTGGGGCACATGGTTGTGAGATGGAAAATTCTAAGAAAAAATTTTTACAAATAAACTATTATAACCAGTAAGTGTATTGATAGAAGATCAACATATAAAATTCAATCACCAATATACCAACAAGCTAGTATATCAATATAAAGGCAAATCAATAGAAAGTGGCATTAAACAATACTAATTATAAGAGCATCAAAACACCAAATACCTAAAAATAAAACAAAAGATGGCTATGATCTCAACAGTAAACACTGAAAAACATATTGAGACGAAGACATAAATAAATAAAAGGTAATCAATTGTTATAGACTGAATTGTGCACCTCCCTTTCCAAATTAATGTTCAAGTACTAACTCAGTACCTCAGAATATGACCATATTTGGAGATGACTCTTTTTAAAAAATATTTATTTATTTATTTATTTATAATAGTACTATGCATTATAATTCATAACAAACATATAGAGCATCTTTTTACAAAACACTGTTTGTATACAATGTGTATTCGTACCATTCAAATCTTCAATCACGCATTTAGGATAATGACATCCATCTTATTCAACCACCTTTTCTTTTTTCCCTTCCATACCCCCTTGCTCCCTTCCTTCCCCTTGACCTTTCTAGTGTTCCTCTAATCCTTCTATGTTCCCCGACCCAACACCACTGTGAATCAGCCTCCTTATATCAGAGAAAACATTCGATATTTGGATTTTTGAGATTGACTAACTTCACTTAGCATTATATTCTCCAACTTCATCCATTTACCTGTGAATGCCATTATTTTATTTTCTTTTATTGCTGAGTAAAATTCCATTGTGTATATGTACCACATTTTCTTTATCCATTCATCAACTGAGGGACATCTAGGTTGGTTCCACAACCTAGCTATTGTGAATTGTGCTGCTATTAACATTGAAGTGGCTGTGTCACTGGAGATGACTCTTTATAGAGGTAATAAAGTTAAAATGAGCTCATTATGGTGGATCCTTATCTAATAAAACTGGTATCCTTATAATCCTTATAAGAAATTTGGACAAAAAAGTATTAAACTCTGTGTTCTCCCCTCCGCTAGGTGTAATACTGTGATTGATTTACCCTCTTGGTCAGATATCCTTGGTCTTCACTCTGATAAGCCTCCTTCTATCTTACAGGGCTAAGACCCAAGGTGAGGATTCAGCCAACTATCCAGTATGTCTGTTGTAATTGTGCATTTTGGAACTGGGGAAATGACCAAGTGTTTAGGTATTTTCTGGGTGGATGTTTAGACCCAGTACCACATAGTATAAGCTGGACTTTGGCTAGGATTCCAATTGTTACCTAACTGCAAATAAATCTATGCTCTAACTGGAAGCCACAATAATACTCTGGTTCTCTGGAATCAATGTCAGCCTGGGCCTGTAGTTCTCAGAATGTATGAGTATTCCCCTTGTCCCATGTACTTTCATTCTAGTAAACGGGGAAAGTCTGGGAAATATTCACTGTGGATATTTGCCATGGTGTTGTATAAGACTTGGCCAGCTTTTCAGAGAACAGGTTTCAGATATAAAAACTAGCTCAGTTACAGAAATTGGTAAAAAGATGGTGACTTCTCATTGGGGTAACTGTTCTCAGTCTTCTGTCCATCCATTATTACTCTCTTTTGATGACTCTCCAAGAACAGCATGATGTCCTTGGCTCAAGAGCTAAAGTAGATCTTGAAGGAGCTATATGCATTCAGTTCACCTCTGTCCATGCTAGTTGGCAAGTCTTTCTTGAAGGAGGATTTAAGTTGTGCATCTGCATACCTGCCAAAACCTAGAAACATAAGTTGTCATAAATTATGCATGTTCTGGATAAGTTAGAAGAGGTAGGGATAGAAGTTAGAAGAGGTAGGGATAGGTTTTGAAAGGGACAGAAAGACCAGATGAGCCAAGAATTCAGGAAAATGTTGCCTGAAATGAGCAGAAAGGAAGAGCTACATCCAAGGGGAGAGTTGGTAGGTGAGCATGAGTGAGGCTCCTGGTTCTGCACCAAATGACAGGGAGGTAAGGAGCTCTGTTTTTACTGAGATACATAACCCCAAATAGATACCCAGTGTCAGCGCCCTTCTCCCTTCTGGGCTTAGCAGTGAGAATGCTATATCTCCAGATCTATCTTTTGGCAACAGGAAAATTAGTAAGTGGAAAGTGAACCATCCCAGACCTCTTTTGTGAGCCAGTGAATCTTCCTCCAACTTATTGTCTCTCCCAACTCCACACTCTGGCATTTGGAAGCCTTTAGACTTAAGTCTGAATACCAGCTTGGACATTTGGGCCAATATATAAATTTCATGGTTCCATGTTCCCTGTGTAAACTGGGGATACTAATGCAGATATCAAAGGTTGCTGTCACAGTAAATAAATAGTGCAAGTGACCCATTTAGCACAGCATGTAGTCTTTTCAATGGTACATAAATGATGCCTGCTCTCTCAGCAGTGGTCTGAATATTAATTGGCTTGGGAAACCATAACAAAAAACCAAGACTGCATGGTTTAAATGAGAGAAATGTACTTTCTCACAGTTCTGGAGGCTCAGAAGTCCAAGATCAAGGTTCCTGCCAATTTGTTTTCAGGGTGTACCTGAATTGAACCTCTTCACTATGTCCTCACATGGTGGAAAGAGAGAGCAAATAAACTGTCTGTTGTCTCTGTTCTTCTTGTAATGACATGAATCCTTATTGGATTAGGGATACATCCTTATGACCTCACTTAACCTTAATCAATTTCATATTCGACATACAGACACCGTGGGGGTTAGGTTGTAACATGAGAATTTGGGGGAACACAATTCAGTGTATAGCAGTACCTTTCCTTTGGTCCAGTATCTGCTTCTCACTCACATTTGTGAAGCCCATGCAGGTAATTCTACCTATTAAAAGATGAGTAAGCAAACAGAAGTTCCCTCAAATCACCAAACTGTATGGTTTTGCTTAATTTGATTGTCTTTAAGTAAAAAGTTATGTAAATATGTTTACCCAGGGATTCTGCTGGCATGGGATATAATCCCTCAGGGATTTAATTATGTGAAGAACCAGGCAGACTCCAGAGAAATAATCTACAATATAGAAGCAAGAGAGAAGGTGCACAGGCTGACTGACTTGATGCCATTTGACTCAAGACTCAGGATGCATAGGCAGGAAAGAGAGAATTTGAGCTGGAGGAGCACCCCTTCTATATCTGGGGCTAAAATGAGGGGTTATGGCTATATGAAAGACAGAAGTCCAAAGAAGGAGTTTTACTCAGTGTCTAAGACCCTGGGAACAAACAGGAGCTTGACTGTGGCACATGCCCCAGAAAGAGGAGAAAAAATGGGATACAGGGTGAGTTCCTAAATTACATTCAGTGTTTAGCCCAAGGGACATTTTGGGCCACAAGACAGAGCAGCTGGGCCTGCTGCTAGGGGAACATCCCTATGTCTGGCCTGCTTGGTTCCTTAGGAAATGCCAGTACTAGGCTCATTCCAGTAATAAGCCTGAGGAGGTCCAAAGGTGAGCCTACCTCTGACGAGATGCCTCCAGGTACCCCAGAACTGGCTGGGGAGGAATTTGAAGTTGCAGAAAGTCTTCCAGTAGTAGCTGGGGCAGAGGAAGAAAAATACTATGATCTGCCTGTTACCTTATTTCATGGTCCCAGGCTGCTGTGCCCTGGAAGGTGGGGGCACAGGTAAATCCCATCCATCCTCTCTTCTGTACTACTTTGGCCTAGATGGATATCTCCTGTGACAGCAGTGTTGCTATGGATCCCAGATGTTCTTAAAATATTTTTCTTGTTTTATTTTTTTAGTGAAATTGTTAAGATTAAACCTGTTCCCATATAAACATTGACAATATAAACTTAAGGTGAGACTCTGCGATATCTTCTGTGATATCTGCAGTGTAGTCAGCATCATGGAGTTTATATGGACAATTTCTCTCTCTGTTCTTCCAAGGGATTTCCAGCCAGGTCCCCAGGAAGCCTGGGGTGGTGATGAGCTACTCTTGTGTCCTATGGGTTAGACTGGATAGATTGGGAGACTCCATTGACTCCTGCAAGTCCCTCTTTGTCACTAAGTATATGTGTGTGTGTGTGTGTGTGGGGAGGTCAGGGATGGTTCAGGAAATCAGAAAAATAGAGTCTCATGAATGAGCCAAGTGGAGGGCCACTGTGGGAGTCATCAGGCTCCAGGAAGACCCCAAGGGAAGCCTCTCCCTGCTCCATTGTCTTTAGGCTCTTTCTTCCTTTGGCAGAGTCAGCACAGCCTCTATGCAGACTAGGACCCAGTGGGACTGATGTACACACGGGCCTCTCTTTTCCAACACGTCTTGCCTCCACCATTGATGCTGAGTCCCTTCCATAGCGATTTAATGTCCATAATAATATCCATCTGTCTGTTCTCAGGGTCCAGTATGGTGTGAGCACATAGAAAATATTTGCTAGATATTTAAGGGATACACAAATAATAAAAATGCTACTTTCTTCTCACAACCCACCATGGTCTCCATGATGGGCAAATGAATATATATGAGTAAATAAATAGACTAATTCATTATGTCACCTTTTCATTTGCTCATTTAATGAATATTTGTTTAGGGGATGATGATATTTGTTTAGGGGATGATTATATTAGGTAATACAGTGACTTGCATATACAAACAATAAATACTTCTTGAATTATTGGAAAAGTTCAAATACAGCATAAAACACAGCTTTTCTTCTCTGTGTGCATGTAAATGTTCTTATCCACTGCCATGTGTACCTGCCCCTGTCCCCCCACCCCACACATTTTGGAATCATTCCTTTCAACTGATGGAATGTTTTCAGAAAAATCCTATTTTATTACTTTTTTAAAAAATTGGATTGGTGCATTGTAATTATACATAATAATGGGATTCATTTTGACATATTCTTATTTTAAAGAAGCAGATTTTAGTTTAGAAATTAAATGTATTAAATGCCTACCGTGTACTGGCTTTGTACCAGAGCAGGACATATTTATAAAGAGCGTTGGTGGAGGCTCTGTTCAAGTGTCGCCACAGGAAGGTTAATTGAAGAGCTGGGATGCAATAATGGTCCAGAAAAGCCCCAAGTCCAGGAGGGACAGGAGGAGTGGTCCCAGCAAATACCTGTCCTGCTGAGGACAGCTCAGAAGCCCTGTGGCTGTGATGGAAGGAAATAAGTGCACAGCAGTATGGAAACTGGGGAGGAAATCCAAGTGCACTTCAATTTTCTTCTCAAACCTAAAGGCTGGCTCATGGAAAAAGACTGGTTTGTCCCATGGAGACAGTGTTGGCCCCTGGAGCAGTGAAGGTAGGACTTGGTAAGGTGATACCAATAGAAGTGAGAGCAGCCCGTGTTAGCTGCTAAGCCCCAGTGAGTGAGTACTCAAAGGGAGTTGAAGAAGAGGAAGAGTTGAAGATCAGAGAGAATGCTGATGTTTCAGAGCTCCATGACAGATGAAAGGTGGGTCCCATCACAGAGGTAGAGCAGTCAGGAGAACGGATGCATGGAACCTAGGAGAGAGAGGGCATTCATTCTGTTTTGAACACATCGAATTCACAGGGGTGATGGGAAGACAAGAAGGGAAGTATCAGGCAGATGAAGTAAGGTCAAGGTTGGGGCAGGGGATCCCCTCACAGAGATAAGAGACTGAAGCTGGAGAGTCAACGAGGTCACTGACCCTCAAAAAGAGGATCAGAATAAAGGGGCCTTAAGAGGAACTGAAAGTTTAAAATAAAAGCTCAGAGTTGGGTAGTTAGTAGTGCATGCCTTTAATCCCAGAGACCTAGGAGGCTGAGCCAAGAAGATCTCAAGTTTGAGGTCAGTCTCAGCAACTTAGTGAAACCCGCAGCAACTTAGTGAAACTCTGCCTCAAAATAGACAATATTTTTCTATTTTAGAATATTTTCTAAAATATATATGTATATATATTTTGCCACTGAGATGTAGCTCAGTGGTAAAGAACTCCTAGGTTAGATCCCCAGTCCAAAAAAAGGAAAAGGTAAAGCAGATAACAGGAAGGTCAGGTCAGGTGTGATGGCGACTTTGCCACTAGCTCAATACAGTTGGGTGAGTCCTTTAGTGCTGACAACCTCAGTTTACCCATCTGCTGAATCCAATTATGTAAGGAAATTGCTTAGCCCACTAAATTCATCAACATTAGCTGTCATTATTATTGGTCTAAAGTAAAAAGAGAAACTACTAAAAGCATTAAAAATGTAGAGACAGCCTGGGTTGGTAGCACAAACCTGTAATCCTAGCAGCTTGGGATGCTGAAGCAGGAGGATCGCAAGTTCAAAGCCAGCCTCAGCAACTTAGTGAGGCCCTAAGCAACTTTGGAAGGCCCAGTCTCTAAATAAAATATTTTTAAAAATCTGGAAAGTGGCTCAGTGGTTAAGCACACATTGGTTCAATCCCCAGTACCAAAAAAAGGAAAAAAAAAAAAAAAACGTGGAGGCAGATCAGAAAATCGTACTGTTCATTATATTGATAGAATGCTTTTGCAATTAAAAAATCAGGTTTTATCATCAGATCTGTCTTCAAATGTGATGCAAACTTGGATACTACATCTCTAAACCTTTGTTTCCATGTGAATAAATGAAGGCTCTGGCTTTTCATTTTGACATTAGCAAGCAGTAGAAGAGGGAATAATCCATTTCCAATCAAAGTGTTTCCATCACATACCTGGAGACAATCAGTCTTAACATACTTTGGATCTTCAATAAATCTCATTGTCCCTAAATCTTCTCTGGCCAAAATCATATGGAACAGCTGCTGGGGCAACTGGGAGGGTTTGTACATGAAAAGTGGTTGATCTTAGCCACTAACTTAGGAATCCTGTATATTCTCATTTCAATTTAAATACATTATTAAAATTAAGAAGGGGAAAAAAAATCTCTTCATCCCAGCCCATACCCATTGGGTATTGGTTTTATGATTTGCTCAGCTGTTGGAATCAGTCTCCCAAATATTTTGGCTCTCATACCAAAGTCTATGTCAGGGCAACAGTGCCCTGTCCTATCAAGTTCTAGCCAAAGATACTACTGGGAAATGAGCAGAACAACCTCTGGGAATTTTCAATCCACATTATGGGCAGTTTTCAGAGCAGGAGGCTAAAGGGGGGAAAAAAAACAACCCTGAAAGTACAGGAAGAATAAAATCAGATTTTAATTGAATTGCTGCAATGTACTAGTAAGGCTAGTTAAGCATATAATTAATTGTTGTAACTATAGCAACAGGATTAGCTGGAACTATTAGGATGGGCACCAGGGGTTCAATGAGAGGCTCTTAAAAAGACAAGTGTTGGGGATTGTAGAAAATAATTCATTCTCCTCCAGTGGTTCTCCAGAGGGCCTCATACTCTCTTGCAACCCAAAATGAATCTATTTAATAATATTTTCTTAGATTCATGCAGCTTTTCTTATCCCAAAAGGCCCTGGTGTGCTTTGTAAGCCATGAACATAAATATAGATCTGGAATAATATATTGAGCCAGATTTTCTTAGTGCTTAAATAACTCTCCAGTGGTTTGTTCTGCACCTTTGGAAGCTCCATTACCTTCAGGATACATGCAATCAGTAATTTATTAAGTGGCATCCCCATAGACCCAGGATCTGACAACTGGTGGGAAAAAGGCGGCTCCAGAGATAATACTTTTATTTATTTATGTCCTACCTCCTTCCAAGAGGATTCAAGCAGCCTCACAAAATACACAGAGTACTTTAGGATAAAATAAATACACAAGGAAATATAAGGCAGTGTGTATCATAGGAAGAAACATCTAGATCTATGGAAATGTTAGTACTGGAAATGCAGATTACAAACTCCTACAAAGTTGCTGAAACTGGGTAATATTGCAGCTGTTCTTCCTCTTGCCTATGACAGAGGTGGCAACAGAATTTGCTATAGGAAAAAAAAATATCTGTTCCTGTGGTCTGGCAGAAGTCTTTCCTTCATCCTTTAGACCTCACTCTTCAGAGTAGTGAATCTCCAGCTCCCTCTCATTTTGCAAAGGGGTGATAGCTCATAAAAACATTGAAAACCCTCATCTCCAATAAAATTTTATGAGGACTATTCATCTATTAGTTATGTACTATTGTATCAGCCAAATTTGTATGACTACTATCACAGAATACCTATGGCAATTAACTTATAAAGAAAAAGGGGTTATTTTAGCTTAAAGTTCTGTAAGTTTCAGTTGAGGATCAAATGGTGCCTTTGCTTTTGGGCTCTCTTGAAGGTGGCACATTATGGTGAGGACATATGGCAGAAAAAACTACTTACATCTTGAGCTAGAAAGCAGAGAAGGAGACAGACTGAGAGACCAGGATCCCACAATTCCTTTGAGGGCACACCCCTAATGACCTCCCCACACTAGTCCTAACTCTTTAAGTAAAAGTTCACAGCACCTCCCAATATTGCCACTCTAAAAACTAAGCCATGTGTGTGTGTGTGTGTGTGTGTGTATGTGTGTTGCACCCTTGTACATGCTAAGTAAGCACTCTACAACTGGGAAACCTGAGACAACCTTTAACCCGTGGATCTTTGTGGCATATTACCCATATTTAAATCAATAACTGCTATCATATATTTACACAGCAGAAATAAAACTTCTATTTGATTTTTCATTATATTGTTTGTTGTAGCCAACTTTTTCACTGCTGTGAACAAAAAAAACCTGATAATAACAATTAGAGGAGAAAAAGTTTATTTGGGGGCTCATGGTTTCTGATGTCTTAGTCCATAGATAGCTGACTCCATTGTTCTGTGCCGCAGGTAAGGCAGAACATCATGGCAGAAGGGTATGACAGAGGACTATAGCTCAGGACATGGCACCAGGAAGCAGAGAAAGAGTTCAACTCACCAAGAAAAAGTATAAACCCCAACGGCATGCCCCCAATGACCTACTTCCTCTAGCCACACCCTACCTTCCTACAGTTACCCCCAGTCAATCCCTGATTAATGCACTGATTAGGTTAAAACTCTTGTAACCCAATCATTTCACCTATAAAGATTTTTTTGCATTTTCTCACACGTGAGCTTTATGGGGACACTCATCTCTAAACCATAACACAGTTATGTACCCTTGTATTTTTAATTCATTATGTCATGGATTTACCTCTGGCCTTTATAGTCGTTAAGAATCTTAGAGTTCTATGAATTTCCAGTTAACTGGTGTTTATCATGCATCTTCTCTGTATCTAGAACAGCAGAGGATGAAAAATATGTAATATAACCTTTTCCCTTTTCTTATGGTTCAAATATGAGGTGTCCCCCAAAACTCATATGTGAGACAATGCAAAAATTATCAAAGGTTAAATAATTAAAGAGTTGTTACCTAATTGGTGTATTAATCCTCTGATATGGATTAGCTGGACAGTAATCGTAGGCAGGTGAGGTGTAGTTGGAGAAGACAGGGCTGGGGGGCTGCCTTTGAGGTTTATATTTTGTTCCTGATGAGCAGAACTTTCTCTGCTTCCTGATCGCCATGTCTTGAGCTGCTTTCCTCTACCACATCCTTCTGCAATGATGTTCTGCCTCATCGTGGGCCCAGATCCGTCATCTATGGACCGAGCCCTCTGAAACTATGAACCAAAATAAATTTTCTCTTCTTCTGTGTTGTTCTTGTCGGGTCTTTCATTACAGTGATGAAAAAGCTGACAAAAACACCTGTGAAAAAACATATTTTATTTAAGAAAAAATGGAAAATGAAACCAAACAATAGTAAAAACTACACTTATGAAATGAAATGTACTCTGAAAATGTGTATAACAAATTAGAATAATAAAAAATAAAAAAATTTTAAAAATGATGATTCTAATGCTAAAATAAATAAAGATAGGTGGATGCCTCATGTTTGAAAGTCATTTCTCCAATGCTTCAACCAGATTATGACCAAATGCCAGTAAATACATAGATAGATGAGTAAAAATAAAATAAAAAAACTTCAAACCAGATTGAAAATATAGATGAAAAATCATAATGAGAGCATAAACCCTTAAGAATCTACTCAGAACTTATTTACTCATACTTTTGAAATAATACTAATGACTTGTTCCTGTGTTGTCACTGTCGAGACAATATCAAAAGTTCAGAACTTTGGAGGAGGTAAGAAATGAACACGTTCCTTCTCTGCAGGTAATGTGTCACAGATTGTATGTTCATCTCCCAAAAATGCATATGTTGGAGTCCTAACTCCCAGTGGGATGGTGTTTGGAAGTGGAGCCTTTGGGAAGAGATTCCGTTTAAATGACGTCATGGGTGGAGCCTGACGTCAGCATTAGCATCTAGCATGTTCATGTTCCTAAGGTGAGGAAGAGAGAAAGGCTGTCCCTCTGCACACTATGAGGATACAAGAGGAAGGCTATCTACAAACCAGGAAACAGGTCCTCACCACACACCAGATCAATTCCACCTTCATCTTGGACTTCTGAGTCTCTAGAACTGTGAGGGAAAAAAAAAAAAAAGTTCTGTTTTTTTTTAAGGCACCTGATACATGTGGTATCTTGTCACAGGAGCCTGAACTGAGACAGAGTGTGAAGTGTCTTCATGGTGTGGGGGAAAATGTAGTAAACAAGTGAAAGGCTAGGCCTGTGGGCTGCATGGTTTGAGGTTGTATCCAGCATTAGCACCATTTAGGGCAGAAAAACAATTACAATTAGCATTAATCAAAATCACTAGATTTAATTTATTCCACCGACCAAGACAGGGAAGTGCAAAATAATTTTTAAAAGATTTTTTATGATTTTTAAAAAAATTGAAATTAAAAATAGATGATTTCTTTTTAACTAAAAATTCTTGCAACAGAATTCTTAATTCCCATGTAATCAGCAGGTTCTGTCACATATAATTCATAAGTAATCCGAGTGGTTGAGACCAAAGCTTCCTTCCATGGCCCAGGCCTGCAAGCGTGCTGTCTTGAAAGGGAAATGGAAAAAGCATGTTTTGAAATCCCATTGCTATAGTCCATAATGGCTGATCAAGTGGGCTGTTCTTGAATCACATAAAGCTATGTAGACTGTGTCCCCACAGAGTGACCCGTGAGTAAGGTTTGAGCTCAGAGCACAATCTGTGGAGATTTGGGGTTTTGATTTCTATGATTGATAATGAATTCATTGTTCTTTTTGAGCAATTGCTAAAGGGCAGTCAAGGTCACTTAGCTTAAAGATGAAGCACAAGGACTTTTCCCAAGAGGCAAGAAAGTAGGGAGATAAATTAAAAGAAATTAAAAGAAAAGAAAGCACTCTTAAAAAGTGATATATGATATGAAATTTAAAAATCTAAATTAGTAAAAATGATATGTAATATAAGCCCTTGACATTTTGTTGAGCTGTCTTTATCAGCTTTTTTCTTTGGTACCGGGGATTGAACTCAGGGGCACTCGACCACTGGGCCACATCCCCAGCCCCCCCTTTTTTTGTATTTATTAAAGACAGGATCTCACTGAGTTGCTGAGTGCCTTGCCATTGCTGAGGCTGGCTTTGAACTTGTGATCCTCCTGCCTCAGCCTCCCAAGTGCTGGGATTACAGGCTTGTGCCACCGCGCCCGGCTGTCTTTATCAGCTTTTTTATTCCCATTATCTAGTGACACAGCTGCTTGTACAAATATGTGCCTGCGTGTGTTTGTGTGAGATTCATATTGCAACGGTTTTTCTCTTTAGCAATACAACATACACATACTTCCATGCTATTAAATATTCTTCTATATCATGATCTTGAAAGACTATATAGCATCCCAGTGTAAATATGTATCAGGACTTATTTAACCAATCTCCTTTTATTGAACACTTGGCTATTTCCTTTTTCATTTAGTTTTGATTTTATTACTATTATAAACAACTCAATGGTAAGGAATTTGTGCTCATGGATGAATAGTGGCTTTATTCTTGCTCTTTCTCATATCTATTCAGACCTTTGCACAGGGTGAGCTGCCATAAATCATTCATGGGTTGAAGTTTCTTATTCTGGTGATCTACAAAGTATGGTCTGATAAGTTCCTTTTTTTCTATATTAAGGTTAGAGGCAAAAAGAACTTGAGGAGCGTTAAGAGGAGAGACTATGAAGAGCCCCTCTGCGAGTCTCTCATTGTTCTAAGAAACTGAACTGAACTGATAGCAGATCTGTTTAAGTTCAAAAAAGTCATATCATTCAGGAAGACAAGACCTTTAATGGGTGATGGGGGAGTGAGAGTGTTGAAAATCTTGGAAGTAGATACGAAAATAAGAAACATTGAAGAAGTTGTAAAGAAGAGATGAAGGAACTGGATGGTAGGCTTCTAGAGATTCTATTAACCCTTCAACCCATGACTCAGAAAGATGCCTGAGAGGTTTCCATATCCATGCCAAACATGGCTCAAAGTCCCAGGTACCACTGGTGAGTGTTGGGGAGGGTACTGGGTTGGGGAAACAGAGAGGAGGCTGTGATGTGCCCCTGACCTTAGCACAGGAGTGTTCCCATGATTTCTAATCACCACAGACACTTCTGCAGGTGTTTAATAGAGACTAGCATCAGAAGGGAGCTCTGGAATTTGCTACTCCTGACATTTTAGTGATATCGTCAAATTATTGCAGCAGATCCTCATGTTATGCTTCTCTGTCTGGGAAGAGCTGGTCAGTTTCTAACTCCAAAGTTACAGACATCCTACATGAACAAGCCTATCTCTCCAAAAACAACAAACAAACAAACAAACAAAAAAAGGAATTGCAGCAGTGTGGGGAGTGAGGAGTCAGCCTATTTTGAAAACTTTGTGTCCTGTATAAGTAAACAGTAAACATTTAGCAATTGGTTCCAAAGCAAAAATTACTGATTTGAAGCTTTTGCCCATTTCCCTGATGAATTCTCACTGTAGCCAATTTCAGGTCCATTCATGAATGGGAAGATGGGGAGACTTGTGTGTAGCTGGCTATCAACAGCTGATGTGAGCCCTCCCTAGCTCAGACTGATCTGGAGTAAGTGAGGAAAAAGTGCTGAGTCCTTGCCTTTGCCATCATTCCTGAGGACATCTTTGCCTCCCGCTGTAGCACCTCGCCTAGGGACACCTCTGTGGTCTCTTACCTCTCAAGCTTGACTTCACAGAGAGCCGTACCTTCATTGGTCCCCTCTTTCTCCCCCTCAGCTTGCACCATTGGCACATCTCCCCACCTAGGAACCTTCCATGTGAAGAAGAGGGTGCCGGGACACTCTGGCTGCTCCTCATTCTACTTTTATTGCGAAAAGATGAAACTGAGATGTCATCTTCCTCAATACTTGCCTTTCATTTCTGCAAAGCTGTCTTTGATTAAACCAAACTGCCTCCATTTCTGAATGATCTCAAAGCCACGCACCCACTGCCCCTGACCTTAGATCTTTTTTTTTTTCTTCTTTTTTTTTTTTTTTCTGTTTTCCTGGCTGATTATATTCCCAATTATCCTCCCAGGTATGGATTCATATATTTCCTCTTGCTTTCCTGGTGTAAAAGAAGAGGACTAAAGCATTGTGGAGCTCTTTCTCCTTGAGTATTTAGTAAAGAGTTCTCTCCATTTACTTTCAAGTATGCTTCTCTTCCTAAGCAGCAAGTTCCTAGAAGGCAGATCCTGGACCTTCCTGTTCTCAGTCCTTAATGCAGGTTCTGGCATGTGGTCAGCCCTCTGTACATATTTGTTAGAAGAAGAAGTGAATAAGTGGATGAACCAAATTCAACATGAATACCAGAGACCAGAGTATTTGTAAGAACACTTTTAGCCTCAAGTTACTGAAGATACAATTCAAAAAGGTTTAAATAATATTGTGATTTATTTTTTGACAAAAGTAATTAGAGGTGGAATAGTTCCAGATGTGTGTTCATCCAGCACCTCAGCAAGTTCTCAAGGAGTGAGGTCCATCCCACCTTTCTTTTTGTGCCACACTTCATATTTTGACTTTTGTGTAGAAGCAGAAGAATGTCAAGTATGGCAGCGAAATTGTTGCAGCAGCTTCAGGCATCATATCCACATGAACTAATAATATCCAATGCCTGGAAGAGAGACTCTTTCTTTTATCTCAAAAGAAACTTTCTCAGAAACCTTTTCTCCTCTGCAAAAGCAAATTTCTCCTTACATAGTAAGGGAATGGAAGCACAAACATGGACTTGTAATAGTGAATAAAACCAGGTTTCCTAATGCTGAAGTGGGGAATGTCCATCTGGTGGGCAACCAACAATTGCTACATCTGCAGTTAAAAGAGGTGAGGTAATCTCAGCAGCACATGGCACATTCTCTAAAATAGTCCATACATTATGCCAGAAAGCAACTCTCAGCAAATATAAAAAAGTAGATACTACCCTGCATTCTATCAGACCATAATGGAATGAAATTGGATATCAATGTTAAAGCAAGAAATAAAAAAGCTACTTATACAATTGGAAACTAAACAACATGCTACTGGGGCTGGGGTTGTGGCTCAGTGGTAGAGCGCTCGCCTAGCATGTGCGTGGCCCGGGTTCGATTCTCAGCACCACGTACAAATAAATGCATTGTGTACAACTAAAGCAAATGAATAAATATTTATTTTTTAAAAAACATGCTACTGAATGAACAAGGGGTTGTAGAAGACATCAAGGAGGAGATTAAAAAATTCCTAGAGGTGAATGAGAACACAAATACATCATATAGAAATTTCTGGGACACTATGAAGGCAGTATTAAGAGGAAAATTCATCGCACTGAGCTCATTCCTTAAAAGAAAAAAAAAAAAAAACCCAACAAATAAATGACTTAACATCACACCTCAAAGCTCTAGAAAAAGAAGAGCAGATCAATGCTAAAAGCAGTAGCAGACAGGAAATAATTAAAATCAGAGCTGAAATTAATAAAATTGAGACTAAAGAAATAATTAAAAGCATTGACAAAACCAGAAGTTGTTTTTTTTTAAAAAATAAATAAAATGACAGACCCTTAGAGATGTTAACGAAAAAGAGGAGAGAAAAAACTCAAATTACTAGCATCCGTGATGAAAAAGGAAATATCGCGATAAACACCTCAGAAATACAGACGATAATTAGAAATTACTTTGAAAACTTATGCTCTAATAAAATAGAAAAAAATCGAAGGTATTGACAGATTTCTAGAGTCATATGAATTGCCCAAACTAGATCTGGAGGCTATACACAATTTAAACAGATCAATTTTGAGAGAGGAAATAGAATAGAATACGTCATCAAAAAGCTACCTACCAAAAAAAGTTCAGGTCTGAATGGGTTCACAGATGAGTTCTACAAGACCTTCAAAGAAGAACTAATACTAATACTCTTCAGTTTAGTTCAGGAAATAGAAAAAGAGGGAACTCTTCCAGACTCTTTCTATGAGGCCAATATTACATTAATTCCAAAGCCAGGCAAAGACACAGCAAAAAAAGAAAACTTCAGGCCAATATCTTTAATAAACATAGATGCAAAAATCTTCAACAAAATTCTGGCAAATTGGATTCAAAAACATATCAAAAAGATAGTGCACCACGATCAAGTGGGGTTTATCCCAGGGATGCAAGGCTGGTTCAACATTCAGAAATCAATAAACATAATACATCACATCAATAGACTTAAAGATAAAAACCATATGAACATCTCAATAGACACAGAAAAAGCATTTGACAAAATACAACACCCCTTTATGTTCAAAGCTCTAGAAAAATTAGGAATAACAGGAACATATCTCAACATTATAAAAGCTATTTATTTGAAGCCCCAGGCTAACATCATCCTAAATGAAGAAAAATCAAAAGCATTCCCTCTAAATACAGGAACAAGACAAGGATGCCCCCTTTTACCACTGTTATTCAACATAGTACTTGAAACCCTGGCCAGAGCAATTAGACAGACAAAAGAAATTAAAGGAATCCGAATAGGAAAAGAAGAACTCAAATTAACACTATTTGCTGATGATATGATAATATACCTAGAAGATCCAAAAAACTCCACCAGAAAACTAAATAGCAGGTTACAAAATCAATACCCATAAGTCAAAGGCATTTATGTACATCAGTGACAAATCCTCTGAAAGTGAAATGATGAAAACTACTCCATTTACAATAGCATAAAAAAAAATACTTGGGAATCTACTTAACAAAAGAGGTGAAAGACCTCTATAATGAAAACTACAGAACACTAAAGAAAGAAATTATAGAATACCTTAGAAGATGGAAAAACCTACCTTGTTCTTGGATAGGCAGAATTAATATTGTCAAAATGACCATTTAATGCAATTCTAATAAAAATCCCAATGACACTCCTCATAGAAATAGAAAAAGCAGTCATGAAATTCATCTGGAAGAATAAAAGACCCAGAATAGCTCAAGCAATTCTTAGCAAGAAAAGTGAAGCAGGAGGCATTAATATACCAGACTTTAAAATCATACTACAGAGCAATAGTAACAAAATCAGCATGGTATTGGCCCCCAAATAGGATGGTAGACCAATGGTACAGAATTGAGGACACAGAGACCAATACATATAATTTCAGTTATCTTATTTTAGACAAAGGTGCCAAAAATGTACATTGGAGAAAAGATACCTCTTCAACAAATGGTGCTGGGAAAACTGGAAATCCATATGTAGCAAATTGAAATTAAACCTTTATCTTTCACCATGCACAAAATTTAACTCAAAGTGGATCAAGGATCTAGGAATCAGACCAGAGACTATATGCCTAATAGAAGAAAAAGTAAGCTCCAATCTCCAACATGTCGGACTAGGTCCCAAGTTCCTTAATAAGAATCCTATAGCGCAAGAATTAATATCAAGAATCAATAAATGGGATAGAGCCAAACTTAAAAGCTTCTTCTCACCAAAAGAAACAATCAGTGAGGTGAATAGAGAATCAACTAATTGGGAACAAAGTTTTACCACATGCATGTCAGATAGAGCACTAATCTCTAGAATACACAAAGAACTCAAAAATCTTAACACCAAAAAATGAAATAACCCAATCAATAAGTGGGCCAAGGAACTGAACAGACACTTCGCAGAAGAAGATATACAATCAACCAACAAGTACATGAAAAAATGTTCAACATCTCTGGCTATTAGAGAAATTCAAATCAAAACTATTCTAAGATTTCATTTCACTCCAGTCAGAATGGCAGCTATTAAGAATACAAACAACAATAAATGTTGGAGAGGATGTAGGGGAAAAGGCTAAAAAATGGTGCAACCATTATGGAAAGCAGTACGGAGCTTCCTTGGAAAACTGGGAATGGATCCACCTTATGACCCAGCCATCCCACTCCTGGGTCTATTCCCAAAGGACTTAAAAAAAGCATACTACAGGGACACAGCCACATCAATGTTTATAGCTGCTCAATTCACAACAGCTAGGTTGTGGAACCAACCAAGATGCCCCTCAGTAGATGAGTGGGTAAAGAAAATGTGGTGTATATACACAATGGAGTATTACTCAGCAATAAAAGAGAATAAAATCATGGCATTCACAGGTAAATGGATGAAGTTAGAGAATATAATGCTAAGTGAAGTTAGCCAATTCCCAAAAGCCAAATGCGGAATGTTTTCTCTGATATAAGTAGGCTGATTCATAGTGAGGTTGGGTTAAGGAACATAGGAGGAGTAGAGGAACTCTAGAAAGGTCAATGGGGAGGGAGCAAGGGGGTATGAAGGGCAAAAAAAAGAAGATGATAGAGTGAGATGGATATCAATATCTTAAACACATGAGTGAAGATTTGAATAGTATGAATATTCTTCGTATTCAAATAGTGTATCGTTAAAGGTGCTCTATATATGTAATATGAAATGTAATGAATGCTATTGTTATATATACAATGTTGAATAAAAAATCATAAATTTATTTTTTTCTGGAAAAAAAAAAGAGGTGAGGTATTGCGCTATCATCCACATGAGCAAGCTGGGTTCATCTCAGCTTTGCGTGGATAGTTGAACATTAGAAAAATGTCCAGATGCAATTCATGACACTAATTAACTGCAATAGAAAAAAATACAATCAATCTTAGCAGATTTAGAAAAATCAGTAATCAATAATAACAACAATACATAACAAGTATTCACAATTTTAAAATAGAAGATTTAGTAAATTTGATAGAAAGGAGCTATGAAGATCCTATAAGAAACGTTCAATAACGAAACCTTTAGATATCAGAAAAGCATGCTCAGTACCACTGTTTCCGTGTAAAACTCTTGCACATATCTGTTGCCGCCTGCAGCAACAATACCTCGGGAAAGAAACTGGTGGCAGACTGGGAATGAGTGGTTCCTTTATTGTTCCTTCTTCTTCTCTCTTCTTCCTTCTCTATCTTCTCTCAGATTCTGCCGCCCGTTCCTCTCTACCATCTGTTTAAATACTCTTTACCCATCACAGGTGCATTAGTTCTCTTAACAGGCATACACATGTCTCATCACAAGCTCGACCCAATGCTACAGCACGTAGTGCCCAGGAGCCACCATTAAAGTCAGGTGTAAGTTGTAGTGAACAAAGCCTTGCTTTTAACAAACAAGTAAGCGCCACCTCTTGGCTCTCAGCCAGCTGCCATCTCAGAGCTACTTCCTTATCAAAGGCTCTTACACATATCATAGCCAGGTAAAAGAAAAAGAAATTAATTGTATAAAAGTTTGAAAGAAAAATATCCTACAAAGCTATTATTAATATGATATTATATTTTTATAATGATGTTATTGTCAGTATTAAAACTCATTAGACTCCCCAGAAAATTTATAGGTACTAAGAAGAGTTGATAAAACTGCCAGTAATGAGATTGATTTTACAATATCAGTCCCATTGGTGTCCATCATAGCAAATTAAAATGTTTTTAAAAAATACGATTTGGCAATTATTAAGAGCACAAATAATAACAAATGCTGGCGAGGATGTGGGGGAAAGGGTACATTCATACATTGTTGATTGGACTGGAAATTGGTACCATCACTCTGGAAAAAAGCATGGAGATTTTTCAAAAAAACTAGGAATGGAACTACTACATGATCCAGCCCTCTCACTCTTCAGTGTTTATCCAAAAGAACTAAAAGCAGTATACCATAGAGGAAAAAATGCATCAATGTTTATAACAGCACAATTCATGAAAACCAAGTTATGGAAACAGCCATAGATGCCTATCAATAGATGAATGGATTAAGAGAATGTATGTGTATGCACAATGGAGTTTTACTCAGTTGTAAAGAAGAATAAATTATGACTTTTGCTGGTAAATGGATGGAACCAGACAACATCATGCTAAGTGCAATAAGCCAGACTCAGAAAATCAAGAGTTGATGCTGGGCACAATGGCGCACACCTGTAATCCCAGCACTTGGGAGGCTGAGGCAGGATGATCGTGAGTTCAAAGCCAGCCTCAGCAATGACAAGGCACTTAGCAACTCAGTGAGGCCCTGTCTCTAATAAAATACAAAAAAGGGCTGGGGATGTTGCCCAGTGGTCAAAAGCCCCTGAGTTCAATCCCCAGTACCAAAAAAAAAAAAAAAAAAAAAAAAAAGAGTTAAATATTTTCTCCTATATGCAGAAGTTATAGTAAAATGACGGGGAAAAGGCAGGGGGTCAGATATCATAAAGATACAGGGAATATCAGTAGAGTAGAAGAAGGAAATTGAGAGGTAAGGAGGAGGGATGGGAAATGGGGTGGGGGGAGGAAAGACAGAATGAATTTGACAACATTTTGCTATGTGCATATATAAATGTACCACAATGAATTCTACCTTTATGTATATCTATAAAACTTCAATAAAATTTAAGTAAGTTAATGAGTGAAAAGAAGACCAGTAGAGCAGAGGAAGGAGAATATTGGGAGACAGGAGTAAGGAGAAAAGGTGGGGGGGGGCACTGCAGACTGATATGGAGTAAATTAAATTCCATGCATGTATGATTTTGTCAAAATGAGCCCAACTATTATGTATAACTATAATGCACTAATAAAAAAAGTAGGCTATTTATAATGACAACAAAATATGTAAGTTTCCTGGAAATAAATTTAATAAAAGTTGAATATGATTTTATTGGAGAAAAGATAAATAATTAATTAAATTTATATTAATAAATCAAAATTAGTGGGAGAGATGAACCCTATTTATGGAAAGACTCAAAATCACATAAATTTTGACTCTTCCTAAATTGCTCTAAAAATCCATCATAACTCCAATCAAAATATCAAAAGATTGTATGAGAATTAACAAGCTTATTCTAGAACAGGGAAAAAATGAATAATAACTTTTTGAAGGAAGCTATGGCAAAGAAGACATGCTCTATTAAAAATTAAGAATTATTTTGAAAATACAGTTATTTGGCCAGAGCAATCATGGTATAGGGCCAGATATGCAAACCAATTGAATATTTATTTACATCCATTTATATTCAATGGAATATTTGTTTACATGACCACAGAAACATGCTCATGATGATGTAGAAACTTGATGTATAAGCAGATTACATTGCAAATTAGTCTCAAGTATTGTTTATTTGGCAAAGTATTTTGGAAGAATTGCTTCTCTATTATGAAAGAAATAAAATTTATTCTCATCTCATGCCATATATGAAGATCAACCCTACAGAGAACGAAGACCTGAAATATAAAAGTAAAACTGGTATTATTTCATAAAAGTGTATAGGAAAATATCTTTGTGCTCTTGGGTTTAGGACAGGAATTTTTTACAAAGGTACAAAGATGGAAACATACAACAATAAATTCAATCTGAGTAAAAGTTTTTAAGACTACATGCTTTAAAACATGGTGGAGAAAGTATTTCACATTAATTCTTTTTGTGTTTATTTATCTATTAATTTTTTCATGTATATATATGTACATATATATATTATTCTAATTTGTTATACATGCTTGCAGAGTGCAATTCATTTCATATTACATATAAGGAGCACAATTTTTCAAGTCACTGGTTTTACATAAAGTATTTTACACCATTTGTGTATTTATACATGTACTTAGGGTATTGATGTCTTGTTCTGTCATTAGTCCTATCCCCTTGTCCCCTCCTCTCCCTTCCCCCAATTTGTTCTATTTAAAGTTCCTTCATTTTTCTCATCCCCCACCCCCTTGCCATTATAAGTCAATATCGTCATAGTAATGGAATCATTCAACCTTTGGGTTTTTTTGGGGATTGGCTCACTTCACTTAGCATAATTTTCTTGAACTCCATCCACTTACCTGCGAATGCCATGATTTTATTCTCTTTTAGTGCCGAGTAGTGATCCATTGTGTATATATACCAAATTTTCCCTATCCATTCATCTACTGATGGGCATCGTGTTGTTTCCACAATATACCTATTGTGAATTGAGCTGCTATAAAACATTGATGTGGCTGTGTCCCTGAAGTAAGCTGTTTTTAAGTCCTTTGGGTATAGACTGAGGAGTGTTATAGCTGCATCAAATGGTAGTTCCATTCCAAGTTTTCCAAAAAATCTTCATACTGCTTTCAATATTGGTTGCACCAATTGCAGTCCCACCAGCAATGTATGAGTGTGCCCTTTTCCCCACATCTTCACTAGCATTTATTGTTGTTTGTGTTTTTGATAGCTGCCATTCTGACTGGAGTAAGATGAAATCTTAGAGTAGTTTTGATTTGCATTTCTCTAATTGCTAGAGATATTGAACATTTTTTCATATATTTGTTAATTGATTGTATATCATCTTCTGAGAAGTGTCTGTTCAGTTCCTTAGCCCATTTATTGATTGGTTTGTTTGTTTGTTTTTTTTTTTTTTTTGGTGTTAAGTTTTTTGAGAGCTTCATATATATTTGAGGTTAATGTTCTATTTGATGTGCTTGTAGTAAAAATTTGCTCCCATTCTGTATGTTCTCTATTCACCTCACTGATTGATTCTCTTGCTGAGAGGAAGCTTTTTAGTTTGAATCCATCTCATTTATTAATTCTTGCTTTTAATTCTTGCACTAGAGGGGTCTTATTAAGGAAGTTGGGGCCTAATCCAACATGATGGAGATTTGAGCCTACTTTTTCTTCTATGAGGTGTAAGGTCTCTGTTTTAATTCCTAGGTCCTTGATCCACTTTGAGTTTTGTGCATGGAGAGAGATAGAGGTTTAATTTCATTTATTACATGAGGATTTCAAGTTTTCCCAGCAACATTTGTTGAAGAGGCTGTCTTTTCTCCAATATATGTTTTTGGCACCTTTGTCTAATAACATAAGATAATTATAGACGTGTAGATTATTCTCTGTGTCTTCTATTCTGTACCATTGGTCTACTGGTCTATTTTGGTGCCAATACCATGCTGTTTTTATTACTATTGCTTTGTAGTACAGTTTAAGGTATGGAATAGTAATGCCACCAGCTTCACTCTTCTTGCTAAGAATTGCTTTGTCTATTCTGGGTCTCTTATTTTTCCAGATAAATTTCATGATTGCTTTTTCTAGTTCTATGAAGAATGATATTGGGATTTTGATTGGGATTGCATTGAAATTGTATAGTGTTTTTGGTAGAATAGTCATTAAATCCTCAGAAAGAGAAACTAGGAAATCCACACCATTTACTATAGCTTCAAAAGAAAAAAAGAAAACTTGGGAGTCAACAAAAGAAGTGAAAGACCTCTACAAGGAAAACTACATCACGCTAAAGAAAGAAATTAGAGAAGATCTCAGAAGATGGAAAGATCTACCTTGTTCATGGATAGGTAGAAATAATATTGTCACTATAGATTTTTTAAAAGTAAAAAGAAAGAGGCATCTCTATAATGACAAATAGGGACTCCTAGTGAGTTGTACCACACAGAAGCTTATGGGAAAAGTCTTTCCATGACCCTGAGAAGAAGCCACCATTCTAACATCCTGTCCTCTATGGAGTATCTCTTATAAATCCAATGGAAGGCTCATTTTTACTTTTAAAAAAATAATTTGAAACAATTTTAAATAATCAGTTAATACAGTTTTTCTAGAAAAAATTCTAAAACATTTTTCCAAGAAAGATGAATTTCTCCATGAGTCATGAGTCACTGAGTTCTGCCTGGAGATATTGAGAAATGCAGACCCAAATCCCCTTGAAGTCTATATTTATTGACCATTACATGTGGTGTCATATTCTTCCCTTATATTGTAAGTCTTCTGGATAATCTGATAATACTTGATTGTGGGGCATGATAATGGTCTTGAAAAGTGAGAGGCTGTTACTGGGGGAGCCAAGAGCTGCTCATTGGAGGTGAAGCCCCAAGGAAACCCCCTGGGCAAGGTTTGCTCAACATCTGGATACCATGTTCAGTAGGCTGTGAAGGGGTGGCTTTGGGGTTGGATTTCAGGATCAGAGTGAGCCTGAGAATGGCTGTTTACCACCCTCAGGGGAGGACCACAGGTATTCACTTAAAGGCTGATTCCACCATTTATCATGGAAGTAATCTGGAGTGAGCTATTTGACCTATTTGAACCTCTGATTCATCATCTAAAAAATATCATTTGTTAGAGATTAAATTAAATAATATCTGATACATCCAAGGCACACAAAATATGATCATTGGCATCACTAGCCAAATGCAGACTCTATCACACCCACTGGAACTGACTTTCTGAATCTCTTTTGAGAATTGCAAAAATGGTCCTTCTTCACTCTGTACTTAAGGCACCTGTATAAATTAGCTGCTACATTCACCAAAACATCCCTGGCACAACTATCCCTGAATGAGAGGCTTCAACTACATTATTATTGACCAAGGTGTAGTGTACTAGTGGTTCATGAAGAGGTTTTGCAGAGGTGCCATTTTATATGGTTAATTTAATGACATCTTTTGGTTTTTGTTTGGTTTATCTTTGCAATTGTGAACTGGGACAAAATGCACGTTTACCATTTAGACTGGCATGTAGTACATGCTCAACATGCCTACTATTACTAATGCTCTTTTCTAATCAACACTGCTGCTTAATGGGTGGATCTTCTTATCAAAAAAATAAAGTTCTGCATTGGAAACTGGAGGATCAATTCCATGGGGCTGTGGAGACAGGGAAAAAATGTGGGTAACAATGAACTTAATCCCTCATTCACTTACCCCAATGTTCTAAGATTTGAAAAAAGAAAGAAAGAAAGAAAAACAATCACCTTCTCATAAAAAGGTGAATGTAGCAAAGCAGAAAATTCTGGATTTCAGGTAAAAAGTTTTGAGATGGAAATGTCTATCCCTTGCTCTCCAAACAGGATCTGTGAGGTCTCTAAGGTCCACTGCTGGGCCTTTCTAGCTTCCCCTTGAGGGCCAGAATAGCTTTAGCTCTCTGCATTGTTTCCTTGTAATTGTGTCACATTAATATGGCAGTCACCTTCATCAACAAATTCACATTCTTCAGATATATGATGCAATTACTATGTACTGCACATGTGTAGCACACAATGAGGTCCTCTCTCTTATTTCCTGGACTTAGCAAAGGAGTGACTCTGTCAGAAAGGAATTTCACTTTGCATATTGTTAAATTATGCT
The DNA here is from genome assembly GCA_025594165.1 of Tamias sibiricus. NCBI lineage: Eukaryota > Metazoa > Chordata > Mammalia > Rodentia > Sciuridae > Tamias > Tamias sibiricus. Next base: position 143,075,840 of record CM046659.1, read on the forward strand.
TCAGGGATTTCCCCAGCAGTAGGAAACAATGGAGTCTTGGCTCCTAAATGCTGACATCTATCTGCATTGCTCCCTGTAAATACTAGACCAGCTCCTATGAAATGGGCTGCTTATGTTGCAAGAGCTGTAGGACCAGCTTCTTGACTCTGAGTCTAGTTAGTTCCTGGTAGTCAGAGGAAGGGCATTTAATCTAAACAACTAGTCCATTAAACTTAATTCTAATTATTTTTCTTTGTTATGTTCTGAGATCCAGAAACTGTTGGAATATGCATTGCTTTTTTTTTTTTTTTTTGGAGGGGGCAGTCAGAGCATGAATTTATTTTTAAAAAATAGTAGGATATCTCCCATCTCTATATAGATTTTTAAGTCAACATTTATCTTCTAATGCACAAAAAATATATTTGGGGAACTAACTTCAAGATTCTTTATTACATTGCAATAGATGACTCAGTTTTTTTTAGTCTTTCTTCATGACAGGTATACTTTTCTTAAAATGTTTGTGGAGTAGGGAGAGAGCTCTATAGAAAATAACAAAATAACAAAACAAAAAATGAGGTGTGCAGATGTATTAGTGATTTCTGGCCACTAGACATACCCAGTTGCTCTGTCGTGCTGTCCCAAAGAGGGTCTGAATCTTAACACAACTAATCTCAGCTGATTAAGTATAAGAACAAAAATTTTTATATGACTAATTTTCTTCTCTCAAGACCATGTGATTTTTTTTTTTTATTTTGTCTTGAACAAATTTTCTGAAAGAAACTTCCTTAGGTATGTTAACTAAAAAGATGCTTATTGCAACTGAAGTGCTTCCTGATTCAGTAAAGTTAGTCCTGATAGTCAAGTCCTCAGAAGACACTCTAGGATTCTCCAACATCTTCTTTTTCTTGTTTTTTTTTTTTTTTTTTTTAACATATTTATTTATTTACTTTAGTTGTACACAATGCAATGCATTTATGTTTACATGGTGCTGAGGATCGAACCTGGGCCGCGCACGTGCGAGGCGAGCACTCTGCCGCTGAGCCACAACCCCAGCCCCTCTTTTTCTTGTTTGATAGTGACCTGTACCTGACCCCAGACCTGGATTGTTGTTTGTGCAGAGACCTTAGCTCTGTGAGTGAGGTCACATGCCAATCTACAGAACCTTTGACCCCTGTGATTTTTCTTCAAATTTCTGCAGAGGTAGAGGGCTGCCACTCAGAATGACCCTGGAACAAATATTGGTCTCCTCTGCCATCATGCTATACAATTCACCTCTGACATAGTAGGAAGCAAGGGAGGGTGTTGGCATCTGCTGTTGGCTGAACTTGAGGCATCAGTAAAAGTCAATAAATGGCCTCTGTCTTGAGAACCTCTACTGTGGCATCACATGTGCCCCTGGGAAGCAAAATGATTAGAGGAATTAATCATCTACACTGTTGCCCCCCTCCTTTTTTTCTTCTTTTTTGCAGAGGCCCATAAAGAACTCAAGGTACTAGGTGGAATTGACATCATCATGGGCATTCAGAATGGCAGAGGCAGCCTATGTGTGTATCTACCAAAAAACATGGCTCTGTGATTTTTGTTCATCCTATGCTTTTGCTTCATGAGTAATTTCCTGTTGAACATTTGCTGTGGAGAAAAATTTTTCTCAAAAAGTTAAACATGGAGTTACAATATGACCCAGCAGTTTCATTCCTTAATGCATACACAAAGAAGTTGAAAGCAGGGTCTCAAACAGGTATTTGTACACACCATATTCATAACAACATTATTCACAGTAGCTAAAAAGTAGAATCAAACTGAATGGATCAATGGATAGATAGGTAAACAAAATGTGATTTATACAATGAATTATTATACAGTGTTAAAATGGAATCAAGTACTAGTGCCTGCTTTACAAAGCAGATAAACCTGGAAGTCATGCCAAGGGAACAAAGACTGACACAAAGGGACATATAATATACACTTCTCTATATGAAGCATCCAAAGAGGCAAATCAATACAGAAAGAAAGAGTAATGGCCACCAGAGGCTGGGTGGGCAGAGTGGAAGATGGAGACTGCTTAGTGGGTATAAGTTTTTCTTTTGGGGTGATGAAAATGTTTTGGAATTACAAAGAGATGATTGTTGTACAACATTGTGAATGTACTAATGACACTGAATTATATACTTTAAGATGATTAATTTTTGTTATGTGAACTTGATCTTAATTTTAAAAATCTATAATAATATTTCAGAAATCCAGGAATAGAATTTAAAAAGTAAAAGAGATAAACACATTATTGAATACGGAACATAGAGATGTATATAGAGAAGTCTCAGTTGACTGTTAATATATATTGGCCAGGTTGCTGATACATTTTCTTTCTAAGCTTTCTTTGTACTTTTTATATAATGCCCTCTTCTCTACATGGCTTTGCTTCAAGTAGTCTCAAAGCCTTTTTAGAAGTGGGTGAGATAAAATTATAACTGAATAACTAAAATCAATTTTTATACTTGGTAGCAAACAAGCAAAATTGCTTATCTAACCTGAGATAAAAATTTTATCAGAAAATAAGGCTCATGCTTCCTTTGTTCTTCTGACTCAAAGTTAATTTTGACATAATTTCACCAAAATGATACATGGTTTCATTGTCTGTTTGTCATAAGAAGGTTTTGTTTGAATGTGCTGTTTCTGATGTGCCAGTTTTATAGTGGCGTCCAGGTTGACCTCTAATCACACTGCCCGTTGGTATGTTATGGAATAGTTTATGGCCCTCATTAACTTTGATGGTTATAATTAAATGAAGCTATGAATTGTATGCAGGACCAGTCCTCTGGGGTGTTCCTGATTCAGTTTCCACAAACAATTAAGAGATGATGGGTGTAGCTAAGCCAGAGTTCAGATATTGCAGTTTAAATATCTGTCTCCTGAAAATAAAAGTCTTCCCCTGCAGGAGCCCTGTTTGGGGATTGGCTTGAATTGCTGTTGACTATGAGCCGTGGAGATTTGGGCATTGTCGCCTCCAGTAGTCTCACGGGACTTGTTGTGGGATCTCAAGTGACTTGGCCGAAATTGCTGATCGGGTCAGCGCCATTCTGGTGCTATGTGTGGTGCATGTTAGTCGTTGTTAGAGCCAGAGAGAAAAGTTATCAGAATAAAAAGCTGTTTGTTTCCAATTCGCCTCTAAACTTCTTCCCGCGGCTCCGTTGCTCCAAGCGCTTCAGGCGGCAACATTCCCCCAAAGAAAAACTAAAAGGCCAGAAGACAATAAAAGTCAGTATGGAGATATCCTTTGGTTACACAGGGCCCACAATCAGTGGAGCTTCAGAGAAGAGGCAGTGTTTCTTTATGTGTTGGTCCAGTTTAGGGAGGAAGGAAAGGTATGTGGCATCTATGGATCCCTTACAATGCACTTAGCATATATTGACTGTTTGACCCTCACAAAAGCCTTGTACAGACACATTGCATTCTCCCCATTGCAGAGATGACTGAAAGAAGACTTGTATCTCTATAAGCTTGTGGCACACAGCAGGGGCTTCAGCTATGGCAGCCAAAGCAGAGCACATCTCAGATTCCTGATCTGACTGGATGGGAAGAGTACAGGCCCATGAGGGGCTGTCTGCTGGACAGTGATCCAGGGATACAGGGCTATGGCACTGTATCTGTCCCTCTGAGAAAAGGACAGAGTCTCATCACCTTATGCCTGATTCCAAGGAAAACAGTGCTGCAAAAAATGAGCAGAGAAAAAATGGAAAACACTAAATCACTGAGCTTACCAGAGGACTTTTCAGCCAGAGCCACAGCCGCATAACTCCGAGGGCCAGGGTGGGGTGGAGGAGTGGTGCCTGTGTTAGCTTCACAGACCGGCCCCACAGCCTCCCCTAGGGATGCTGAAGCAAGAGTGGGAGGTGGAAAACATCTTTATTACCCAAGAAGCCCCTCAGAAGCAGAGGGCAGGTGTTCCATAGAGAGGATGAGAATTCTGAGCAGAGGCATCTGCGCTAAGGGCAGGTTGGGGGCCTGGCTTGGTGAATGGGGACTGAGTCAGGTTCCTGGTGCTGCCATTGGCAAGGGTCTGAAAAACATTCAGTAACAGAGCATTATTTTTGTGATGTTCTCAACTTCAAAGGGAGAACACCTGAATTCTAATGAATGTACTTGCAAAGGAGTAGACAATGGATCAATGCTGTAGAACAATTCAGAAGACACCATGACTATTTGGGGCTTTAAGTATACAACAAAAGTGCCTTTTCAACCAGTGTCATGAAATAATACTCCAGGAATGGTGTTAAAAGAATCTGTCATTCATGTGAGGAGAAGTAGTTATTTCAATCACTCATATTGTGAAAATAAAATTCTACACAAATCAAATACTAAATAATCATCATAAAATTACTAGAAGGAAAATGGAACATGTATCTAACTTTGGGAGTTGGGAAAAGATTGAGAAACAAAAGCAAAAGTCATATTTAAAAAGATGGCTAAATGTAATCATGTCGGGGATGTATGCCAAGGTTGCAAAAACGTCCCCACAGAAGCCTTTTCATCATCCCTTCTGCCTGGCTCCATAGTGGTGGAGGACCAACTGCTTTCATCAAAACCTTTCTCTCCACCTAATGTCCTTCTCAGGGTCCTTTCAGGCTCTTGATATACTTGAGGAATTAAAAATCCTGAATTTTTGGATAACTTCCCTTGACATCTTCAACGATGATATTGTACCTCACTTGATATATGATTTCATGTTGGGGGTGGGTGTCTGTGTATGTGTGTGTTTGCATGTGTGTGTGTGTGAGAGAGAGAGAGAACAAGAGAGAGAAATATGACACACTTCAAATTGATATCAGCAGGGAGGGGAAATGAGTGAAGCAGTGAGTGGTTAAGAGGGACTTGAACTTTATCTGTGTTGAGTTTTTTTATAGTGACAATATATTCATGCATTACTTGTGTAATTAAAAATAAATGAAATTAAATATACTCTAGCCTGTACTGGTTGGATCTCTGCAACTTAATGTCCATCTGCCAATGAAAATAAATCAGAAACCTTTCATTTGATTTAATGGCCCAACTTAATGTGTTGTTCTGTTGGAAGAAAACCAAACTGCGAGGCACTTTTCAGGGTTCTACTTTGAATGGCTCTTTGGGTCACAACATGTGTCTCCTGATATTTGCTTTTTTTAGATATGTACTTAATGTGTAACATACATTTTCCATGGTACTTTGACTTCCTGGCTCTGGACCAGCCTAAAAGGATGAACGGCAGGGCCAGCAACTTCCTCTCTTGCAAACACGAGAAAATACATAGCTACCTGGTCTGTTTCCAGCTGGATTCAAAGTCCAGTAGGTAGGCTGTTTATTTGAATGGTGAAATTGAGCTTGGCCTCTGTTTGGCTTCCCCAAACAAGCTTAATAACCACTTTTCTGATTTTCAGACAGCATCCTGGGGATGTGTTGGCAAAGGGGCAGAAATGGAATGAAAAAGGTGATTAGTGCTAAGCATGTAATGTTACTCCAGTTCCAAGCAGAAGAGGCAACACATAGCCATAGAGGCCCAAGCCCTGATCTTAGCCAGGCCCCTTTCCTCTGACAGTTTCCCACCCTGTAGTAACACTCCCTTCATAATGCCTGTTTAGTGCTGGGTAAACATTTCAAAGTGTTTCCACATCTATTTGAAAACACTTTTACATCTACTGAGCATCCACACTTATTGGTCCCAGGGCTGGGATTAGAAAGAGCCATTTCCTCTCAGAGTCTAGTTCAGAGAAACACTCAAACTGACATTATAACTAGGAAAACACTATGAGACAAAGAAATGCAGGAGCTATAGAAGAAAAGAGGTAGGGCATCACAGAGAGTTAGGGGAGAGCTGGTCCACTTTGGGGAGAGGAAATGGCATGTATAAAGGCCCCAAGGCATGGAATTGTACCATTTTGAGGAATGTTAATAATCAAGACATGAGTCTAGTGAAGGTTCTATCCACATGGAACATCTTATGTGTTGGTATATGAAGCTTGAACCTGACCTGAAGGCAAGGAGAACATTTGGAAAATTTGAAGAAGAGAAGGTACTTGCACATATCTGCTCTACCTGGTGAAGAATCAATTACAGGAGGCAATATTAGCTTCTCATACACATTGAGAAGCTATTTCAGCAATCCTCAGGAATGATCGCTGCTCTAAGACAAAGGTACCAGGAAACAGGATTGGTGAGTGGAAATAAAAAAAAGTGAAGGAAGTTTGGTGTATCAGTGACTTGTTGGATGTTAAGAGAGATGAGGAAGGGTGTTTAGGTTGCTGACTTTGGTGACTGGGTGAATCAAGGCATAATTCACAAGGCAGTGCAAACAAGGAGGATGAGGGTTAGGGATTGACACATACACTTTTATAATATATATATTCCCTCACCCCTTCTAACCAAATTCCAGTGAAGTTGATATGATAGCATTATGAAGTCTATCTTCTGGCCAAAAATCTTAGGCACTCCAGGTAAATGGACTTATCTAAGGTCCCCACCTGGTTAACATCAAAGATGAGACTAGAGCCACATTTTATCTGTTCCAGTACAAAACCCCTTTAGCTGAACAATGAAAGTCATGTCCTTTGACTATACATCCACCTCCACACCATAGAAGCGGGACATGGACCAGATACACTTTGAGCAGGATTTCTTCACTTATTCAGCCTGTGCTTAAGAATGTCTGTGCCAGCCACTCTTTAGGGCTGGGACCCAGCTGTGGAAGTCTCACCCTCATGCAGTTTACCTCAAGGACTCAGATGACATAGACACAAGCAGTTATGCACAGTGGGCAGCTGCTTTGGAGGGATGGGAAGCAGGGACAGGTTGCCAAGTGTTTGGGAGGTGGCTGCTTCTTTCTAATGGGTCATCAAGGCAGGCCTTTTAGGTCAGAGGTTGAACAGAGATCAGAGGATGTTTGCAGGAGGAAAGTGAGGGAGTGACACATACACGTGGGTGCCTGGGAAGCTGTAAGTGCCCGGGCACAGCTGTGAGGAGGTGCTTGACACATTGGAGGGACGTGAAGAAGGCCAGCATGGTGGAAACAGTGGGGCGGAAACTAGAATGGCAGGAGGCGAGATCAGAAAATTGGCTGGGTAGATCTGATTGAGCCTTCGATGCCAATCCAAGGACTTTGGCTCCTGTTCTGCTGAGTCACATGGGAACCAGTGGAGGGAGCCCTTCACAGAGCAAGGATGTGGGTGACTTGCCTTTTTAAAGGATCACAGTCTGGCTGTGAAGAAAGGGTAGAGCATGGGGACCAGATTGGATAGTAATCATGAAAAGGAAAGCAGCGAGAGCCTGGGAAAGCATGATGCAAAGACGTGAAGATCTGCATGTTTTGAGGGTAGACAGTAGGATTGGTGATTGTGTACAAGATGTTACCCAAAAATAAAAGCCAGGGATGGTACTAAGTGTTTTCCAGAAAAACAGCAAGGGTGAAGTTGGCATTTACTGGGGAAAGTAATGAAGCAGTGGGGAGTGGAGAAGAGCAGCTTTGGGAGGTGGAGGGAAATCTTTGTTTTGAGATGTGTTAATTAGAAATGTCCAAACTAGATAGCAAAGTGAAGATGCTGGACATGCAATTATACATGGATTTGGTGTTGTTTATTGAGATTTGGGATGGAGACAGAAACCCAAGTGGCATTAGCATTTAAACCATGATACTAAATGACATCACCAGGGAGTGAGTGGGGCCAGAAGAGGAAAGAAGACTGAAGACTCAGCCTTGCAGCTGAGCTGTCAATACCATGACAGATGCGGAGAAACTGGGAAAGGAGACTCAGAAAGAATCCCAAGAAAGAGGAAGAGAGCCGAGGGAGGATCAGGCCCCAGGATCAAGTGAAGTTGCATTTCTATAAGAGACAGACTTGATCTGCCAACAGCAACAGAGATCTGAGAGCTGACTATAGGAAAGGCCATCAATTCATGGAGGCAAGGAGGTCTTCAGTGACCTTGACAAGCAGGGTTCTGATGAAGTAGTGGGAGACGGGGTGCAGTGAAGATGGCAAGTACAGGGCTGGGGTTGTGGCTCAACAGTAGAGTGCTCGCCTAGCACGTGCGCGGCCAGGGTTCGATCCTCAGCACCATGTAAAAATACAGGCAACTCCCAAGGAGTCCTGTTACAAAGGCAAGGGGACTTTCAGAGAAGTTCCTGGGGATCATACAGTTAATTTAGATTTGTTTGTTTTTGATGGGCAATATTACCACTTGTTTATGGTGATAGGGTACATTCTGGAGAGAAGGATACACTGGTGATGTGAATATGATCTTGTAGGCCATGCACACGTTGAACCAATTAGCAGGTACTGCATTGACTAAGGAAGAGGAGGTGGGGTTGTCTAAGAACTCTGGGGAGCCCCAAGGTGAGGGAGGGATTGATTAGAGTGGCTTGTAAATGTACAAAATAAATTTGTGTGGGCAACTAGGTATCCCCAAAGGATAAGAAAATGCTGGATTTGTGCTTTGTACTTGACATTGTAATGGATTTCAGATGTATTAAATTTTAAATGTTAAAGAGTAAAATTATAAAGGAATTAAAAGAAACTATAGAAAAAATTAAAAAGTAATCTTGGGGTATGGAAGACATTTAGGTTTATGATACAAAAACAAGTATCCCAGCCAGGTGTGGTGGAACATGCCTGTAATCCTAGTTGCTTGGGAGGCTGAGGCAGAAGGATCAAGAATTCAAAGCCAGCCTCAGCAACTTAGCAAGGCCTTAAGCAACTTAGTGAGACCCTCACTTAAATAAAATACAAAAAAAAAAAAAAAAAGGCTGGGGATGTGGCTTAGTGGTTGAGCACCCCTGGGTTCAATCCTGGTCCCCCACAAAAAGAAAAACAAGTACCCCCAAATAAAAATATTGATAAATTCAACCTCATACAATAGAACATTTCGCATACTTAAAAGTAGTCAAAATGCTAAAAAAAAAAAAAAAAAGATAGGGAAATAGTTGTAATTCCTAAAAGCAATAAAGAGCTGATTTCCAAAATATATGGAGCTTTTACAAATTGGTAAATTAAAGACAAACAACCCAAAGGGAAATGAGGAAAATACACACTTAGGCATTATAATTTGGCATTGCTTGTTTGGAAGATGGTTGGGCAATAGCTTTTAGAATTAAAAATACATATACCCCTGTCCTAGAAATACTATTAGAAATATTTTTTCCTGAAAATAATCTTTTACATGTGTGAAGGGATGTTTATTCAGGGTATTTATTGCAGGATTGTTTGTAATAGTAAATTACTGGAGCAAACCTGGTGATCTTTTAGTAGGAAACTGGCCTTATAAGAGAGCCAGGCAAGGGAACACTAGGTGATCCTCATAAAGAGAGAGGCAGCTTTTATGTACTTAGATCTCTACTATATGTTGTTAAAAGAGAGGTCTCTAAAATACATTGTAATATTTAGAAAAGATGCAGGACCATTACATCATGTTCTATTATTTGTCACAGTATATCATAAGAGTAAAATTAAGTGTGTAGCCATACGGGAAAGGTGTGCTGTTGATACCTGCTGCTGCAGATGGGGACATCAAGGAATCTCTGAGGTGTGAAGGATCAGAGGCAGGATGGGCCACAAACACTGTGAAGTGGAGGACACACAAACCTCCCACAGAACTTCCAACTAATTCCAGTCTCAGGAGTCAGGAGGTTGTGGGAAGGAGTAGATCTGACCTAGGTCACCAGTTGCATAGTTTGGGAGGGCTGAGTGAGCCTCCCATTTTCAGAAGCTGAAGGATATATGCCAAGGTTAGGGCTCTTTGAACTTGGAGTAGTTACAGGGTAGAATGGCACTTTCTTAACTTGATGAAGTTTGCTTATCAGTGAGCCACAGCAAATATCACATATACTATGATAACAGAAATTCTTCCACTCCTGTGAACAATCAGTCAAAGGTACACTATCAATGCTGCTGCTTATCATTGGAGCTAAAGCTGGCCAATGCAGTAAGTCAGGCTTTAAAAACATAACAAGTAGATGCTGGACATAGATAAAACTGCCATAAATTATGAATTGGCTATGACTTTTCTAAGAAAACTTTTATTTTTAATTTGACACATGAGCAAACTACTAGAACATCTAGTAGAATTTCAGTTAAAAGTCTTGTCTTTTTTTTTTTTTTTTTTTCCTAACCAAAAGTATCTGTAGGATGTTGGGAATTTTTAGAAAATAAAGTTAGACAATTATTATTCAAACAACACATTTCTTTCTTTCACACATAGAGATCGATAGATGAAAGATCTAGATGTGAAAACCCAAAATATACAATTATTAGAGAAGTTTTGGAAGAATACTTTCATAATCATCATTTATCTCAGAAGCTACAAAGAAAAAAAACAAGTAAATCAACTACAAAAATAATGAAAATTTCTATAATCTCAAACATCTAGTGAACAAATAAAACAATAGCCATGGTGCAATTGTGTGGGGGGAGTATTAGGGCAAGTGGTTGGTTGAGTCATCAATATCCATAACATATAACATAAAATTGTAACAACTTAAGCAACCACTAACAGAATGACCAGATAAGTGGTCATTCCTGATGACTATGGACACATCCAGAGTTCACGCCCTTAAACACGGTTATGTTCTGCCTCTCATTTGAGTACACGGTCTTCACATAGTCCCAATAATATGTCTTCAAAAACAGTCCTTCACCATCTAACCAATCAGTTATTTCATCCATTCATTAATCTTTCCTCATTTTACATTTACAATCACTCATATGGGCCAACTCATTCTACTATGTTCTAAAGAAATATTTTCAAAAAATTTTAAACTCTCCTAAGAGCTGCAGGTGCATGCATGTTACAAGAGCTTGATGACACATAGTTTCTCAAGTGGAGGTTATTCCTGTTCCGTAATACCAGTTAAAAAGTTATCACTGGAAATATTTTTCCTAGACAATTGATGGAATGAGAATTAATTTAAATCTTATTTTATTCTCCTTAGAAGTGGAACCTTGAACAAGTCACTAAAACTGGCTAAAGCTCAGGTTCTTTATTTGTGAAATGGGTTGGTGATCAACTTTGCTATATTTGAGGAAGGATTACATGAGAAATAAACATGGCCACCAACAGAGGCTAAAGAAATGCTTCCTCCTTGAAGGATTATTACCATCAAGGAACTTAACTTCTGGACAGTGAGAATACAGAGAGATAAAGAGGTAACTAACTGCACAATTATGTTTTTGAAAATGCTATGAAAGAGGTAAGCACAGGTAGGGTTGAAATCAGAAATGTTTAGCCCATGTTTCCTACTTGTATACCATGCACACCATCAGTGGCTAGTACAGGGCTCTGGAAGATTTATGCTATGGTCATCAACATCTAGTATCTGAACCTCTAGTCGCTGAATCAAAAGCAGGTGAGATGGGAAGTAGATGGTAGCAGAAGCCAGTGCAGCCAAGTTTACAGGAAAGGATTCTGGGGTTTGCTCAAGGAAGATTAACACAGCTCTGATGCAGAAGTATTTGGGGCTTATTAGTTGATGCTATCTTTGTAAAGACAGAGGAGGGGCACTTACACTGGGAGATGTCAGAGAACACTTCCTGAAAGTACAAATTCACCAGAAAATAAAACTTGTAGAAAGAACAAGTTAATTAAAAGAGTATCACCATATTTTTCTTTGCCAAGTCTAATAAAAGACACAAAAGTATTAAAAATAATGAAGTTTTCACTATCAGTAACCAGTGAAGAACTCAAGCTAGAAGCACAAAGTCCAAAACTTTATGGTCAAGGAAAGCAATGGAAGGCCTGAGAGATCAGAGAAACTGTAGTAGGACTGGCTCCTAATGACCCCCCTTCAGGCCTCCCCAGTGGCAGTACCAACTTCAGAGACCCCAAATTCCTACATCTCCAAGGAGGCATGTCTCTTTAGATTATCTTCATATGATGGAGAAGAGGATGCAGCTCTTGGAAAGACAACTGAAATGGAATGTGAGCAACAGAGAGGGGCTCTTCCCACCCAAGTGAGAACAGAGCGGCTACACAAGGAATCAGAGGGATTCCCAATGGGAATGGGACCATCTGCTCCTCCCAATCCAACTCAACACAAATGGATGGCAGGAGTCCTGGTTTAACAAATGCTAATGAATGTGTGAAGAGAGGGCAGAGTGCAGGTATTTCTTTAGAAAGAAGAAAGAACTGAAAAGAGCAACATCCATTGAGCATTCCCTGAACTTCTAGCACTCTCTCAGGATAGAGAAAAGTGTCCCACTCATCTGGAAATGGCAGCTCAGTGGGAAAACAGTACCCCAACTTTATCAGAGCAAACAGAATGCCTGATTGGATCTGGGCAAACATGAGCCAGTTGGAAAAAGCCACATGACATCAAGGTTCATGTGAAAATGTACTGTGGGGTGGGGGCATGACAGGAAACTTTAGTATTAGAAAAAAATTGAATTTAGCTGAAGATAAAATGATAAAAGACAGTTAAATTAAAAAGAGAATTTGAAGACCTCAGGATAGAAGCTAAATCAAAGTCATTACTAAACTCAAATCTAAATTAAATTTGAATGATGAAAAGACAAGCTGTTGACTTGGAGAGAATGCTTGTGAATCATATGCAAATAAGAACAATATCCAAAAGATGTAAAGAGTAATCAAAATTCAACAAGTTAAATGATCCAACTTTCAGAGGGGCAAAATGATTTACCCAAATGAAATGAAACCTGCATTCACATGAAAACTTACAGCCAAATGGGTATAGAAGCTGTATTTCTAATCTCCCCACACTGGTAACAACTCAAATATTGTCCGGGTGGGGAATGATATACACTGTGATACATCCATAAAATTTATTTAGCAATAAAAAGAAACAAGCAACAACACTGATAAATCTCAAATATGTTGCATTAAGTGAAGGAGCTAAAATCTCCACATTATGATTATACCTACATAGAATTCTGGAAAAAGAAAGGTATAAAGACAAAAGATAGGCTGGGTATGGTGGCACAAGCCTGTAATACCAGGTACCTGGGAGGCTGAGGTAGGAGGAGGGCAAGTTTGAAGCCAGCCTGTGCAACTTAGAGAGACCCTCTCTCAAAAAATAAAAAAAAGAACTGGGGATGTACCTCAGTGGTAAAGTGCCCTCCAGTACTCACCCCCCAAAATAAAACAAAACAAAAAAATTAAACAAACAAACAAAAAACCCAAACTGGTAGAAGATAGGCAGTTTGGTGTTGCTTGAGTGTGTGTGTGTGTGTGTGAGGGGCAAAGAGTACAAAGTGTGCTACAGAAAATACCTTTATTGTGGTGGTGGTTGCATGACTGTCAACCTGCAGAACTCTACACTAAAAGGGTGAATTTGGGGCATGACAGTAATGCCTTAGAAAACTAAAATCAACAAAGAACATAGAGAAATTTAAAATGAAAGTAATGATGTGCAGAAAAGACCTAATATAATCAGAGATAATGCTAAATGACAAAGGCCAGATACTAAAATAGGAGAGAAACTCATGGTTGCATATAAATAAGTCAATGTAAGTTAAATCATCTCTGAAATAAAAACAGAAAACCCAACAAATGGAGAAAATATGTTCAATATTTAATACAAGGAAACGTTCTAAAAAAAAAAAAAAAAAAAGAACAAGTAACCATACCATATTTCTGAAAATGTTCCACGGTGCTTACCACTGAGATGTATATGCTTGAGCTACTGACTCTTAAAAAAATTTTTCCTGCTAAATCCAAGCAGAAAAGTAAAAGACCCTTCTACAAAGAAAAACAAAACAAAACAAAACATCAGCTGATCTCAGATTTTTCTGCATTTGATATTCTGTACCAGAAACATATGTCATCCTAGGACAAAAGAGTTATCCCCAAATATTATACCTTATGTAGCTTGCCTAAAGGAAACAATTGGCATTGCCAAGAATATATGTCAACCTGAACCATTTTCAAAATTAAAAAGCAAAAAAAAACCCAAAAACAAACAAACAAACACTTCTGTTTCCATGACATCGTAGTAAAGGGCTTAAAGAATAACAAAAGCAGAATTAGAAAAATGACTTTGTAGAGAGCAGTGAATTCATTTACATATGAAACTCATTATTAATAATTATAAAATTATGGTTAGTTATCATATTGGCATGATCTAATTTAATATCTTTTAAAAAGTGTTTTGAAATAACCAACAGCAGGCTGGGGACCTAGCTCATCAATAAAACACTTGCTAAGTGTGTATGAGACCCTGGGTTCCATCCCCAGCATTGCAAAAATAAATAAATAAGTAAATAAAGGATTGACAAATGGCAATCTTGGCAGATATGCTAATAACACCTGTCTAAAATTGAGGAATCAAGATTTTTGTCAAAAATCTTACTCTTTTTTTTTTTTTTCTCTTAATCTCCGCTTCTGACTTTAGAGATATCTTTCTTTTTGGAAATACCACTTCTTATAATAAAAGAGCATTTATTTTGAAGGATCTCTTTAGGTAGTCCTTTTATTTTCAAATTCAAATAAAATCAAATACTATATTAATTTTAATAAAAATGGAATCTATAAAATGGTTCAATGTTTCTAAAAGTATTTCTGACTAGCTTTTGATCCTTTCAGCTCTGTATATGCATAGAAATTACAATCATGCCATCTGTAATGATATTTAACATTTACTGTATGTTAAGACCATTCTGGGTGTTGTCCATGGATTAGCTCATGAATTCTCAACTCTGTAGTGCAGTAAAGTTTATCATAATCATCTCCATTTACAGATGAGGAAACTGAGGCAGAGTTGTATTTTGCTTGGGGATGCTCACAAGTGGACCAGGAGGACTAGGAAGCAGCCAGTCTGGCTCCTACTCTGTGCCCACAAGCTGAGCAGCCTCCCATGGATGAACAGTGGTCAATTTTAGGAAAAGGTATTTTCCCCCCACTTTTTTTTTGCATATTATGTTTTTTAATTAATTGTTTTGTTCTTTTCAGATATACATGACAGAGTGTATTTTGACAGATTATACATATGTGAGGTGTAACTTATTCATATTATATTTGTAATGAGTCCATAGTATACTTTTATCTTCCCCCATATTGTTTGAACTCTTTTTTAAAAATTTATTTATTTTTTATTCTAAGTTGTTAGAAATGACAGCAGAATGTATTACATTTCATATTATACTTATACAGCACATTTTTACATATCTCTGATTATATACAAAGTATATTCACACCATTCATGACTTCATACATACACTTAGTATAATGATATCCATCTCATTCTACCATCTTTTTTTTTTCTTCACCCTTTTGCCTCCTCCCTTTCTCTCCCCATTGGCCATTAGAGTGTTCCTCTAATCCTCCTATGATCCCTTCCCAACCCCACTGTAAATCAGCCTCCTTATATCAGAGAAAACATTCCTCATTTGGCTTTTTGGAATGGACTAACTTCACTTAGCATTATATTCTCTAACTTCATCCATTTACCTGCGAATGCCATGATTTTATTCTCTCTTATTGCTGAGTAATACTCCATTGTGTATATATACCACATTTTCCTTATCCATTCATCTACTGAAGGGCTTCTAGGTTGGTTCCACAGTTGAGCTATTGTGAATTGTGCTGCTATAAACATTGATGTGGCTGTGTTCCTGTAGTATGCTGTTTTTAAGTCCTTTGGGTATAGACCGAGGAGTGGAATAGCTGGGTCATAGGGTGGTTCTATTCCCAGTTTTCCAAGGAATCTCCATACTGCTTTCCATATTGGCTGCACCATTTTGCAGTCCCACCAGCAATGTATAAGTGTGCCTTTTTCCCCACATCCTCTCCAACATTTATTGTTGTTTGTGTTCTTTTTTTTTTTTTTTTTTTTTTTTTTTTATTTAGCATTTTTTTACATACAATTGCTTGTATACAGAGTATATTCGTACAATTCAGGTCTTCAATCATGCATTTAGGCAAATGATATCCATCTCATTCAAAACACCTTTTCTTTTCTTTTTCCTTTTCTCCCTCTCCCTCCCCCCTTGCTCCCTCCCTTACTCTCCCTTCCCTTTGACCATTCTAGTGTTCTTCTAGTCCTCGTATGTACCCTCCCATCCAACAATACTATGAACTAGCCTCCTTATATAAGAGAGAACATTTGGTACTTGGATTTTTGAGACTGACTAACTTCACTTAGCATTATGTCTTCCAACTTCATCCATTTACCTGCAAATGCCATTAATTTATTTTCTTTTATTGCTGAGTAAAATTCCATTGTGCGTATATACCACGCTGAGTAAAATTCCATTGTGCGTATATACCACATTTTCTTAATCCACTCATCTACTGAGGGACATCTAGGTTGGTTCCACAACCTAGCTATTGTGAATTGTGCAGCTATAAACATTGAGATAGCTGTGTCACTGTAATATGCTGTTTTTAAGTCCTTTGGGAATAGACCCAGGAGTGGGATGGCTGGGTCATAGGGTGGCTCCATTCCCAGTTTTCCAAGAAATCTCCATACTGCTTTCCATAATGGTTGCACCATTTTGCATTCCCACCAGCAATGTATGAGTGTGCCTTTTTCCCCACATCCTCTCCAACATTTATTGTTGCTTGTGTTCTTGATAGCTGCCATTCTGACTGGAGTGAAGTGAAATCTTAGAGTAGTTTTGATTTGCATTTCTCTAATTGCCAGCGATGTTGAACATTTTTTCATGTATTTGTTAATTAATCGTGTATCTTCTTCTGAGAGGTGTCTTCTCAATTCCTTAGCCCATTTATTGATTGGGTTATTTGTTTTTTTTGGTGTAAAGTTTTTTGAGTTCTTTATATATTCTAGAGATCAGTGCTCTGTCTGATGTGCATGTACTAAATATTTGTTCCCAATTAGTTGGCTCTCTATTCACCTCACTGATTGTTTCTTTTGCTGAGAAGAAGCTTTTTAGTTTAAATCTATCCCATTCATTAATTCTTGGTAGTAATTCTTGCGCTACAGGATTCTTATTAAGGAACTTGTGGCCTAATCCGACATGTTGGAAATTGGAGCTTACTTTTTCTTCTATTAGGCGTATTGTCTCTGTTCTAATTCCTAGGTCCTTGATCCATTTTGAATTGAGTTTTGTGCATGGTGAGAGATAAGGATTTAATTTCAATTTGGTGCATATGGATTTCCAGTTTTCCCAGCACCATTTGTTGAAGAGGCTGTCCTTTCTCCACTGTACATTTTTGGCACCTTTGTCTAATATAAGATAGCTGAAATTATATGTATTAGTTTCTGTGTCCTCAATTCTGTACCATTGGTCCACCAGTCTGTTTTGGTGCCAATACCATGCTGTTTTTGTTACTATTGCTCTATAGTATAATTTAAGGTCCGGTATGGTGATGCCCCCTGCATCACTTTTCTTGCTCAGGATTGCTTTGGCTATTCTGGGTCTCTTATTTTTCCAGATGAATTTCATGACTGCTATTTCTATTTCTTTGAAGAATGACATTGGGATTTTGATTGGAATTGCATTAAATCTGTATAGTGCTTTTGGTAGTATGGACATTTTGACAATATTAATTCTACCTATCCAAGAGCAAGGTAGGTCTTTCCATTTTCTGAGTTCATCTATAATTTCTTTCTTTAGTGTTCTATAATTTTCGTTATACAGGTCTTTCACCTCTTTCGTTAGGTTGATTCCCAGGTATTTTATTTTTTTTGATGCTATTGTAAATGGGGTAGTTTTCATCATTTCCCTTTCAGAGTCTCAATTGACGCAGAAAAAGCATTTGACAAAATACAACACCCCTTTATGTTCAAAACACTGGAAAAACTAGGAATATCAGGAACATATCTCAACATTATAAAAGCTATATATGCAAGGCCCCGAGCTAACATTATCTTAAATGGTGAAAAATTGAAAGCATTCCCTCTAAAAACTGGAACAAGACAGGGATGCCCCCTTTCACCACTGCTATTTAACATAGTACTGGAAACTCTTGCCAGAGCAATTAGACAGACGAAAGAAATTAAAGGGATCCAGATAGGAAAAGAAGAGCTCAAATTAGCACTATTTGCTGATGACATGATAATCTTCCTAGAAGACCCAAAAAACTCTACCAGAAAACTTTTACAACTAGTAAATGAATTTGGCAAAGTTGCAGGATACAAAATCAACACACATAAGTTTGTGTTCTTAATAGCTGTCATTCTGACTGGTGTGAGATGAAATCTTAGAGTGGTTTTGATTTGCATTTCTCTAATTGTCATAGATGTTGAACATTTTTTCATGTTTTTGTTAATTGATTGTATATCTTCTTCTGAGAAGTGTGTGTTCAGTTCCTTGGCCCATTTATTGATTAGGTTGTTTGGTTTTTTGGTGTTAAGATTTTTGAGTTCTTTATCTATTCTAGAGATTAGTGCTTTATCTGATGTGCATGTGGTAAAAATTTGTTCTCCATTAGTAGGCTCTCTATTCACCTCACTGATTGTTTCTTTTACTGATAAGAAGCTTTTTAATTTGAATCTATCCCATTTATTGATTGATATTAATTCTTGTGCTACAAGAGTCTTATTATGGAACTTGGGGCCTAACCCAACATGTTGGAGACTAGAGCTTACTTTTTCTTCTATTAGGGGTATTGATTGTCTCTGGTCTGATTCCTAGATCTTTGATCCACTTTGAGTTGAATTTTGTGCTTGGCCAGAGATAGAGGTTTCATTTCCTTTTTTTGCATATGGATTTCTGGTTTTCCCAGCACCATTTGTTGAAGAGGCTATCTTTTCTCCGATGTCCATTTTGTACTGCTCTACCAGTCTATTTTGGTGCCAACACCATGCTGATTTTGTTACTACTGCTCTGTAGTATAATTTAAGGTCTGGTATAGTGATGCCACCTGCTTCACTCTTCTTGCTAAGCATTGCTTTAGCTATTCTGGGTCTCTTATTTTTTCAGAAGAATTTCACGACTGCTTTTAATGATGTGTGTAAATTTAAATAAAAAAGAATTTTTTTTTTCTTTAAAATCTTTGTAAAGAGTTGGAGGAAGCCGGGCGCGGTGGCGCACGCCTGTAATCCCAGCACTTTGGGAGGGTGAGGCAGGAGGATCGCGAGTTCAAAGCCAGCCTCAGCAATGGCCAGGCACTTAGCAACTCAGTGAGACCCTGCTTCTAATAAAATACAAAAAAGGGCTGGGGATGTGGCCCAGTGGTCAAGTGCCCATGAGTTCAATCCCCAGTACCAAAAAAAAAAAAAAGAGTTGGAGGAAAGTTTAAAATAGGCCAAGATGTAGTATGAGATGGTGATGTGGATGAGTTTGCTTTTATGAATGAATCTATATATTTCTTTTAATTTGTATTTTTTTTAATATTGAAGAAAAATGCATGATTAAATTCAAAGTGAAGCTGACTGCCCTTTAGGCTGTTAAGCCAAATTGACATTTCTATATGGATTTAATTTAACTTTAAATTTTTATATTAGTGGTTGTTGATTCCTTGCCTATTAATGACATCTACATTTATTTTTTGAATGTATACCTGCTCCTGCTTCTTCCTCTCAAAGTTCGTTGGGATCCACCAACAAGTGAAAGACTATTTTTAAAGAGAACAGAGTATAGGTAATTACGCTGAAATAAAATTAGAAGGAAATATGCCTCTGTAAAAAAAAAAAAAAAGATTATTTTAAAATAATTATATCTTGAAGAACTAATATCAGATCTTTATAAACATCATTATGAAATATATTTCAAACCTCTCCACCAGCTCTCTCTGTTCACCTCTATTAATCCTGCTGAGAAAGATGGTCACGTAGTTATCGTCCATATTTATATAAATTATTTATATAAATAAATATTTTATCATCATACAAAGTTGCTGGATGGATTCTCACTAAATTTGAAGAGTATTTGAGGCCAAGATTTATTTAAAATATAGGCTGTATAGTGAGCCCGATATTACATTAGGAGGTGTGGAAGTCATTTCAGAGAGTCTAGAATTGAAGATAAGGATTTATTAAATTTGGAGGTTCAGTTTTCAGACAATGTATCCTATAGCATAGCCTTTGGAATGTAACCAAAATTCCCTTTAGGTTTTTTAAGGAGCCCCTCCAAAGGGAGTCATGCTGGGGGACAGCTGACAGGAAGGCACAGCAAGAGGTCTCAGGATAGCTGAGCTGGGCGAGGTTGACCTGCAACAGAGGAAAATTGCCCAGCAGTTTCCTATACATGCCCTGCTTGGAAGTCATAGGGCAGAAACTATGGGGAACAGTCTTTGATAGGTGACCCAGTTATATGGCAGCCAAGATGATTCATTTGAAGAATGATTTACTGATGATTCATTGAATGCTGAATTTAATTATTCTACAATAGGAGCACTGAGAAGGGTAGCTGGAAACAGTAGTGGTAACACCTAATATGCTGTGGGGTTGACATGGGTGTGCCATTGCTGAGAGCATGTCCTTTATAAGCCTGGGCCCGTAAACTTAACTATCCAGTCATATCAAAGAGAAGTAACAGAGGCTCTGAACAATGAAGCACTTTTCCCAAGGGGACACCTGTAAAAGGTAGAGGCATCAGACAAACCAAGGCTGGCCAAGGCTGTGAGCGTACAGTTCTGAGTTTCTGGTTCCCCATTGGTAACTGCATAGCCTGATCAGTTTCTGGTTCATTAACTTTGCTACACTGTGGTTTCCTGTCCATAAAATGGAGAAATGATAGCATCCTTTCTACAGGACTGAGATGAGGGTTAAGTGAGTCAATAAATTCAAACTCCTAGATGATGTTTTGCATTGACACCCAAATGAAGAATGGTAATGGATATGGCTGGCAAGCGGGAAACGGCAACCAGGTGCCATAAAGCTTCCTGAAGGATTTAAAATGACAACATGTTGGTGACACATTGGGTTCCTCCCTGCTCTGTCATGACCTTAATTCCTCCCACTTGCTCATCTCTTCTGAAGTTCTTATTGTTTTCCAGTTGTCTTTTGGTCTTCTGTTGAATATCACAAAGGAATCCAGTGGCAAAGTGGGACATTCCTACCAAAGAGGTTTAAACCATGTATCTATGACACCAATTGATCGAGCTACACTGATGGAGCCAGTCACTCTTTGGTTCAGGTAGATAATTAACAGGATGGTTGTCGATGTGTTATCTGGATGAAACAGGTGTATTTTAGTAAAGTGCTATCGACTCCTATTTGTGCCCTCATTCCTTTACCAAGTTGCCCAAACTATGGGGTTTTTCTTGTGTCTTATTGACCTCTTTGACATGACATGGAAATAAGTATCTTTACTGCATGTTTATTTACCACTGAAATCAATTTGGGAAAAAAAAAGAAAAAGCAAAAGCAAAACAGAAAAAGCTGGCCCCCTTTTGACTAAATGGTAATAATACAGAGGGGAAGATAAGGTCCTGGGGGAGAGGAGTGAAGTTATGAAGCTACAGACAATTCCAGCATAGTTTTAGGAACATAAACACACATGCATGTGCATACACACACACAAACAACAACAACAACAACAACAACAACAACAAAACAGCTAAAAAGAAAGGCTTGAAGTAATGGCACTGTATGGGCTCATGAAAGACCTCATGACCACCACTTTTTAAGCAATAGAGCCAATGCTCAGACATTTGAGAATGAGAACAAGGAGAAAGAGAAAAACTTGTAGTTTAATTTTTCCAGAAGGATGTTTCAGGAGACTGAGAATCATTCTACTGAAGAAGAGTTCCTTGATTCCTTCACACCTTAGAATGGTATGATTTTATTTGTGAATTTTAATTAATGCTCTTCCTAGACCAGCCCTTGCCTTGGGCTTAGAATGAGCTTTTCTTCCCATCTGACCTGAATGTGGGCAACACCTCTGTTGGCTAACTAGCAATAGGCCCTACGAGAGAGCAGGTCATTCTCTGGCACAATCATTGAACCAATTGTTTTGGGTGAGTAATGGAGGTGTCTGGATTCTGTGCAAGTACAGGTTTCTGTATGCCATACATCATGCTACTCAGCGAGTTTCTTTCCATAGGCAGTGGAGACAATCATTCCCTGTATCCCTTGTTCTAGAAACATCCAAATTAATGGATCATTTCTTGTAGTAGAAGTCCCATGGTCTCCAGCTGAACCTCAATAGATTTGCTATTTCTGTCACCCAGAATGTTTCCGTAGTGTTCCACTTGGTCTTCTTACTTGCCACAGGTTACTCTCAAAAATACCCTAAATTGAAAACCTGACCACACCTCCATCGTTGCGACCTGTCTGTGGACCTCTCCAGCCCTGTGTCTCCACCTCATGTGCCATGCTCTGTAAAGCCAAGCTGCTGCAGTTCTTCACAAGCTCCAAGTTTTACCTTTATTTATAACCTTGCTTCTGTCCGGGGTACTCCTTTCCATTACTCATATTTCAGGTATGAATTCAGGTGTGATACTCTCCAGAAAGCATTTCTTAAACTCCTGGGGATTCCCTGGGTGCCCTGGCTATTGTTCTATAGACACACTAATCTCAAGATTATGTGCCCATCTTCCAAATGAAACTAAAACCCACCTTTTGCAAGAAGCTTGCCATTTGTTTCTGAGCATCTAGCACCTTACACAGTGCCTGACAATGAGTAGACACCAACTGCAGGTTTGCTGAGTTATCTGGTTTCTGACACCCATGGAAATACATTCTCATAAAATCCACATCAACACGTCTATCCCTTCAGCCTACATAGCCCATGACCTTCCCTGGGGTCAAGTGAGGTGGGCCTGGAGCTGGGGCTTGAGATGATTGACATCTTCTCCTAGCATGCACAGCCAGTCCTGAGCACAGCTGAGGGAGACTAACCAAGTCCTGTGAGAGCATGGGCAAAATATTTGAACCTTCTTTCTCTGTTTGTATGGTCATTAAAAGATGTTTTTTGTCGCTCCATTCACATGCTCTGTGGTCTTCTGTGCTTTCTGGCTATTCAGCATGCTTGATGTGAGCTGACTGCTGCACCCGCCCAGCTTAGGACACACAGGCCTTTCAGAAGCTCCACTGGACCATGGTAAATGGCTTTCCAGTGTGGGCTGTGGCGAAAGTCTTCTAGAGATTTGTGCCTGAGTGAGGGAAAGGAAGAGCAATAAAGACTCTTTGTTCCCCCTTTCCCCCCACATCCCCTTCCTCCTCCTTATGCTTCCCATCTGATGGAAAGTGAGGAGATGGTGTAGTCCCCGGAGAGTTGCCCAAAGCAGCTGGTGTACAGACTTCATGAGAAGGGTGAGGTGGGGCGCTTCTGGGTGTGGGGGGCAAGCTTTTCCCCACCAGCCCAAAGGACACCTGGAGAGTAGTGAGGAAATCAGCTTGTGCCCTCCTGACCCTCACACCTAAGTGCATGAGCACACATGTGCACATACCACACACCATACAGACACATACATTACACACGCTGCATACCACACAGACACACACACCATATGCCATGTATACCACACATGCAACATACACACCACCCTCCCACACTCCACACACACTGCTTACCACACAGACATACCATACCATGTACCATAAACCACATATATCACATATGAAACGTATACACACTGCAGACACACACACACAGCATACCATACACACATACCATACACTATATGCCACATATATCACAGAGGCCACATATATACCATACATGCACACTGTACACATACCATATATACCCCATACACCCACAAAATCACTACACATACCACCATGCACATCATATACAATACATACCTCACAAACCACACCTAGACACTATACCACACAAACCACACACACACACACACACAAATACAAGCATGCACATACACAATCCCTATAGACACATGAGACACACCATAACACACACACACACACACACACACACCCCACATACACCACACACATTTTAAATTTTTTGGCAATCCCACTGCTATGTGAGGGTATATCCTGGGGACTAATGATGGAGTGAGGGGGCGTGAAGGATACTGTTCATAATTAACCTTAGATAAATAAGAAAAAATGTTTTTTATCTTCATTAGTTCCTTGGTTGTAGGAAAGAGGGAGAGCCTGTCAGAGGTCAGGGAGAATTGGGCATGAGATTAGTCTCCAAAGTGACTCTTATGATAGGAGTATGCATAGTTGTAAATTCTTGAAATTTCTTTTGTCTTTGAACAAAGATAATAGCTGGGAGCAAGGGATGAGAGGGTAGTAGGCATGGAGGACATTTTTCAGCAGGAGTAAAGCCTTTTCATGATTTATCACTTGGTTAGGTTCCAGTAACAGTGCAGTTGATATTCTTATTTTGGATAACAGGAGCTTGGTTGGAATAAATTAATATATTACTGGTTTATACCACTTGGTCTAAGATGTTCTTCATGTTCAAATGGGTATTTTGGGGGATTTGGAGATAAGGTGAGTCCCCAAACCTCCTATGTTAATGCAGAATGTTCAGAGGTAAAATGATTACAATAATTGTAGTCTAACCAGTCCACTCTAGTTTATTTAGACGGACTGGCTGGGTGGTAACTGGAGGCAGGTGGGGTGTGACTGGAGGTTGGTCACTGGAGTGCGCTCTAGAATAGTTTATCTTCCCTGCGGTCCCTTCCCCCTTCTCCCTCTTTCCACCTCCACTTGGCCTGAATGGAGTAGTAGTCTTCACCACGCCCTTCCACCGTGGGCCCAGAGCAAAGAGCGTGGCAGTCTATGGAAGTGAAACTCTGGAACTCTGAGTCCCCAAAAAACTTTTCTTCCTCTAATTTGTTCTTGTCAGGTATTTTGTTTATAGCAACACAAAGCTGACTAAAACAGTATTCCAGGAAAAAATAAACAAAGAAAGTTTTGCTCCGTCTCTCCTACATTCAAGCGGAGGAGTAGACCCAGTGATTTTAACATTCACAGTCCAGACTGAAGGACAAAAATCACACTGGAGACAACCATGCAGCAAAGAGATTTATTCACCAGCCTTTATGGCTGGTCTGCGGTAGAAGAGGTGTGGGGAGAGAGGAGTGGTGGGGGACAGGTTGGTGCACAGTTCGCCCACCTGCTTGGCGCAACCTAGGAAGCAGCCGCAGCCATCCAGCACAAGGCTCATGCCTGCCTGGCAGCGGGGCACTGTCCCGCACTAGCACTGCCCACCGCAGTCCTGGGTGGTGGCCAGATGGCTGCACAGGTAGAGGAGGAGCATGAAGGAAAAGGGGACCGGTCCCACAGTGGCGACCATGGTCAGGGTGCTGTGGTCAGAGTGGGCTCCGGGGCGCAGTGCGCAGCGATAGCGAGGGGTGCGGTGGGCTGGAGCCTGGAGCGAGCTCTGGGCGCAGGTGGGTGCCTGGACATGCAGGCTGTGGTCTGTAGAGCTGTCGGCTGGGCGGCTGCCATCGGGCTTCAGGTGGTGGGTTGCGGAAGGTTTTTTGTTGCAACTCTCAGCAGGGAAGAGTTGTTGTATTGTGAGCTCCAGAGGGGCAGGAGCTTAAGCAGGGATTTCTGGTGGTGGGGTGTACTAGAGCAACCTTTAAATCTGTTGGCTCCTGCCCTGGGAAAATGAAACAAGTTTGCTCAGGAAATAGAAACTTCCTGGGGGGTGGCCTGTGGGCCCAAGCCCATCTATCACGGACCATAAATGGAACTTTGGAACTGGGTCCAGCTGCACCAACATAGGTGGGCTCAGGCCATCACTGTGCAGATTTGTCAGCGAATGTGAGCACTGTGTAATGTTCCATTCAAACTGTGAGGGCATATTAGATTCAACCTGCCAAATGTTTGTAGCTTTCTTCCATTTAATCCTCCACTGAGGAAAAAAAAAAAAAAGAACTTTTGAATTTTATCACACAAACATGCCATTTACATGTTAGCTGGTACAATAGTTGTGAGGGCTGTCATGACACAGTACCAGAGATGGCTTAAAAACCAGCAGTGCAATGTCTTCCATTTCTGAGATCAAGGTGTTGGCAAGGTTGGTTTCTCCCGAGGCCTCTCTTTTTGGCTCATAGATCCCCATCTTCTCCCTGTGTCTTGTGTCCAAATCTCCTCTTATGAGACCACAAGTCATGTTGGATTAGGGCCCAACCTAGGTACCACATTTTAACTTTACATCTTTAAAGACCTTAAGCCCAAATACAGTCATATCCTGAGGTACTCATGGTAGGATTTCAACTTAAGAACTGGTGGGGGAGGAGAACGGCAAAATCCAGTCCACAGCATGTAGTAGTATTTAAAATTTCCCTTGGGCAATTTTGTTAAAGACTTTGTTTCTATCAAAGGAAAGAAAAACTTCAAGTTAGAGAGACATTCTTTGTTATGTGATACCAAGAAGCCACTTCCTGTTGAAATTACTTTTTCCTAAGGGAATGTCCTGGACACTTACTTTGGGATTTCAGTAAGAGTTAATAAGTCTTGTGTTGCAACCATTCTCTGCCTGGCCTTGGGCTGAGTATAATTTCTCTGTTTTGTTTAGCTCAACAAAGACAGAGCAGTTTCTCATTAAATTCTATTACTCCTCCCCATTAAATTCTATTACTCTTCCTAGAACGAATAGGTAGAAATCATTGACAATAATTTTGGGGACCGTAGAAGATGGTTATTAGGTTGTAGGCAAATTGTGTGTGCTCTGGGGCTGATGTGACCACCAAGCCTCCCATGCTGTTCCAGAGCTATGGCCCTGGATTTCTTCCCAGAAAATTGGATGGGAAATTTCCCATTCATCCAGCCCTGCCACTGGTACTCAGAGCACTCTGGGAATTCCCAGAAAGCCTGCAACAGAATAATTTACATGCCAGCATATTCTCAAACATTAGCTTCTAGAAAACACCAGTCCCTGTGTGGAGACAAATTGAGTGAATGATGAGGTATCAAACCAAGCAATCCTGCAATAGTCCAAACAGAGGCTCTGCTGAGAGAGTTATCACATTGTTCTCAGGCAGAATTTAGAATTTGCCACTGAAGATCTTTCCAAGTGATGTTTTGTGAAACTGTGAACAATGTCAGTGGGCCTGTAATAATTATGTGACCTTAAAAGGCACAGTACTCAATGTATTTATACAGTGTTTGCCTCAAAAAATAAAAATTCCATGTTCTTTTTCTCCTAAGAAATAAAGAGTAATGAACATTTTTGAGTAGCTGCTCTGAGCCCAGAAATCTTCTCAGCACTGAGGAAGAGAACTGCAGTATTCCTAGCCTCTATGCAATAGATGCAAAAACCACAGACTTGGGTACAGGGTGATCAATGTTATCGTATATGCACTCCTGTCTGAGCTGAGTGGGGGTGAGGCAGCTTATAGAGCCTCTGTCTTCCCCTGGAGTGGAGAGACAGCTAGGCTCAAGTGAGAGAGAAAAAGAGTTTGCTATTTGATAAAATCAGCCATCTGCCTAATCTTGACAAGATCTCATTCCAGAGATGGATAGTTTTTACATTCTGCTCTTGCGAAATTCCAAGTTGAAAGAGCTAAACTTGGGTTCTGTCTTAGTCCATTCTCCATTGTATTTATTAGTTCATGATTTTGCAGACTTAAAGTCCAAATGGTATCATGTGGGCTCTGGCGAGGGCTTTGTGGTAGATAGAACCTATGTGGGGTAGAGAGATCACAGTGAGACTGGAAAGCCAGAGAGAAAGGGGAGGGGACAGTTGTGCACTTTTATAACAGTGTCTTCTTGAGAAATGAACCAGGATCCAGGGGAGGCCTCCTTAATGACCCCCCACTTCTTAAAGGTTCCACTGCCTCCCAACATCGCTCTATTGGGGATGTAGCCTCCAACACATGAGCCCTTGGAGCACACACTCAAACCATATCCAAACCGATGGAAATGCATTCTGATGTCAAGTGAGCGAAGTGGCCTACATTGCAGGTCCCAGTTGTCTACCTGGAAACATTGGAAGACTCTAGTCTCCCCCAGTCAGGATGCACAAGTTCCCTCTGCACAGACCCAGCCAGCAGCCTCTGGATCCCCTGTTCTCCTCTGCTGGCCCTTCCATCCATTAGGAGTTTAAGAATTCCTATGGCTGTCAGGACAATGGGCCTGGGCTGAACTGAAAGCATGCCCCTGTGCACTCATCTCCTGGGGGTTTGAGACCAAGAGGAGACAACTGCTTGGTGGAGGTGGTTTGAGCATGTCCTGGGTCCTTCACAGACATGATCTCCTGTCACACTCTCTCTGCTCTGTTTCTTCTTTCCCACCAGGGTCATCACAGGAAGCAAGCATTCATTACGCATTCATAGTCTGGACTATTTTAGGGCCATAGAAGTTATGTTGATGAAGAACCCTTTAGCTTACTGTAGAAAAATTGAAAAGGACAGACTATATGACTGAGGTCATTTTAGGATCTCAGTGATGCCTAAATATGTACTTTAAACAAACAAAATAGGAAAATGTCAACTTATTTCTTAGTATGGGGTGTTGATTTTTCCCTATATTTCTGTATTTTCTGAATTTTATATAAACAATGAAAATGAATTATTTGAAAGGTGAAAAGTCCATCCAGACAAGTACCAAAGCATTCTCTGGCCTTGTGGATAACTTTAAGGCCTTAGGTCTCCCATAGGGCAAAGATTAGTGTCTTCTTTATCCCCTGTGCTCCTATTGCTCTCTGGCTGGACTTTAAACCAAGGAAGAACCACAGTCATCAACCAACTCTGTGGGTAAGTAACATAGACCCAAACTGAATTGGCTCTTTAAGTGCTCCTAAAGTTCTGGCACTGTAAGAACTAAACTACTGAAAGGAGTGTTTATTGAGCAAGGGCTATATTTTTTCTATGCACAGCTCTGAGCATGAACCAAATCCCTGCCTTCATTTCCAACTTTTCTTCTTTGTGAAATTGCATCTGTCTTCTCTTTGAGATTCATTCTCCAACTGTCTCTACGACAGTGGAGGGAGGAGGAAAGAGCTAACGCTAAAGCAGGCTGGCCTCCATGAATATGTCAGTGAATCCTCATAGTACCCAGGTGAGAATTTTACAAGAGAGGAAACAAGCTCAGAGAGTGTGATAGTGGCTTTCTATTGCTATTGTCAGCTTCTAAAGAGGAAAGGATTATTTTGGCTCATGGTTTTAGAGTGTCCAGTAAATGATCAGGCTGACCCACAACTTAGGCTACTGGTGGTAATGCCAGAGACACTGAGGCAGAGTACATGGCCAGGAAAAACTGCTTATGTCCTGGCCAGGAAGCAAAAGTCAGTGAGGGGGAAGGACCCCTATCCTTTTCAAGGGTTCACCCTCCGTGACCCAAAGACTTCCCACTCGGCCCCACCTCTTTAAGTATCCAACACCTCACAATAGACCAAACCAAGGACCAAACCTGTAACAAATTACCCTTTGGGAGACATCTAAGATCAAAACTATAGCAGAGAGATTAAGTCATTTATTCATGGTCACACATCAATTAAGGGGCAGAGCATGACTAAGCCCATGTTTTTCCTGAGAAACTATCTTACCACTTTAAAGCAGCATGAAAGATCAGATTCTTTTATTCCAGACCCAGCTTTGTATTTCCTTAATTTTAGTAAGACATGCAGACCTAGGAACTCACCAGAATTTTTTAGATCTATCAGTTTTAAGGTCTGTTGTCATTCTTGGTTCCATTTTTAAATTTCCACAGATAACAAAACAGCAGTGAGAATTTCCTGTACTTTATTTTCTCTCTTTGTTCACCTTTAGGCCTCGGTAGCCAGTTATTTTCTGTGACATGTCAGAGATCTACTTCATAGACAGAAATTCCATGAGCTGATTTGAATTTGAGGAGCTCAGGGCCCTGATGGTGCCCAGGTGCTCAGCTGGCCGATGATGGTCTTCTACTTCCCCTTCCAGCTCCTTTCTTCTCCTTTTCATTTCCTTCTGCCCATGGCACTCTGCCAAGCTCCTTTTCATAACCTGCTCTCCTAGAGGGGGAAGCTCTGTGGCTGGCCCTCTGGGGGCTGGCTTGTCATCGCTCCCATATCAGCTCATAGGCTGTCCTTACCGCTGGCCTTCCCTGGTCCTCAGCTAAAGGAGATCACTCCAACCAGCCACTCTCCTCCCTCCCTCCTGTCTCTCTCTCTCTTTTTTCATATTGTTAATCACTACTTGCAATTCCATAAGCTCCATGATGGTTTTGGTCCCTGCAGCAACTAGAATAGTACCTGGCATATATGAGGCTGTTGGAAATGGTTTTGAGTTAGGAACTGAGCTCCAGGAGATATGGAGATAACTTTGTTCCAACACATCCAGCCTCCTGCCAGAAATGGTGGGGTTGGGGCAGTGAGATGAGAGATAATAAAACCAAAACATCATTGTCAGAAACAAGGTCACCTTTATAATCTCTAGAAATCTCCACTCATTTTGTCTACGCCTCATATCTCACTTCATCTGGGGTCTGAATCTGACCTTTGAATTGACCACAGGATCTTTTTTTTTAATTTGTACTGGGGATTGAACTCAGGAGCACCCAACCACTGAGCCACATCCCCAGCCCTATTTTGTATTTTATTTAGAGACAGGGTCTCATTGAGTTGCTTAGGGCCTCGCAAAATTGCTGAGGCTGGCTTTGAACTCGCAATCCTTCTGCCTCAAGCTGCTGGGGTTACAGGTGTGCACCACTGCGCCTGGAACAGGATCAGTTTTGTCCATGAAAGGAAGGACCAAATCACTGTGGCATCACTAGACAGAAATTATCATTATTATTCCATATGGGGATCCGTGTCTCCTGGAGCCCAAGGCTACAGCCTGCCATTAAGTTTTGCTTTGTTTTCCTCATTTGAACTGAACCCCTTCCCCATGGCAGCTTTGCTCAGCTTTCTGGACTCCACACCAATTCCTCCTGTTGCAAAAGGCAAACTGATCACCTTTCCCGATGACACAAGAAGGGAACTGAAGTCAGAGAGTGACCAAGTTACAATGTTTGTGCTCTGTTCCAGAGAGAAAAACCAAAGCTGAAATCCAGTAACCACTGATAGGAAGATCTGGAGATAGACACTGACCTGAATTCTGAATAACAATCAGAGAGAAGGAAGTCTGAGAACGTGCTGGCCTTCCTCCAAAACCTGTTTATTGTGTGAATTCCTAGAAGACAGCAAGGCATGGAGAAACAGACTGGAGTGGCTTACACAAGCGATTACGCTACCGAGATATGCAAAGGCAGGAAAACAAACTCAGCAGATAGAGGTCAGAGTCCAGCCTTGGTAAGCCAAGTTTATGTGTTTGCTTTGCCATTGCTGTTAAGTTCCTGCTGAACTATTAAACCCTATGAAGAGACCAAAAGTTCAATAAACATCTCCATTTACAACTTGCCTCAAAGCAACAGTAGCAGCAGCACTAATCCCCCATCATTTGACTCGTCCACCAGAATGAGACTCATCTAATTGCCTATCTTCTAATGCCAGAACATTCTGGTGGCCCGACTTAGATTCCTGCTCATGTCTTAATGGTCAGGTCTCTGAGATGCAACATAAGAAGTTTTGAGAGCTTAGATATTACAGAACTGGAGTATACATGGAAAGGGAGTAAAGGGTGTGTTGGATTCTACCAATGTGCTACAGGTTGTGGAAATGCAGTAGTAAAAGTGCCAGACATAGCAGCTGTCACCATGGAGACACCATCTCCATTCCAGGACAGAAGACCCACAAGCCCTGAGGTCTACAGCTGAGACTCCTCTCTGTGAGACAGTTGCATTTCAGGTCACACTTTGGTATGATAGGAAGATATGGCATTTAAAGATTCTCACATTACATTTGTCTCAGAGAAGAATTGATACAGGGGAATCTCCCCAACACACACATAATGTCATCAAGTAAGAAAGTTCTTTGGTCTGAAATATTGAACTAAACAAGATCTCTCAATGGAAGCTTAAGACACATGAGCAAGCCCAACCCCAAACATTACTGAAACAGCCCCTCATTTCTGATTTCTTTTACTTTGCCTGACAAAAACATATGCTGAAACTTATAAAAAGAAAGAGGTAATTCCTAGATTTATAAGAGTAAGAACTTTTTTTCTAATGTAAAGACAAAAGCCATATAAACTATTCTTGGTCTGTTCCTACTGCTTGCAATAAAATGTTTAGGTTTCAAAGTGACATTTATTTGGACATTAAAGAGACAGCATGAGCCAGGAGAGGATGAGAGCAATCAGGGATGAGGCATGAGGAGATCTGTGTTCTAATTCACCCATGTGGTCCTGGACAGTGCCACCTCTCTAAGCCTCTGCTTCCTCTTGCCTAGAGAGGTGTTATCTGGAGGTCCTCAGAGATCACTGCTCTGACTCAGGTTCTGTGAGCCTATAAAGAGCAAGAATGTCTCACATACGCTGTTAGATGTTGTCTACATGATAAGAAGCTGATCTAAACCCGATAATCCATTTAAACAAAAAAAGATGGTCTCCGTGAGCCCTGAAGGAGGGACTAAGACACTTTTCTCTCCCTCTCTGAGACTCACAGGCAGAAGCAGTTACTTGGACCCATGCCCCAGAAGGGATTTCTCGCAGGCAAGCTGAGGCATTACCTTGTAGCCAACTCTCAATTATATACAACTACCACCCACCTGAGACAAGGTGATCTGACAGTCGCTCAGACATCACCCCATTGCCCAGTGACTCATCTAATTGCCTACTTGTCCTTGCCACAAAATTAGAAGATTCTGGTGGCCTGACTTAGGTGTCTACTCATGTCTCAAGGGACATGTCTCTGAAATGCAACAAAAGGTCTTTTGAGAGATTAGATGTTATAGAACTAGATTGCATGTAGGGAAAAAGAGGAGAGGTACATTGGATCCCAGCTTGGATGCTGAATGATTTGGTGGGAAGGAAACTCTAAAAAGAGATGCTCTAGGAGGATCAAACAAAAACTTTAAAATAAAGAAATTGTTCTTAGGTGTCAGGCAGAGATACAATAATTAAAATCATTCATACATCAAACATTTTTGAGCTCTCTGCTAGGCTCTTAGGGAGACAAAGACACATAAGAGAAGTTGCCAGCGTTCATGGGAGACAGCAGTTGTCAGAATACTCTCATTAATATTTCTGGGGAATCCTACAAATTGTGTTGCAGGTGTGTCTCTTTCTTTGGAATCAGAATACCAAACTGACTAAATCACAGCTTCCCATTTGAGTCACATAACTACTCCGAAGCTGTTTTGTCTTTTAAAAATTGGAAATAATCATTTCTACTTCACTGTGTCATTCCCAGTATTGAGATACTGCATGTAAAGTTGTTTTCCCATGATGCCATGTAAAGGACAGTGGGTGTATTTTGGGGTTACGTGAACATCAGATTTCATTCCTTTTGGATTCTAAGATTTTATGTCACAGCTTTATAGGCATGTTTCTGCATTTTTTTCAAAAGTTGACTAATTAAAATTATCTCTTATTTTGTTTTTAAAATGAGGCATCCTCCACTTTTATTGGTTTCTCCTGGTTAAAAAGCTTGGGAATTATTGTTGTTTGTGGCTCTTGGAGATTATAAACCAAAGCATTGGATATTCTTCTCACCTAAAAGGCCATTTCAGGGCTGAGAAGATGGGAGTTTCTGATAAAAGCAGCCTTAGGACTATTGACAGAAACCTTTGTGAACACCTTCTGATCAATTTTCCTCATGCTGCGGCAGCAG
Organism: Tamias sibiricus; assembly: GCA_025594165.1. Lineage (NCBI taxonomy): Eukaryota > Metazoa > Chordata > Mammalia > Rodentia > Sciuridae > Tamias > Tamias sibiricus. Next base: position 143,109,255 of record CM046659.1, read on the forward strand.
GGACACCTTTTGTCAGAGCCACGGAGGAGCTTAGTTTCCTTCACAATCTCTGAACAGCCTGCTGTGTATTATTGAGACTGACTCAATCCTTGGTGGTGCCAACTGTGGGCATGAAGCATGACCTTCTGTTTATGAGTAGCCTGAGGCCAGGCAGGTTTGGTCTAACTGGCTCTGCATTATTCCAATAAATATGCATATGTGGGCAAGGCTGGCTGTGGGTCAAACTGAGCTGCTGTCTCCAGAGCTGTTGGCCTCTGACTGACCTCCCTACTCCCTGACTTTCATTGGAGTGCTCCTTTGCCCTTCCCACTTTCTGCTGGGGTCCCAGTCCCCAGTACCCTTCTTCTACCCTGTCTTGCCTTGGTGATCCAGTCATCATCATCCTACTTAGCTAATACTCTTTAAACATCTGTTAGTTTTTACTACTTCCAAATATTCCTTGCAACAGAGAACTCTGAGTTGTATTTCTGGAGAATTTTTTCTTCAATGGCAGAAGAGGCCCAAGAAGCATTTGCCAGAATTTCTGGACTTGTCAGAGACGAGTGGCATTGACAGGTCTGAATCAGAAGAGTCATGTGGTACCATGACTCTACTTTCACCACACATCCCAGGGGAGTCTTATGATCAAGAAAGTTGAAGACATAGCTAGAATCCCCATTGGAGTGATAAAAGTTGTTGAAAGTGCTGTTTTACTTTGTTGTGTGTGTCTGCATTCTCTCATAACACACTCATAACACTGCTGAATGACTGGCTCTGTGGATGATTTGATGGGCAGATAGTGGCTATCATAGGATGGCAAGGATTGCTGTTCACAGGAGATTGAGAAAGAGCCCTGAATGTTGCCACATCTCAGACATTAACCAGGTTTTACGAAAGATGTTTTCATGCTTTGGAGTTATGAGACTGAGTTTTCAATGATGGCCATGTAGTAACTTTGGGAGATACAAAGGAAGATACTGGTTGTCAATGTCTCATCCTTTGGTTATATAAAAATACATAACCAAATATTTTGATGAATGCATCAAAATATTTAAGCTTCACCAGGGTAGGAGCCCCTACATGCTTGGTATGATGTCTGACACACAGTGGGTGTTGGTAAATGAATGAACTTTGTCCTCAGTGAAGAGGACTGAAGCACGTGCTTTCTTCCTCACTTTATGTGTCTTTCTACCTGTGAGATATTGGGAAGGTGATCACTGGAATCACAAAAGCTGGGTGAAACTTTTGGCTGCGCCTTCACTATCTCTGGAGAATTTGCTATCTCAGGGAAATCAATAAAGGGGTAGAATGTCTTCAGGTCACCCTCTGAGGGCCAGTGAGACTGTGAACTCAAAGGGCTATATTACTTCCAAAGAAAGGGCTGAACAGATATGAAGATTTATTATATGTCTCCTCCGCATGTTGTCCGATTTTCTTGCCTGTATGATACAACTATCACTTCTCAGTTTTATTTCTTGTTATTTTTAGGAATTCAGTGTCCATGAGCTGTGAGACATCCATATGCATTTGATTGTTTTTCTCAATATATGCCTGTTCACTATATGTCCATTTTGAAGAACTGACGTTAAACTCCAATATGAACAGTAGAAAATGACCAGACAGAAAAGTGCTGAGTGACCCTGGAATTTCTCCATTTCCATTTTTTTTTTCCAGAATAGAAACAGGAAATCTGTGTCAATCACCTGTTAGGTCTCTTCTATGTCAACTTGGAAGACCCTGCAGGAGTTAAAGGGCCACTCTGTTCAATGCACTGAGAATACTTGAAAAGAGGCTCAGATGTGTAAGAATAGAGAATGAAGTTGTGATCCTTTTACCTTTTTCCACAATGTAAATATCTAAAGGTAAACAGCATGAAAGACAAAAGTGGCTTAAAAGAAAACAATAGTGAACTTATTTGTTTTTGATCTGCTAAAGTGACCTTCCCTGGCCACTTGCCTTTTTCCTTGTGTGCATGTATTATTATTATTCTTTCTCTCCTTCATTTACACGTTCCCTCAACAAATATTTATCCAGACTGTACAGAGTTCCATGGGTTCTTTCATCTGTGTCATCGTGTGCCTAGTTGTGCTTTCTGTTTGGTATACTTTCATTTTCTCCAGCATAAAAGTAGTTGTTTCTTTCTTTTTTTTTTTTTTTTTTTTTTTTTTTGGCTCAGCTTCTTACAAGCTCAGACTATTAAAATTCTGAGAAGTCAGGGCTCTGAAAAATGATCAGCTTGCCTCTGTTCTGCAGAGGTCCAGTGAACAGTTCCCTGTATTGCCAGATGCTCCTCCTGAGCCCCTCACCATCTCACCTGTCTCCTTCCTTCCCAGGATAGCTTCCCTTGTGCCCAGGTGGCAAGTGACGCTTGGGCTCCACTGACGCATCTGTTACCACACATGCTTGTCCTCTTGCTCAAACCCTTGAGCCCTAAGGAGGTGGTGTGGTGGGAGGTTAAGGAAACCTAGCTTTTACAGAAATTCCAATTAACTAGTTTTGAGAACTCTTCCAAGTTTCCCAAGTTCTCTGACGTATTAGAAGAAGATAATGATTACTTTGCATAGTTGTCTTAACGCTAAAATGAGAAAATTATGGAAATTATTTGCTCCAAAAGATGAATCAGTTTTTGCTCATGAACTCTCCACTGTCTGGATCCATAGTAAACAGGTTGTGGGATTAAAGAAAACTGTTTTTTACATTGTTTCTTACATTGTCTAAGGAGTTCATGCCCAGATGACTGAGATGGAGAAGAGTAAGTAGGAAGGAGGCCAAGGACGGGTAACAATACCTAATTACAGACATGGTGGACTACAAGGAGACACTTGGAATTCCAGGTGTTTGTAAACTATCTGAAAAATCCTCTACTAGCTCTCTTTACGTATCTTGGAGATAGAAAGTTCCTGCTTGATTGCTTTTTTACAAAGGGGAAATCCAGGAATAGGCCTGAGGGATTGCCAAGGGTCGAGAAGGTTGAAGGTTTTTCTCAGAACAGCATTCCATGTCTCAACACCAGCTCAGTATTCTCCTCCACAGATCTAGTCCCTTGCTTTTCCTTTTGAGCTGTAAAAGCCAAATGAGAGGCTTTTAAATTATTGCTGTTGCCTATGAAAGAGAAATATTATCCACAGTAACAAAATCATCAAATTTTATTATGCACAAGTTAGTGCTATATATTTCAGAATTTTGCTTTAAAGGATATCATTTAGAAAAATGGAACAGCTTTTGATTGGCTTGGAAGTTTCTATTATCAAAAACACATTACCAGGAAAGTACACTACATTGTAAAATTACAAGGGATGGTGCTTTAGCCCTATTTTGATTTTATTTATAAAAAACAAATTAATAGCAAATGAATAAAAGTTTTAAGCCATTATCTGAGTAATAATACTAAACAAAACAACTAATAAAACAGTCGCATTCAAACAGCTGTTTAAGAAAAGCCAATGATATTTCATCCATTGTCAAACTTGGCATTTGAGCAGAATAAAGACCAAAGTAAATATTTATTGATTCATGTGGGAATACTGAAAATTTCTCTTTTATAAGTAGAATAAGCAAATAAACGATGATTTATAAAAACCCTGGCTAACTAAATTAGCTAATGGGTCTATTCAAAAAATTCTTATCATGTAAACTGTGAACTGACAATTATAATTGAAAATTACCAGTTTCTCTATGAATTTAATATACATATAGTTAACCACCTGCTTGCCTGTTATACAGAGCCATTTAAACGTGCAAATGGATGTACAAATGTTTGAAGGCTTTTGAACCAAAAGCATTAATTGCCAGTCTGTGTTAATGGAAACACACAGAATGGTTGCTTGCCTCTCTGTAATAAATATAAAAATTCCCTGGGCTTCAAGTCTCTATACTGAGCACAAGTGGAGAATTTTTTATGGGAGAAGCTATTTCAGAGTTTAAGCCGCTCCACCTCAACCACAGAGGTGAAAAGGAGATATGAAAAGTCTGTAAGATGGGAGCAGTGGTGTGCACCTGTAGTTTCAGTTACTTGGGAGGCTGAAGCAGGAGAATCACTTGGACGCAAGTGTTTGAGGCCAGCAGGGGAAATATAGGAAGACACAATTTAAAAACAATAAAAATAAAAGGTGGAGGGTATGGCTGCTACATTTCTGACACTGAAATACAACCCAACTCTAGCACAAATAGCTAGAAAGAATGGTGAGAAGCAAGATGCCCACATGGGCTCCTAATTCCTTCCAGTTGATATCCTGACATGTGACCCTGTGTTTTCCTTCAGTGGTCTGGGACCCCACTGTGATATCTCCTAGAACTGCCCTTTCCAGGCTAGGATGCTTTTCTTCCTCATGGAATATGACACATGTGTCCTTTGTCCCCTGCCCTGGTGTTACAGATAGGAATATAATAATGGCCTGGTGTGCTTCTCTGCTCAACCACTTAAAAAACTGTCTGAGGCAGGTGGTCTTTCAAAGGGCTGAGTGTTAAACCCTTCCTGCAGTGACCCTGCTTTTCTGTGACTCTAGGCCATCAGGATACAGATAGAGGGAACCTCAATCTGACTCTGAGCCAGTACTTAGTGATGTATGCAGATGCCTGGAAAACAGTTATCTTCTAGGGCCAGGGAAGTTCATTCCAAAAGTAAGAAGATGTGGGGAAGACAAGCTTGTTCCAGTCCCAGAACTTATGACTTCAGAGGAGCCTGCAGATTGTGAGTAGTATGGGTCACCTGATTTCTGCCTGTAGCCCCATCTCAAGGTTGTATGCCTGACCCTTAAGGAAAGGGAAATTTACAAATGAAAAAGAAAATCAGCTATTTATCTAAAACCAAGGCAATAGACTGGGGCTCAAGGAAGTCTTTGGGAGGGGGTCCTAAAAAATAAAATACAGAGTGAAAGGAATCACTTTTTCTACTTCACTCACACAAACATCAACCATAATCTGAGTTTGTGAAGCTTTCAGCACATTAGAGGTGATACTGAGGGGTAGTGGGAACTGACTTCTCCTGGGGCCTTCTAGGAAGTTCTTGTAATTCATAGGGACTTCCAGGAAGTTCTTGGGAGTAAGGGAGGGACTTGGTAAGATGTTGAGCTTTCTTCAAGAACAAGTTGGGATACGAGATTCAGCGATGGGGGGTGTTATTTTTAATGTGACTCAGCTCTCCTCCAGAGGCTGACAGTGCATGAGAATACCCAGGTACAACATGTATGTACTCAGGTACAATGTGTATCATATGTCAGATGTTCAGAAATTTTCTTATATCTAGCTGCCAGATCCCCCAGGGACATCCTGATCACTACTGTCCTTCACCTTGCCACTGGCCTTCATTTCTGCTTTGTCTGGTTTCCTTGGTGCCACCAGCAGCCTGGCATCCAGCTTTACTTTCTCAGCTTGTTTTTGAACAAGCTTTGGATAATCTGAAAGCACCATTTTCTTTCTCAAAGGATAAAGACTTCTCCCCAGTGAAGACATTAAGAAGACCAAGGCACAGGCTCTGTTTCAGGCAGCTTTTTTGCTGCTGCGACTAAAAGGCTTACCAGGACAATATTAGAGGATAAAAAAGTTTATTTAGGTGCACATAGCTTCAGAGGTTTCAGTCCACTGGAGGCTGACTCCATTCCTCAGGGCTCAAGGTGAGGCAGAACATCAATGGCGGAAAAGTGTGGTGGGGGAAAGTGGCTCACATGATGATTAGGAAACAGAGAGACTCCACTTACCAGATACAAATATATGCCCCAAAGTTACGCCCTCAATGCCTTGCCTCTTCCAGCCACACCCCACCTGACTTCAGTTACCACTCAGTTAATCCTATCAGGTGATTAATTCACTGATTGGGTTAAGTCTCTCATAACCCAATCATTTCTCCTCTCATTATCTCCCATGTGTGCTTCTGGGGGAAACTTCATATTCAAACCATAACAGACTCTGAAGACAATGTCCAAAGAACTCCAAGGGGCCAGGGCTGTAGTTCAGTGGCAGAGTGCTTGCCTAGCAGTGTGAGGCACTGGTTTCAATCCTTAGCACCACATAAAGAGAAACAAATAAAATAAGGGCATTCTGTCCATCTACAACTAAAAAAAAAAAAAAAAAAAAAAAAAAAAAAAAAAGAACTCCAAAGCTGAGGTGTATCTCAGTGATAATGTGCTTAGCATATGAGCAAGCACAATGCCCCAACTTTAATTGCCATCACTGAGAGAGAGGAGAGAGAGAGAGCCCACCAGATATCTCTAAACACAGTGATGTCACAATACCGTGCAGTTATTCTCCATCCATGTGAGCATACCACCTGATCCTGGTCATGATCCAGGTTGGTAATTAGGCACAGAGAAGAGTGCAATCCTCATTGGACCCAGGTTGTTGCAAAAACTCTAAGAGGAAGAAAGCAACTGAGCAACTCTAGGAAAATTAGGTTCTTGATTCCGTGTGTGTGTGTGTGTGTGTGTGTGTGTGTGTGTGTGTGGCCTCTGACCATATATATTTGTGCACAGAACTCAGGAGGATATGCATGACACAAGTGTGACCAATGATCCAGAGTCAGACCTTGGTCCCCAGGATCCTCTTAGAGGCTGGATCTTCCAAGACCCCACTGAAACAGGAGAGACCCTGGAGTGGGGAGATGACAATGGAACCAACTATAGTGCTGGCCTCTGTGGGGGTCACAGTGCAAATGCCAATTGTCAAAAGGGCCTGAGAATTCAGGTTCTATCCAGGTGTTTTTATTGTTTCTGGGAAGACAATCAGCTTAGGAGCTGTTGAATGTCGGTAGGAGGAATTAGGTATTGGAGGCTCAGAGACAGGTGACTGCAGCTCTCTGCAAAACCACATATGACGTCTGTAGGTGTGGGGAGCAAGGATGCCTTTGATGGGAGGGGCAGGGACAGGGTGACAAACTGTGCCAGTTTTCCTGGAATTGAGGGGCTCTTGGGATGTTGGGATTTCAATGGTAAAACCAGGGAAGTAAATCCTGGGCAAACTAGAACAAGTTGTTCCTCCTGGGCAAGAGCAGGGGATCATCAGGGCTCTGTCTGAGTAAGAGAGGTTCAAGCTTTGGGACTGGTTAGGTCTTAAGGTATCATCTTTCTTCTGAAAGGATAGGAGCAAATTAAAAGCAAAAACCAAACAAAAAACAGCATGCATACACACCAACTTATCCAAGACAGTTTCCCACTTGTGAACTTCTCTGACATATGGAGCCCTTGTTTTTGCTGACAGAAGCCATTTCTGAGTCATTCCTTAGTTTAAGGAATTTCTTGACCTTTTCTCTCCTTGGGGTTCCTGGTGGTGGAGTTGAGGCTCCAGGTCTGCTGTATGGGAAGGGTTTGTGCTCAGACCTGTGTACGTGTCACATGGCCATCTGGAAGCAGAGGCACAAGGTGTGTCCTCAGTCAGGGGCTTAGGCTAAGACCAGAGTTGGGGCAATCAGACACGTTCCAGCTGTCCCCGCAGCTGTCCTGGTGCCTGTAAAGGTGCTGTTTGTCCTGGAACCAGTCAGGTTTAGACTGAAGGTTAAAAAAATCCAGTGTCTCTGGCTGGTGGAAGCTGGAGAGAGAAGATCAACTTTAAGGTCCCTGGTTCCTGCCAACCCAGTTCCTCCCCATGAGAAGTCTGTGCTCTGTGCTCTATTCTGTGTTCAGGAGCAAGCTGGAGATCATAAGAATTCCACCCCCTCACCTCATTTAATGTACACACTGTTTAAAACATCTTCCCATTGGCAGAGGACATTATCTTGTTTTGTTCTTGGGAGGACAATTCTGGAACTGTACTTCAAGTACAGTGAGATTAATTTTCTGAAAAACATGATATTTATCTGATGCAATCCTGACAGTCTTAGAGGAGCAGCTGTCAGTGTTCATGCCCACACATGTTGGAGATGTTATCTTTTGCCATCAGGACCCAAGTGTGTGTTATGTCAGATACGATAAAAGTCCATATTTGCTTCCATGGTTTTGCCTTGGCACTCAGTATTCTGCATTTATAAAAGAGGGCAAGATGATTGAATTCAGGATAAAATCACACACATTGAGATTTGCTTTTTTTTTTTTTTTTTTTTTTTTTTTGTGGTACCGGGGATTGAACTCAGGGGCACTCGTCCACTGGGCCACATCCCCAGCCCTTTTTTGTATTTTATTTAGAGACAGGGTCTCACTGAGTTGCTAAGTGCCTCGCCACAGCTGAGGCTGGCTCTTTGAACTCGCGATCCTCCTGCCTCAGCCTCCCAAAGTGCTGGGATTACAGGCGTGCGCCACCGCGCCCGGCTGAGATTTGCTTTTAAATCACCTCTGTAGATGTAGGATTCTATTAAGAGGTTTACCAGGAATTTTTGACTTTCTTCTCTTATAGGAGGATACAGGAAGACTTCAGCTTAATATCACATTCCACCCATGTGTATGCATACATGTCATTCCCCATACTTCTTCACCCTGTTTTAATTCAGGCAAAATTTTTTAAAAATGATGGTGTTTAGGTTCTTAAGCTGTTTTTCCATAACCTTGGTTCTCTTGAACTTACAGTGATCTATAGCAAAGCTCTCAAATAGTGAATAACTGGGTAGTTTCTTGGCTTTTTTTTTTTTTTTTTTTTTGGGTTGTTGTTGTTGTTAAGGCTAATGTGGAACTTGTGATTCTCCTGCCTTAGCCTCCTGAGTCTCTGGGAATACAGGTGTGTGCCACCACTTTTGGCTGTTTTTTTAAGCTATTATGTTTTATGGTGTTTTTAATCGATGCATTGTAGTTGTACATAATGGTGGAATTTATTTTTACCTATTTGTACATGCACAAAACATAATTTGGCCAGCGCTACTCCCCAGGAGTAGTTTGTTATCTTCACTCACATGTGCTCTCAGACCCTTCTCTGTTATGTTCTGGACTATCTTGGGTCAACATTAGGGTTTTGTTTTGGACTTTCTGTATTGTGGTGATATGGACTGTGTATGAAACGTGTAACTGAGTGAATGAATACTCACCCCTTTGTTGAGTGAATACTTACCCCTTTGTTTACTGCCCACCAGAATATCAGCTACTGAACATAAGGCTCCTGTTTGTGTTCTAGTGGTGGGATGAATTGATATTAATAATGTGCCCTCCCCGGAATCTCAGGTGTACAAACAGTGCAGGTGCTGATGAGTTTTCTTGCCCCTGGAGTGAAGCCTCCAGTCAAGCAGCAGAGCGTCTGTGTGTGCTCATGTATGTGTACTATGTTTTAGAATTAACTAATTATAGGCCATGAAATTTCATATTTTAATCAACTCAATAAACCAGTTTAGACAGGTCCAAACGTTCTTAGTGATAGCTAGAAAAAATACCTTGCATGTGTAGATCACTTATTACATGAACAAGTAGGTGGACTCTGGTTTCTTGAAAATTTGGGTGGGGGGTGATATCTTCATCAGTGAACACAGAAATACCTCCACCAAAGACACAGTTCGTGGTTAATTCAATTATTGTAATAAGCTGAGAATGGCGACTAGTCACCCATTTTTACCTACTCCCAAACCCATCACTGTGTTAGTCTATTTTACTGCTACCTTCCATCCCCAATGGACTCTCATCTTGCTTTATGGAAAAGCTCCTTTAGTTAGTATGTAATGGCTTCTATAAAATAAAAACTCTGTGGTCTAGGAAAAAATTAATAGCCTTATGACAAGTAAGCCCATGTTTTATAATACTGTATCAGTAAGAATAAGCATATATTTTGTAGTTAAAAACATTTCTCAGCTTTACAAGTGGGTTTTCAATATCATCAGAAACTAAGAAGTGCAATTGTAAATGAAGGGAATTGAAGGGGAGACAGGAAAACAGAAAAAAAAAAATCTCAGACATTAACACAGACACACAGGAAAATATAATCTCTTTCCTGAATAATTTGTTAAAATGTATCAGATTCAGAAGCGGATACAACAAATAGCCCCAATACAATTTCTGTCTATATACATATAATCCCAGTCTATATTTTCGTCAGAGACATGTCTTACTCATTTATAATGTGATAGCTTGCTTCACCTTATTTTAAGTACTTTGACAACCTGAAAATTCACCTCTAAAAGTTTGGGTAAATCTGCATTTATATATTTTCTACATAAAATTTTCAAACTCAAAACCAAAATGTTAACAAAAGTATTATGTGAACACAATTATTACACATTTTCTTTGCTAAGTGCAAAATTAAGTTTTCTTTTAAAATGTTATCAGCTGAAATACAAAGAAGCAAGCTATTGATACAAGCAGCAACTTGTATGGATCTTAGGCTGTTATGTGGAGTGAGAAAAGCCAGTTTCAAAAGGTAAATACTGAATGGTTCCACTTTTCTAGCATTCTCAAAATGACAAAATTATAGAGATGGAAAACAGATCAATGGGTGGGGGATAGGGAAGGAAGGGGAGGAGGGTGTGACTACAAAGGGACAGCCCCAGGCAGTTTCTTGATGGTGATGGAGTGGTTCCTTATGTGACTGTGGTGGTGATTATATGAATCTACACATGATAACATATCATAGAACTGTATACAAAAATATACACAAGAAAAATGAATGCATGCAAAACTGGCTGTCTGTTACCCCATCACTGTCCTGGTTTTGATAATGTACTATTGTTACATAAGATGTTACCATGGGGTGGGGGGCGGTGTGATTGATGGGTATATGGGACTTAGCTGTACTATTTTTGCAACTTATTGTGAGTCTATAATTATTTCAAAATATAAAGGTCTTAGATGTGTGTTGAAGAAAGGATTTCAGCTACTAATTAAACATACTTAGGAAGCAATTTAGAGAAAGACTGGTGTCCTTTGTGGAGGAAGGGTTTTTAGATATGAACGCTGAAAACTCTTGATCTACCTTGTGCTTAGTATCCAGGTTGCAACTTTTAAGCTGTGTAATTGAAAGCAATGACTGTTTTCATCACTTCTTTAAAGTTGTAGAATCAGGAAATTTTAGAGCAAACAGAGACCTCACAGAGAATGTGGGCCAAGCTCTCAGTTTACACTCTCTGGGTTTTTGGTATTCTCATTGGTAACATGAGGGCTTTGTCCTAGTTTCTTTGTTAGTGTCCGGCCTAGTTCTAATTCTATAATCCACAACTTTCTAATATAAACTACAGAAACTTTAATGGCTATCTTGTAAATTTTGCCTTAGTATGTACTGAGACAAACATTTCATGTTATGTCAATGACAAACATGGATGCAGGAACAGGCTGTTTATTACATAATAACATCATCTCATCTATTAAAAACAACTGGAGAGCAAACTAACCAGGCTAATTATTCATGCTTAGTTAAAGTTATAATTTTCCAAGACAGAGAGTCTGGGCAGTTTCCCTGAGATGATTTACAATCAATCACATCTTCCTTACAAATCATAGTACTTGCACCCATGAGTATTTGTACAGAGAGGAGGCTAACATAGGTCAGTGTTGCCCTTGACTGCTCACCAGACCTGCTAACTCAATCCTGAGGAGATTCTGGCCAAGCAAACACTAAAGCTCAGGAAGCTTGACAGTGGCTGCTATCATCTGGGCATAAATGAAGACATGCTCTCTCACTGACCAATACAGCTTAAGCTTACTTACTGGAGATATCAAGTACTTTTTTTCATGGAATGCTAAAAAGTGGCTGTCTTGGGAAACTGAGTCCACTGTAGAAATAAGGTCAGAATCCTAGGTTGTACCTCACCTCCTGATAGCACACACAGAACAAAGCCACCTTTTAGTAACACTGTAGTTTTTGGTATTAATTTTCCTTCGGCCTACAATAATATAAATTAGTCTTTCAAACAAAAACAAAACTAGCAACTCACAGCATTAATAGAATAATTTTATTAACAAAAAGAACCCATGGGGTTCAAGCGAGAATACAAAATACAATCTTTAGTTTTTTTTTCCTGTGGGTTAAACTGTTATATTTTTAATAAAAAATAAAAAAAACCTTTCATAGTTAACTTATCAAAAACATAACCCCTGCCTACTGAGTTTCTTATTGTGCAAAACAGAAACATACACACACACAAACACACAAACAGTTTTGCAAAGGGAAGGATTTTGTGTGCCAAAAGATGCATTTTCAATTTCAAACTTTTTGCATCAAAAATAAAATTCTAAGGCCACTTTTTTTTTTTTTTTTTTTTTTTTTTAACTAAAGAACAAGAGGAGAATAAACGGGCAAATAATAGCAGCTAAAATTTTTTCTTCATTTGCAGGTTTTCTCTGTTCCAATGTGGTTTTCAATATTCATGATATTTTGATTATGAAAAGGTTGCAATTTGAACCTACTGCTGTTTAAGGTCAGGTAGACCACTATCAAGTCACACTTCTGAATTATTCTCTCAATGCTACAAAATTGTTTCAATTTTGCTGGGGGACTCTGTGATTTCTCTAATCAAGGAGATAAAACAATCCTACTGAAGGATTCCATTAAGAGGTTGCTTTTCTACATGAAGCCAAATAACTAAACTCTCTCTCTGTCCATACAGTTTCCCTTTGTTTTGGTTTTGTGGAGATGGACAATGTCTTGACATGGCATGTAAACTACAGCTTAGAAGTCGATAAACAGCTGAAAATGATCTTTCTCAAGTAAAAATAAAGCTGTTTAGACAGCTCAAATACACATACCTGCTTAAAGACACATAAAAACAAAACGTTAAAAATAACCTCTAAAAACCAAAGCAAGGATGAAAGTTTTGTGACATATCTAGTACCACAATTACTCATATAACAGTTTTGCATTATGATTTTAAACAGTGACTTGTTGTGAAACAAGTGTTTGATGGTTACATGATTACAGAGAAGAGGTATCTGAGGAGGGTGAAAAGCGCACGTTTACCTAATGTTTGTAAAAAATCCCTGATCAAATGACCAAATGATTTTTAAATACAAAATTTAACCATAAAAGAATTTTTATATTTCTAAGTGAACATACTGATTTAAAGATAAGTTAATCATTTTATTGAATGAAGTACAGTATCATGCCTGGGAAGCACCAGGGTTTCTAGATCAAACCCTTAAGACTTAGCTGGTCCACAGTCTCTATCATGGGAATCCCTATCTCCCTTCCACTTAGTGTCCAGAAATGTTCTCAGCTCACAGAACCAACAGACTGAAGGAAAAGCAGGTGAGCATGTGACCATGCACAGGAGGGGAGAGGGGGACAGTGAAAACACTGCTCAAACATTTAGCAGCAACACAATCCTGTTGGTCTGAAAATCCTGAGGTTAACTGACAATAAAATATTGCACCAAAACAATAAAGAAAATCACAGTTTAAATAGAATTGCTGAAGAATTGGAAAACAATGTATAATGCAGTGAATGCCATCAGTCAATTTAAGCCTTTTGATAGAAATTAAATGTATGTCATTTAAAAAAAATGATGTATCTATCCTCTTTGATTCTGCATTTATTTTGAAATATCTTTAGGTGTACATATGTTTATTTTCACTTAATGCTAACCTTGTGGATTTTCCCCTTGGTCTAGTTTCAGATTTAGTGATAGGTAAGACTGCTACAGTAAGTAGCAGAAATTCTGAAGAAGGGTGATCAGGCCTAGAGTTTAAAAAACATCTGATAACCCCACTAGAGGTAGGTTAAGATTTTTTTGTTTTTGACTGTGTAGTTATCAAGGCATCCTGAATATGTAAGCTTTTGATCCCCCTTTCTTTTTTTAATGTGCCCATAGGAAAGTAAGAGGAAAATCAAATTTATATCCTGTGGAAGTACTTAAGAGTGGTAAAAAAGTACCTTCAACAAAGCACATTTTCATGTTAAAATTCTCCTTTCCCCTTTGAAGTGGCAAGCTTTCCAGAAGCCCTTTTAGGTTTCCTAACACTCTACAGCCAACTTATAAATATAACCTACTACTGAAGGAGTGAAAACTGTCATTACTTCATTAGGACCTTATGTGAGCATGGTCTCAAGAAAGGATGCTTCCAAGGACTTTAGTCCTTGATGTGCTAATATGGAAAGAAATCATGAAGACCCTGAAACCTGAGGGTCTCACTTTGTATTTAGAGTTGGCCACTTTGCCATTCACACACATTTCCATGCTGTTAGGCTCTCTCACTCTCTTTTCCCAGCGAGTCCGTGTTGCCTCCTTAAGTTCACGACACCTTTGTTCCGTTCCACATTGACAAGCCTTGTTCAAGGCATGCTCTCACAGTGTTCCCACCAGTTTCAGGTTCCTTCCTCTCAGGTCAGCACAGGCACTCCTTCACTTACTCTGCCACTACCAGGACTTCCATTACATTCTTCTACTTTTCACATCTTCATTCCAGTTTTCAAAGGGAACAAATGACCATAAAGCGCAATCATCCTGTTGGCCCACTGGAATGTTCTCATGTTCTTACTTATGTTCTTAAGTTAGCTACTTCTTCCTACCCTCAGAAAGGCAGGGGAAAGAAGCAACATTCTAATTTGATGATGAACACAGTGATTTCTGAAGTACATTCAGAGAATGAAGGAAACAGGCTGGGTGTCTTCTACATCACTAGGATGTGGATCAACCTTAAAAAGAAAAAAAAAAAAAAAAAAAAAAAGCAAGATTATAGTTGTAGCAGTCTTTAAAATGGTTTTATTATCTACTTCTAATTATATAATGGCTACATGCCAAATTGCCCAAAGCCTGTCATTACTGAGTCCCAGCAGGCTGTTCTGTTCTTGGTATTCCATGGGCACATAACATCTGAATATCAATCCATGACACTGTATATGCATGCTATAGATCCCATAGAAAATACTGGAAAATGTGCTAATGGATCAGTAATAATCTATGAGCACAGCAAAAACACATTTCTATGTATCCTCTTCTAATTATGAGTCAGCAACAGACACTCGCATGAAAGGAGGACAACAAATGAATATTTGCAGACAGCATAATAAATGCCTAAATTTCTTTCACTTTGTTTACCTCTGAATAAAGTGGTGGGGGCTGAAACCGGAATTCTTGTATGCAGGCAAACATAGGATAGCACGCCTCTCCCTCACAGTCAGGGGGCTGAGGGTAAGGAGGAACATGTCTAGAGAATTCTTCCTCTGATACCACATCCGCATAATTTGGTGGTGCTGAAATAGTAATGGAGTTAGAGCTAAGAAATTCAAGTACAAATTAATTTATCCCTCTGAATTCTAACAAAGACAAGAAGTTTAGCTACACTGAAGATGAAAATAAGGCATTTACCTCTCATCATCCAGTGTTTTTTGTGCCCATTGCAATGAAAAAAAAATTTTTTTTGTTAAACCACTACTAATATTGATTATATTCTCCTCTTTTGAGATGTCTGTGCTATAGTATAGGCAACTATCCCTGAAATGTGGATATAGAAAATATTTAACACTGTATTTTTATTTTGACTATTTTTTATCGTTTTACTATGACCAATGGGCATTAAGAGATTTACGCTTTATCCTTGAGTCTGCCATCAGCAGTTTTGTGTCCTCAACAAAAAAATTTAAGCTTTCAAGGTCTCTTCCAGGAATGATTTGATTCTCTAGTAGTAAAAATAATAAGGGTATTTGTAGCACCAGCATTAACATTTGAGCATTATTATCCTAAGCATCCCCTTCATAGCTACTTTCTACGTAAAGCTTCATTATGAGAGCACTTCAAAATACCTTACCTTCAGGCTGTTCGGGCAGGGTCAGTGTCAACCAGCTCATGTCCATGCTGAACTGGCTAGCGCTGGGGTTTCTGCTGCCAAAACCATTATAGGGAATTGTACCAATAACTAAAGGCAGCTCAAGCATCAATTTTTTAGCACCAGGAATGTGAATGTATACCTAATATTTCAAAATAGAGGAAAAAGGCACAAATCTAACTAAGGTTTCATAGGAGATGGCCTAACTGCATTTTTTTTTAAGGCAACAAATGCCTTTATCACCAACCACCCCACCCTCATTACAAATGTAAGTTGTTCTGACTAAACAAAATAAAGAGCAAAAAAAATGAGGAGTACACAAAATGCAGTGAGTACCCTCTGATAGGAATCTGGCCTCAGTGTACTTTGCTTAGGTTTGCATGGTTTATAACAGTAATTAAAAAAAGTAAGTACATGTCATCAATGTAACAAGGGCCCCTTAAAGCATCTTAATCCCTTTAAGTTACTTTATTAACTTCCTGAGCAGGATTGTGTTTTTTTGTAAAAGCAAATGCCAATCTTCATATATTTCAAAATTGGTAGTAATGTTGACATAAAATGACATTTTCCTAAGTATTAACTCAGCAATAATATTCATGGACAGGAACGTGGCTCCAGCTATTGCTCTGTCCCAGGTATTTTTAATTTTACAAAGAGCTCTGCTTACGGCTAAGGAATAGTCCACTCTGATAATGCAGCAATCCAGGATGGATGGAGTAACAGGTGGGATTTTGAGAGTTTTCCCGTTCCAAGTGTCGGTGCTCCCAGATGCAATGTGGTTTCCTCGCACATTGGCAACCATGTGACGGACTGTCTTTGTTTTCCCACTAGCCAAATACGTCTGGGTTTGGAAAATAGCTGCTTTGGGAACAATCAGACGAGAAGAACAATTCTCTATTTCTGCATAGATTGGAATAGCTTCTCCTAAAAAAAAAAAAAAAAAAAACAAAAGCAGGATGGATTCAGAGACCTTTCAAAAAGTTCTCCCTGAAATCAAACTGGGTCATTACCAATTAAAGCTGAAACATTACAACATTAATGAATTGAGAAGCCCTGATAGATAACTTGCATTGTAAATCTGTGTCAGATAAGTAAAAATCTACTGCAGGCTGGGTAGATATTATTTTCTAATTATTGCATTATTTCCTTTTCTGTAGCAAGATGATATTAACAATCTAAAGTTATGTAAATGATCAGTACGCATAAAAATTAAGGTAAACATATAACTATATAATTCAGTACTATGTTAAGTTTAAAAATTACTAATACATTAGTGGTTAGCATATTAAATTCCTCCCAATAGAAGAACAAAGGCTTTTAAGGAATTACTAATGCTAAGGCACAAATAACACAATGGATGGAGTTTTACAACATTATACATCACACCATAATATTCCATTTCACAATCATTTCCAACAAGCCATAACCTGGGATTAGAGCCTAAATTCACTGCAGGAATTAGACCCCTCACAAATGATCATTAAAATGTGAATGTCACTAAATTTTGCTAATGTTCTATATTCCTCTCCTATATATTTGTAAATCTCAAACCAGCCAGGAGTCAGGATACTAAGAGTACTTTCATATTACAATAGTACTCTTCTGAGCAACATGACTCTAGATATCCTATTGCAACTAGGATATTGGCACTTTCCCACTCTTCTAGTTTTACTCTTTGTTACTAAAGTACCAGGACTGAAGTCAGAAATATCAAGTATTTCTGGAACCTATTCACTCATTTTAAAATGTTTGAACATCAATTTTTATATTAAAAATTATTCTTTGTGATTTAAAATATGATATACTTTGTATATTACAAAACACTATTTAAAATCACTTAAAATTAGCTAATAAAATGAATAATAAGTCAATCAGTTGGACTTCCCAACATGCTGCTTACCATTACAGTATCCCTTTCTTTCAATTTTGGCACTCAGCGAGACTGGACCAGAAGTAAAAAACCAACAGCCAACCATTTTCTCTTGAGTTTTCAATACAGGGGTCTTGAAAATTTAAAATAAAATCACCTTAGTTAAATCATTTTAAATAACTCATAGAACTTAAAATTATCTTTCTTCATGGAATAGTTGTGAAGAAATATCAACCTTTCTTAGTCTCATGTGACATCTCAGGCACTAAATCTCATTTCCCTGTTAAGAACACTAGGGTGAATGTTTTCAGATTCAAATTAGCATGACATCACCCTATTTTACTTTGAAGTTACTGTATTTCTGGGAAATGATATACTAGCCCTTTGAAAAAGCAAAGGCTGTATCAGTAACTATAAATATGATAGAACTATTTTTCAAGCTTTTATGTATACAGAAGGCAAAAGGAGAAGTGATACAAAAATTAATCAGAATGCTATATTTGTTTTGGTATTTACTATGTGAAATAAGCAGTCTTTTTCTCTTCCTTCCTTTCCTTTTTCTTACTTCAGCATTATCCAGTGGAAAGGAAATTTCAATTGGTCTTAGGGCTTTGTGAAACAGTAATAGTGTGACAACATACACATGTTAACAGATCTGAAAAGGTTATTAAACACATTATGCCCCATCATAGTATTTTATCCTATTTTTTAAATATCAAGAAAAATGACACAGAATTTTAAATGCTCAGTTTACAAGCTGAGTACACCCCAAAGCTTTCTGTAAAACACAAAGTTACTTGCAATGGGTTTTCTTTATGGAAAGAATACTAAGGAATAATGAGTGTCTCTTTTTAGCAAAAACAAAATCCCTTTAAGTAATTTGTCATGATGATCATAAAGCCTTCAGAATACTTAATTGCCCTATTCTAAGTTGTTTTAAAAAATGCAAGACATTCAGCATCACCAATTTTCAAAAAAGGTTTTAAGAAGGCATAAAGTCATAGCTATAAGCCAGGTCAGTCGGGTGCTGGTTCCTTTATGATTTTGGACACAGGAGACCTTGCAAACAGGCATACTTGTTATCTTTTATCCAAAGGTAACATTAAAGTAAATATCACTTCTTTTTCATGTGAAAATAGGAGTTAAGCAACTTTTAATTTTTGGCTTTTTCCTTGTTTTTTAAAACACTGGCTAGAAAAATAATACTAAAATACATCTTTGTCACATCAATTCCATGATGGAAAGTTTAAATTATCTCAGTATTTTCTATGAAGTAAAAAATCATTCATTCATATTTAAATGAAGAACCATTAGGTCCTAGTAGCTATCATGAAAGTACAAGGTATAATTTTATATTATTTTGATAATATGGGTTTAGATAAAAGAATCTAGCTCATTAGCTCCCATCTTGCCTATTCTGTTGTTACTTATAGCCTGATCTTTCTTATCAGTCTACAGTATTTCTGGTGATTATTAGAAGTTCAATGCTTTAATGTGGCCAAATCTGTCATAAGGAGATGATAAGTGAAAGGATCTCGGCGACAGCTGCATGCACTTACTTAATGTTAGAAAATGACATGCAAAATGGAAGGATACATAGCATAATGGCCTGAGCCTCAATAACAGGCTGAGCATGATTAATACTCTTCCATAATTACTGTTCCTCAACCTGCTATTATTGAAGAGTTTAGAATACCACAGTCCTGTGAATGTGGCCGCTCTGGTAAAAGTAACCACGCTCTGTGTGTGCATTATTGTTATTAAGCCTTATTAATGCATTTCAAGCCTGTGTAACTTTTTGGCAAAAGAACCCTGAACAGCAGGGACATAATCAATAGTATTAACACACACAATTTGTAATTTGCCCAACCTAGAATCATATATTTATAGTGAATGCCTACGGGTTACAAGATTGTATTTTTAAGCCATCAGAAAGTGACAGGACAGACTACTACTGTCTAAATACAGATACCACTGTTGAAAGGAAGGAGGAAAGAGGGAAGAGAGGAAGAAGGAAGAGGAAAAGGAAGAACTTACCAATAATGCTGGAGTGTTGACATCGACATGACTAACAACTTGGAGTTCTCGTTTTACACTCTGATCTGGTACCTTGGGTCGTTCCAAAACTGCCTTCACACAGTACTGAATGCTTCCGTATTTCCCAGTAAATGAAGTTACCAAAGGTCTGAAACAAACCAAGGCATTAATTTATAAGTTTACTTTTCAGTTAACCAACTCAGGAAAAGCACTCATTAAAATGGTGGTTTAGGTTGAAAAAGCAGGAGTAAGCAGGCCATCTATGGAAGGGTCACAGAGGATGAACCCACACTTTAGAGCCAGAAGATCCTGACAGTTTCAAACCTGGGAAGAAAACACTGCCAAGAAAATTGCAAACTATTCAGCTTTACTTACTCTGATGGAAGTTGAAAGCGAAATGGAAATTCATGTTTTCCAGGCTGCAATAAAATGATGGCTTCACCTATAAAAGAGATTATTTTAACAAGGTTAGTACTAGAAAAAGAGTTTCGCAACTTAAATCGTATTTCCTAAAGGAGGTTTTCCTGGTTATAAGATGCAGTAGAGTCCAAAAGTTCATTAAAAAGACTTAGAGAATGAAATGTGAATCAGTTTTTAGCCAGTAAAAATGGTGGTTTAGGTTGAAAACGCAAGAGTAAAACACACATGCACACACATCTTCTATCCCAGAAAAGACCAACTATATAAGTAATTACCATGAAGTTCTAGAGCTCAGGGCATCAATATACATGTGCAGTACCTGTGTACACACACACACACACACACACACACACACACACACACACACACACAATTCTATTATGCTAACATGAGATACTAATATTAAATTGGACCTAAAATTAATTTAGCAAAAGATATATTTATTTTTATATATAAAATTCACATTATATTCTTTGGGAAGAGATGGAAATAGACATAAAAAATCTTGAAGATTATTAATAGTGGGTATAATATGAAACAGTCAAACCAACAAGACAAGCCACTAAGCAAGAGTCATGTATTTATCCTTCAGCTCTAGAGAGATTAACAGGATTTCTTAGCATTAACTTGGATTTACCAAGCAAGGACATGACCCCCTCCCCTGCTCTGGATTGCTGGTTTCATTTTATTTCATGTACTGACTGTGAAAAGGCCAAAATGAAGTGTGTGGATGGACTGTATAAGACCAGGGATACTGCAGGAGTCTCTGATGAATTTACATAGACAATCTGTTAAGAGTTCAGAATTTGATGGCTTCAGTTGATGGTCAGGTGACTTTCCTGAGATATTTTAAACTTTCTCTCATTTCAAGCTTAGATTTAAGGCTGAATTTTTGAAGGAGAGAAATCAGTAGTAATGGGATTTTAAAAAAACTTAATGACTAGAGCTTCATGACTTTAAACAATTGAAACATTTTAACCTTGTACTTTTAGAAATATATTACTGTGCTGCTAAGTCTTCTAAATCTACCTTCAGTGTTTAATGTGTAATGCATTAGGGAGAAAAAAGTCACAAGTCCATTTGCATAGATGTACTTCACAGGTGGGTGACTTGTAGGCAAAGTCAACAATAACCAATTGCAGGGACATGAGATTAGATTAAATGATAGTGATAGAGTGAGTCCCAAGGGCTAAGGTGTTCTAACGAATAGCCCTACAGGTCTCCACAGTGTCACAGCAGAGCTGCAGTACTGGAAACAAGGGAAGCTTCTGCACTGTGTAGCTATCCAATGAAAGGCTCAGGACCCAGGGCTCCCAAGAGAGCTGGACTATAAATTCTAATTTGTAATCATTAGATTACAGAACATGACAAATACTTACAAATGCTTAAAAATGTGGGTTTCATCTGAGATCAAAATTTATAGGGCTTATATGTCAGGTAGTGTTGATAAAAAGTGAATAACTTCAATTCCTTGGGTCAGCAGAAAAGGCAACTAGACACTTGTACACAAGTAGTTAGTTAGTTACCGGACAGTGCTAGAACCTAGAAAATCACACAGGATTAAGCAGGCACTGAAGACCTGACATTGGAATGGAGATGATGGGAAGAGGTTTAGATGAAGGACATGTCATGAGGAAGCATGACAGGCATGTGGAGAACAGGGTTGGCTAGGATAGCAACAGGGAGTGAGAAAGAGATGAAGTTCCTCCTTCACAGAGGAAACATATCAACTATACCCCTTAAAATGAGACTTTCAACTGTCTTAAAACATAATTAAAAAAAAAAAACAGGAAACTGATAAACATGGGCTATAGTATTTGGAAATAAAATCTTTGTTTCATTCTCTTTATTGTTTTAAATGAAAACATTCACAACCATGTGCACATTTCTGCTTCTGCTCTCATGGTTCATTACTTCTCTGCCTTATATACTGAGGACTACAGTGTCACCGTAGGATGTTTAATTTACTAATAGTTTCAAAACCAAAGCTCAGATTTAAAGGTTTTCATGAGCTGTGGGGTCTAGAAGACCATTAGAGGCAGAGTCTGGGGCTCAGGTAAGAGGAAGGACTCATGTAAGGTCACACACTGCTAGTGAGTGCCCAAGAACTGAAACCTACTCTGTGGTTCTGTCTTTTTTTGTCTGTCTTTCAATATTTTTCAATGAACATATGAAGAAAATCATGGTAGTTGGATTAGATTAATAATGCCAAAGAAATATCTGGAGAGATTTTTTTGAAAGTAGATTCCAGTGTTGCATTTTCCAGAAATCTAAATTTCTAAAAATCTCTTTTGATGACTGAAATACATGTTTTGGAATTAAGTGACCCTGAGAACCTATGACTGTGTCAAGTTGCTTGTTTCTTTCCAGTTGTGAATATTAGGGGTGGTCCCCCGCCCCCAACTAAGAGGCTGATTTAAAAAGATATATAACTGTTGCTAATATTTGTTATGATAACATTACTAAAAAAAGTTGAAGATTTGCAAATTGTTTAGTTTAGAGACTCCATTCCATTAAAATGAAAAATAAGACTTGACTTGTGAATTGAAAAACCATTTGCCAGGCAAGATTTACCAAAGTAATTTTCATTCCTAATTCCAGGTTTAATTGCTTTTAATTTTCTATCCGTTTACTCAGTAGTTATGGGTTCAGGGAGTTTAAAAAAGTTTTGGACAAAACCCAATTTATTTCTCTCTTCCATGGCCTTTTCTTCCAGTCAGCCATCTTGAAAATCTGTGCTGGCTATAACCACTGGGAGAGGCCTGCTGGTGATCCTAGAAACTACATTGAAGAGTGAAGGCAGGCAAGAACTGTCATCTACCACTGGCTCTCAATAACCTAAAAGAAAGCTTTGGTTCCAAATATCCTTTCTCTGTGAATTTGTGATCACTCAGTTATCAAACACTTCTGAGGATTTAACTGTGGATGGTCTATTCCATAGTAGAATTAAGACTAAACTGAACTGTATTTTGTGGAAGGTACAGCAAGGTTTAAGAATATAAATATAATGCATTTTACTCTTCAAATTATTTGATAGCTAAAAGCTGATGAAACAGAAAGGTAAGAGTTTAAAATAATTTCCTCTGAGAAGAAAAAAAAAAGACTCACTTTCTTAGTATTTTAATAATTAAGGGTATTGATTTTGGTACCTATTAGTGCAACATCCATGTAGTGGTTCCCTGCATGGTCACTTCTAGAAAAGCCTACATTAATTGACTGGATTTCACAAGAGTGAACAGGAAGGGGTAATCCAGAAATGCCCAGATGGCAGTCTCCAAAGGCCTTTTGGGAAAGGGAGAGAGGCAGGAGTAACAGGATGTAGAGGAAACAAAAAAGCGGCAATATCTAATAAAAGCAGAACTCTTAATAAAAACGTCGCCCCACTCCCCAAAAGATGGAAATCAAGTATGATGGTCAGATCTAGAAACACTTCCTTTGCACCACCACTCAAGAACTACTTCCCTCTTCCTAAGACTGAGTTTCTGCTAATTCATCATGAACCAAGGAATGTCTAGGTCCACGATGGGAATAAGTGGAGGCCCAGGAAACACTAGGCATCAGAACGGAAGGTTACAGACCCTGATTCCACCCTCCATGCCCAAGGCCTGAAGGAACCTAGATCCCAGGATCCAGACAGTCTAATCACAGGTCCCCATGGCAACAACCCACTCTCTTCTGGGTTCTAGAAGATCCCAGGACACCAGGTGTTTGACCAGATCCAGCCAAGAATGAGCAGCCACATAGAGCTGCGCAGCGCAAGGTCTGGTCTCTTGGTTGCTGTGAGGTAGGGGCACAAGCCATTGTTACCTGCCCCTCACCTGCGACCCCACTGGGGATCTCACCTCCGGAAGCCTGTCACAGGCCCACCTGCCGGGGGGGGGGCATTCTGTTGGCGCGTGATCCTCCTGGGAATGTTCCCCTCCTGGCTCTTACCCTCGGACCCCGCGGCCTGGCGGGGTACCCAGGCAGTGGCGCTCACTCACCGGCCGGGGGCTCACGCAGGCTCAGGCGCACGTTCAGGTACTCCACCTCCGAGGCTGCTGCTGGAGCCGAGCCGCTGGTTGAGATGCGGGCGCTTGCACTCGGGCCCCAGGCGGCGGTGGCACGGCCCTGGGCCTCCAGGCGTAGCGCGCTCAGGGCCACCGGTTTGGCCGCCTCCAACAGCACGTGCCCGGCTACCG
Source organism: Tamias sibiricus (assembly GCA_025594165.1). NCBI lineage: Eukaryota > Metazoa > Chordata > Mammalia > Rodentia > Sciuridae > Tamias > Tamias sibiricus. The sequence goes on from CM046659.1 coordinate 143,133,335, forward strand.
TCTCGCCGCTGGAGTAGCAGCCCTTGCGCTCGTCTTCGAACACCAGACCCAGGCTTTTCACGCGGCCCTCGGAACCCAAGGCCGCGGTGGACCCCGCCTCTCCACCCATCCCGCCGGCGACGCGGCCCCGCCACTGAGGTCCAGGGAGGCCGAGAGCCGGGGTCAAGAGCAAAGAGGCGCCGCTGTCAAGGGCGCCTGCCACACGCCAAGGGCCACCGCGGCCGCTGTGCGGTGCCGGGTGAAGCACCAGCCCACCGCGGGGCCTGTCGCTTTAACAAACCTAACTGGGACTGGAAAGGGGCCGAGGCAGCCCGCCCCCGGCGCGCACTCATAGGCCAGCTGTGAGACCTGCTTCTTGCCAATTGGTTGTAAATGGCCACTGAATCATTTCATTGGCGCCCCCACGCAAAGGCTAGCTCATGTAGGCAGTGCGTGATCAAGCAGTGTTGACCAATCGACAGACGCAACAGTGCACGTGCACAGGGCGTTTATTGGCTGGGGCAAGGCACAGTCCCGGCACAAGGGCCAATAATAAGGTGGAGCGCCCATGTGGACAGATAGTGGGAAACAATATCTGTCAGGGAGGGGGCAGAACAGGGTATCTCCAGCTTTCAGCGTGTCAGCTGTTCCTATGGTTACATGCGGGGGCGGGGTTTCTAGCTGCGTGGGATCTGTTAAGAGTCACTGGGTTCGTACTAGAACATGAAATTGTAGCTGCAGCAGGATGGTATTTATCATTACATCTGCAACAATCGAGAGAGGAAATACATGTCCTGGAAAATGGAACTCAGTAATGTTTTATTTTGAAACTTGGGGGCGGGTCACATCCGAACTTTAATGGACAACTAGGAATTTGCCAACCTCCAAGTCCTGGAGCCCTGCCTCTCCTAGGTTTCAGAATTCCTAGCATGGGTAAGAGCCAAAGACAAGAAAGCAGAAGCTTATGCTTTTAAAACTGATTCCCTTAAGGAGTTCTCCCAGGCTGCCGAGCCTCTTTTTAGGCCGGAAATGGCCATTCTAATTCTTCCTGTTCTGAATCAGGTTGTTTTGAAACAGTATCTGCCACATATGTTGCTATAAATGATGTTTTTTTTTTTTTTTTTTTTAATGGCTGAAGAATATTCCACTTGATCACTGTTAATTTTTATATATATGTATATATATGTGTATATATATATATGATTTAAATTATTACACTGGGCCTTCTAAAGATGTACAAATATTACGTCTCCAAAAAAAAAAAAAAAAAAAAAAAAAGAGAGAGATAACAAACATTCATCACCTAAGTTTTGCCCCACCCCAAAGGATTTCCTGATCTCAGTGTAATAGTCTATGGAAATTTCCAGATTCCTTGATGACTTGCTCCCCACACACCCATAGCTTTTCTTGTCTATACTCTGTTTCAGTTTCATCTTTAATCTTCCATTCATTTTCTGTTCTCAATTTCTATTCCCATCTAGCATCTAACCTTTTAAATCTCTTTATAAAAATTCCAAGTTTGTGAACTGTTATGGATTGATTCATCACAAATAGGGATTTGAATAGTTTTCTGATGTAGATTATTTTTTTAATCCCAAAGTAAACATTGTTCTGCTGCCCTCTTTTAAGTTTGGATTATTAATGTGTGATTTAATAAGGCTATAGAAGTTCAGAGTTTCTTTATCACCTCTCAAAAAGTGGTTACTGCCAAAAAATCCAGCTTGGCCTAAAGTTCCAAAGTCGTCTTTTTTTTTTTTTTTTTTCCCTTACCATTTTATCTAGACTAGCCCCCAACATTCTCCTTCCCCTGCTTGTTGTTCTTCATAACACAATCTGATTGTATATGTTTATTTACATATTGTCAGTCACTCCCACTTGAAACACAAAACTTGTTCTTGTTGATTTTTAGATGTCTAGTATCTAACACAGTGCTTAGTATATAATAAAAGCTCTTTAAATGCATTTTGACTCATTGATGAATTGCAACCCATGAAGTATTATTGGTTCTGTATAAATAATGTTCTACCTCTTACTATAATTTCTTGTCTATGCAGCTGTTCTCCAACCCTCTCCCATCAATATTAAGTGGCTGGAAAAGTAGAAAAGGACAATGACCGTAACAGAATGATGAAATGACAGCACTGCACACATGGCATTTTGTGCTGAGAAAGACCAGGCTCTCTGTTCATTTGTGACTTAATATGTTTGACTATAGGCAGTAGAATGTGTCACCAACAATGCTTTAACAATAAATATATATCTTGTTTACTTAACAAGAAGTTCAGTAGTAATTTCTGGTTGCCTTGTAGTAACCTGATTGCCATGAGTTGGGCAACCAAGTTTAGAACCATGTGCTTTAAAAAATCTTTTCTCCTGTGCCATAGTCCAATTCTCTTCTAGTGGCAATGGTTACCACAGCTCTAAATAGCCCTTCGTTTCATAGAAGTTCAAATATTTAGAGTGTCTGCAACAACAACAACAACAAAGAGGATTTTCTCTGTATATTCAGAGAGAAAATATATTTACTTCCTAGATACTCTGACTTCATACATGTTATTGGCCAAAACTGAATCACATGCGCACCTGTAGGTCATTAAATGGATAAAGAAGTGAGATATTTACAATTTTCTGACTCCATGATTCTTTCTGGGGGTTGGTTAGTATCAGAGTTCTGTTAACAAGGAAGAGGGGAAGATAGTTTTTGAGTAGTATATACGTGAAGCCATTTGAGTCATTAAATGTGGTTTGCTGTAGAGCAGATCTGCTTCAGCCAGGCATTAAAAAGAATAAACAGGCTAAAAGTATTTTACAACTAGAGAGAAGGTAAATTGCATGGTGATTCATCTCAATCAAAACATTCCATTTTTATATGTATACGTTATAATGGATATTCAAGTTAAGCTAGCATTGATATAGCAGCATATAGAAGGTTTTTTTTTTAATGCAAAATAAAGTATCTGGCGGTTTTATTGGTGTACTTAGACCATGTATATAGAATATAATTTTGACTAGGTTGGTATTCTGATACAAATGTTTGGGTTGAAATCCTAGTTCCCAAGAAATGGCATTAGGAGGTGAGGCCTTTGGAAGTGTTTAGATTATGAGTGTGGAATCCTTGTGAGTGGAATTAGTGCCCTAATAAAATAGGCCCCAGAGAAATCTCTTGCTTCTTCGCTCATGTGAGGATGCAGAAAGCATCGTATATGAGGAGATGAACTCTTACCAGATACTAAATCTTCTGGTGACTAATCCTGGACCTTCCGCTGTGAGAAAAAAAAAAATATGGTTTATAAGCCACCCTGTTTATGGTATTTTCTTATAAAATCCCAGTTGGACTAAGACAATTGGTTTTATGTGGATCATTTTCATATTTGCTTTGATTATGCCTTCATTTACATATGTGTTTCTCTGTTCTCCCTTTTTTTTGCTTTCTGTTATGGTTTGGATCTGAGATATCCCTCAAGGATCATGTACTGGAGTCTTGGTCCCCAGGATAGCAATGTTCTGAGGAGTTTTGAGGAGTGATTGGATCACCAAGGCTCTTCCCTCACCAAGAGATTAATCTATTGACAGATTCATAATTTGATCACATTATTAGGAAATGGTAGGAACTGTAGGAAGTGGGTACTTAGGGGTGTGCCCTGGAAGGGCTTATCTTGTCCCTGCCCCTTTCCTTGCTCTTTCTTTCTTTCTGTTTCACAGCTACTCTGAGATGATCTGCTTTGCTCCACCATGCCATTCCACCATGATTTTGTGCCTCAAAACAGGCCCCAAAACAATGGAGTCAGCCAACCATGAACTGAAGTCTCTGAAACTGTAAGCTAAAATAAATCTTTCCTTCTCTAAGTTGATTTTCTCAGGTATTTTGTTCCAGTAATGAAAAGCAAATACACCTTCATTTTGACTACCTGAACATCTTTTAGTAATCAGCTTGAATATACCTAATTTTTGACCATAATTCTCTATATTTTTAGCAGTTAATCTAGGTGATACTATTCCCAATCTACCTTATGTTATAATTGTCCTGTGTGTTGTATTCACATACATTGAAAATTATACCAGATAATGTTTATATTTTTGTTTTTGATAGTTATGTATATTTGTAAAAACTCAACAGATAGTTTATTATGATTGTTGGAATATTTATGATTTCTGTGCTTTTTCTTTATTTCTGAAATTCAAGGGTGCCTCAGGGCAACATTTCAGTTTGAAGAATTCCAGTTAGTATTTATCTTAGAAGAGGTCTTGTAGCAATGAATTCTGTTAGTTTTCCCTTCATCTGAGATATTTTTTCTTTTTGCCATCATTACAGATTGATATTTTTATTGGATATAGAATTTTGGGTTGTTAGTTCTTTATGGGTGTAACCCCATTTTCTTCTGAGAACCTGGATTTCTGGTAAGAAATCAGTAATCCTTCCGATTCTTGTTCCCTTCTTTCTGATGGGTCATTTTCTCTGACTGCTTTGAAGATGTTTTTCTTCATCTTTAGTTTTCAGTAGTTTGATTATACTGTAGGTGGGTTTGGTTTTCTTTGAATTTGTGCTTTTCAGGGGTTTTCTTCCTGTTCTTATGGATGTAAATATGTGTCTTTTATCAAATTTGTGTTTTCTGCACTAACATCTTTCTCCCCTCTTTATAGAACTTCAATACTAGAGAGTTAGATCTGTTAAATTTTGCCCCCTACATCCCTGAGACTGATTTTTTCCCCGATTTTTATTTTCTCCATTGTAGAGGTTGAATAAATACTTTGATCCATTTTCAAGTTCACTGACACATTTCTATCCTCTTTGAGACCATTGAATGAATTTTTAATTTCAGATATTATTTTCCAGTTCTAAAAGAATCACTTTCAATAGTTTATATTTCTTTGCTAACAACATTGATCTTTCCATTTATTTCCATAATGTCTATTTTTATCTCATTGAGCATGATTATAACAATTGTTTAAAGGTCTAAGAATTTTATTATATCAATTATTTTAGGGTTGACATCTGTTGTTTTATTTCTCTTTAGAATTTGTCACATGTGCTGGCTTTTTTTTTTTTTTTTTTTTTTTTTATCCTGGACATTTTGAATCTAATGATTAGTGGGATCCTGTTAAAATCCTTTAGAAAACACCCTGTCTTTTACTTTCACAGGCAGTGGACTTGGACATATTCAGACTATAGGTTCTGCCCTTCTATAGCAGGGTTCCAATATCAGCTTAGTTCTCAATGCCTTTGCTCTTCTGTTGTGGGTCTGTCCCACACATGAGCAGCTCAGTGTGAGTCTGGGACTGATGTCACTTCATACACAGGCAATCCCCATTCATTACTTCACTCTATTGTTTCCCCCACTGCCTGTGGCACCCAGGATCCCTTTTATCTAATCCTCTGGACACAAATTTGGTGTTTCTCTAAAAGTTTTAGACCAAGATGCTGCTGAGTAGTTTTATGCAATCAGGCAAAGCAGTGAGGGAAAATAAGAATGGGGATTCCCCTTTTACTTCAGATTATAGGGTCTTCTTTTCCCATTTTCTCTAACCAGAAGGATAAGTTTTCTCTTTGTGAAAAAGTTTTTTTTTTTTTTTTTCCCCTCTATCATCACCACGTAATTTAGACCAGAACTGAGGCTACTCTCAAATTATGGATAAATAAATGGGAATAAGAGATGAATGAATCTTCCTTCCAGAATAATTCCAAATAATTTATGTAGATTCTTCTCCCAATCAGCTTGATATGTATTAGAATTAGTAATTTGCTTCCAACCCAGTGAACACTATTTTGGCCAGGTGATGAAAGTTAGGATCACTAGTGGTAAGTTTTGTTGATAGTGTGTTCCTCTTATATAATATTATGAAAAGGACACTTTGCCTCTTTAAATATTCTTCCCTAAAACCCATAAGTCCAGTAGAAGCATGAGGAAACATCACACAGACCCAATATGAGGAACATTTTAAAAAATATCCATCTAACACTCCTCAAACTCTCAAGGCTACAGGAAACAAGGGAAGACTGAGGAAGGTTATAGACCAGAGAAGTTTAAGGAGGCATGATGATGACTTGCAGTGTGTTATCCTGGATTGGATCCTAGAACAGAGGAAGGACTTCAGTGGAAAAACCAGTGAATCTGAATCAAACCTGGAGTTTAGTTAATAGCAATGTAAAAATACCAGTTTCTTGGTTTTCTCAAATGGACATGGCAATGAAAAGATGTTAACAGTGGGTGTGAGGTACATTAGAATTCCGTCCTATCTTTGCAGCTTTTCTGTAAATACAGATATTTTCCAAAGTAAGCTTTTATAGAAAAAAAAAAGCAAGCAAACAGGGATTGACCTTATACTTTCATGCTTTCATATACCCCTTTTCCTGGTTCTCTGGCTGAAGGATATTTCTCTCTGAGTTTTTGCTGCTTGTGCCCTTGCATAGTCCCACAATGGGAACACCCTTCATTCAAATCCAAGAAATAAAAGAGGAACAAACCTTCCACAAAACTTGCTCTTATTATCTTGGTCTTCAGTTTTTTTACTTTTCCCCCCAAACCACCTCCTATTGCTAGTGCTCAGATAACTTATTTTATTATAATAATTTTCAGATATTTGGTTTTGATCTTTGGAAGAGATAGGATTCAATGTTCTTTTCCATATTACCCAATACCAGAAGTTCTAATTTCTCTATCTTCATCCTTCAGGTCTTAAAATGTAATTGAATTGCTGAATAACCACCAAAATTCATTCATTATCCATTATCTTTTTGTATAGTGCAAGCATTCATCTTGATATTGCCTAAGAATTTTAGCTTGTAAATTTGATATCTATGTGTACCTAGATCTTAACTAGGGCACTGAACCTACATTTTTTTTTTTATGGTCTCTCATTTCTTTTTTTTTTTTATTCAAAGTTGTTGTATATGACAGTATAATGTATTACAATTTGTAATACACATATAGAACACATTTTTACATCTCTCTGGTTGCATACAAAATATATTCATACCATTCGTGTCTTCATACATGCACTTAGAGTAATGATATCCATCTCATTCTACCATCTTTTTTTTTCCTTTATACCCCCTTGTCTCTTCCTTTTTCCTCCCTCCCCATTGACCTTTATAGTGTTCCTCTAATCTTCCTATGAACCTACATTTTTGCTGATGTTTGTAATTACATATGGCCCGAATTTCTGTTTTAAAATTGGAAGTAAAATGTTACAAGGCAAATACCTCTAGAAAGGAAGACAGGGACTAACCTTTATGAAACACCCACTAAACTTCAGTCCAGATGTTTAACATATACAATCACATTCAAACTCACAGAAACCCTGGGGGGGTGCATCTTGGGATAGAATGCCAAGATGACTGACAAGGAGCCTAAGGTGCACACAGATGGGTTGTATGCCATGTTTTACATTCACAGGCAGGTAAGTTGTAGAGCCAAGACCAAACCCAAACTTTGTGTTCTCGTTTTCACTGCTCTTGCCTCAAGGTTAAAGAAAGAAGGGAAAGGATGGAAGAAGGAAGAGGAAGGGAAAAGCTGAACTTATTTTAATAAATAGAATGAACAGATGGTAACAAATCTCCCTGTAGATTTCCATACCATAATGTCCTGTATATATACATTATTTACACTGAGGTCCTGCTCTCTGTATTAGTAATACTCTGGAACCCCCTGTGTATCCCTATTCCTAAATATGCCTTCCACTGTCTCCCAAAAATGATCTGTCAGTTGAGGAGGAAATAACTGAAATTAGCATTTTTACTTGGAGGAAAGTTTGAAAGGAGAAGGAATATGGAGAAGGGGCAACTAAAGATAAGGAAGTATGACAAAATAACCAATGAACACCTGCCTCAAAGCCAAAACACTGGTGATAATTTTTGTTTGATTCCTCATTTGATGGGAAGACAGAGGTTAATCTTATTCTAAGCAGTAGAAAAGGTCCTGCCTTCTTATTTCATGGTTTACACATGCATAATGTAGTTGTATTGTGATTACAAAAGAATGAGCAGAGAGAGGGAAGAGTTCCCATGAATGAACTAATAGTACTTTACATTGCTATTGCTAAAACTGTACAAGCAAACACGAAATCAAGATATGCAAGGTAAGTAACAATTAAGGGTTTAAAATAAATATAATTACATCTATATTGAAAGCCAAATCAATGAGAAAAGTTAATGTGTGACCAAACCTTATTTGTTCTACATGATTGCCTTTAATATCCCTTTCCTGCCATGAGGGTCTGCTCCAATTGAAATTGCTGTGTAATAACTGACTCTATTATTGATTTCACAGAATACCTTCTTGCAAGTATATGTTGGCTGACAAAGAATTCTAATTGAATTATGGAATAAAATTATCATGAAACTTGTGGAGGCTATAACGGCTTTAAAACTGAGGTCCATAGAATGAAGACATTCTATTCCAATGAATAGACTCAAAGACAAGAGCTGATGAGCATGTGAGTGTGGGTGATTCCTTTACATGTGGGTTGGTACCAGACGTTTCCACCACCAGCTCCCTTTCCTCTGTTCTGAAGCAATGTCCTCCATCCACAATTCCCAAATTAGTATATGCATTGGTAAGTGCATGTGCATTTAGGAACATATAGGTGTCTACTTTTCTATGTTACATAATCTTATATGCTTTTATGCAATTGTCTTTCACACTCACTGATAATCATATATTGCTTGTGGGGTTCTGCACTTGTTCTCCTTTACTTCATAGTATGCAGAAGCTCTTCCTATTAGTACATAAAAATCTGTCCCATAGCTTTCATGTGTAATAGCATTCTATTGTCTAACCACATTATTATTTGTGTAATCATAGCCTCACTAATAGGCATTTAGGTTATTTTATATTTGGATCTATTAATAGTAATAATGTTGAACATCCCTAAAAGGCTATGTCATTTTTAGTGTAACTGGATATTGCAAAACTTTTCTTCAAAAAGATTATAATATCCTTACTATCAGTGCATGAGATCACTTTAAAATTTCCAATGTTGGATATAACCAGCCTGAATTAGTCAAGGAAATAAGTGAAAAATGGTATTTCATTGTGATTTAAATTTACCTTTTTAGGAATAGGAGGGATTATGAGTGAAGCTGAGCATATTTTTATATGATATATATTTTTTGAAATGGAAACTCGTAATTGTTGCTCCCTTTATTTTTTTCTTATTGACTCATAGATCTTCTTACAGTGTTCTAGGTATTGAAAATTGGGTTTATATATTACAAATATTTTGTCATCTTATACATTTTTTGTTTTTTATCTTAAAGATGATTTTAATTTAAATTGAATTAAATATAAATTTATTTAATACAATCATTTATTAATCATTTACATTATAGCTTTGTGTTCTAGAAAATCATAAGAAGGCCTCCCCTTCCCACGATAACACTTTCCCTATATTTTGTCCTAACATTTGCGCTTTTTTAAGTCTTCAACTCTAATAATCTGAGCAGCTTGTGAAGAAAATATTTAATTATCTTCCCCGAATAGCTAATTTCTGCAATATAATTTATTGAATAATTCTCCTTTACTCATTGAATGAAACATTAATTTTTTTTATTATGTGATAAGTTGATAGATCCATCAGTGTGTTTTTGTTTTGTTTTCTTTTGGTACTGGGGGGTTGAACTCAGGGGCAATTTACCACTGAGATATATCCCCAACCCTTTTTAATTTTTTTTTTATTTTGAGACAGGGTCTCACGGATTTGCTAAGTTGCTGAGGCTGGCCTTGAACTTGCAATCCTCCTGCCTCAGCCTTCCAAGTCATGCATCACCACACCTGGATCATCAGTATGTTTTAAAATTATTTTATACTGATATATTCTCTATTCCTGAACCCAAACAACATTTGTGTTTATTTCAGCTTTTTCTACAGTATGTTCTGATAACTAGTAGGGCAAATGTTACCTTATTTTTGATCTTTAAACATTTTATTTCTTCCAGACAAATTTTAGGACTATCTTGTCAGGTTTTAATCAAAAAATTTTGTTGTTTGATTGAAATAGCATTAGGACATCATTGAATTTATCTTTTACATTGTGAAGAATGAGCATTTTTAAATATTGAATTTTTTCCATCCAGGCACTTAAATATTCTTCAACAGAATTTTTATCTATTTCTTCATGTAAGTCACACATTTCTGGTAAAGTTTATTTTATAATTTTTCCCCCCTATTTTGAGTGGAATGGGAATTTTTTCATTGACATTTTTGGATTGGTTATTGCTATGCAGAGGAGAAACATTGCCTTTTGTATCTGAATTCTGACCTTGGCCCTTGGTGGACTCCATCTATTAGAATATAGGGCTTGGATATAAAGCTTCCTAAGGTTTTCTTTGTGGGTCAAGTAGATCATAGGCTCATGGGGAAAATAAGATATCAAAGTGTTAAAGTGACACATCTACCCACAGCTTCCAATTATAATGTCCCTGTGTCCTTGAACCCCTGGGCTAGACAGAGAAGCCTTTTAGCTTTCCATGTTACATATTAGGATGATATGTCAGTTGCAGGGATGCATGTCACTGTTGAGTGGGGCTTATTGTGTGGAGTTCATAGTTAGGTGGAAAGAAGGTCTCTGCTGCAGATGAAGGGCACAAGAGCAGTGAAAAGAACAGGGGCTTCAGTTCTTAGGTTTAAACCTTACTTCTAGCACTTGCTGTGTGAGTCCGAGGAAGAGATCTTCACTAGGACTCAGATATTAATGCTCTCCTTGTTGTGTGTCTATCATGTTAAATGGTATAGTGCATGGAAGATGCCTCAGTATAGTAGGTGCTCATTCAGTGGAGGACTTTGCTATTGTGGAGAAGAGAATGGTGGTGGAGGTGGACTTTGAGTATGACAGGCTGGTTTTGGAGTTCCAGCTCTGCCTTTTGTAATGCTGTGATCTGGGACAGGCTACTTGGACTCTTAAAGCCTCAATTTCCTCAAAGTTGGACTGAACATAACTCAAAGATTAAGTGAGAACGTGAACATTCATGCTTCACAAACTATGATATTTCATGTTACTGGTTGGTCATCATGTAATTTCTGGAATCTTTTTTCTTTCTGTGGACAAGAAATATGTTCTCATTGAGATATAAAGAAGATGTATCTCTCATTAAAACCACATTTTGCAGTTATAATATATAAAGTGAGCTTCAGGTATCTTTTGTGTACTGTAAGAAAAAATTCAGGATTAACTAAACTTGATTTGTGTGTGTTTTAAAGATGTTCTCAGACTGTTTTCCAGGTAATCATCCAGGCCATTCACTCAAAACCAAATTATGTCATGAAACTGAATACCTCAGAATTCTGTTCTGAGACATGATGGGACTTCTTGCCTCAAGCAATAGTATCATGGATTTTTTAGGAAAAGTGATAACATTGCAGTCTTCTTGGGTTCAATATTACTCTGCTTTCTAGATGGGTAGAAATCATACTTTAAAAAATCTATTCATTGAATTTAGGCACAGCAGAGAGTCACTTGAATAATTGTTAATCAGTAAAATTAATTATCACAAATCTGAGCCTGAGGGACACCTTCTTTAAAATTGGACACACTGGGCTGTAGAGTAAGAAGAAACATTTTATTGAAGGAATTTTATTGCCAAGACACTTTTTTCAAAGTATCAAATCCAAGAGCAGATGGGTTCTTCAACCAAGTAGTGGCTGATCTGAACATTCAAGAAGAGAAGACAGACATTAACCATTCACCAAACTGTGCCAACCATCCTTGAAAAAAAAGCACATTTCATAAAGAAGCCATTAAATGTATTCTACTGTTTTCCAAATCCAGGTTTACAACTTCCAATTAAATGATTTGTTGAATTTGTTGCCATTTCTATGAACTTTAGATCTATTGCTCAGTGATTTTCAAAGAAGTGACTTTTTTAAAGGTTGACTGGAAAAATGTGTGTGGAAATAGGGTGCACATACAGATCAGAGGTGGAGTTTTCATGGGCATACTTGTGATACTAACCCCAATTTACTTAATATCAGGTGAATCACCTGAAGTTTCAGATCACAAGCAATGAAAGGTATTGTGAGAGAGTCACTGGGCCTTTCTCCAACCTGCTCGTGAAGGACCTTTGCCCATGGTTGGGGGGGGTCAGAGAAAAAGGTCGCAGTTTATACACAGGTGTTAGTTATAACATGGGGTCTGTTATTCTTTGTCCAGGGTTTATGGTTAAACCAGGTTTGTGCCTGAGTGAAAGACATACAAATAGAAAATATGCCACATTCTCATTTCCCAGCCTTGGCCTGCCAGCTTCTCAGCCAGAGGAGGTAGCCAGAGGGAAAGAGAAGGGGAAGGCAGAACTATGATTATTGCTTAGCCCATCTCAAACTGGGCTGTACTTTACCTGGGGAAATTTTAAATTACAGATGCTTGGGGTCTCCAGATAATTCCAGTGCATGCTGTGAGTGTAGAAACTGGCTCTGGACATTCATCATCCAAAAGATGAGTTAGTTTTCAACTAATGGAATGCAATCTGGTAACCCCTGTTTATTTAGAAACAGTGGTAGGGTCAGGTTCAGAGTTGTAGTTTCAAAGTAAGAAATATGCAGGGAGGTGCCAGGTGTGAGTTATTAACTTGTGATCCATGAAATCATTTGCTAAGTTTTGAGGATATGTGAATTTGAGGGATGGGGTGAGGAGGAAAGAAGGTTCATCCCTTTCAGAAGATAATGGAAGGAAGCCACAAGCAGCAAATCTTTTAGGAATTCACTGAATTAACATCAATCTGCATGAAATTCATGCCCACACTAAGGCATACACATAGTTTTTAAGAAAGAACATCTCTAAGTTGTAAGAGCCCTAATTGAGGAGATAGCTAAGATGGCGGCTAGCTGAGAGCCAGTTAAGCTAATTAAGGTGTTCAAGTATTTTCACCTGAATCTTTTTATGCCCGTGAACACTGCGTGACACACCTGTAAGCTCAAGCTGTTAGCACGTGTCCTTGTTAAGGCAAAAAATATTTAACCGGGTGAGGGTTAGTTGGTTGGTGGTTGGAGTTGGAGAGGTTGTTGGAGGCAGAGAGAGAAGAATAAAAGAACTTTTTCATTTCCATCCTGCCTCCGAATTTTCTATCGCGGCGTCATTGCTGTAAGCAGGAGCCACAGGCAGCAACACTAAGTCAGGGAGGGGTAGTCCTCCTGAGTGTTTCCTCTAACTTGTAATTTTTCCTCTTCCTGCACCTGTACTTTCTCTAGTCAACAGTTCCCAGTTCCCAGGGAGACTAGAGCAGCTCCCACCTACCATTCTGGCCTTTCCTTGTATACCTTAGCACAGGGGACTGTGTTTGATCTTCTCTAAAGCATAATTGATTAAGTAAAACTAATAATGAAGATCATCAAACAATGAAGGAAACAATGACAAAACTGGTCATAGGAGTCAAGGATGACTTGCAGAGTCTTCATCCTGTGCTCATATTCTGAATTTCTCTTTCACTTCCCAAATAGCATCTCTGCTTTCCTCTCTTCCAGCCCTCCATCTTCTCTGGCTAGGATGGTCTTAGTTCTGGTGATCTGGGGACATTCTCATGAATCAAAAGACTTTGGCAGACTCTTTAACTCTTACTATTCCTTCTTTGTGCCTTCAGCACCAATTTTCAGTTCCTTAAAAGGGACTTAAAGCCATGATTGGCAAATAGGTTTGGACTCTCATGTTAAATGCCACCAATATATAAGACTATCCTCACAGAAATTCTTAAATTGAAACACATAAATGAGCTTCTTATTAAAATGCATGTTGTGATACCTTCTGAGAACCACCATGACCAGTGGAGTCCTAGAGCATTCTGTTGAGAATGACTAAGGCTGGCAGTCAGAAACAGTGATGGGATCCTTCAGTTATATCTGCCACATGGGGCTGGGAAGTGGCTGTGCAGTCCTGATGTCATGTATCTGACAAATCAGATGATGGCTTCTTTTTTAGTTTATTAGCCCCGCTGCCTTCTGGAGCATTTGGTAGCTGTGCCAGATGTACCATCGTGGTGGGCTATTTTCCCTTTTGTCAAATTTATTTATTCCTTAAGCTCAGAGATGGAGATGGTATTATCCCTACAAATGAGGAATGGTTCACATCACACACTGCCTTCAGCCCACTGTAGAACCAGTCTTATCATCACAGTGCAAGCTCACTCCCTTGTGCTGACAGACTGGGTTTGGAGAGTTACCAAGTCCCAAGCCAGATCTCCGTTTGATGGGCATCAGTCTTTGGTCCTTCTTGCTATTTTGTTTCCTGCCCCAGTCCAGGCTCAGCTGCAGTGCACCACTGAAACTGGAACCCAGTTCTGAAATATAGGTAAGTTCTCATTTCTCTTCTTCTGAGTTCAGACTCTACTTCTGATACTCCTGGTCCAACCTAGGTGGATTTGTGGAGGTCTGATGCTGACAGCATCTAGTGCTGACCTTGGCTCTGAGCCACAGTATGTTTCCCCACCTTCTCACTGCTGCCCTTGGAGGCTAAGGCCAGTCCCACATGGACTAACATTAGCCCCTTGCTGTGACTTGTTGTGTTAGGTATCCCTGAGTCTTATAGTTCCAGCCCTAGAAGCTGCTGGCATGTTAAATGATTCCTAAGTGTGGTGATGTTAATATTAGTAATTGTAATGGTAAAGTCAGTAACAGCATTTATTGAACAAATTTGATGTTAAAAATAACCGCATGAGTAGTTTCCATTTTGGGCAAAACTTTGTTAGTGGGAAAACTGAGATCCCAAAAGAATTAAGAAACTTGTCTAATATCTCTCAACAGTAAGTGGATCTCAGATTGTAACTCTGTTTTTTTGTTTTGTTTTGTTTTGTTTTTTGGTACCGGGCATTGAATTCAGGGGCACTCTACCACTGGGCCACATCCCCAGCCCTTTTTTTGTATTTTTATTAGAGAAAGGTCTCACTGAGTTGCTAAGTGCCTCGCCATTGCTGAGGCTGGTTTTGAACTCGCAATCCTCCTGCCTCAGCCTCCCAAGTGCTGGGATTACAGGCGTGCACCACCACGCCAGGCTGCAACTCAGTTTTTGAATTAAAGGTCTGTGCCCATAACCACCTGGTGCACTGTCTCTATTGCCAGGTGCCCGAGTCTGTCCCCAAATGAAAACTGCTAGAACTCTAAAGAAAAGAAACACTAATGACCTTCTTTTAGAAACTGCTGAATGTCAGCTAGTTAAATATCTTTGGGAGGCATCTGATCATGTAGCATTTGTGTGTACTCACAGGTCTTCATAATCAAAGCTCTCAAAAGTTCCTGGGTACTCTTTCTGCATAGAGATGACTGCTCACAGTTTAAATACCCGGGAAGGGAGTTGATACCTTCTGTCATCCCCAATTGATGTTGTGTATTAGTGAGGAAACATGACCAGCAGAAAGTGAAATTCATTAAGTATTTCATGCCTGCAGTGATTATAAAACTCGACTGTAATAAATGAGCCAATAGAACAGTGGTATGAAGCTGCCATATGTCAACGAAAAGCAGAAGGAGATGGTTGCTTTCCAAGCTTAAATATGAATACTTGGTCCAATTGCCAAAATCTTTGGCCTCTCTTGGCATACGATAGCCCTGGCATACAGCAGCGCTGCCACATGGAAATGCTGCTAGACAGTTCAGCCTTTGCAGAAAATAACATTTTGGGCTATTGCATTAATTGCTATTGCTTTGCATTTATATTACTTTTGTACTCAGAAAAGTTTAAGTAGTTTTAAAAGGTAATTTTTAAAATGCCAATGATATTCTGAGGGATCTCTGAGTGTGTGGCATTTTCTGGTTCATAGTTCTTAGAAGGGGCACCAGTGCTTATTAGGAACATGTCCTTAGGTAACCATGCAGTCACATGCTCAGGTCTCATGGTACTAAGGTATAAGGTACCATGACTGTGGTTGGGAATGCAGGCTTCTTTAGTAACATGCAACAAAAATGAGTCTAGCTAACTCGATTAGAAAAGAAATGCACTTATTAGAAAGCATGTGGTAGTTTAAAAAAGATAAAAGTTGAATTACCAGACAGAACAGGAAGTGGAAAGCTCCAGAAATCTTGGCATCAAGAATCTTGGCATCCCACTTTTTCACACTGGTCATTATCAGGATGAAATCTTGAATGTTCCCCCCTTGTGTATCTTTCAGGCTCTACTACCAGTGACCTACTTCCTCCAGTTAGGCCCCACCTGCCTACAGTTTCCATACAGTACATTCAAACTAGGATAGACTGATTAGGTTACAGCTCCCATAATCTACTTGTTTCATCTTTGAACATTTGTGCATTAATATAGTAGTTTTGGGGGATACCTAATATCCAAACCATAACAGTGGCTTAAAACAAAAATCAACATTTCTTAATTACCATTTTCTGAGGATCAGGAATTGTGGCTTGGGGGTCTCTCGTAAGGCTTTAGGCAAGGCATAGGTCTTTGCTGTAATCATCTGAGGTAGAAAGATGCACTTTCAAGGTGACAGTCTCACGTGACTGCTGGGTTGGTAATTGACTGGAGGCTTCAGCTATTCCTCCTGAAGACCTCTCTCCACAGGCTGCTTAAGGCAGGATGGCTGACTCATGCCGAGTAAACCACCTAAGACAGCAAATCAAAAGTGGAAATGCCTCAGAAGACTCACACCTTCACTGGGTCACATTCTCTTTATTAGAAATGAGTCACACCTTTGGCCTGCATTAAAAAGGAATGGAATTAACTCTACTTTTTGAAAGGAAGAATGTGAAAGAATTTTTAGTTGCATTTTAAAACTACCACAAAGTGCCAGCCTGTAGTCAGTCCTCCAACTGACTATAGATGTATAGTTGTGACCCCCAGAGAGCCTGGCTAGCCCACATCAGCAAAGCCTCCCAGTCAACCTACAGACCCTTGAGCTAAATTAATGTTTCAAGCCACTAGTTTTCAGTACGGTTTGTTATACAGCAATAATTAACCAATACACATACTAAGAAGGTGCAGTGGTTTAGGGCTGCTTCTCCAAAGGAGAATTAGGATGCTGCTAGATACAATCCAAGGTCGACTAAAGTAACGATCCTCAAGACGGTAGCAGTTCTGGTCAGGCACAGTGGCACATGCCTATAATCCCAGAAGCTCTGGGGGGCGCTGAGGCAAGAGGATAGCAAATTCAAAGCCAGCCTCAGCAAATTTCTCAAAATTTAAAAAAAATAAATAAAAAGGTCTGGGGTTGTGGCTCAATGTTTAAGCACCCCTGGGTTAAATCCCTAGTACCAATAAAAGAGAAGGTAGCAGTTCTATGAGGATATGGCATAGACAGTTGTAATAGAGGCAAGTAAGTCAAAATAGTAGAAGCACCTTCAATTTCAGAGCATTCACAGACTTTAAGTTCTCAGAGCATAGAGGTCATGCTTCAGGTTTTATAGAGAAAAGAAGTTTAACTCACAGTTTTGAAAGTTGAAAGTCCAGACAGCATAGCATATTGCTTGCCATGGTGAGGGACCCCTTGACTGCATAAGCTCATGGTGGATGGCAGTGGTGGGAGTGCGTATACAAACGAGATCACTCTTCAAAATTGGAAGCCAGAGAATTATAACTTTTATAATAACCCAATCATGTGACGGTTAAAGGGTCTCATGAAAACTACCTTAATCCCTCCAAAGGCAGCTTCCCAATGGACTATGGGCCTCCCCCTATTTCCCTCCTCTTACAAAGATTTCATCTCCTCCTACATCACCACACTGAAGACCAAACTTCAAACCAATGACCTTTTAATGACACACCCAACATAACCAAACCATAGCCTTGTGTTTACCTTGAGTAGACCTGCCAGGCTATCCAGGTTAAACATGATGATGTGCACAGTGCATATACTCAATGACTTAATGGCATATACTCAACGAGTATGTGCATTGTGACTGATTCTTGATTAATGAAAAGAATGATTACCACTAAAGGTAAGTTAGCATTGGTTTCTCCTAAGTGATGGCAACTGAGCTGGTGTTTAAGAGCTCCATAGGAGTTTCTGTACCACTCAGTGACATTCCATTTGAAGGGCTTTGAATATGCAAAGCAGCATGGCATATTGCAGAAACTGGAAGTCCTTAGTTTGGAATTCCTAGAGTCTGAGATATAAGGAAACACTGGTGGAAAATCAGACTGAGGAAAAGGGCCAACCATCAAAAGCCTAAAATGTAGTGTGATCGTCCATCTTAGTTTTTCAGGACAGTCCTTGTTAATGCATGCTATCTTAGTTTAATTATTAATAGCATCCTCTTCCACGGTCACAAAGTCCCAGTATTGACAATAAATTGTATAGTCAATTTAGTACTGTGCCATGACCAAAAAAGAAAAAAGAAAAAAAAAAAGTGTCCATAGTTCCGTCAATGACTGGATCTTTCACTCTGTAATAAAACAATGAAAAATGTAAATATTTTTGTATTGAGAATACATTGGAGAAAAAAATCAGAATCCTGGAAATTAATTTCAGTGGGTGATTGGCAGGACAAGACTTTTAAAAAGCCTTCTTAATGTGTTTTCCAGAAGATTGTTTTAATTTTCTTGTGGCTTCTTGTTAGAAACGCAATTTTTTAAGTGAATAAGAAATTTTCTTTTATTACACAAACTAAGAAGTTTAATAGTATTGGTTGTATTTGAAAAAGTTGCATGAATTAACTGATAAGAAAGACTAGTCATAGGAGAAATGTCATTACTTTCATTTTCCTAGAAAATATTTAATTATAAAATTTCAGCTCCTAGTAATGACCCAAACTACACAGAAAAGTTTACAATCAAACTTATTGTTCAATCCCTTTTGATTTTAATCAACTCCCCTAAGTTAAGTAATGGTCTTTCTTTCTTTTTTTTCTCCAACCTTTATATCTACATTTTTTTTTCTTTTTTTATTTATAATAGTAGTATGTATTACAATTCATAATACACATATATAGCATTTTTACATACAACTGTTTCTTATCTACCAACTTATTAAGATATTTGTCTTTGCCAATTTTGTGCTACTTTAACAGAATGCCTGAGTCTGGGTAATTTATAATAAGAAAAAAAGTTTTTTGTAAAAGAAAAAAACTGAGTCTGGGTAATTTATAAAGAAAAAAAAAGTTTTTTGACTTACAGTTCTGGAGGCTGTAGAGTCCAGGATCAAGGCACTGGCATTTACTCTGGTGAGGGCCTTCTTGATGTGTCCTCACTAGGCAGAAAGCAGAAGAAAAGGAGCAAGAGTGAACCCATTCGTGGGAACACTTTTTATAATGACATTAATCTATTCATGAAGATTCTGATCCAAACACTTCGCAGCATTTTGTTCCACCTACCAATATTGTTCCATTGTGCTTAACTTTATAACGCATTAATTCTGTGTATATATTCAAACCATAACAGACATGCAGAAATTTAATTTGTTTTTTTTAGTTCAATCACTAATTTGAAATGCTTACCTTTGTTTCTATAAATACATGCTTTGTTTTGGAATTTCATTTCTGTACCATTAATATGACTACACATTTGTTTATTTGTGCAAATTCTTAAATTAGTATGTATTTGTGTTAATTTTAACGTTTGATGAGGCAAGTTTCTGTTATTGTTTTGTCAAAAATTCCTTGTTTTCATGCATTCCCCCACCACTTTCAAGGATTTTTAAAATTAGGTCCTCAATTTCCAGTTTTAAAATTCCTGTTGGGCACAGGTGATTTTTAGGGCAGTGAAGTGAAACTGTTCAGTGAGACTACAATGGTAAACATGCAACAAATTTGCATTTGTGAAGACAAAACCAAAACAAAACTGTACCATACAAAGACAAAACCCTAAGATAAATTGGGGACTTTAGTTAACAGTGTTCTATTAGTATTATTACATCAATTGTAATGTACCACAAGAATGCAAGATGTGAGCTGGGGTTATGACTCAGCGGTAGAGGGCTCACCTAGCATGTGCATGACCAGGTTCGATCCTCAGCACCACATAAGAATAAAAAGGCATTGTGTACAACTAAAACAAATAAATAAAATATTAAATAAAAGAATTCAAGACGTTAGTCATATGAGAAATGGAGTGTGAAAGGAGGGGTGTATATTGAGAATTTTACTGCTCCATTTTCCTGTAAACCTAAAACGTTTCTCAGAACAGTATTTCATGCTACACTGATTCAAGTTTGGAGAACTGGCTGGACCTTTAAAATATCAAAGCTTTGTATCCTGGAACAAGGATATCTTTCTGTTAATTCAGGTCTTCATTGATATCCTACATTAATGTTTTATTGTTTTCTCCAGGTATGCCTCCACATTTTTGTTTTATTTATTCCTACATATTTTATGACTTTGTTGTTATAGTGAATAGCATTCTCTTAATTTCTATTATATTTTCTGATTGGCTATCTCCGCTAATTAAAATGTTTTATTTAAAGATGGAAAATGTTTATTTTCCATCTTTAAATAAAACATTTTAATTTCCCTTTTTTGCCTTGGTCAGATTTTTATAATTATTATTTATTCATAAACTTCCTAGATAAATCTTTTCACTCATAGTAGTTAAGGCATATCTTAATATTGAGATTGACACAGTTTTCTTTAGTTTCAATAAAAATTAAAGCAAAAAATAAAGAGATAAAGGCAAATGAATTGTAATCCAATATGATTTTGTTTTTATTTCCTTATTGGCTTATTGGTTTTGTGGAATACATCATTACTTAGAATCATCTACTATCAAGTGATATTATAATAAATCACTTATAGTTAAAAACCTTGCAATACAGTACTTCAGTTTCTCTCTCCCCAATCATCATGTTATTGTTGTTAAGCATTTAATTTTTACATGTATTATAAATACCACACTACATTGTGGTCATTTTTGCTTTGAATGATCAATTATATTATAAAAATATTAAAGCCATTAAAAACACATATATTTGCTCATATATTCAGTTTTTAGTACTCTTCATTCTTTTTTGTAGATCAATATTTCCAGCTGGTATAATTTCCTTCCTGCTTGCAGGATTTCCTTTAGCATAATTTATGGTGAGGATCTGCTGGTGATAGATTCTTTTATCTGTTGTAAGCTTGAGATATGTCCTTATTTTGCCTTTAGCTTTTAAAATATATTTTACTTGGATATGGAGTTCTAGGTTGGCAGGTTCTTCTTTCACTACTTAAAGTTGTTTCTTCAGTGTGTCTTTGCTTGCCTTCTTTCTGAGAAGTACATTTTCATCCTTGTCTTTTTTCCTTTGTACTTAATATGTCTTTTTAAAAATTTTATTGCTTTTAAGATTTGTTTTTATTATTTCGAGCAGTTGATTATACTATGAGGTTCACTGAGCAGCTTGCATTTATAGGGTTAGAGCTTACATCAGTTTGGAAGATTTTCAGCTATTATTTTAAAGTATTTTTTTCTGCCTATCCCCCTGACCTTCAGGGATTACAATTACAAGTATATTAGGTTGACAAAAGTTGACCTGTAGCTCACTGAGGCTGTGTTCATTTTTCAGTCCCTAGCTTGCTTCTGTTTTTCATTTGGGACCATTTATATTGCTATGTTTGAGATGTTTGAGATTCACTAATGTTTTTCTTTGTAAGACCTAACCTTTTTATTTTGTTTTTGGTGCCTGGAATTGAACCCAAGGCATTTAACCACTGAGTCACTTTCCTAGCCCTTTTTATTTATTTTATTTTATTGACTCATTAAGTTGCTTACCATCTCGCTAAGTTGCTGAGGTTGGCTTTGAACTTGTAGTCCTCCTGCCTCAGCCTCTGGAGCTGCTGGAATTACTGGTATGCTCCACCATGCCCCACCTAACTTGTTTTTAATCTTATGTAGTATATGTTTTTAACTCACACTTTGTAGTTAGGGTCTTCTTTATGTCCTCTGTCCCTGTGTAACTGTTTGAACATATGGCTTGATAAATGTATTAATATCTTTGTTAATATCCAAGTGTGTCCTGCATTAGTTTCAGTTGAATTTTCTCATGATGGCTTGTATTTTTATACTTGTTTATTATAATTAAATATCAGATATTATGAATTTTACTCTTTTGGGTGATGGATTATTTTTATTATTATTGTATTTGATATTCCTTTAGATCTTTTTGTGCTCTGTTCTGAGATGCAATGATTTTTAAGTAGTTTGATCGTTTTTATATCTTGCTTTTAAGGTTTGTTAGGAAAGACCAGAGGAATGCTCAGGTTATGATTAATTCCCACTACTGAGGCAAAGCCCTCTGGGTACTATACCTATTATATTGTGAAGCATGAGGTTTTTCAGCATTGCTAGTGGAAATAGGCATTACTTCCAGTCTTTTGTGAGAGCAGAGTACTTCTAGGTCATTCATTCCTTGGCCTTTAGTAGTTTCTTGACACACATACACTGACATCTCATGGATCCTCAGTGATCCTCAGCTGAAGTCTTCAAGGTGATCCTCTGCAGTCCCCATACTTGAGTCTCTGTTTTGCTCTCTTCTCTCTTTCCATGTCCTCCCTAGGCTCTAGCCCACTTGGTCTCTGTAGGCTCTCAGCCCTGATGCCTCAAATAAGAAAGTCTGTATTTCCTCCTGGATTCTTTCTCTGTGTTATGTGAGTTGGGAACTCTTTTCAGGCAGTAAGCTGAGAAGTCACGTGACTCACCTTGCTATTTCCCATTTCTCAGGTTTCATGTTCTTCATTGTCTAATGTCCAGTATTTTGAAAACTCTCAAAACTATTGATTTTTATTCACTGATTCTCTAACTTCATATCTTACACGACTCTTTCATGAATTTTTATTGTTACTCAGTAAGTCTTGGATTTTCTAAGGAAAAAAAACTATATTAATGTAAGAAGAAATATATTTATATGTTCTCTTCTAAACTTAATACTTTGTTTTTATTTCTTATGTTCTAGTAATACTTTTAGTCCAGTAATGAATAATGGAGGCAAAAGCGATGATAGTGAGTCTTTCCCTAGACTTTAATGGGCTTGCTTCTAAGGTTTCAAGATTAAGTATAATATTGGCTGTAAGTTTTATCTATTTATTGCCATTCTTTTTTTCCCCATTTTTTAATTCTAATTTGTTATACATGTTTACAGAGTACATTTCATTTCACATTACGTATAAAGAGCACAATTTCTCAAGTTGCTGGTTTTATATAAAGTATTTTTACAATTGTGTCTTCATACATGTATTATTGACATTCTTGAACAACTGGAATTTTTTTTCTATGCCTTGTTTAAATAATTTTTGTTAAAATAAATGTGTTGCTGTTTTCCTTAAATGCTTTAAGAATCTGTTCAAATTATCATGTGACTTTTCTCATTTAATGCATTGTTATAGTGAATTCCATTAATAAGATTCCTGATATTTCATTTCTGATATAAAAATATCTAGTCAAATTGTATTTAAAAAACATTGATCACTTTTTGTTAAGTCCTTACCATTTAAAAATCTGTCTGGCTGGATATGGTGGCATACCACTGTAATCCCAGTGACTGGGGAGGCTGAGGCAGGAGGATGGCAAATTCAAGGTCAGTCTCCAGCAACTTCATGAAACCTGTCTCAAAATAAAAAAAAACAAAAAAACGGGCTGGGCATGTAGCTCAGTGGTAAAGTACCCCTGGGTTCAATGCCCAGGGCCAAAAAGTAAATAAATTTAAAAAAAAGTAAGTAAATAAATAAATAAAAATCTACGTTTGTAAATGGAAACGAATGACAGTGTGTGTGTGAGTGTGCTTGCACACACATTTGTATGGAGTTTAATATTTTTCTATCTTTGGAATCACTGTTACACTGGAGTCAATAATAGTAATTTAAAAAAATCAAATCAGTAGTTAAAATTTCCCAGGTGGATCCTATTAAACCTTTAAGGAATTTACAATCTTATATATATTCTTATGTAAAATGGGAAATCTACCAAAGTAGTTTTAGGAAGGTAGAATGATCTGGATTCTAAGATAAGTCAAAATTGAACCCCAACCCCAAACACACACATCTAATTTCTGGGTAGAAAAAGATTTCTTAAATAAAACTAAGGAAGTAAGGGGTATTAAATAAATAAAATTGAATACATTAAAATAAGAAGTTTTATTCATTGCAGGGTTTAAAGAAGTAAGAAGGTACTTTCAAAGTATGTACTTCACAATGGTCAAGATCAAAAATGTATTTTAGAAAAAAACTTCTAGAATTAAAAACAAAATAAAAAAAATTATACAGATGTGGGCAAAAGTAATAATTCTGGCAAATACTGTAAAAACATCAAGGAACTATAATTTTATATATTGCTGGTGAGAATATAAATTCACGCACCCATTTTGTAAAACAATCGGTCATTATCTTTTCTTTAATTTTTTTTTTGTCAATGGACTTTATTTTGTTTATTTATATGCAGAGCTGAAAATGTAACTCAGTTTCTTATACATGCTAGGCAAACACTCTACTACTGAGCCACAATCCCAGCCCGGTCATTATCTTTTAATATTGAAGATGCATATACTCTAAAACCTATTCAAAGGGATACACCCATTCTCTGAGATTGTTTTCAAAAGTATTGATAGTAGCAACTTTTATGATAGCAAAACTTTAAAAATAAACAGAAGTCCATTGGTAGGACAATGAATTTTAATATATTCATACAATAGAATGCTGTGAATTAACTAAAAAGACTTGAGCACAGCTATGTTTATTTTAATAAGTCTCATGAGCAGAGTGTTGAAAAAGACAAGTTGCAGTAAAACCATATAGCATAATACCACTTTCAGGAAAGTCAAAGACATGTATTTAAACTATAAATAGCACATTGTGTAGGGAGTCATACATTATGATAGTAAACAAAGAAATGATGCATACAAATGCTTAGAAGTCTGTCTACCTTTGGGAGGTTAGAGGGGAACTGGTATAGGGAGGAAAGGTGTACAACATCTGGGGTACTTCAACAGTATTGCAGATGTCCAGTTAATCTTATAGAAGGTTTATGAGTATTTTAAAAATTGTTTTTATACCTTAAACCTCTCTTATTTATGTTCTTTAGGATACACAAAATATTCCATAATAATATAAATGAAATTTCACATTTGCACTAGCTATATAATGTATTTTAATTGTTTATCAGCCTCCTAAAAAAGCTGTCCTGAAAACTATGATTTATTCAAATGTATTATAAACTAATTAAATTTTAAGATGGTATTCAGTGGTCTCAAGTTCTTGCAAATGATGTGCTTTTTGAAAAGGTGCCTTATGAACAACTAATTAAAATATTTAATTGAAATATTAAACTTACATTGGCAAAAAAAAAAAACGTGTAAACCAGATCAACTTATTTTAAACTATGTGAAGTAATTAACGTGTCTTTTGAAAGTTAAAGTTATAATCTTATTAGTTCAAAGATAAATTCTTTACAGTTACATTAAAATGCAATTATAATTCAAACTGTTTTAATCATTAATTTTGTTTTAACACTAATATCACATTTTAAAAGTATAATAATTTATGTTATAAGAATTGACAAAATGCTAAAGATCTATCTATAATAATAAGTTATAAAATTAAACCAATTTGGTGTGAGTCTATTCTATGTTTTACATAAAAAGTTCTCCTAAAGCTAACATCTTTAAAAAACATTATTATCTTGTGGATCCTACAGCTATGGTTTTGAGTTGAGAGAAGGAGCCTAACCTTTCTTCATGCCAAGTTTGCTCTGTTTTGAAGCCTTCATTGGTGTTGCCTTTGCCTGTAGCATTCTGTCACCAGGTACCCTTAGGGCTATTGTCCTTACATAATTCTATATCATATCTCTATCTTGTCAGCTAGCTCTTCCCTAGTCGCCACATCAGTGTTCATCAGGGTTCTCCAGAAAGACAGAACTAATAGCAGATACATATGTAGGTAGGTAGGTAAGTTGGTAGGTAGGTATGTTGGTAGGTAGAAAAACTAGAGGGGATTTATTAGGGGAACTAGATCACATGATTGTGAATACAAAAGCTAAGAATACCATGACAGGCCCTCTGCAAGCTGAAGACACTGGGATGCCTGAAGCATGACTCAGTCAAAGTCTGAAACAGTTCAGAGAAGGGGCCTTATGGGCCTAGGACCCAGACACTTGAGAAGGAGGTGCTGAGTAAGTGAGGTGCCCCGAAGTGGGCTCTGCTTTTATGAGAGGAAAACGTGAATGCAGTCACCTGTATTCTGACGTAGGAGGATGAGCCAGATACAAATTACACATGAACAGAAGTGAAGGAGCCAGTCAAATCTCCTTCTATCAACCCTACATGTTACATCCAGAACACTCAGTAGTCAAGAGCCTAAGGCTAGCCAGGTGTGGTGGCACACCCCTGTAATCACAGCAGCTGGGGAGGCTAAGACAAGAGGATCGAGAATTCAAAGCCAGCCTCGGCAAGGCAAAGTATTAAGCAACTCAGTGAGACCTTGTCTCTAAATAAAATACAAAAAAAAGGGCTGGAATATGGCTCAGTGGTTGAGTGCCCCTGAGTTCAATCCCAGGTACAAACAACAACAAAAAAAAGCCTAACACAAAAGCAGCTGACAGAAAAGGAATGTAGCTGGCAGAGTCTCAGGCCTGACCTTACCAAGCAAGAACAGAGAGAGGTGGGTATAGACAGGTGGAAAACTCTTTTACTTGAATACAATCAAATTAAATAGAGAACTTTCCAATAGTATTATAGACTATGGCCATAGTCTTTCTACAGGTGTGAGCTAGCATAACCTAACCCTCACCTCTTTTTGATATCTCAGTCCCTCCATACCTGTGAATATAACGCAGCATTAAATTCTCTTTACCAAATATACTTGCAGTAGATTTTTTTCTCCTGGTCCGAATCTGAGTAAAGCACCATTTCTTACTTTTGGCTGTGTCTGATATTTATATTGCCATTTCTTTTCTTGTTAACATTTGCCTGACCTGTTTTTATCTATTCCTTATTTCCAAGAGCTTTTCTTTTAAACATAATAGAGGTGAGTTTTGCATTTTCTAACCTAATTTAAGAGTATTCTTTTGTTTGTTTTATAACATGAAATTAACCCTTTTGCATTTATTGTGATCTTTTTCTGGTCTGTGCTATCCCATTTAATAATTTTTGAATTATATGCTTCTTTCATTCCTTTAGATTGACTGATAAAAAGTTTGTTTGTTCTCTTTTACCTGTAACCATTTGGAATTTCTGCTCTAATTTCTAGTCACTGAGATCACTTTTTAAAAAACGTTCTAAATTGAAATATAATGTGCCTACAGAAAATCTTTCACAGCAAAAGCACAGCATGAGGAGCATTCACGGTAAGCACACTGTGAAGGAGCACCCTGGAAAGCTTCCTGGCTCTCTCTCTTTTATTTCTCCACTAAAGTACCCCTACATTTTGGTAAGCATCTTTGAGTCTATAGTTTTCTATCACATTATTATCTGTAATCTCAGAACAAAATAAACTCTCTGGCATTTAAAAAAAATCTATATTCATCTTCCTCTGTCTTTCAAAACTTGGGTTTTCATAATAGTCATAACTTTATAAACCATTCTCTATTTTGGCTCCAGCTTTTTGAAAATATGCTTTTTAAATTTCCTTATGCCTCTTGTTTCTAAAAGTATCTATTCTGAACAGTTGCATGAAATCCTAGAAGTGTCTTGTCATGCTTGTTTTGAGGTAACTTTAGGTTTTACTGATTACTTTTCTCTCTCGTGTGCCTCATGTCTAAGGGTTTTCTCTCTCTCTCTCTCTTTTTTTTTTGATATATACATATAATATTTTATTTTGCTGGAGTTATGCTCAAGTAGTATTCTTTTTCAGAAATGATGTTTGTTGATGTATTTTCTGAGCTCTTGAACAATGGGAGAAATGCCTCGGATGTCTACTTGTGTAAATGATTATTTGGCTTGGTAAAGGAGTCAGGTCTACAGTATTTTCAGATCAACACAGGCATTTCTTCATTGCATTCTAGTGCTCAGCATTTTCTATGACAAATTCTGCATGTTTGCTTCTCATTCCTTCCTAATAAGTATGTTTTATCATCCTAGAAATTTGTCATTGTATTTTTTAGAATTAACTTCTAAATTTAAAAAATGAGAACAGGATATATCAATTTATATGTGGTGACTCTCAGTTTTCCTTTATAAATGCTTTGGCACTTTAGTTCTAAGAACTCAAGTATTTATCAAATAGTACTTCTCAAATACATTTCATTTGTATTTTCATTTGCATTCTCAAATTAGACATTTAAATGACTATATTGGAGGCTGTGTTTGTGTGAAGATTTTGTTATTCTATCGCCTCTGCATTTTAAGTAATGGTAGTCATATTTTTATTTGTCTAAGAATTTTTATTTATAATCTCTAATTATACTTCTTTATCAGCATATTCTTGTGATATACACATGCATGAACGTAAGCACACACGTGGACATTACGCAAACCTTCAGTATCAAAAGGGATACACTCCGATTTTTGGCAAACTGATTTTCTCTTCCCTGCCTCCTTGCTATTTCTTTGGGAACCATGTGTTTTGCTTATTCAGGATACCTTCTCTCTTTCATGCCCTTCTATCTCTTTAAATAACTGAACTCACACGTATATGCACATGCATATATGCATGTATAAAAATATGTATAGTTATACCCTAATGTGTAGAATAGTCAACATCAGTAGCTACTGAGTAGGTCTTCATCAGCTACTCAGCAGCTGTGTGTCCCTCCTCCCCTGCTTAGAAAGAGAGTGTTATCTAGAGTCATGGAGAGATTAGGAGACTTGGGTTGCCTTTGCTTAAGGTACATAAGTGCACATCCACTGTTGTCATCTAAATTTGCCTGGAAACTACTCAGTTTCTCTTTTTGGCTCTGACACCCATGCATGGAGTGCAGCATGAACCCACGGCCTGCTCCAGCTACCTGAACCTGCTAATCATATAAAGATTCTAGGGAATCACTTAGAAAATTATAACTCATTCTTTCAGCTGCCCTCTTGTTTTCTGGATAAGCTAAAATAGGGTCTCAACTTTAGTCCTGTAGACAATTTCTAGATATTTCTTGTCTTCTGATGGAAGATGTTTTGACTTTTCAATGCTCTCATCAACTAATTATTGTTATTATTTGGTATGATTTTTTTATATCTTAATGAAATTTTTGAAGTATAAATTGATAACTGAGTGTGCTGCTTGCCATATTGAATGCAAACTCTTTAATCCATTTTAACCAACTTCTACTATTGAGATAACCTTCATCTAGTCTGATTAGTTTGTCTGGTGAAGTATCATTTCTTATCAGATGAACAATGTTTGTGAATTTGGATCCATTCCCAGTAATTATCATGTGGCACTAAGATCTTTATTATTTGTTTTGGCATCACTTAAATTTTCAGTACAAAGAATATTCAATTTGTAATCTCAGTTCTACCCAATTAATGAGAACCAGAGACAGCTAGATCAGGAGTCTGACCCAGATAGATCATTTGACATATCTAAGAGCAGTTCTCCTGTCTGAAGCTGTGGGTATGTCTCTGAAGTTCAGGTTCTTCTCTAGGCACTCAGTGGTAATACACCAGTGATCAGGTCATGCATGGTTAATCTTTGCTTGGAGCTAGATGTGAAATCTACCATTCCTCAGTGGGGCCTAAGACTCATGACTGACCTTTGATGGATGCCTCTTTCTAGAGGCTTCAAACATATACTGAAAATTTCAGCTGGTACAAGGGATCATGTCATAATCCAGACTATCACTTAATCAAAAAGCTGCATCTGTTTGGCTTTCATCCCTAGTCCTAAAGCATCAGGAGACTCTGACCTGGCTATTTGGACTGGTCCATTGGACATTGAATATAAGCTTTATGTAGACAGTAATTTGGATTGATAAGTACTTTATTTGGAGGTCAAATTCATTTCTACATCATGAACTCAACATTTGGCACAGAAAATTCTAGATGATTGATGGCCCATAGCTAAAGTAGAAGCTTCCTGACTGAAGCAATTTTATGGTAGTTCTCAGGGGGTTGTTTCAATTTTAAAATGTACCTGTTGGTCAAGAATGGTATCTATTGGTATTAGTACTGTCAGAACATTTTGTCTCTAACTTATACAATAAACATATATTAGTTTTTTTTAAATAAATGACCAACACTTACTTTTAACTATTATTCCCAAGAACTAAACTTTTACCTAGAATGGAAAGTAGGATCCTAAAAGATGATGCATATCATCATTGTATGAAGTACCATTGTACTTTGAGAGTCAGTGAACTGAGTGGCTCCCTGCCCACCATCTTTCTCCCAATCTATTTTCATATGGAAAATGATCAGAGCTAGATCAATTAAGGCCATACTTCATTAATGAGTAGTAGAAACTTAATGCATTAACAACAGTTTTAGTGATTGTGGTATTTGCTACCTATATGTCAGTAAAGAAATGTTTAAATATTTAAATTCTTGACTTTGATAAATTGATTAATAATGTATGTTCTATTGACATTTCTGAAGGTCTCTTCTACCCAAAATCACAGTGTCTTATGAATAATTAATACTTAAAGCTTTCTATTTCCCCACTACTGGCATCACTCAAGTTTTGGACTATAGTTGGTGCAGCAGAAATGAAAGAACTTTAGCTGTATTTTCATTTGAATCCCAGCATCATTGCTTCCTAGGTTTGTGATTTTGTTGAAGTGATATAATGGCTCTAAGCTTCTGTTTCCACGTCTTATAATTATGAGGATAATAATGTTATGTTTAGTAATGAGGGGAATAAGACCTCCTTCATAGGGTGAGGATTAAGAAAGTAGGCTTTGTATTTAAATTGCCTGAATTTGTATCCCCACTAAATGCCTAGCCACGTAACTTGTGAAAGTTGTAATTTCTGCAATGTTCAGGTCATATATAAGTTGAAAAAAATGTTACTTCCCCAGAGGGTGTTGGTGAAAAATATAGACATATTACAATTTTATTTCAGAGTTTGGAACATCATGAATATTTGGCAAATTTAAATAGTTTATGATAATCATAATAAGTTAAAATGCTGTTATTAGTTTTTTCTTTCTCACACCCATTTTATCTTCCATTCTTTATTGTTTTGTACATATTGAACACAATAATATTGAACATATCTATTGTTTTTGCCATATTTTACTGAAAAATCCAGAAATAACAAAAACAATAACTACACAGAAAGTTTGAGAATATACAACTTGAAAGTGTATATGTTGTGATACAAGAGTTTGTCAAGGAAATACACATTTAAATTTGATAGGAAGGATTATAAATATGCCTATATCTGTCTAGTTCCAACTGGTTTTGTTTTCTAAACCTTTTCCTATTATTTTTATTATCTTAACAAAAGGCATTTTTCCATGTTTTTAGGCCTAAATGTGCCTGTTTTTCCACATTCCAAATTCCATTGATGTCAGTATGTTCTTTTAACGTTTTAAGTATATAAATAACCACTTCTCATTATTTCCCCTACTACTATTTTGTTCCCAGCCATTAATTCTTACTTGAATTGGTGCAGATTCTATTACTGGTTGTACCATTTTTATATTGCTTCTGTAACAAATGAGAACTAACTTAGTGGCTTAAAACAGTATCGAGTTATTATCTCACTGTTCTGTTGGTTGGAAGTCCAGATGAAGTAAGTCTCAGCTGGTTCTCTGCTCCATGTTTCATAATGGTCAAATCAAAATGTTGGCAGGACTACATTACATGCTGTAAATTCTGAGGATAAATATGCTTTCAAATTCATTCATGTTGGCTGGATGCAGTTCTATATGATTCTTGAACTGAGGGCCCTGCTGCCTTCCGGAATATTGGATGGAGCTAGTTATCATCATCTAGATGTTGCCAATATGGTCCTCTTCCATTATCTTCAAAGCCAATAACAGCAGGTCAAGTTCTTCTCATACTTCAAATCTTTCTGACCTCTCCTTTTGCCTCATCTCTCTTATTTACTATATCTGCCTTTTCTGTTTTTAAGGGTGCATACAATTATTTTGAGTCCGCCTTGATAATGGAAGAGATTCTCCTTATTTTAAGACTTAGCTCATTAGTATTTTTAATTGTGTCTGCAAAGTCCCTTCACAGTAGGATGCAGATTGGTGTTTGATCAAATAAACAGAGGTTTAGTGTCTTGGTGGCACACTTTTAGAGTCCTGCCTACAACATTATTGTTCCAGATTCTACTCTTTTTTACTATGTAGTATTTTCTAAACACAGCTGTCAGATTGATCCCTTTAAAACATATAAATAAACTACTATCATTCCTTTGCTCAATCTTACAGTCACTTATCTTTTGTAGAGTAAAAGCCAATGTAGTTTTTAAAATTTTTTTTTTATTAAATGTATTTATTTTTTATTCTAAGTTGTTAGAAATGACACCAGGATGTATTACATTTCATATTATACTTACAAAGCACATTTTTACATATCTCTGGTTGTATACAAAGTATATTCACACCATTCATGACTTCATACATGCACTTAGGGTAATGATATCCATCTCATTCTACCATCTTTTTTTTTTTCTTCACCCTTTTGCCCTCTCCCTTCCTCTCCCTCCCCATTGGCCATTCTAGTAGTCCATAAAACCCTATATGACCTCTGAGTTCCTTCCATGTCCCATGCATTTTATCTGCACCTGGTCCTTTGCTCATTGTGTTTCTTTGTCTCTTTGATATTAAAAAATGCTCCAAACATATCTTTGGAACACTTTTTCCCCAAGTAGGCAGATGACCCACTTCCTTACTTCATTCAAGTTTTTGATATTCAATCCTACAGACTTTTCTTCACTGTTTTAAATAGACCCATATTTCCCTCCCACTCACCCTTACCTAATTTATTTTCTTCCTAACACATTATCACTACTTTATTTTTCTTTTATAATATCATTAGATTTATTTTCTGCCTTCCCTCTTCCTCCAGTAGAATTATGCTTTGAGAAAGAAAGGGTTTTGTGTGAATGGATTTTTGCTCTATTCCAATATCTCAGAATGATGCCTATTACATAGCAGGTGCTCTAAAAGTATCTGTTGTATAAATAAACTCCATATGGATTTGCTTTTATTTTTTTCTCTTTTAGTTTGGATTTATATTTGTACTTAAGATATTCAGAGAACAATGAAGCAAACAGGTTCTTATCAACTAGATCTTAGCAATGTTGATTTTCACTGTTTTCTTTGAGATATTGCTTTTTATGTAAAATAAACAGAACATTACAAATACAATTAAGATCTCTACATTGACCTCTATAGGGCAAACATCCTTTGCTAAGTTAGAGGTAGAACTATCATAAAAATTTTATAAAGACAATGTGGTATTGGCAGAAGGATAGACATATAGATAAAGCAGATTAGAGAATCCAGAGATAGACCTACACAAATCTGATCAGCTACTTTTTGACCAAGGTAAAGAGGTAATTCAATAGAATAAGGCTTGACTTTCAAACAAATAGTTCTAGGGAGATTGGAATTCATAGGTTAAAAAACCCCTGAACCTTGATTTAAGTCTTATATTTTATTTAAAAACTAACTTAAAATGGATCATGGACATACATGTTAAATGTAATACTATACAACTTTTAGGAAAAAATAGGAGAAAATCTTCCAGGTCTAGGTTCAGGCAGAGAATGACTTGACATCAAAAACATGACCTATAAAGGAAAAAAATTGATCAATATTACCTCAAAATTAAAATTTGTGTTCTGTGAGAAATCATGTTCAGAATGGGAAAAAATATGTGCTTTGAACCACATATCTAACAAAGGACTAGTGTCTAGCATACGAATACATGAGGAATTCTTGAGCTCAACAGTCAATATTTCAATTAGGGAAACAACAAAAACAACAAAAAATAGATGTTTTAATGAGGATGATACAGATGACTTTAAGAATATGAAAAGATGTCCAATAAACATGAGATAAAAGAAAAAAGTGGCAATAACAAAAGCCAGTGAGAGGTGGAGAAACAGTTGTACATACATTTCTGATGGGAATGTAAAATCTTAAAACCTTCTGGAAAAGATTTTGTCAGTGTGTTAATCAGCTTTATGTCATGGTGACACAGTACCTAAGGTAATCAGCTCTTAAAGAGGAAAGATTTATTGTGGTGTGATGTTTCAGAGACCATGGTTGATTGATTGGCTCCATTGTCTGTGGTAAGTCAGTACACTGTGGTTGGGAGAACTTGACAGAGCTCACGGTGGTTGGAAAACAGAGGAGGGGGTCCCAATATTCCACCCAAGGGCATATCCACGATGATCTGACTTGCTTCCATTTGGCACCAACTCCCAAAGTTTCCACCACTTCCTAATTGCACCACAGGTTGGTGACCAAGTCTCAGGCATATCTACCTTTGGTAGACATTTATGAACCAAATCATAACAGTTTCTTGTAAAACTAAATCTGTAATTACCATTTTACTACCAACGTACTCTTGAGAATTCATCCCAGAGAAATGTGAACTTATTTCCACACAGAAAGTGGTACATGAATGCTCACACTTGTTTTGTTGTAATAGCCAAACCTGGAAACAGCTCAGATGACCTTCAGCAGGTGAAGGGTTAATAAACTGGCTCATACATAATGTGGAGAACTATTCTCCAATGAAAAGAAATTATTGATATATACAACATCTTGTATAAATCTCTGGGAAAATATTCTAAATGAAAACAAAAAGCCTGTCTCCAAAGGTTACATATTATAGAGTTCCATTGGGTAACATTTAAAAAAATGGCAATATTTAGAAATGCAGAAAAGATTGAGGGTTACACAGGGTTCAGAATGAAGAGAGGGGATAGTAGAGAGGTGAATGTGATTCTAAAAGTGCAACACAAGGAATATGAACACATGGTTATGAACCTCCTCAGCATTTTGACTCTTGTGGTAGATGCATGAAGCACATATGATAAGTTGTCTAGAACCCCCACACACACCCGCCATACACACAAGAGAAACTGAGAGAACTTATATAAGACCTGAGGATTTTTAACAACATTTTAGTTGTTAATTGGTAGTAGTTTTGCAAAAATATTCAAATGGGGCAAAATTGAGTAAAGTTCATAAAGAATTTTACTATATTCTTTTTAAATTTTTTATTATTCTAATTTGTTATACATGATTGCAGAGTACATTTCATTTCATATTACATATAAAGAGCACAATTTTTCAAGTTGCTGGTTTTATTTAAAGTATTTTTACAACAATTGTGTCTTCATATATGTATTTAGGGTAATCATGGATAACTCAGTCTGCCATTATTCCTATCCCTTTGCCCTCACCCCTCCCTCCCCCTTCTTTGTTCTATTTAAAGCTCTTTCATTCCTCTCATCCCCTTTCTCTTGCCATTATAAGTTAGTATCTTTATATCAAAGAGATCATTTGACCTTTGATTTTTTGGGATTGGCTAACTTCACTTATATCTGCAAGTAAATCTATTATTACCTCTGTAAACATGTTAATGAGAAACCCTTTAAAATATTATTTGTCCTTCAAGTCTATGTACTTACTTATATTTTAACATATATATTTTCCATTAAATATATATAACATAATTTTGTCTACCCCTGCCTCTAGTCTGCCATTTTTTTTCACATTGTAAGTCATTCGTGTTGATACACAGAGAACTATTATTGATTCATTTGTTCATTTTAACTGCTGTAGATTAATGCATAATATACCTAAGCCAACATTTGATCTTGATTTCCCTTGTTTATGGGTATTTATTTCCAAGCAATGAATAGACTTTGCACTGGGAAGCTACCTTCATTGCAGGAGCCTTTTGTTAGAGAACTTAAGCCCAGGAACATGCCCAGTAAACACACTGGAGCCAGAAAGCACAGTACCCTCTTTTTGTAATGTCTCTTGAGTACCCTCTAGTGACAAAGCTCAACATTGTGCCATATGAGAGGAAAGATACTTAACAGGCACTTATTGTTTTGCACAGTACAGGCAAAGAGTGAACTGGATTTGATAGATAATAATGAATAACCAGCACAATATATAATCGGTTACTCTAGCACTATTTCAGAATCGTATGTCCTTTTCCTTCTGATCTATAATGCCACATTTTCATATATGGGGTGTCCATATATGTGTGCATCTAAATGTTCTGTTTTATTTCCTTTGTTAGTTTTATTTAATATTATGTTAAGTCCACACTGTCCTCACCATGGTACATTTTTAATATATTGTAATGTTTGACATTACAAGGCTTTCTACACTGTTCTCCTTATTAAAATTGCTTTTAGATTTTGTATATCTATCTATAGCTTAGAATAGAATAGTGCCTGGCACACAGCAAGCACTAGATACGTTTTCTTGTTTTGGCTCTAGCTGTTATTATGATGTGGTATTATATTACCATATTCAGTTAGTGGTATACTCCATTTATCCAGTTTTATTTCACATCCATCAAAACTATTTTATTTCTATGTAAAGGTATAGCATATTTTTATATAGTTTATTCATTTGTTGTTATTGTGAATAGTAGGCAGTTTTATATTATAGGTCTCTAGTAGATTATGCTGGTGGATAAAGATACTATTGATTTTCTGTGTGTTGATCTTGAGCGCAGAAACTGTGTTGAATTTTTTAATTCTTTTTACTTGTTTGTAGATTCCATTAATTTTACTTTGTAGAGAAGAAACACACGAACTTTTTTGGAAAGAGCCAGAATTTTTTTTTTTTTTTTTTTTAATGTCTTTGGAGGTCATGCAGACTCTGTTACAACACTCAGGTCTGACTTTCAGGATAAAAGCAGCCATGTACAATATGGAAACAAATAGATGTGGTTTGATTTGGCTTACACTGGTTTGATTTGATGTATGGGCCTTATTTTGCAGAATCTTGATATGGATAATAATTTATTATATTTCTTAATGCCATACCTTAAGCCACTGGCTTCTTTTTCTTATCATATTTCATGGTCCAGGATTTCCACTGTAGTATTATGCAGTGGTGCTAATGTTGATAATTCTTGCCTTTTCCGGAATTTATTAGAATTTCTTATCAAGCTTGATGTTAAAAATTATGCCATATTTGGGTTAAGAAAGTTTTGTTAAAACTTTACCAAATGTTTTTATAATAATAAATTTTTATATTAATATTGTTTTGCATCTAGAGAGATATCTTAATAATGTTCTTTACTCTTTGTATTGATCAATCTTATAATTTTAAAATGTTTTTGCCTTATATATATAAATCCATTTCATTCATGATGAATTATTTTTATATACTCCTAGATTTGGTACTATTTTATTATTTTTGCATTTATGCTTATAAATGAATTGGGGTTTTAATTTCTTTTTCCACTATTCTTGCTTGGTTTAGCATAGGGCTGTAACAATGTTTTGAGTCTGAGTGCTTTCCCATTTGTTTTTTCCTGAAATTCCATTTGTAAAAATTCTAAAAATAGTGATTTTTGAACTTTGCGGATTTAACATAATTATCCTGTGCAACTGGTTGGGGAATGCTTTTGTTTTGACAGCTTATTAAAATTATTTGATGATTGCTTATTTACTCAAAATGTATTTCTTGTTGAGACACTTTAGTGATTAAATATTTTAAAGAAAATTTTACATTTTCTATGTTTTCAAATGCATTGGTATAAAATTGTTTGCAGTAATAACTTAAGATACAATTTATCCATAATTAAACTTCTTTTCCGGTCTGAGTTATACTAGTTGTGGCTTCTCTGCTTTTTTTTTAAATCAGTTTTGCTAGAGATTTATAAATAGTATTCATCTTTTCAAGGAACTAGAATTTGGTTTTGCTATTCACCTCTATTTTAAAATGTGTATTAAATTTTATTCTGATTTTTTCCCACTTGCTTATTTAGATTTATTTTCTTATTCTTTTATGTATGTTTTAGTTGAATACCTCATTCATTTATTTTCACTGTTTTAAGATTCTAATTAAGAGCACAGAATTCCTGAAATACTAGTTTAGCTGTAACCTACACATTTTAATATTTGCAGTCATGTAGATATAAATATTTTATAATGTTTCATAATTTAGGAGTGTGTTTTTAAGTCTCTAACGAATGGAAGTATTTAGGCATTATTTTATGGTATATTTGAAATATTTTTGCATTATGTTTAAATAACATCTTAATTATATTGGTTTTTTAATTATGTTGAGACTTTCTAATTGGACTTGTGCATGTTAAAAGTATTTGTCCTGTGTTTCATATCTTCCTTGGAGTGTTGGGGTGGTATGGAGTGAGGGGCCATAAAATTTAGTTATTGGCAGATATGGAGATGTGGGCAGGTTCAGGCCTACAGAGGAGACCGGCCTATATGCTTTCCTCTGTAGTCTTTAGCTTTCTCATTTGCCAACCTATCAAACTTTATGATGCAGATTTTTGTAATATACCGTCTTGCATTTTAATATTCCATATACATTGGCATCAGGTGTGTATTTTACTTAAGGACAATTTACAAATCAAAACAGAAACTTGTAATAAACTCCCTTTACAGTTGTAGTTATAAGAAGCCTCAAATTCCCTTAGGCTTGATTGATAAAACATGGCATTTATCCTATTCCTATGATGATGTTCAGCAAACTTTATGACAGAGGGAAACAGCTGGCAAAGTGGGTTCATGGAAAGGTGAAGGTAATATAGCCATAAAAAACAAGAGGATAATGATTTTAAAAGGGATAATAGTTGTAACAACACCATTAACCTTTTGCTTCAAATTATTGAATGTGTGGTCTTTTTTAGAGGTCTAATCAAAGGTTTGCAGTAACTGCAATGAGGGAGAAAGAAGAAGCAATATAGAATTTGCTATCATTTTTTCCCTTCAAATTCTCCTTTTTTCTAGGCCATTAAGAAAACACGACCATTGCTGGGTTTTGGACTTATTTTGAAAGGCAGTTAAAATAATTTTCAAATAAATGAATTGATCCTTGTAGCAGAGAGAGTATTAAAGAACATGTATGCATTCACATGAAATACCAGGACTCGCATACCTGATTTTAAGACCAGATACCAGCGCTGAAAGGGGAAGGCATTTTTGAAGTGAAAGCATATAACCAGCTTTCTATACTAGGTTCGGAAATGTACTTGGGAGTTTGCATGCTATTTGGGAAGCATTGAATTCAATGGCAACTGAAATAAGTATTTGTTTAGACTTTTTGATTTTACCATTAATGGAAGTTTTAAGCATGCAAGAAAGGTGAAATAAATTGCAGAGAAAAGGAATCAATGAAAATCAGATAATGTAAAAAGTCAGTGGGGATAATTTAGAAAAGCCATGATAATATAATGTTTGTTGAGGGAAAGAGTTGTTGAGACTAGGGGACTCTAAGCTGGTGACTGTGTTCTTAAACTCCAGAGGCTTAGTGAATTGCCTGATATTTTTGTATAATTTTGTAAGAAAATACCTTGTATTGTTTTCTGAGAAGATTTATAGTGCGGAGCAACTTCTCAAAGTTTCTCTAATACCCCAAATAGTGAAGAATAACTAATCTGGATTTTCTTTCCATGTTTATCTCTTTACCAGGTAATTTCTCCATTTTCTGCTTAATTTCTGTAGCTAGAATATTGAGATTTAAAATTCTTCAACACTTTTCTGTCCCTGCCAAAAAGTATTCAAAATATTTTTTATTAAACTTCTCAGAAACTTAAATTTACAGGAATCTACTTTTTAAACCAAACTTGGGATACATGGTCCTGCAAGTAATAAAGCACTTGTAAGGTCAAGAAGATGCAAGGAGATGGATATGGACCATCTGGTCCATCTTGGAAAATCTGTGCCCAGGCCCCTCCCTGTACACACATGGTTAAGGGAATGTGGCAGGTAGGTGAAACACCAGCCAAAATATTTGGCATATTGTTAAGACATTCACTCTTTTGATTTTAGAAAATTAAATACCTGCATTTTAGATCCCATTGTTTTAATATTGCTCTTCTCTCTCTCTCTAATTCCATTGCAGTGCCCTGAGTATAGGTCTGAGGCTTTTAAACTTTAGGTTGTCATTGTCCTTCTTGTTATGGGCTTTATTGAAAATGTAGGGAAAAGCCCAGAGTGCTTTCTAAAAGACATGGTCATTCCCTTGTTTGGAGTATATAATTCCAGGACTTCTGTAAATTCTTCAGAATCTGTGGGTCTCAGAGAAAAAACTCTACCTTGGTTCTGCTCATTTCTTACCTGGTTTCACTACCTCTGGCCTTGGTAACTTCTGCCCAGCTTCCAAAGTGCACTTTCTCAAAGATCCATGTGATTATGACTTCCCTGCTTAAAAATCTTTCAGTGGCTTTGAAGTGCTTTGGGGATAAAATCTATAAAACTCAGCCTCATCCAGGTGCCTGCTTTCTCTCAGGATCCTCCTGCTAGCTCTGTTGCCTGCTGGTTGCCACTCTCAATGTTCCAGCCATGCACATATCCTGCCCTGTTTTTCCTCAACTGGCCATGCCACCCTACATGGCCAGTCCGGGCATCTGCTCCTCTCTGGTTGGCTATTGCTCCCCTATGCATACTTAGTGATCACCAGCCCCTTTTGGGAACCATCCATCTCTTCTGTGAAGTGGCTCTGACATCCTTCTTGTTCACATCTAGGAAGGTAGCAGTTAGCTTCTTTGTACCAACATGGGTCCTTGTACTTGCCTTTACTATAGTTCACAGCACAGTGTAGTTCATTTATTTGTTTGTACATCTGTGAGCTTAAGGCAGTCCAAAAAAATAAATTTTATTAGTATTGTTGCCCGGTTTCAAATAGGCTTCCTTTCCATTAGTTATTTTTGGTTACATTTTGGATCCATAGAATGAATGTTTCAGTTGGTCTTTACCCAAAATTTGAAGAAAGGATTACCATTGGGTAATGTATAATTGCTATGTCCTCTTTCTGCTTTTAGCACATTGCACCAAAATATTTTAAAGTTCTAAGAAAGTCTACCAAGAGAGCAATGTAATTGTTTTTTTGGTAGTATTATTGTATAGAGAGTGGGGAAACAAATCTGACTTTTGTTGTAACAAGCTAAATTCAAATTTTGTATCTTCCATTTTTAATTAGGTGACCTTACCCACAGTCCATTGCTCTGCTTCAAACTTAACATTTTACTTCCATATTCGGAATCATAGAAATACATTACTACCTCCTAATAGAGCTATAGCATTATTATTATGATGCTGCTGGACTTGTAGAGTCTTTATCTTAATTTGAAAATCAATGCCAAATGAGTGTGAGAACAGTAATATAAAAGTAGGACTTTTTCTCTCTACTCTCTTTTCCTCTCCAATTATAAGTCATTGCGAATGGATTGCACAACTCTTTTTCACTAAGGCCAGACTTGTTTCATATTCTCTCTCATTCAGCCATTACCAAGTGATCAGTGTTGGATAAAGATATAAAACCTATCTGCTATTTTAGTGCACAAGTCTGAGACAGTGAAAGAAACATTAAGACCAAAAAAAAAAAAAAAAAAAAAAAAAAGATCATTAATGTTTAAAAATCCACAGGCAAATTCACAGGTCACCATCAACATCAACTACATTGTTCTATTGTCTTTCTACGTAGTGGTAGGATATTGCTTGGGTTATGTTTCCTCAGAATAAAAATGGATTCCCTGGACTAGTCTTTGTGGCTGGATGCAGCCATGGAGAGTAGGTTTTGGCAGTGGATGTGAGCTATACTGTGTATGGAAGTTTCTGGAACTATTCTTAGAAGGTAGTTTTTGCAAGCACTATGCACCTCTTCCTCTTGTTATTAAGCTGAATTCTGCCATCTTTAATATAGACCTGCTATGAGGAGAGTCTCATAAGCTGGAGGAGCTTATTTTCTTGAAAACATTACTGAACAGGGCCACCACAACAGCACTTGACTGTTTCTATTTTGTTTAGCACACTGATATATAGTCATTGCAATATGCCATAATTTGGGAGTTCACCATAAATTGTTTTAAGTCAAGTCCTTCACTATGAATACTTAGCATCTTAGAAGAATATCAAGACAAAATACATTCACTCTAGGAATATAAAAGCCACATAAAGACTTTTGTATACTTGGTCAACCTGGAAAAGCAAGTTACATTGACGTCCATCAGCAACTTCCATGACAGCAAACAAATGAAGACATGGTAGACAGAGAAACAAATCAGGATATGGTGATGCCGGATCTCAGTTTGGGCCCTATATAAATTGTCTGAGATTGTTCCAACTACATAGCACCTCAGGTTTATATTGAAAATGGTGTGTATGCCCAAGAAGAAGTGGTAAGAGTTTCATATTGATGAAGGAAGAGGAGGGATGTGAAGATGTGAATGAGACTTTCCAGATCCAAAATACCGAGCCATCAAGTTAGGTATTGACCTGCTCACAGCAGAGGCAGAGGATTTGCAAATCTAGGACAATGGGTGATACATTTATATTGTAGCACATCATTTTCATACACATAGTCGATGTACCTCATAAATTTTTAAGGATGAATAGTTTTCTGTATTTTGGTATGTACTGCTTGCTTTAAATTTCTATCACAAAGCCCCACTTTCACTCTTATATATATTCTATATATTCTGTTTATGTTAGAATAACTATGTTTATACTGACTACAGTAAAAAAAATATATAATAAAGTCATCCGACATCAAGAACATCTTTTTATCTGCTTTGTCAGAACATCATTTTAATAGCTACATTTTGTTAATGCACAGTAGTTAAATAAACTCCAAGATTCTTATTCTGCAATAACCCATTAAATCATCTTAAATACTATGTCATAATGACAACTTGATGCAACCAGATGTGATATTTGGGAATTAAAAAAATACTTTTTCTAAAGATATAGCTATCTGATTTTACATTCTGAAGCCCGTTTGCACAGCTGTTTAATCTCTTGGCTCTACTTTCTGTGGGTGTATATCACTTGTGTTCTGCTTCATGCATGACATTACTGAAGTTCAAAGGAATATTTCTCAGGACATTGTGATATGTACTTTTATGAGACCTTCTTCTGCATCATTTAGTTCTCAGAGCATGATTTTCTCACTCAGGAAAGATGCAAATTAGTATGATCACATGTCACACTACAGCATTAATAATAGATCTTGCAAGGTGCTCCATGGTATGGGAATCATGGTAAGCCAGCCCAAAAGGACAATGTTCTTCATACCCTTATTTGGTAGAAGTCTGGTAGCTTGCTTGCATGAAGTATAGCTGCAATGTCCTTGT
Organism: Tamias sibiricus; assembly: GCA_025594165.1. Lineage (NCBI taxonomy): Eukaryota > Metazoa > Chordata > Mammalia > Rodentia > Sciuridae > Tamias > Tamias sibiricus. The sequence goes on from CM046659.1 coordinate 143,176,320, forward strand.
CCACATCTGGATTAAGAATTGCTTCCTGGTTGTGTTATAACACTATTAGAACACTAATTGTATACTTCAGTTCCTGCCCTGCATTGCAATTAATTATTCACAAGAAGTGTAAGCCTTAGAACACTTGAAGTTTCTATGTTATAAGGGACTGGAAGTGAACTTTTGAACCTCTGATTTTATCAGTTGATATAAAAGTTGGCACAATTTAAAGTTGTGTATGTGATGAACCATCAAAGAGGGAGAACCCATTTGACAACCATGTTATGCACTGTGCACAGGGAAGGATAATGCCACCATCAAGCAGGAATCCTAGAAATTAGGTCATAACAGGCAGTGCAAGTGGGCCCTAATGAACCCAAATTCATATCTGTGGTGAAATTATATGCTGGATAATGTCCTCCCAAAAGCTGCCATGTTTCAATCTGGAAAGAAGCCTATTGCTGATACAACAAATCAATTGATAAGAAGTGTCTTTATTACACTCAATAAAAAAACAGCACAACCCCAAATAAACATGCACGCCTCATAAAACAAATTGCTCACCTAAAATGAATTACACTCTAAGTTTATTTTTTTTGAAGTAAATTACACCACAGAATATTCAGCGATGTATCCATCCACTAAAGAATAAGATTATAAACAGCACTAAAAGTGAATGTTTCCATGTTTCTTTTTAGTTTTTTTTTTTTTTTTTCATTCTACAGGATCACCAAGAGCAAAATGTAAAAGAAAAAAAGTGGTAGAAATGGCCTGTTTTGTGAAATATAGGAAAAAATATACCATCTGTGATTTAGCACAGTTCTCAATATTCCATCTGTGATCTAAACACAGTTCTTAACAAAGGCTGAATCCCATTGTAGTTCAATATGATTTTAAAAAAAGTTTTTCTAAGAAAACTACTTTTGTGACACTATCATTCTTGGCATGGAATATTTGAATGAAATAGTAAATATGGCCTTTACAAGGGTTTTAAAATTTTGATATTGTCATTGCATTCTGGGACTTAACAGTTAATAAACAAGAAGCTGTTCTATTACCTCTCAGCAGACCTCAGTGTAAAATAAGTGTATTTTGAACCCTTTGTGATGGGCCTTTATTTCTTCATTATTCTAGTAAACAAGTGCTAATTACCAAGCAACTTGTTAGAGGGATTCCCGTGTATTAAGTAATTTAGAAGTATTAAATGGTATGCTGCTTCAGTCAATGTGATATTGTTAAGTATTCAAAAGAAAACACATTGGCATATCCCACAGAGACTTAGCAACCTTTTTTCACATTGATGTCAACAGTTCCTCACCTTCTTCTGTTAAACTCATTCGGTGAGATAAACTCTTACATGGACAGTTACACTAGGCAACATCACACATTATAAAAGCAGGGTTTCTCAATTACCATACTGTTGGCCAGAAAATGCTTGAGGCCACATCATGCTTTGTTGTGGGTGACTGGCTATGTTCTGCACTGTGGTATATTTAGCAGCATCCTATTCTCTTCTAATAGTAACACCCACCCCTTCCTGCACCATTATGATGTTCCAACATATCTCCATAAATTATCTCCCTTGGATGGAAATCACTTTTGGTTGAGAATTATTCATGGAAAAGGAATCATTAGATTTTTATGTTATCAACTTTGTTTTTCTGTCTTTTTTATTTTTTGCAGGGCAATAGCTAATGACTACATTCTCATTGTAAAAGAATATGTGATGGAGACTAACACTAAACATAGAAAGGAAGACCATGAAGAATGGATTAAGAAAATCTGGGACGTAAAAGAGCAGTTTTGTAAATAGATCAGTCAGACATGAGGTCAATAGCATTGTGTTAGGCAGCTTTCTGTCACTGTGACAAAATGCCTGAGACATTGACTTTTAAGGAGGAAAGATTTAGTTTGATTAACTATATCAGTGGTTTTAGTCCATGGTCAATTGGCTTCATTGATTTTGGACCTGTAGTGATTCAGAGCATCATGGTAGGGAGAGCATGATGGAGAATGCTTACATTGTGGCAGCCTGGATATAAAAAGAGGGAGAGACTGGAGTCCCAATAATCCCTTTAAGGGAACACTTCAAGTGACCTAATTTCCTTCAACTAGGTCCCACCTCCCAAAGGTTCTATCACCTACCAGTAGTGCTCTAGGAAGATGACCAAGCATTTACCATACAGGCCTTTGAGAAACTTTTAAGATCCAAACTATAGCATTGCAGCCTTGACCATCTTATGTCCATCTCACATTGTGAAATGCACTTAGTCTATCTCTAAGAATTCCCCCAATGTCTTAACTATTTAAGTGTTGTTGTAAAGTCCAAATCCAGTCTCCTTTGATACTTAACTAAGTAAGCCCCTGTAAAAGTAAAAATAAATTTATGTACTTTCAAGATACAATGACAAGAGGTAAACATTCTCATTCCAAAGGGAGCAATAGGGGCATAGAAAGGATGGATCGGATCAAAGCAAGACCAAAACACAGCAGGGTGAATATTTAATCCTACGTTTCCATGTCTGGTTTCCATGACACAAGGTAGCATGTGAGTTACAAAGGGCTTAAACAGTCCTTCCTCTATGGCTTTGACAGCTAGAGCACAAATGGCCACTTTCTTGGGCTGGCTTGCTCACTCAGCAGATGTTCTATATTCCTGGCATCTGTAACTTCCTTGGGTCTCCATTATAGCTTTGGTTTCACTTTCACAGTTTCACACGTCACCTTGTCAGAGGCTGCTTGCAGGGACACTGACCCTGTCATACACTGCCTGGCCTTCCAAGATTTCCTTTGAAATCTCCATGGAATCCTCTATGGCCCACAACTTTTTCATCCTCTATGCCTGCAAATTCAGCATCACATGAACATTGCCAAGGTCTGTCACCAGTGTGAGCTGTATCAGAGTCTGCCCAATCTTTGGCTATAGAAGTCCTTTATGGCTGAACACTGAGAAGAAGAATCCTGGAGGAAAGAGTTCCCTAGTGGTCCCATGTGAGCAGATTTCCCTAAGGATCTGTTCTCCAAGGGAAGCCTTTCAAATGAGCTTACACTTTTATACCTTTGAAGCTACTATGAGTGGGATCTTACTAATTTCTAAGATGCCCTCAAGGCATATTTCCTATATTCCCAGTGAAGAGTATTTGGTATCTTCTAACGGTGCTGATCTCTATACCTCCTTGATGCAATTTTATATGTATTCCTTTTCTGGCCAAATCAAACTTTTTTCCACTTTCCTCTGTGGAAAAATTTTCATTTTAAATCTGGCTAAAGAAGCCAAAAAAACCTATGCCTCAGCCTTAATGCTGGGATGTCTTCAACTTTTTGTTAGATGGATTAATTCATTACCTTTAAACCCAGTCTCCCACAAAATCTTAGGAGAAGTTCTTTGCCAGAATGTAAAACTAATGGCCTGTAGTCCAGTTTCCAATGGAGTCCTCATTTCCATCTAAATCTCATGAGCATGGACTTTCTGATTTTTCATCAGCCCTCTGGTCTTCTGAACCCTTACCAGAATCACCCCTTAAACTCTGATGATAGCATTCTAGGCTTTCTTTAGCCTGTTCCTTTAAACGTTTCCAAATTCCTCCTGCAAACTAATTCCAAAGGCATCTGAACCATATTGTCAGATATAGTTCCAGAAATGACCTTCGTACTCTTGATACCAATTTTCTGTGGTAGTCAGTTTTCCATCACTGAAAAAAATACTTGAGCTGATCAACTTACAAGGAAGAAAAATTTATTTTGATTCAAGGTTGCAGAGATTTCAGTACATGATCAATTGACTTCACTCTTCAAGGGTCTGTGAAAAGGAAGAACATCATGGTAGGGAAAGCATGACGGATTAAGCTGCTTACTGGCAGCTGGGAAGTAAAGAGAAAGAGACTAAGGGGCCATGGTCCTTATATCCTATTTAAGGGAATGTCCCCAGTGACTAAACTTCCTCACACTAGGTCCTACCTCCTAAAGGTTCTACACTTCCCAATAAAACCATAGGCTGATGACCAAACATTTAGCATATTGGTTTTTGGGTAACATTTGAGATCTAAACTATAACAAGTAATATTCTTATTAAACACAGTCAAGTTCTCCAGCTACCTAGGACTATTCTTAAAAGAAAAAAAATATATCTCTGGCCACCATCCTTTACTTTATGCTGTGTCTTTGATGTAGGTTTCCAGTTCTCTTGGCCAGCAGAAACTTCATTTTGCAAAATCCGACTCCAATGTCTTCATTTTTTTCCTCTGAGGGCTTCTTAGAAAACACCGACAACACATTTATTCTTCTGTTTCCATGTTGTGGACTTTTGTTTTCTTCAATTTACTACTTCTCATATTTTGCTTGATATTATATAGTTAATTGATTAGATACCTGGCTCCTTTTAAAAAGTTATAAAATTTTGCAGGTAGATTGTCATCTTTGTATCCTCTATCATCCATGGCATTTAGCTATAACTGAAATACAGCTTAAAATAAATAGGGAGTTTGTTTCCCTTACATTACAAAAAGCCTAGGAAATGAGGCACATAGGAAATGAGGCATCATTACTTTGGTGGCTCAGCAACCCAAGCTAAATCTCCAAAATTCTCTTGGCATTCCCTTCTTGGTCAGAAAACAGCAGCTGCTCAGCCAGCCTTTGTCTCTGCTTTCCAGCAGGCAGGAATAGGGCTCTGAAGACTTTATATTATACAGGCCAGAACTGAGTCACTAGTATAGTAGAGGTGTGGGTGTTGAGTTTTTTTTTTTTTTTCAGACTCTGTAGTAGAAAATGGCAAAAATAGAAGTTGAAATTAATTTTGAATTACCTACCCCCTGATGGCTAACAACATGCCAAGTGCTTGTGGAAGAAATTAAACATCAGCTTAAGTGGGAATTTTTCATCATGTGGCCTTTTGGTCCAGGAGGAACAAACACACTTTAAGAAAGAAATTTCCCCAAGTGTGACATGAGACCATTAATTAAGCCTTAATTTGGTGATTTTTTTTTCTCAAATAAGAGCTTAGCAAATGCTTGTGCATCCTTATCAGCTCTTGCATTCATTCTTTGATTGCCCATGGAATAGATTCAATAGAAGGAACAAAAGAGAAGTCAGACGAGGAAAGTGTAGGGAAGGAGGAAGCTGCTAAGCAGGGATTCAGTAACAGTGTAGAAAGGTGCCAGAGCCATTAAAGGACATTAAAGGCTGGAAGAAATTTGAAGCTGACTGATGGAAACTATAATATCAGTTACAAGCTCCACGAAAGTTTCACCTGTTAAAATGTTAAGATTTTAAGACTAATCTGACAGAGCAGTGCAACATTATCATTTCTTCTTTGGACTACCTGAAAACTCAGATAAAACTGCTTCTAACAACTGTTTAAAATTTAGTCAATCCTTTCTTCTCAGTCTTACAACTTCTCAAATGTTTGATGTAAATCTCATAGTCTTGTCTTTGAGAATTTGTACTGTATTTTTTTTTTTCTTTCCCAAATACTCACATGGAGATATTTTACTCTGCAACTGTGGGGTTAAGCAGAATGTACTCATTTTATTTTCTTCTTCAGTGAGTGTGACAATTTGAACAAGAATGGCCAAATTGCTTTCTTTCTTTCGTTTTTCTCTTAAATCAAACTGTCTATTCAGAAGAGGATCACATTGCGTTTCCATTAAACAAAATAACACGTTCGACTCTGATATTTAATAGGGCGAACCTCTGCCTGTCTGTCTTTCTGCTTTACTGACATGAGAGCTTACCGAAGGGACATTTTCCCCCAGTCGAGAGGCCATGAGAGGGTCTTTCATGTTTTTCCTTTCCCCAGTGATTTCTCCTGCTTCACTGAGTCTTGGGTGTGATAAATGACATGGGGCTTGTTGTGGCTTATATGCAAATTTAGAGGAAAGAAAATGGGAGCTAGAAAAAGAATAGCTTACTTTTCTTATCTAAAATAATAAACTTTATTTAATTTATTCGTGGTTTCTTATCATGAAACAATAAGCCTATTAGAAAAGAGACAAGGTAATAAATTGTGGGGGAGATCTTTGCAAAGGATTGTCATTGGCTGGTAATGATGGTAGTCAGGGCATAAGATTGATCACACCCGGCTGGCTTGTGATCCATCTAGTCTACCATCCTGTCATTGCCATCTGCACCCAGAGATGCAATTGTTCTTTGAGGTGTTTCCATTAAATTCAGTTTGTCCCTAAACATCCCACTGGACAGTTAATACTGTGACATTTATGCATTCAGCTGAACTACAGTTTTGTGTTTGTACATTTTACACCCTCCAGAGGAAAGTAAGTGTTTATTATTTTGTGAAGTTTTATTTGACTTCACTACCCTCTTTTAGGTGTCCTGATATCCACTTACATGTTATACTTTAAAGGGTGAAAGACACTGTGGAATTCTTGGGTTTGGAAAGTGAAATAATATTCCTCTGTTGTTTAGATATAAAGTGTCTCCCGAAAGTTCATTTGTGAGGCAATGAAAGAATGTTCAGAAGGGAAATGATTAGATTATGAGAGGATCAACAAGTCATTGGATTAACCTACTGATCTGGATTAACTGGGTTGTAATTGTAGGCAGGAAGGGTGTGGATAGAGGAAGTAGGTCACTAGGTGTGTACCTTTGGAGTTTATGTTTTGTCCCCTGAGTGGAGCTCTCTCTCTTCTTCCGGGTTTTGGTTCTGAGCGGTTTTCCTCTGCCACACCCTTCTACCATTGTGTTCTGCCTCATCTCAGGACAAGAGCTATGGTGTCAGCTGACCATGAACTGAACCTCTGAAATTGTGAGCCAAAATAAACCTTTCCTTCTTTAAGTTGTTCTTATCAGGTCTTTTGGTCATAGTGATGCAAAAACGGACTAAAACATCCTCTTATTCATATTCTCATCAGCTTAAACATTATTTCATATTGTAAAGTCAATACAACATAAAAAGTATAGAAAATAGAGAAAAGTCAAAGGAAAACAGGTATGCAGAAGGTTGTGTATTTTGGTATTGATGACAAGAAGGAAATTTGGAAACAAACTAAGTGTTCAATACTTGGGAAATGGTGATGCAAGCTACTCTATGAACATATCAGGTAAATGGTTACAGCTGTTAATAAGCAAGGTAGATATTTGTATTCTGATAGAGAAATTTTTCCAACATAATTTTGATTGAAAAAAACCAAACTATAGAGCAATCCATGAAATTCAACAACATTTATATTGCTAAGGCAATAAAATTATATGTTAATATTTGTATGTAATTATGCATATAGCCAGGTTAATGAACTTTAAACTATTACATCTGAAAACAAATATGAAAGGATTTCTTAAAATGAACAGGGAAAAGAAGATGCTGGATCTTTGTGTTACCCTGACAAAAATACTATAGTCATTTTCCTCCTAACCATTTTTTCATTTGTATTTCTTTTACATAGGTGTGCCAAGTGTGGACATAACACTTAGCAAAACCAAAGAGTCCCATTGTTTGCAGGTCTTCCACTGTTCTGTGTGTGCTTAGGAAGTATAAGCAGTTCTACATGGAATAGAAGGAACATGAAAGACTTCCTCTTTTTGTCTGTGAGCAACCTCTACCTGTGCCTGTGTTTCTCCCCTAATTTCCCAAAGACCACTGCTACTAATACTTTCTTTCAGAGAAAAATCTAAAAGAGTATACAGTTGGTCTGCTGTATTCATAGGTTTAGTACTTGTGGATTCAGCCAACATCTCATCAGGACTATTCACAAGATAGTGTTCTGTACTGAGCTTGTACAAACTTTTTGTCTTGTTATTTCTCCCAAAATAGGACATGAAAGCTATTTACATGCATTTCAATGCATTATGTATTATAAGTAATCTAGATAGAGATGATTTAAAGTATATGGGATGATGTGCCTAGGTTATACATAAATACTATGCCTTTCCATAAAAGAGACTTAAGCATCAATAATGTGGGGTATCTATCCATGGGGATCCTGGAATGAATACAAAGAGATGATTCTGTGTGTGTGTGTGTGTGTGTGTGTGTGTGTAGATCACAGTTGATTGTTCAGTAGTCCTCTCTCATGTGATGACTAGACAGTATTCTAAAACACTTTGAATTAGCCCATTTATTCCCTGCTTCTGTGAGTTAAAGTCTGTTGCTACTATTTCCCTGATGAGAAAACTGAGGCACAGAGAAGCTAAGAAAACTTTTGACTAGCTAGAAAGTGGTAAAGGTGTGGTTCAAATTCAGATCATCTAGCTCTAGAGTGTGAGTGTTAACTAGTGCACTGTGCTGCTTCATGCTAATAGATCCTTAATGTAATAAGCTTACATGAAACTATATGCTATGATTTTTTAAATTTCACACAAATGAGGTCACACATACCTGCTCTTCTGAATTTGCGTTTTTCCTTTAAAGATTGTTACTTTAATATCAGCTTTTTCACAGCAATCTCATTCTTTTAACAAATTACATGATTTACTGTTGATGGATGAAACTTCATTTGTGAATGCTACAACTATCCTATTTCTTTTGCTGTTTTTCAGTTTTATTGATATATTTGTTTTCTCCTTGTTCTGGGATCAGGATTTTCCTAGAAAATGCTCCATTCTCTTCTTTTCTGTTTGTGTGTTTTATTTCTGACTTCATATTTATTATCCTCTTTCATCTTATATATGGGTTTATTTTATTGTTTTTCTCAACTTATTGAGTTGGACGTTCAAGTTATTATTTTTTCCTTAGTTAATTATGTAGGTTTTTAATGCTATGTATCACTAGGAAACACATTTTCCTTGAAATTCTGCTTCAAAGAAACAGGAATTATTAATAATTTGAGACTTTCTAGATGGTTTACTTCTCTCTTCTAATTTACACATTTTGTCATTGTTTTCCCTGCCGTATATTTCCTGTTAGATGTTTATTAAGCATTTGTTTTTGTGTTGTCAAGGTTTATAACGTTCATCTTTTCTACTCATATTTACCATGATAATTTGGTTTTAATTTGTATATCTAAATACATTTCATCCTCATACATAGCACTTTGTATCTGGCATTTAAAACTAAATATTACTGTTTTGTTATTTATCATTCTGGATTAATAAAGGCATTGTATTCTACATACATCATAATAAATTCTACATACATCATAATAAAGACATTTCTTTATTGTTGGACATTTGGGTTTCTTCCAGTTTTCCTCTCTTGTGTATTATATTGTGATCACTATTTTTAAGGATGTGTCCTTCAACCCTATATTTTGCACTTTTTATACCCTGGGAGAATTCTCTAAGTGGGATTGTAAGAGGTGGTGATTTTGAAGCTCAGCCTTGAGCATGCCTGGGTCCTACAGAATCGTGTTAGACTGCCCTCCTATGGCAGCCACTTTAACTGCACATTCATGGTGTCTGCTAGCCTTTAATGTTGGTGACCCAACCTACACCTTTTGTTCAGGTAGAGACAGCAGTTCCTTTTAATGAGATGGGTTTCTTTTTATCTCTAGGATATTGCTTCTTGATGTCTAACGTGTTTGATGTAATAAATATCAGAACATTTCCTTAAATCATCCCTGACATTTGAAACTGACAACATTGCTGAAAAAGAACTACAGAATTTGGATTACAAGCATAGTTGAAATCTTTTCTTTTTCCCTGTAAGATAATTGTCATGTACTTATCTGTACCTCATATACAATGTCACATTTGTTGGGTAATAAAAGGCTTTTCTGACATTTTTGGTAGAAATGGACAGCTAGGCCTGGGCTGACATACCCACAAGTGAAGTTGGATGAGAGAGATTTATCTTGCTATGAAATAAGATTTTTCTGCAGTAGTATTGGGACTGAGTCTAAGATGATTCTCTTGTCCTGAAATTGGTTCAAGCCAGAAGACTGCTTGCCCCATCCTTGCCCTCTACCTGCCCCATCCTGCCAGTTCTACCTGCCAGACCTCCTCCTTCTCTCCTCCCACTGCCAGTACCCTGCCAGATCAGAACTGCTCTGGGATCTCACCTGGATTCCTTCCTGCACTGGCCTCCAATTCCTTCCTGCACTGGCCTCCAGGTAGCCTCGGGCTTTCACCACGACCTCTTCAGTTCTTCTCTGCATAGCTGGGAGAAGAAATTTCCTAAAAATTCTAGTATGACTTCTTGTTGTTTAAAAGTCTTCAGGAACTCCTGTAAGTCTTGTGGTAAAGTCCAGATGCCTGAACAGAACAGGCTGTGCTTTCTCTCCTACCTCTGGGGCCTCATGCCTGCTACTCCTTTTCTTCCAACACATGTGTCTCCTTTCTCTCTGGGACTACGCCCAACAATTTTGTGTCCTAACCTTAGATTTTCTTTCTCCAGAGAAATGTTCCCATATCTTCTGGGTTTCCTGGATTTGTGCCTCCTATAATCCCCTATCCTACATTTTTCACACAGTATTAGTCCTAGCCAATGAGATTTTAGCTCTACAAAGTAAGGGGTATCTTTGTCTTATTTGCTATATCAGTTAAAAATGTGTTTGGCTGCTAATAATAAGGGAGAGACTTAATAAGATAAAAGGATATTTTTCTTACATATCATGGTCGAGAGAAAAGTACCTCAGGGTTGGTCTGAGAATTCCCGAGGCCCTTTGTATAAACCGTCTTCTTCTGTTTTGCTGCTCTGCATCCTTAACCTTTGATTCTTACCCTCAAGATTGCCTCATAGGTCCAGGTGGTTCTTAAAGCTGTAGCCATCATATATATGGTCCAGACAGAAACCAAGTAGGAGGAGAACAAGGGGAAGTGAGGTGTGCAAAGGGAAGTGTCAGCCTGAGTAGTCTCCCCTAGCATGCTCCAAGTGTTCTGACCCCTTGTGAGGAGTATACTCACTCTTTCTCCTTTCTCAAGCAACTTCTTGACTCCAATGGAATATGTCTTAAGGGTCCTCAGAGGATCCTCAGGTGTCCATCAGGGAAACACTTCCCCTCAGGTGTCCATCAGGGAAACACTTCCCCATGCTTTGGGGAATAAGGCCTTAACCTTCTTCATGCCTTTGCTTTGCTGGGATGAATATTAGCCATGCCATCACTGGTAACCAGATCTTTTTTTAAATTTTACAGGGAAAAACCTCTACCTCACATAAATGTGAACCTTAAAAAATGAGTAAATGAAACCTCATAATAAAAATGAAATTGACAAAATAATGAATAATTCAGGTTTCTTAGTAATAAAAACCTTGCCAGAACTTTGTATGGGATGGCCCAGCATCCCCATGGCCATTTCATCTTTGCAATGAGGCTACATGCAGTAGAATCCTGACCTTAGTCTTGAACCCTTGCTATGAGACTCTTTCCAAGCCAAGGCGGGAAGCATAGGGCAGAAATAGGGATTTTTATTTGGCTAGTATCACAGAGCTGACTCAGTGTTCAAAATTATGCTAAATAAATACTTACTTAGAAACAGAGATGAATAAATGGAAAAAGTAGAAAATAACAAATTCCTCAAGATTTCATTTTCCACTGGCAAAAATTTAAAACATTTTAATATATATTCCAATCATCTTTTTAAAATTTAAAATCCTAAAAATGTAGACTTAACATATTTGACAATTCCATAATTATTCTCTTGGGTAAGAGGCAGGTAGGAAGGTGATGGGGAGATTGGTGGGGGTATGTCCAGTGGGAGGGAATTAAAGATCTAGCCCTAAGTAGCACTTTCAAGCAGAGGCCTATGCCAGCTACGCAGGAGCCTGCTCTGAGGCTGGACCAGCCTGACATCTGCTAATTCTCTCTCTCTCTCTCTCTCTCTCTCTCTCTCTCTCTCTCTCCCCGCCTCTCTCTTTAGATCTCTGTTATTTGTGGGTACTCGAGGAAGTTCTATCCTCAGTTTCTCAGCTCTCAGTAGAATATTGAAGGTGTATTAAGCAAATGAATGAGTGCATCTTCTTCAGAGAAACCTTGGAAGTAGGCACCTTTGTTATCTCTATCTTATAGATGAGAAAACTGAGGCTATGAATGTATAGGTTATAATGTGATGCTGTAAAAAAACATGGAATATAAATATGTGTGTATCTGTGAGTTCTGGCACCATTTGTTATAATTATGGTGAGAATTGATCTATGCCCTCGTGCTCTGGAGCACACTACCAAGACATCCAAGCCAAAGTAGGAGAATCAAAAGGGCCTGTTGGAGGAAAGACCAAACAATCAGTAAAATGATGAGGGAAAAGTGGGGAAGGAGAGTTCCTTGGCATTACTTCTTGGCTGGGATATAAATTCCTCAAGGGAGGTCCACAAATTCTTCACAACCAGGTGTGCAAAATAGGTACATTGGTCCTAACAGCCATTGAGTTTTCCAGAAGACAAATCTTGGGCCACTGTTGGTTTCAACAGTGACTTATGCAAAACAAAAACAATCCCTCTAGCGGTAAGTAGCAGCACAAGGAAAAGGCACCCACCTTAGATCCTGCTTTAGAGTCTTCAACTTTAAGTTTGCCTGCCCTGTCCCCCCACCCCCCCAATCCCTTCACCAAGCTTCTTGTTCAGTGAACCTCTTGCACACAGATGTGAATCAAGATTACTTGATAAGGGATGGGGTTGTGGCTCAGTGGTAGAATGCTTGCCTAGGATGTGTGAGGCCCTGGGTTTAATTCTCAGAACCACATATAAATAAATAAAATAAAGATAATAATAAAAGATATTAAAGATATTTAATAAAAGATATTAAAATTAAAAAAAAAAACAAGTACTTGATCACATGCTCCAGACTTTTTGCTTCTGGCCCCTGAATCTAGTCACCTGTCTCTCCTATGCGTAGCTTGAGGACATCAGGAGTGAATGCAGGTGTGCTTCCTGTCCTCATGGAAGTGTGAAGATTCACAGAGCCACCACCAGATCCTTTCCAAGAGTGGGTGTTGATTGCACAACCGCAAGCAACCTCTGAAGGTCCCCAGTGCTTGAAAGGGGTGGGAAAGAGCAATTTGGAGCATAGAAAAGCAAGTAGAGAGACCCAGGGATAGAGATTTCTCCCCCCTCCCACAGAAGCCCAGAATGGCCTTGCTTCAACATGCCCCTCCTTGTCTCTGTACCTTGAAAACCACTTCAGGGAAAATAACTCTATTTATCCCTCATTATTTTTATGTGGCTAATAAATTACAAATAATTCTGGTACTTCTTTCTAATAGCAATTAGAATAAACAATAAGAATCATTTCAGCTGCTTGACAATTAAGGTTCTAATGAGTAAAATGGAAGTCTTATGATAAGGATTTGGACAATTCATTAGTTAGAAACATAAGCACTTACAAAAAAACAACTAATGAAGTCTTTAGCTAAATTATTCAAAACAAAACAAAACAAAAAATTGGACGGGAGGGACAGATGCCAGAAATAGGCCATATTCTTCACATTAGAGGGAAAAACTTGCTGAGAGAAATCTTTAAAAAGCACATAAGAACAGAGAGTTGAGTGGTTTAAAATCTCATGATCTCCAAATGGTGCAAACCTGACCAATTTTGCTGATCTAAATGTGCAGCTCTGTGAATTTTCACAGCTGCACACACTTGAGTAGCTAAACACTCAAATCAAGAACTAACACATTTCCATTATTCCAGAAAGTTCCTTGTGTCCCCTTCCAGGTGGTGGGCACCCCCAGAGACAAAACTGGGCTGCTTTCTTTCACATAGCCTGATTTGGATGTTCTGGAATTTCATATACATGGAATCATGCATTCTGCTGTCTTTTACGTCTGGCTCCTTTCATTCAGCCCAAAGTCATGTCGCTATACATATTAGCAGTTCATTCCTTTCTATTGCTGAGCGCAATTCCATGGGATGAATATACCACAATTTATTCATCCATTCTCTTGTTGATAGACTTTGGATTATTTCCAGATTTAGGTCATTAGGATTAGAACTGCTTTTGAGCATTCTTGTAGATAGTTTGTGGATGTCAACACTCCTTTCTAAAAGTGGAATTCCTGCATCGCTGGGTGGAGTATGCTGAATTTCATTAGAAACTGCCTTGTGATTATTAAAGCCAAGTCTTTCCCCCTTTTTTCCTTTCCTCTTTCCTTCCTTTCTTTCTTTTCTCTCTCTTTTCACCATCCCTTTATAAATGTTTATTGGGAAGCTCAGACATTACTCGTTGGCAAGAATCACACGGTTTTGAATAATTTTGTAACCTTTGGTTTCCTTGTGATCAGCTCTTCAAATCTCATTTGAACTTAGGAAAAACTGTTAAATGCATCAGGCATCAAATGGTCTTGTGATCAAAATTTGCCTCTACATCTCTGCCTCTGTGAGAGTGGGAGGTTGCGTGTCATAAAATAAAAGGTGGTGTTTTACTCAGTAAATGCTAATAGAAAGGCAGAAGTAACCCACGGATGAACTAAGCAGAAGCTGTCTTCTCAGACCAAGGGACTTGCAGGAACCTCCTGCCGCTCAGCGCTGAACCACTGCGCTGAGCCGCCCGCCGCCTCGGGCTTCTTGCTGCGTGGCGCCACCTAGTGTCTGCTGGGCTCGGTGCCGAGCTTCATCAGATCTTCCTTTCCTCTGCAGGGTTTAAATCACTGGGGTAGTTTTTTTTTGAGTATCCTTGGCCTTAACATGTACAGAACCTGAGCCTTTTGGAAAGGACCTGGAACGAGTGTCTCACACACTGGACCCAGAGTCCTGCTGAACTGACAAGCCATCTTTATTCAGTTCCTCCTTTCTGTGGCCCCCAAGAGCTGTCCATGGAGAGCAACCAATGTCTAGTAAAACTTTCCTTCCAGTCCTTTCTGTTTTCCCTGTACTGGCCCTGCCTGAAAACCCCAAGATGAAGTCTCATTTTCCTAAAGGGAGACAAGGAAATTGATACTTACTGAGAACCCATTTCTCTTGGAATGGATGTACCAGATTGTGAGGCTTTCTATATTTAATCCCTCAACAAGCAGGTGATAGGTAGCTATCATGAGCCCATTTTATAAATGGAGAAATAAAATTCAAAGGGGTTGAGCACTCTTTCCCAAGTCACACAGCCAGAAAGAGATCTGATTCCAGAAAGAATCAGATCTCAAACTCATCACTGGCTGACCAGGACCTCCTAAAACAACAGCATTTTATTTTTTCTTTCAGAATTCAAAGTACCCTTTTACCCCCCAAGTTCATTTCCTCCTGCCATCTCCACACTTTAGCCTGATATCCTGGGATGCTCATAAACACTCTCATCCTGCTTTATATATCACAAGGTGTATATTTGGGAAAGGGCCCCAGTTGACCCTTATGGATAGCTCCAGCTGCCTCATCCCCAGCCACCCCTCATGAGTTTCCATGAGAGGCCTACCCACTTGAAGGCAGATGTCCACCCTTCTCCGCCTGTGACCTGTAGTTATTTGCTTGTGAGAAAAAAGAAGCCCTCTGGGATGTGAGATGCTTTGGTATATCAACCTACTTCCCTTGAAGTGACATTTACAATGAAGTAAGAAGAAACATAGAAAGTATAGGGTAGGAGGGGCCTTCAGAACACTTAGTTCTGGCAGTACAGGCTAATGGGGAGGAGCAGAGTGTTTAAAGGACTTTCCAGAATTACTTAGTGGTGTGGACATGAGAGCCAGGGTGGGTCACTACATTTTGAGCCATCCCGAGTGTATTTCTGTTGCCCCTGTGTGAAGAGGGCATTCAGGATGTCTAGTACTCAGCTTGATTGGAGCAAGGTGTTGGTTTGGAGTTAGGGGCTGTGGAAAGATTTGCTCTTACAGGATTGAGATTCAAGGGAAACAGTTATCTGTTCTGGGGGCTTTGACAGTCCACAGTTGTGTCCTTGAATAGTCAGTGTTGACATGCTTTTATTACAAGTTGGATTGAGTCCCCTGAAGTTCCTGTGTTGAATTCTCAGCCCCAAATTCCTCAGCATGTGCCCTTGTTTGGACAGATGGTATTTACACAGGTACTTACATTAAAATGAACTCTTTATTCTGGGCCTTAATCTGATGTGCCTTATGTCCTAATAAAAGAGAAATGTGAACCCAAACACACAGAGAACGTCACATGAAGATAAGAGGCATCTACAGGCCAAGGGATGGCAGAGATCATCTATAGGTCATCAGAAGTTGGGGGAGAGCCCTGGGACAGAGTCTCTCCCAGCCTTGGGGAAAACCAGGCCTGCCAGCATCTTGGCTTGACACCTGTGACCTCTAGGATGAAGCGAGTGCATTTCTGTTGTTGAAGCCACACAGTCTGAGGTGCTTCATTGTGACAACCCTAGAAAATGAGTACATGGCCTACTGTGTTCTCCACGTTGATGAGAGCAGGGACCTGCTCCAGTGCTAAGGACACTGCAATGATTGTTACAGTTCTGTGAGGGACTGTGTCATATGTTTGTTAAAATCACCATCTTTTTTCTTATAAATCTGGATTGTTCCCACCCAGAAATTATTATGATGTGATAGAAATGTCAGATTCTTGCCTCAGTCATTCAAGTTGAAGAAGAGATGGCCTATGTTTGTAGGGCCTGGGCCAGAGAGAGGGAAGTCAGGTGCCTGGGGAGCGCCAGTGGGGTTGGTGCTCACCTACAGGAGCTCGCTCTGAGACTCCTGCCTCCTTAAACTTAGTACCTTGGATGGCTCTTTCACCTCACTCTCTTGGAAGCCCTGCATATTTGTACTTGAATCCCAAAAGAAGGACACGGGCAGGTAGGATGTTGAAACACTGAAAGGTGCTATGTTCAACTGTTCCCTGTATTCCTATGAGGTTTCTCCATGTACACAGCTATGCATGGGAGTAGAGTTATGATTTCAGTGCATGGGCTGGAGAGAATCAGAGAATACTTTAGCAAACACATTCTGATATCATGAGCTCAAAAGGGTGTGAGAAGGGCTGGAAGAGGGACAGCCTTCCCAGGGATGAACAATTTTGAAGAGTATTTGTGGTGTGTGTGTGTGTGTGTGTGTGTGTGTGTGTGTGTGTGTGTGTGTTTTGGGGGGCACTGGGGCTCAAACACAGTGCCTCACACATGCCAAACAAACACTCTACAACAGGCACATCCCCAACCCAGGCAATGACCAATTTGGACTGAGACAAAGAACAATCACATGGCAGGACCAGCTAAATTATAGAACTTCTATATTAACTCTCAGTGGAATATCCATTTCATAGGAATCTAAGATAAGAGATCTTGGTGATCCTGCACCCTAAAACTAGGGTTGCCAGATTTAGTAAATAAAAATATGGGATACTTAGTGAAAATTTAGGTGAATAATGAATAATTTTTAGTTTAAATATACCCCAAATATGTCATGAAGCATATATGTATAGTAATTGTCCATTGTTTACCTGAAACAGATTGACCTGCGTATACAGTATTTTATCTGGTACCTCTCCCTGGATCCTAGTCAGAAACCTGAAATGATTACAGATATTTTCAGTGCTTAGGACAGCTGATCATATATGGAGGTTTTATGCTGGTAAAAGTTTTGGCCCTCTTCTGTTGGAACTTTTAAGAATCTGGGCCCAAGAACATGTCGTTAATCTTGATGGATCAAGTTCCTCTAATTATATAGATAGGTATGTTCTACCTGGAAAATTCAAACCCGGCTTTTTAGTTTACAGCCCGGCTTTTTAGTTTACAGCAGAGTTACATTTACGGCTATATAAAGAGATGATGGAAATGGGGGCGGAAGAACAGCCTGTTTGATTTGGAATTTAAATGTGGTCCACCCTCTAAGACAAACCTTTCATTATTTCAAACAGTTTCCTTGAGATTTCCTCCAAGAGTTGGTGTTCAGGGACTTACTGTCTTGGAATACAAATTAAATTTTCTTTAAAAATAGTTTGTTCTTAAGAATCATCCAAGTAATGTGGTTAAGAAGAATGTCCTCATGCCGGGTGTGGTGGCGCATGCCTGTAATCCCAGCACTTTGGGAGGCTGAGGCAGGAAGTTCGCGAGTTCAAAGCCAGCCTCAGCAATGGTGAGGCACTTAGCAACTCAGTGAGACCCTGTCTCTAATAAAATACAAAAAAGGGCTGGGGATGTGGCCCAGTGGTCGAGTGCCCCTGAGTTCAATCCCTGGTACCAAAAAAAAAAAAAAAAAAAAAAAAAAAAGAATGTCCTCATGGTAGATGTGATTTAACTGTTATCCTTAGAAAGTCTGCAGGACCAGGGGAAGCTGAGGTCCTCTTCCTGGAGTGTTCCTAACTGTCCCTTTCCCCACACCCATTCATCCTTCCATGCATCCACCAAGTTCAAGTGTGAGGCACAGGTTGAAGAGAGGGAGAGAAAAGATAGTTGCATAGTTCAAGGATCTCACAGTCTTCTAGGGAAGACAGGTAACTAGAGCTGCAATTTACCAAAAAAAAAAAAAAAAAAAAAAAAAAAAGTAATGAATTGGGATTTTGCTGTGGGTATGGGTGATTATGGAAATGCAAAGATGTAGGATATAATGTAGGCACAGGGGATGGAGGATATTTTAGTCAGTTTTTTGACCAAGTGACCAAAAGACCTGACAAGATAAATTTTAGAGGAGAAAAATTTTATAAGGTACTCACATTCTCAGAGATTTCAAAGATGGACAACTCCATTGCTTTGTGCCTGAGGTGAGGGAGAAGATCATGGTGGAGGAAAACGGCTCAGGACATGGCAACCAGGAAGCAAAGAGAGACCTTCTCCACTCATCACAAACAAAATATAAGACCCAAAGGCACAATTCCAGTGACCCAGCTCCTCCAGCCACTGCCTATAGTGACCACCCAATTAGTTCCTATCAGTGAATTAATGAACTGATTAGGTTAAAGCTCTCATAACCCAATCATCACATGTCTAAATGTTCTAGTGTTGTCTCATACACAAGCTTTTGGGGACACTTCACATCTAAACCACAACAGAGGGAGAATTGTGAAAAGGAGCTGATGCCTGAGTAAATCTGGAAGGAGGAGTAGACGTTGCTTTTTTAGAAGGTTGAGGCAAGGATCATTGATCAAGATCTGATTTACTGGGAGAAGGTAGAAAGAGAAATTAAGGGTGACTCCTAGATGTCTGGTCTGGCAGGTAACTGGGGACCCAGGTGGACATTAGGCTTGGACCTTCAAAGTTGCCCTTTTAAAAATGAGTGTGACTAGTCAGTGATGGATGTTGAAAAAGAGTCAACATGTTCATTCTCCGTGGGAATCTCTTGGGAGATTTCACAATCAGTTGGTGAGAAAATGTCACCTCTAGTTTCTGGCAACCAAGAAGCAGCAGTGCAGAGTGGCCAGCTACGTTGTGAAACAACTCCCATGTCCTCCGAATCTCCCTCTCAAGGTTTCCTTTCCTTTCGTGTGAATCTAAAGTATCAGAAGAAGAGTATCCATGAGCTTACAGGCTAAATACAGTGATAGAGGAGGAGGAGGGCCAGCCATGGAATCCTGCTGGGTACAGAGGGAGCTGTTTCCAGGGAGGGGGAACCTGACAAATCAGTAAAACCTGGCAGATCCTCCTTGTAAAACGGACTGCGTCATTACGAGGCATGCTGCAAGTAAATGGGTAATACTGAGTTCCATAGATTGTATTTTTGGGCAAAATGTACTAGATGAGCTACAGATTGTATTTTCCATGCCTTCATGACTAATGTTTGCAATTACTAATCTTTGGGGACTGCGCCCACTGGAACAGACGTCTCCAGTATTTTTTAATACAAAATTAGTCATGTAGATTCCCTGGGACTTGGTGTTTTATTAAATCAGTCTCTCTCTCCTCTTCCAGCACCACCCCCCGTGTGTGTGTGCGTGTATGTATGTGTGTGTGTGTATGTGTGTGTGTGTGTATGTTTTCAGAGGAGAGCTGTGCACATTTAAGAAAAAAAATTTTAATGTGCATTTAAAGCAAAGTAGGCTGGTTTCTGCTCAGAATTCAAACGACTGCCTTTTCTGGTCAAAATGACAAAAGGACCTAAAAGACAACTCTTTGATCAGCATGATCAACTATTGGATGATACTTTTGTTCTACACCAGTGCAGCTTGCAGAATGTTTATTTGGCAATAGAAAAAAGGTCACTGTTTTAAGGCAGTTCAGAAACCAAATGTTCCCATAATATGGCAGATTTCTCACAAAGCACCCCTTGGCTTTGCAGCTTTGGAATCTGTGCTTTTGACAAGCTCAAGCTCTCTTAGATGTGTCAGTTTGTGTGTGTATGTGTGTGTGTGTCTGCATGTGTGTGTGTGTCTGTGTGTGGGTGTGTGTGCATGGGGTAGGGGAGTAGGTGGTTGGAGGTCTATTAATTGCAAAACCTGAGTTCTCTACATTAAGAAAGTATTTATATCACAAGGTGAGTTCTTTATATAAGGAAAGGGGGCGGTGGGCAGAGAATCTCTGAGCCAGGTGCAACATATGTAGGAACAGAACAGTGTGTGCAGAGAGACTTGAATCAGGTTTTTTTTTTTTTTTTTTTTTTTTTTTACTATTCAATCCTTTCTTTAAAGCAGCATTTGTACAACCCTGCCTGAAACAGAAAACCTCTTTAATTAGTTCCTACAGAATGTGTCTCCTTACTGCCACCTGTTGTTCGGGAAAATATAAGGGCCAGGAAGGGCCCCTGGAGGCAGTAAGAATGCTTTCTGTTTTCTGCTGAACTTTCCAAAAGGATCTCTTAGAGGCAAAAGTTATAGAAATGATGCCAGCTGAGTTCATCCGTAGCTCCCAGAGAGAGCTGGAAAATGGCACATATTTTTGACACAGAGCAAGCTGCACACTTAGTTGCTAACCATTATTGGTTTAAGATCTTAAAAATAGTATGCATCACATTTCAATAGCTGCAATGCAAACTATTTTAGAGGTGGAAATTGCCTCTTCAAACAATATTAAGGAAAATACATCATGTCAAAGAATTCCAAGGTCAAGGTTGGTGATAAACAGCATGACAGTCTTTGATAGCTAATTACAAATAGAGGGAAGAATTGAAACTAATCACAGCCACAGGTCAAAGCCCTAGTCATCTCAAGTTAACCCAAGTGGCCCACTGTATTTGTGATATTTATTTTTGCTTCTCTTGGGTATAGTAAATGTGTCTGACTTTGTTCATTAAAGCTTCAGATTGGGCATATTTGGTTAACATCTGTTAGGACTGTGGTCCTTACTCTTAATTGGTACCATCTGGAAAGGAAGAGGAACATACAAAGGAAAACCATAATGGACTAAAGGTCCAGCAATGTTATGTCTTGCAAAAATGCTTGTTTTTGTTTATTAAATTAATATATACATATATGTTGAATATATGTACACACATGCATATATGTGTATGCATATGCATGTTTGTGTATATATATACTTATGTCAGATACTTCATTTAAAAACCCAACAATACAACAAAAAATGATTGAGATATGAGAGTTGTATCATTTAAAGTACTAGTCCTAAGGGTATTTAGGAATGCCCTTTATTTTCCTTGCTGGGGATGTTTCCTTTTTGCAGCGCTCCACCTCTCATTCTGGCCTGTTTTCCTCTTCCTCTGGCTCTGGTTCCCATAGCTGCTGCCGATCCTCCTCACTTGGACACAAATACCATTTCTGCATTTGAAGTCACAATACCATGGGACATATTAGTGTTTCCTCTGTTTTATCTCTCTCTTCATGTAATTTGAGAGCTCATTAGTATAGCGTCTTTCTGTGTGATTGAAAAGAAAAGAAAAAAAAAAAAAGGAATCCTAAAATTAAAAAAAAAAAAAAAATCTTAGAAGAACTGAGTTAGAAACATAATGCATTTTTTAAAAGTCTCTTTATGTCCATCATCATTATGATGAGTGGAGAAATCCATGTTTTCCACTGGTCAGTCTCTATCCAAATGTTTACAGGAAGCAGAAATTCCAGTATAGTTTCTGAATTGATTTCCAGATGCAGCTTTGTTGTTAAAAGCCATCATATAATGTTTTAATTTTACTCCACTTAATTCTTGCCATTCTATCCTTGCTGGGAAATGCATGTGTTTGTGTGTGTGTGTTGAGGGGTAAACTTTTGTGTCCTGGTTTGGGAAAGTCTTTTCACAAAGATGCAAGAATGCCCCACCTCATTGGAAGGTCCTCTGTAGCTGCCTGTGCATTTCTTGCCCTAGAGAATGGCTGAAACATGAAGGCATCTTTCGAAGCTAAACTCTTTGCACACTTAGGCAAAGGGCGCCATGTAATGCTGTCAGGGTGAGCACAAGCTGGACTTGGAGGTGATGATATGCCTGACAACCTCATTAGATGTTTTCTTCCTCACATTGCAGTTGGCCTCTTCACAGGTTTTTAAAGAGTGGCAGAGAATGTCCCTCTGTTATTCTCAACCGTGATTTCAACAAATGACCTTTGCACAAACATAAAGACTGACTGTGTGTCCCAACTGGAAAGGTTGGAAGAACAAAAATGTGTATTTGAGAAGAGGCTTCATGTTTTATGTGGCTCTAGGATGCTTGGTAATATTTTCCTAGGCTTCACTTTTCTTGTTATTTGGCAGATGCATTTATATTGGAATATTACATCTCTTTTTAAAAATTTGTTCTAAATAGTTATATAGGACAGTAGAATGCATTTGTATACATCATACATAAATGGAGTATATTTTCTCATTCTTCTGATTCTACATGATATAAAATTACACGGGTTGTGTACTCATATATGTACATAGGGTCATAATGTCAGATTCATTCTACTAACCTGCCTACCTCCTTACCCCCTCCCTTCACTCCCCTCTGTCTAATCCAAAGTACTCTATTCTTCCCTAATCCCCACCCCTTATTGTGAATTAGCATTCGCATATCAAAGAAAACATTTAGCGTTTGGTTCTTTGAGATTGACTTATTTTGCTTAGCATGATATCTTTTTACTGGCAAATGCCCTGATACACATATTTTCAAATGCTTGCAGATTCAATTAGAAGTAGATATGTGTATGACATCAGGTTACTACAGTCTTCAGTGGGACAATTATTGAATTATTTTGCTACTATTTGGAGCTTAAAATGATCTGAGGTCCAATGCTATGACAATTTTACTGGGCTGGATTTTGGACGAAAAATTTTTGTAGATATTGAGACAGTTTCCCACCATTTGGGAACAGCCTTTATAAGGGAAAAGCTTCCAGACTGGGGTGCACAGACCGGCACGTGGCCCAGGCAGGTGCACAGACCGGCACGTGGCTGTCTGCAGGTCTGCTGCTCACCTGCATGAACCCTTTTGAGTTAATGGGGCTCAGACCCAGAGCATGGCAGTTGAATAACTACATTGCTCAGGACAGCAGAAGAGAGTTATATGGCTCTGCACACTTTAGAAATTTGCTGAGAGTCCAACATTTCTGAAAAAAAGCTCAACTTCCATAACACACTTATTTGCATTTCATGCCAAGAATGCGTGTATATAGATTCACCTCATTCCAGAGTAATTTAAAGTCACAGAGATGTATCATCAGAACACACAAATTGAAGAAGATAGGACATTTAAAAATCCTGAAAGTGGCTTTCAGCCTATAGAGAGAAGCAGATCATGAATAAATGATTGTCCTATTTCTTAAGATTGTGTCACTTCAAATTCTGTTCCAAAATAATTTATATCCAGATGTGTTTTTGTAAGTGCTGGTACCATCATATAATAGCTTGAATTTTAAGAATATTGCATAAGGAAAAATTTAAATTCATGATGGTGTATTTAAAAATAATAATTAAATATTTACTAAAATCATAGGTATGATTCAGGAGTAACTGCCAAAGAACATGGAAATTTTTGTTGATTTGTTAAAGCTGTTAGATGTTTTATTTTAAATATAGTTCACAATTCACTTGGTTTTTGAGACCTAAATGTATATGGTTCTTGCATAAGGTACAAAATTTTAGGGGGAGATTCACATTTCAACATTTTGGTGTAATGTGATATTTATTAATGTTTTAATCATGAATATTTCAAATTTGCACAATATGAATTTGTTTAAATGTGACTGCATTATATTTGGAGAATGTAAGTGTGTAAATAGAAGTTAATGTTTTAACTCAAAGATTAGTTGTGATGATTAGCTTGAAGTTCTCCTTCTTAGAATATTTTTAATGTGATAAAATATGCATAATGTAAAACTTACCATTTTCACCAGTTTTGGAGCATGCAGTTCGGTGGCATTAAACACATTCACATCATGTAAACATCATCTTCATCAATCTTCATAACACTTTTCATTTTGCAAAACTGAACTCTCTATTATGCACTAACTCCACATTCTTCCTTTTGCCAACCACCATTCTACTTTTTGTCTCTGTGTTTCACTACTTTTGGTACCTTATATAAGGTAATCCATGACATTGCCCTTTTGGATCTTAGTACATTTCACTTGGCAGATACCCTCAAGATTCATCAATGTCATAGCATATATTATGATTTCCTTTCTTTCTTTATAAGACTGAATAACATTTTATTGTGTGTACTTGTGGTATTTTGACCCATTCATCCACTGATGGACACCTGAGTTGAATCTGTCTTTTTTGCTATTGTGCAATGAATCAAAGTATAGAACTATCTCTTTGAGTCAATGCTTTTAATTCTTTTAACTATAAACCAAATTTGCACTTTTGTGTCTCTCTACATTTTTTTGTATGTGTGTGAGTGCCTGTGTGTATGTATGCTTTTGTTCACTCTTGATATTCTTTCTCCCATTTGCTCCCATTACCACCACCATCAAAATCCTACCCGTGCCTCACAATTGGATTTAATGTCTGATCTTTGTGATGCCTCCTGGAAATTCTCAGCAGAAAGCAGACTCCCTCTTCTATGATTCCATGACACTCTACTCATGAAGGGTAGCCATGGTTTACAGAGCGGGTGATTGAGCCATGATAAACCATGGCTGCCATTTGGAAAATGTTGCTGATAGCCTTCATGAGCAAAGACCAGGTCCTGTGCCAGATGCCAGAAGGGCACGTGCTGGTCACCATATAACCCCTTTCTTTGAGAGACGCCTGGTTGTCAAGCTGTGAAGAGAGAGCATATCTGTATAGAGGACACATGACAGGGTATCATACCTGCCTTGATGAACATGATGTTAGTGTTCTAGTCTGTAATACCAAAAGCTCATTACTAGCACATTTAAATTTAAGCAAACTTAATTGAATACATACATGTACTTTGAACTAAAGGGAATCTAAGCATTCAAGGAATTGGCAACAGGCATTATTATCACAAAGATTCTGAAATCCATAAATGTTAGTAAGTACTTTATTTCTTATCTTGGTGGTAGAATCATTTATGACCCATAAGAAGTTCATACATGGACTTTTGAATGAATGAATTGCTATTTGGGAATCCTTGACAGAGAGTTGTAATATTTTTACTCCTTTTCTGCATACTGATATTTCTTGGCATATGATTATGTAATAGTCACAACTTGGTTTAACTGAAGCCTCTGGTTAACTGGGGATTTCAAGTGCTGCCTCTTGGTAGTCCCTGCTTGCAGGAGGTTAGGAAGAGAGGGAAAGATGGAGTTAGGGACAGAGTTAGCCTCTGTGTTCATCAAAAGGATGATGGCTATTGATTTTAGGCTTTTGGGTCAGTGTTTGCTCTGTCAACATTCTGCATTTTGTTTTTGAACCCCTACTATGAATTGCCCCACCAGGCCCATTGATAATTGTCCACCATTTACCAGGAGGCCTCAAAATTTACCCATAGGCATTTTGCTGGTGGCTGATATAATGCAAACAGCCCCTAAAACTACTCCCTCCTTCCAGCTCTGCTGGGTTTAATGTTCCATAAATTCAAGGCCATGTATGTAATGAAACCACCATACCATCGACAGATATGAGTAGACCAATCAATAGTTCAACCTAAAAGGAAAAATTTGGTTAAATCTTAGGAAAGAAACCCTTCTATTTCCCACCCTCACCAGACCAACTGTACTTTGATTTCCATAGAATTATTTTTATTAACTCATGTCAAAGTGAAAAAACTCTGAAGATTGATGTTAATGAGACAAAGGAATTCAATTCAGCTTTGTTTCCAATTTGAAAGAAATGTCTTCTTTACCATGTACTCAGCAATGGAAGGGGTTTTCCTCTCTGGTTATGGCTTCCTGAGTCAATGAGAATTAATAGGAGATCATGGAAAACATTAGCAAAAGCAGCTGACATTTTTGGAGACTTACTATGGGCTAGGCACTGGGCATGTTTGCATGCATTATCTCACTTAACCTTTAAAGAAGTCTGAGGCAGATGCTGTCATTATTATTCTGTTTCATAGATGAGGAGACAAAAGCTGTGTTAGTCACTTTTTCATTTCGGTGACAAATACTTGAAGAAAACAACTTATGGGAGGAAAGGTTTATTTTGGGCTCACGGTTTCAGAGGTCTCAGTCCATGGTTGGCTAATTCCATTGTTCTGAGCCTGAGGTGAGGCAGATCATCATGGTGGGAATATGACAGAGGAAAGTTGGGGGTGGGGGTCCTGAGAGAGAGAGAGCAAGTTCACAAGAATACAAGTGTGAGCAAGAGTCCAGAGGCCAGAGACAAGATGTAGTCTCTGAGAGCATGCCCCAGGTGACCTACTTCCTCTAACTATGTCCCACCCATGCCTACAGTTTTTACTATCTCCCAGTGATCCATTCAAATTATTAACCCATCAAATGGATTAGTTCACTGATGAGGTTACAGCCCTCATGATACAATCCCCTTCCCAAAAGTCTCACTTCTGAGCACTTCTACACTGCCGTCTACACCTTCAACACATGAGTTTTTTGGAGACATTCCAGATCCAAACCATACAAAGGCCCTGGGTGATTGTTTCACTTGGGTATGTTTGCATTGCTGTGAAGTTATGGTGTTCCGATTTAAGCCCAGCCTATCTCCTTCTGGAGTCAGTGCTCTAAGCCACATTCTGCTGCTGCTACTGCTACTAGTAGTGAGCCTTTACTGGGTGCTGAATTCTAACAATTATACCTTGAAAGAGGAATCATTATTATCTCCACTTTCAAAATGAGGATACTGATAATGAGGTTAATAACTTGACCAAGGTTACACATGGCAAAGTCAAGATTTGAAATCCTTAATTTAGCTCTATAGAAACACTTTGCCTACATCTCCCTCTGGGAGCAATAGAAACAACCACAATCTGAAACTCTAGACAAAGGGATGTGTTTTGTTTTGAGAAGAGTTGATACAGTCTCCTCTTTCATAGAGAGGCCAGTTCTCATGGCCCTGGGAGGGGCCCTCAAGTTCTCCTGTGATTCTTGTAAAATGTGAAAAAGAATTTTGTATTCTAGAGTGTCCCACTACCAATTGTGTAAGTCATTGGTTCTCAAAGTGTGGATGCTCTTAAGTGTGGACCAGCAACTTAGGCATCACCCAGGAACTTGTTAGAAATGCAGGTTTTGTCCTGACCTGGTGTCTACCTGAATCAGAGGCTCTGAAAGTGGAGCTGGTATTGGGAGTTGACCAGGCCCCTAGGAAGATTTAACAGCAAACCTGAGCATCTGCAGTGTCCTTGCAAGGATCCTTTAGTTAATATTATACTTATAATTTTCTATTCTTTTTCTTATGAACACCCCAAATAAAATAAACCTCAGGACCTTCACCTGGCTCTATCTCTGGTCATGACTTTTTTACACTGAAGTAGAGCTTTCTTTTTTTCTGGGCAACTTTGTGTTTTACCCAAAGTTTATTGGGGTAAAATGGTAGAACTTGACATGAAACAACATGAAAATGAGTGTGTGTGTGTGTGTGTGTGTGTGTGTGAGAGAGAGAGAGCACACGCGGGTGGGTGCGGGGATGGGGGGAGAGAAAGAGATATATTTGTACATGTGCCAGGAATTTCACCCCCAACATTCAGTTTGTCTGTCCGATAGAGTGACTTGCATATCCCCAGGCTCACAGGCAGGCTGCAACCTGACACACTTTGAAGTTCAAAGATGCCCCAAAACCTCTTCTCAGTGTCTGAGTGCTGTCAGTGAAAACCAGGCACCCTCAGCGTGGCCACCATTCCGTGTCCACCTAGGCTGATGATGGGCTCTGTCAGCTCCACCTAGGAGGTGCTGCCCAAGTCACCACTCAGCATGATTACAAAAAGAGCAGGATCAGTTCAGGCAGCATTGCAAAGTGTCGCTGCCACATCCTTGGAGGCTCTTGCTCCTTATACTATGAGGAAACTGAAGCCCAGGAAGAGAAGTGGGAGTTGAGGAATAAAAGAGGTGATAGTGGAGCAGTATTATGGTTTGGATCTTAACTGTCCCCCAAAGGCACGTGTTTTGAAGGCTTGCTCCTCAGTTGATGGCACTGTTGGGAGATGGAGGAAACTTTAGGATGTGGGCCTTGTGGAAGGAAGTTAGGTCATTGCAGGGTGCCCTGAAAGGGGAAGTTGGAGCGCTGAATCCTCCCTCCCTCTCTCTCTCTTCCTCCCTCCCACTCTCTTTCTCTGATTCTCTGCTGCTATGAGGTGAGCAGCT
Organism: Tamias sibiricus; assembly: GCA_025594165.1. Taxonomy (NCBI): domain Eukaryota; kingdom Metazoa; phylum Chordata; class Mammalia; order Rodentia; family Sciuridae; genus Tamias; species Tamias sibiricus. The sequence continues at coordinate 143,204,590 of CM046659.1, forward strand.
TATTTTGTTTGCCATGTGCTTCCATCATGATGTGCTGCTTCTCCACACACCCAAGAGCAATGGATTTAAGCAACCATGGACTGAAGCATGAAACCTTGAGCCAAAATAAATCTTTTCTCTTTACGAGTTGATTATTTAGTGTGTTTTGTTACAGTGACAGAAAACTGACTCACACAAATAAGAACAACCAATGGCCACTGCATGGATCTTTCCACTCTATTTCTTCTTGGTTAGTTCTCAACACCAATCCTTTTCTATAGTTCTTTCCTTGAGAATCTAGTAGTTAATAGCTACATACTAAGAGTTACCCATAAGAAGGTTCAGAGCTATATTATCTGTCGTAGTGAAAAATAAGACACACCACGAATTTCTCAAACTAGCAGAGTGCTGCCTATATTGTAAGAACCCTTAATGGGTGTAATCACTAAAATAACAGAGTCATTAAAATGATGAGAGGGAAAATTATTAAGTGATCAAGCCAAGAATTTTCATGACTGTCTGTTTATTATTGGCTTATGAAACAGTTTTCAAATTATTATGCCCAGTTCAGCCCTGGTGTTAAAATTTCATATATAGAAAGAACAGTGAAAATGTATACTCTAAAATGTTAGCTGGGCCATTTTTAAAACTTGTTGGGATATTTATTGTATTCTCTTTTTTGCATTTTTTTTCTTTCTTCAAAATAACATACAACAAATAGGTTTTATACTGTAGTCACAGAAAAGAAATGCTGGGCTAACAAATTGGATGGTCATGCTCTTTATAATACAGCATGGACATTTTAATGTCACCAGATATAAGTGAGACTTTTCAGTGTGTATCAGTTGAGAGATTGAATATACAGACAAGGGATAGACCATACATAAAAATAGAACTCTGGCTTAGAACCAGGGCAGCCAGTCAAGGAAGCCAAACAAAAATTCCTGTAGCAAACAGCCCCAAATGGCCAGATGTTGATTAGTAACTAAGACCTTCCTAATTGTTTCTGCTTTCCAACCCAGGACCAAGCAGAGAAAGCCAATGTGCCCCTAGCCAATCCCAGCCCACTTCTAGTTGGCGGCCTAAAGTTTCCTCCTGTCTGCAGCCTCCAATCATGGGCACACTGGAAGTCTTCCCTTGGCTATGAAGCTTCCCTACTTTTCTGCCTGCCTTGGAGTTTCTGCCAAGTACAAGTGATGGTGGTTGACCCCCTTGTTTTAGCAAGTTCTGGATAACTAGGCTTTACTTATGCTTATTTGAGTGGTCTTTATTTCCATACAAAATTCAGGCCTTTGGGAAACAATGTGCATTAAAAAAAAAAAAAAAAAAGTTGCCACATATGTTGGCATTATGTTATCCCTGGTGGGAGAAATCCAGAAACTTTTCATCTCAAGTCAATCACTAAATCCAAATGCCCGAAAATGATTTGAAGAGATTAGGGTCCAAGTCCTGATGAATAAAATATATTCTGAATTTGAAATTTTATTGTATTATAAATTCCTAATAAGCAGCACCAACAGGAGAGGAATCACAGTTTTTGTTATCAGATTCATGGGATCCTGACGCTTCCAAACTACTTTGTAAATCATAAAACTTAGTCCTTCTGTTATTAAATTGAGTTTTTAGAAAAAAACTTAATAGAAGGTTAATTGCCTAGCAAATGAAATGAGTCTGTTTTATATGTCAAAGCTGCCAAGGGTTTGATCTTGACTGAGCCTATCAGTTGTGTTGTGGGCAGCAAGACTAGTGTCTTTTCCTATGTAAATGATCATGCACAAATTGATTGGATTGATCAAACTTTGTTACAAATAAAGGAGATTTTGTATTTTAGAAACTTTCGTCTGAGAGCAAACTAGGGCTAGCTTTAAAATTTGAAGGAGAAGAAAAATACCAAATAATTTGGATAAATATGTCAAAATCATGCAGGAGCAATAAGAACAGTGTGACTAATACCCTGAAATGAATAAAACAAAAATAATTTGACTCCTGAATTAATGGATTTGTGCAGATGGGGGTGAGGTGATGGGGGAAAAAAATCACAAAATTAAGTCATTATAAAGAAATGATTCATCTTCATAAATTTTAAACAATTGGTTTGTTTATCAAAAGTCAGATAATTTGGGTTCCGCCTGTGTCATTCATTCAGATGGGTTATTTGTATATGGAAGACTGTAACAATTTTGTAAATTAACTACAATGATCTAGAGAGAAGGTGAAATTATACAAGGTCAAAAAGTTGTCCCCAAATTCTAGAGGACTAATAAAATTTGCTGAAATGTGTTTTAATGCACAGTTTTTCATTATAAGGGAATACTGCATGCTCTTTACCATACATTTGAATAAATTCTTACAAGTTCATAACTGGATGAGAAAAATTTGTATAAGTGTGGCATTCAAAACAGTGGCAACTTATTTTTTCTACCTTATTTAAATGTATAAAATAATTTAGTTGAATACCTTAACTGTGTAAGCCTTAAGCCACTAAGTAGTCTAATATTGAACAAGTTAATTGTTTTCAGGGAGCATGTTATAGGTGGATAATGGCCACTTCTGTCCTCATAGTCCTAAATCAGAAGGGTTCAGTTCCATGGATACATGGTGGGGTGTTGTCATAGTTTACTGAATGATCCCACTACATCATAGTTTGTCTATGATAAGGTAACTTGCCACCTATCATCTACCTCCCACATTTTCTTTAGTAACTATCAGAGCTTATCTAAGAGATTGTTGTTTTGCTTTCTGGGAATGAGATGATAATACCAAACAGTTTCCACCTTTTGGGCCAACTCCAACCCACTGGAAGTGGCTGCTTGAAATCCAGTATTAAGAATTGTAAAATTGTGACTGGACCTTGAGTAAATGAGTGCCAGGATTGATTAGTAGGATCTGCCACAGGCAGAAATGGGGACGGTTTTCTTGGACCTATGGTTTTACTCTCAGGAACATGCATTTAATTCTTCCCTTGACAGGCTAGCATTTGTAGTATCTATGGATTAGTATGGGCTACCCCATTTAGGTAGCCCATATTAATCTTTTCAATGGAGTTGAAAAGATTGCATTGCTAAGATGAAGAAACCTGATCCAGTTTGAGATTTCACAATGGATAAGTGGGTTTCCTAGTGAATTGAAAAGGAAATAAAATGTACTTGGGGAAAGTAGTATAAGAGAATTTGTGGAAGACAAAAGCTTATCAAAGAAGAATTCACATGGTCACCATCTTGCTGGCCCCAGTTCCATAATTCTCTCTAACAATTGTTGCTGAAATCTTTAGTCTGAGAGGCAATTCTTCTTGTCATGCTTTCCCGCTCAAAAACATTTTATTTCTCAATGTTATCATTGGAGTCTTACCAGTTCATTTTTAAATAACTTTTAAAAAGGAACAAAGAAATATTTGGGTAATAAAAACTAAATGCACGTGAGTGGGAGATAGAGTGCTATAGATATCATTCTGCAAACACTAAGTGAAAAACTCTGTGTATTGATTTTCAAGTAGAATTAGGTGGGGAACATCTTTCAAAGTTGGCTAAAACATGAATTTGTCCTTTCAAAGACCTAATTAAAATCCTCTATCAGAAAACATAAAAAGAACTGTATATAATAATTGCTGTAGACAATGAAAACCATTGGACACTTTTGCATTTAATGGTTTGCCATGATTCAAAGAATTTGCCTTATTATTATTATTTTTAAGCTGAAAACTTTACAAAAGCTCTTCTCATTAAACTATATCTGATTGCTTCTATTGCTCTTGTATCTGTAACATATTTGGAGTAAAATCCATGTATTTATATGGTTTCTGAGACAGGAGTTTACGTTTCATATTGAGATTCAGTTTCCTTTCCATTGTAGCATTATTGATGACTTAACTTGTTAAATTGATTGATAAATCATTATAAAATTTATTTCATTTTCAATCTAAAATCATCAGTAGAAAAGAATATTAAGAAAACTGTTGCACCATTATTTTTCTTTTCCCACCAAATGAAAGAAAACTGGACAAACAAATGGTCCTTGGCTACATATGGATGCAATATGGGTTTGAGAATGCTTGATGACAGAAAGCAGAGTTGTAATCTATTCCAAATGGACCATCATCTGGATATTTGAAATGCCATGCCGTAAACAGTGTTCCCTTGTCTTATAGGATGTTATGTAGGGTTGAATGCAGATGAAAGCTTAAATATATATCACGAGGCAAAGCATAAAATGAATGTTAACCTTCTAAGTGCTCCTTTTTTTTTTCATTGTCAGATTCTGTTAACTGCCTGTCTTCTAATAGCAGTGCCACTAACATCTTTAATGCTTTGACCATCTGATGATCCTCATTACTTCTCTCTCTCTCTCTCTCTCTCTCTCTCTCCCCTCTCTCTCTCACTCCCTCAAAAGACTGGTGAGAAACTTAGAATTCAAAGGGAGTTGGGGATCATTTATTTCACCCAATCTCACATTATAAATAAGTAGAACGAGGTGTACAGAAGCTATATGATCACATAACTTGGGGAGGAGTGGATGAACCAGGATTTTAGTCTACTGACTCCTAGGGTAGGGTAATTTGCATGCTGCTGGGTTGCCCTTTAGCAAAGACCATTCTTGTCTTGTTATAAGTCTATTGCTAAGGGACAACTGATTTCATCAGTATGTCCTCATAACCAGAATAGATATATAGAATTAACAATTTAATTATGTTGATTTTATTCATTCAAATTGTATTCATTTAGAAAACATTTATTGTTCTTAACCTTTTATTAAATAGACATATATACTCAATGTAAAGAATAACATAAAAATACATATGGGGTAAATACTGTCCCCAATTTCTCCCAGATATTTGCCTATGAGAACTTCTGATGCACAGGAAAATTATTTTATGGTTCATAATATAGTATATGTATATGCTCCTGTTAAAAAATGAAAGCATACTACACATGTTATTCTGAAACTTTCCATTGTAACTTTTCCATGCAATTTCATGGATACTTTTCCACATTCTATTTTTCTAATTTGTTCTTGTTATCAGGTGCATGGGTGTATGATTTTTTTTTCTTTTTGAAGAGTTGGGAACTGAAACTAGGAGTGTTCTACCACTTATCTACATCCCCAGTTATTTAAAAAAATTCACTTTGAGACAGGGTCTCACCAAATTGCCAAGGCTGGCCTTGAACTTGTAATTCTCCTTCCTTAGCCTCCAAATTATTGAATTACACATTTTTTAAATATATGAAGTCTTAGCTTTCAGGATATGAAAGTTTCTTTTTCCATTCCTTTGTTGGTGGAGATTTATGTAGATTCCAATTTTCATTGTTAAAAACAATATACAGTAGCATATGTTTCAAACTTGTGCCAATATATCTATAGATATATTACTAGAAAAGAGGAATTACTGGGTCCTCTAGCTTACATATATTGAATAACTACTGTATACAAAGTGCTGGGAAGACTATAAATAAATGGAATATAACCCTCAGAGGTAAAGAAACCATTCCTACTCTCATGAAGCTTGTGTTTTAGCTAGCAAGAAATACACAGAAATGGACTTCAACTAGTAAATCATAAGTGATTCTGTAGAAAACAGAGAGGAATCACCAGGGGTGGAAGAAAACACCTTGACTTTCTAATCCAGCCTGTGCAAAGTGATAATTACTTAGAGATGGGGATCTCAGTGGGAATGCAATAAAAATTTCTAAATTGAGTTACTTGCCAAGGTCAATATGAATGAATTGAAACATATGGGAATGCAGAAGGTGGCTTGTTTATTGAAAGAGGTGCACAAATGTCCAGAAAGCATAATTGGTTTCAAACTTTTACCAAGGATTTGTATTTGCGAAGGAGAGAATTGTTATAGTCTGCTAGATAACATAAGCCTGAAAGGTCTTTTGTTTCAAAGACCTTTTCTCAGTGTTTGAGCTAAACAAGTTTTTTATTTAGGCTCAAGGCTAACTTGCTTGAATTTTCAACTTAATGTATGTGAATCTATACCATTCTGAAATATCAAATATTTGTCTTCAGTGCAGCAGATGTTAAGAGAGAACGCTCCTATTATTTATTTATTTATTTATTTATTATTTGCATTTTTCAATTTTAATCTTAGCCTGACTTTTCTTAGGAAAGCTTCTCAACCTTCACCAGCATAAATCTTTCACCTCTGGAATTGTACAACGATTTGCAGGTTTCTGGGTCTTAAAAATCTATTCAAGCATAAGAATGTTCACTGTGAGATGAAGGTTATAGTCATGTGCTCCAACATCTTTCAGGTGAGAAATTAAAAAAAAAAAAAAATCAGATTTTTCTTATTCTGAGTCTCAAATTTAGCAAACATTCCTTCAGCAAAATTTCAGAATCTCTCGTTCTCCATTTAGCTTCAAGATGTGGAAGCTTCTGCACATAGGGCCTGATAAAGCCTTAGCCTCAATTTGGTGACCCACAGCAAGTTGGAGGTACCCATCAACACACAGGATAGATCGAGAAAGTAGTTAGGAAGAATCGGACCTTGGGGTGGAATAAATGGCAATTTTCAGAGGAAAAATTCAGGGAACCTTAAACCATTCTCTCCATTTAAAGCATTTTTCAGAGCCTGTAAATAAAAGGGCAACAGTCCAAATCATTGGCAACTGGCTTAGTAGCCACTTCCAGATTCCTAGGCAGGGAGGTAAACCCAGAGGCAGAACAAAGAGATTTGCATTCTAAGGGGATGCAAAGCAGCCAACACTGTTTAAATGTTCCTTTTGGTCTGTGATGTCTTCATCAGGCAGTGAGGAGGCTCCCCAGGAGCCGGTCGGACTCGGTTTCCATGGCTTTCCTTCAGGCAGCACAGAGGGCAGACGCCAAGCCAGAGCCACGCAACCTGTTCCGAGCATAGGCTCTGATGCAAGATCCCAGAGCGGGCGAGAGATGAGCGACAAAACACAGAAATGTGACAATTTTGTCTTTCACAGGTGTCAGAACTGCAAACAAAGGACTATTTGTAAAAGAAACAACGTCCCTCCTGTTTAACTTCAGCATTGGTGGTTTAAACACAGGCTAGTAGTTATTAAAAAAGCATTTTGATAGATGAATGCTTTGTAGAAACCTTTTGGAAAAAGGAACAGTTAACTTGCTTATTGATGATAAGAAATTAAAAAAAACAAAACAAAACAACAACAACAACAAAAAAAAAAACAACCCAGATTGAGTTCAACTAGGTTTTAACTTACAGTACAGTGAAACCTGCCCTAGAGGGTTTTTTTTTTTTTTGTTTGTTTTTGTTTTTTGTTTTTTTTTTTTTTTTTAATGTGACTTCCATATTAAAAATAGCAACTAAAAACTAAATGGCCTGGTCATGGGTTAGGACAATGGGAGCTTCTAGTAACCTTTGCCACTCACCAGATTTAAACTATGCACAGATGAAATTATCTATCTATGCCTCAGTTTCTACAGCTGTAATATGAGCCCAATTATAGAATCTCTCTTATAGGTTCCTAAATGGGGTGATTTATAGAATATGCTTACTGCATTACCAACAAATTATAAATATCACAATAGCAGTAATTCATGTTATCTTTTAAATATCAGTTACATTAAAATATTACTTAATAATAATTATATTGTAGAGTGGAATACTTTAAACGAGTAATTATTGTTGTTTGGTTTTATTAAACTGCACCTAAAATGTCTTGAAAATGAGAATTAATAAGTTGAGTTAATAAGTAGGCATCATATATGCCAATGGATCACTGATTTTAAAAGCCATTTGATTTACCTTCTTCATTTAACATCTCTGATGAGGCAGAAGACACAGCCAAAGTCCACAGTGTGCTGGATCATCACTGTAAATCTCATATCTCATTGTCACATATGAAGTCAATCTGAATATTTGCAGCCTGGAGTTTTAAAGGGACTGACATAAGTTCTGGCCTGTGGCAGGCACTGAATAAATAGAAACCATTTTTATTCTCATAAATTCATGCTTTTCTGGAATTAAGTCTATTTTAACTACACTCTTTCAGATGCTGCTTTCCAGGATCCATAAGACAATTAGCGTGTGAATGGTTTGTCTATGTGGCAGAGAGAATAGTTTGAGAATAGGAGCTGTGTCTTCAGTATCTGGTGAGATAAAGGTTCCTAGTCAGCATGAGGCATCCAGCATAGTTATTGGCAAGTAGGTTCTCAGTTAATTGAAAGATTTTCTTCCACCTTAGAGTGGTATTGTGAATTCCCTTGATGCCCCATCACTAGGAAAATGGGGTCATTTGCACTCTTCATTAGTTTTGTGCCTTTCCTTTTCTATTTTATCACCCCTAGTTAAGAAACCAGGATCATTGGAAGGCAAGGGACAGCATGGAAGCACCAGACCCACAAAAGCAGCCTCTCCCCGTGGTCCATGGTGTCTAGGTACAGAAGTGTGCATGATGGTGGGTTATAGGCACTACCAGGCTGCCAAGGTGGATGCTGGGAACAGGCTTTTATTTTATTTTTTTATTGCATGTCAAATTATGTCCATTGATTAGAAGTCAATTAATTGTTAATCATCCCACTTTAATGGGAAATGATATATATATATATATATATAATATACATATTATATATATTTTTTGAAAATATAGAGATGTTGAGGGAAACTATGCCTCATCTTTGAGAAGAAGTTGGATGAGTTTAACTGACTGTTAAGTGTGATTTTAAAGCATAGCAAGAAGTGGGATTATTGAGAGCCCAGAGATGGCAGGTACATTGACTTAGGGAGGGGGTACCAGAATGATAAAGTTATGAAGTGAAGGAGACAGCCCCCAACACAAGACATGAGTAGAGAGTGAAGAAGTGACAGCAGGGCACCTTCATACTCTCTTACTCTGCAATTGTCCATGTCAAAGATGGGCAGTTTGAAGAAAAGGGTGAAAATAGGTGAATCACTTTATGCATCCTCAGCCTGTGCAGGTGTCCCAGCTCCCTCTTTTCTCCTCTGGTTTCTCATTTTTAAACATTGCTCCAAGCCATTGGGATGGTTAGCAGGTCTATGAAACAAACAAACTGAAGCAATGGGAGGGTGTAAATGGATCTGGAGAATCGCAAAGGGATAATGGAAAAGGAAGGGAAGAGAGTAAGTGAAGGAAGAAAACCTTTTCCTTCCTGGGTATGAGCCAGCATTTCAGCTCCTGGTTGACTGTACCTGGGTTTCCTTGATTAATGCACTGGTTGCATTATCAAAAAGAAGGACACACAAAAAGACACATCTTCTTTTCCTGCTCTTTGTGATTATTTGTGAAGTACGGCTTCCATTTCCTGCCCTAGCCTGGAGCCTTCTCTTTTGGTTTCCTTTCTTTCTGTGACTCTCCTTCTCTCTGCTGTATGTCCCTGTGCACTCCCACGCCTCCCCTGCTCTGCCTGCTGCCTCTGCCTTCTGCCCCTCCTGATGCATCCACCCTGCCCATCCCCAGGCCAAGGAAGACTCCTAAGAGTTTGGAATATAAAAGGGACACCCAACAAGGTGGTTAATTTTTTAGCCTCAAGAACATGTCTCTCCACCTTTGGTGGGAGTGGGCAAAGGGTTTGGGAGATGGCGCAGAGCGAGGACAGAACAGTGACAGTTGCAGCAAACCCACCAGTGCCAGCAGGAGGGAAATGTTAGCCTGCCATTTCTGGATGCTGCAGAGCATATGGAGAGCCTGGGATTGTTGTCAGCAGCCCAGATCTGGGCTGTGCCATCCCAGCAGCTTTATTGTGGCTTTCTAAAGAAAGCGGTTCAGTGAGCTCCCTTACCTGCGGTTGTGGAGGAAATGCCTCAAATACTGGTCTTACAGAGTTTCCCATATTCCTAAATACACGGGGGTGTGGTTATTAAAGGCACCTCCATAGCCCATTGTTTGAATGTACCTCACAATTTAACTGACAGGACCCTGAATTTTGGACATTCAGTTTATTTCCATTTTTATTAACTAAGTCTAAATAGTGCTTTGGTGAATATTTTACACACATTGTATATAATTTACTCAATTACTTTGTTAGCACTGCAATTGCCAGATCAAAGTGTGATTGCCACATGTATTTCTAGGAATTTGGATACATAAATTGGTCCCTAGAAGATTTATACCAATTAATATTCCTCACTGGCTATGTTATGGATCTTAAAACTGAGGTAGAGTATCTCATTGATATATGTATGTGTTTGTGTATATGTATATGTTATATACTTGTGTAGAACATATTCCGAAAGGCAAATCCCACAGTGTAGAGAATGGTTATTGTGGAGAACCAGGATTTTAGGATTTTGGTATTTTTTAGGAGAGGGGTTGGCATTATTTTCTGCTTTCCTACAATAGATATTTACTTCTTTCTAGTTAAAAATTTAATTCTCTATTTTTTTCTAAGATATGATGTCCATCAGAGAAAATAATATGCTTACTAATTAACTTATTCTTGTTTTCATATTTTTAGACCAATGGACTATGAAGGCTGTAAGGGATTTTAAGGCTAATTAGGTCTACCTCCTTCCATGTGCTGGTATGGAAATTGATTCACCAGGAGATGGCCTGATTGCTTATATTCCAGAAGCTAGCCTCTAGCAGAACTAGGGGCTAGATCCAGTAATATTTTAACTCTTTGTTTATTAAGTATTTTAAAAATACTCCTCTTCCTGTATCTGACTCTTACTTTATATTTTAGAAGTATTCATGCTTGCTACCCAATGATCAACTAACTAAAAGACTATGTAAATATTTTGGGAAGTCCAGAAATGCATTCTTAGCTGTGCCCAAGGGAAGATGCAGATTCTATTTAACTTAATAAGTGCTCATTTAAAACATTTGGTAATAAAAGCTCTAGAAAGAATATCAAGAAAGACTCATAAGACAGTTCATTGCTTATTTTCTGCTTGTATTGCTTATTCTGTTCTTTAATTCATTTTCTTTAACTTTCCATATCTTCCCTGTTCTTTGTTACCTATAACCAAAAAAAGAAAAAAAAATTCCATTGTTCAGTCAGGGCAGTATTTTAGACCAGGGAGAATTTCCCTCAAGTCTGCAGGCTGCCTGGGTAGGGCTCTGTATTGTTCAGTGGGAGTGAGGGCATGTTAAATGGCCACCTCCTGGGAGGTCAGATGTGCAAGGAGGGCCAACTGGAATTGTACAGGTGAGCCCATGTGATACGTGGCACTTCAGACTAAAGATAGAGATGTTAAAACCTGGAGAAACACTGATAACTGAATTCTGAAGTGTACAGTGTAGCTAAACATTTGGAAAGCAGATGCCCCATACTGGACTCTATTTTCATGCAAACTGTAAAAGTGACATGAGAGTTTATTGCATTAGCTGGACCTCCATGTAGCTAAAACTACAGCTGGATCCTGGAAATATAAGTCCTTCCTTTTAATGCATTGTTTAGCTGGCTTGTGAGAAGCCAGGCCCCTGAGCATGTGACTAGTTCAATTTGCCTGTGACTTTAGAAGAACTTCATTATTAGATGTGCAGGGTAAGCATAATGATTACCATTGCTTTTCCCAATATGGCACACTTATTCCTTGGTAATGAAACCTAAGGTATTTGGATGGGAATTGGTTTCCACCAATTAAATAAAATTTACAAATGCACATTAATGTATACACAAAAATAATATATAATACATACACAATATATATACAAAAATACAAATATGCAATATATAAATATTTAAATGATATATAACAAATAAATTTATAATAAATTTAATATAAATAAAAATTAATATACCTATGTATTATATCTATACATATATGTGCATCTCTCTCTCTCTCTCTCTCTCTCTCTCTATATATATATATATATATATATATATATACATGTATATATTTGAAGAAAAAAATTCTTTCATTATCTAGAAAGGGTTTTTTTATACAGCAGCTTCCTAAAAATCAATGTAAGATAATATAAACAGGCAGAAAATAACCAATGAAACTTTTTATTTCTTGTAGTTGATAAAGGTTGGAAAAGCTACTGAAATTTTAAAATATGTCATTTTGAAAAAAATAGGCAGGAACTTCAGGGATGCTTGTATTTGAAAGCTCCCCACTCCCCACTTCCTCTTTGTTCCCAGTCCTGTGCCTGATTGCAAGTTATCACCTTCAAGAGAACAGCTGGGTCACCCTGAAAAGGTGTTAATCTCCCAGTATCTTTCCTAACACCTTATTGACAGCTTAAGTCAGGGTGGCCTACTTTGACTTTGGTGAATCTGACTTGTCAAAATTCCTTTTCAACTTTATATTCATTTTTAAAATAGGGCCTCTGCAATTTTCCAGGCAGGATTTGTAATGATAACTATTCTGAATGACCTAGTATAGTTGTATGATAACTGTCTCCATTCCCAGGAGGCACTCTGCTCTGTGGCTAACTCCTTCCTGCATATATCAGCAAAGCCTGGGGTCTGTCTCTTGGGGAAAAAAAAAAAAAAAAAAAAAAAAAAAAAAAAAAAAAAAACACTAAGGCACATCTAATGGGTTATGCACAGACCCAGCCATTGCTCAGAGAAGCTCGCTGCTCTACCAGTTGAAGATTTCAGTGTTATTTGCTGAGATTTTCAGCTGTGGTGAAATGGGTACAATTGGTTTTGGAATCTCTATTGTACAGAAGTACAATGCAAGGCTTCAGGCTGTTCTCTATTGGACCTGAGGATCAGAACCACTCAGTCCATCATCAGAAGCCAATTGAGTACCTGTCCATTTGATGAACCTGTAGTTCTGGGCCTTCAGGGGGAAACATGGATGTACATACATGTCAAGTGTCTTGCCTTTAAGAATCATCCAGAGTGTATCTGTAAACCCCTGGGGAGGCTGAGGCAGGAGGATTGCAAGTTTTTGGCTAGACTGCACAATTTAGTAAGAGCTGTCTCAAAATAAAATTGTAAAAGGGGCTGGATGTGTAGATCAGTTGTGGAGCACTTATCTTGAATGTATGATGCCCTGGGTTCAATTCCAAGATTGCAAAATCAATCTATTAATCACCCAGAGTGGCAGCTGTACTGAGAATAAGACCATGGGTCAGTAAGTTGTTAGCTATGATGCCAAGCCATGTGACTTGGTTAAAATCATCAGGAGAGAGGAATCACATGGGCATACACATTTGAACCTGCCCTTGAATGGTTAACCATGGGGTGAAGGCATTTCAGGCACAGGATAAATATTTAGAATGTAAAATCCTAATCTATGCTTGGATTGAGTAGGTGAAACTGTCCTGGTTTCCTGGCACTGAGGGGGTTCCTTTGTGGTGGAACTTTCAGTACTAAGACCACCATAAGTCCCAGGCAACTTGGAAAATTATCATTCTGTAGCAAGGCTAGAATGACAAGGAAGGTTGTGATCAGACTGGTGAATTGTGATCCCAGTTCACTGTTAGATGCTGTTGGTTTAAATAAAGGCTTGAAAAAAAACAAAACAAAACAAAACAAAACTACATGAAGTTTGTAATCTATTTAATAAAGTTAAGGTTAGTGAGCACAGAACCATTTCAGCATTAAAATGAAACAACCCTGAGCAGGTTGTTTTATTAATATGTGCTTTGCACACAATTGGGGCATGGGTCAGGTGCTTAATGAATAGCTAGAATGAATTGCCCCAGTGAAAAGGATGTTGCCTTCTAAGAAGGTAGGGATGTAAGGTTTGGCCTAAGACTTGGAGTTGAAGGAGGAGGAGAGCAACCTTGATGGGGAGGGAGAACTTGAGTTTGGGCCAGCATTTGTGGCAGGTTCCAACATCTATTTGGAAGGGAAATGTTCATGTTCCACAACAAGGGAGAAATGACTAGGCAGGGGATGGAAGTCTGGATGGAAACTTGAGACAATAAGAAAGCAGCATTTCCTGGAGGATGTTGTCCAAGTGACCAGATTTCATAAGGTTTTCAGAGAAAGGTTTCCATGAGGTACTCAGTCTGGGAAGCACTATGTGCTGTGTTCTTGTAGAGATTCACAATTAACATGAACTTTCTGAAGACTTGGAAAAGTCCTGTACTAAAGAATCTGACATTTCCAATTCAACCCAAAATTTCCAACACTAAGTACCAAAATGGAGAAAGGTCAGGGTAGAGCATTTATTAATGTTTTGTGTGAGAAGGATTCTTTGAAAGCATAAGAATTTCGTGATTTTTTTAATGCAAAAATCACTTTAATTTAAATTAATGTTTAATGCACATTAATATGCATTTTAGGAAACTTGCCCTAACAATGGTTGCAAAACAAATTGGAAGAGGAACACTACAACAATTGCTGTAGAGGCACAAGAAGACCTGAGTTTAAATTTGCTGCTCACTGCATGCAAATCAAACCTTGAGTCTGTGTGGTTTGATTAAAATATAGTTTTAAAGATTTTGGCACAAAAGCTAGCACATGGTAAGTACTCATCATTTGGATGTTATTCTATTATTTTCACTTTATCATGATAAATTGGGGTAGACTAAGTCAAACTGTCAAATTTGGACCACCTATAGATTTGTGGGTTTTGGTAGACTTGCTCCTCCTCCTCCCCCTCCTCTATACGAAATTAATCCCATTACCAGTGGTGGGGCACCATCTTTCCTTCTCCATGGAGCAAACTGTTAAAAGACTAAGCTGGCTCTCAACAGAGGCAGAGCCCAGCAATCTGCAGTCTGTAATCTGTCAGATGATATAGCAGCAGTCCCAGTGAGGGGCCCAGCACATGCACCCCAGGAGAGGGGAGTCTCCCTGCATGTAACGTGGAAGTGGAAGACGTTGAAGAGGTGAGGGAAGTGCCGCATGCTGCTGGGCCCCTCCAGTGGGGAGAATAAACAATGACAGAAGCCTGGCAGAGCTCAGGCTGGAGCATCCACAAGATCCAGCAGGTACTTTCAAGGCACCCTCCTGGATGTAGGCATTTGCTTTTGTTTTTAATTCTGGAAAAAATGGGTGTAGTAAAATGTGATAAGTTAAACCTAAAATGAGAATTGAAAGAAGAGGACAAGTCTGTTCCCGTTCATCCAACTAAGCTACTTTTCATTCTGAAATTGGCAAGAAGCAAAGTGGCCAGACATGTCTCCTGCCCTTTGCCTCCCAAGTCACTGTGACTGTGGCTTTCTTCACACAGACCCTGTAAAGTGCCAGGTAAGAATGGATTCCCCATGGTGGGGAAACATATTTGTTCTAAGGAAGTATTTGAGGGGCAGAAGGAAGCAGGAAGATTTGGTGAATAAAACAGAGTTTGAATGCCATCTCCTCTTTAGTTCTTGAGATGTTTTACTAATCCTATTTTCATAGTAGAGTAGGCATAGGATTGATCATTCAAACAGGAAGAGTTTTGGGAAAAATGGAGAGAGAGTACATCTAATAATTACATTGGGACAATGAGCTTCGACCGAGTATCCCAGACAAACCAGTGTATGTGGCTACTATATGGGTTGAATTGTGTCCTCCAACTTCCAAATTTATTGCACATGTGGTGCAGCCCTACAGATAGTACCTCAGCATATGCATGCATTGGACAGGATTAAGTTGAAATGAAGCTGTTAAGGTGGGTTCTAATCCTGTCTAACTGGTGCCCTTGTAAGAGAACTTTAGACACACACAGAGGCATCTGAGATATGTGTGCACAGAGATAAGAGCATTGAGGAGACAATGAGAAGATAGCCATATGCAAGCTAAGGAGAGAGGCCACATACATCCAATGCCTTGATCTTGGACTTCCAGTCTTCTGAGCTGTAAGAAATAAATCTCTATTTTTTAAGCCACCCAGTCTAGAAATTTTGTTATAGTGGTTCTAACAGATTAACATGGCTTCCTATTTTCCCCAACTTTTTTCATCTATAAAAATGCAGAGAATCATGCCTATCACTCTGGATTAAATTAGATGACATAAATGATGCTTAGCAAAATTGTACTGTACTATAATGCAATGTCTATACTCCTAGATAGACATATTTGTAGACATGTTTAAGTCTATATGCTGAAGGTTCCTGGTTCTACCATTTTCAGGCAGTGAACTAGGGTCTTGATTATATAGACAGTAAATAGCCATCACTCATGTATAACTCTTGTAAATGATAACCTGAAGGATTTTTTTTTTTTCACTTGGAACTTTTGGAAGAAGAAAAGATAAGTTAAGAATGGCCAAACCCCGGGGCTGGGATTGTGGCTCAGCGGTAGAGCGCCCGCCTAGCATGTGGGCGACCCAGGTTCGATCCTCAGCACCACGTACAAATAAAACGAATTGAATAAAATGCATTGTGTACAACTAAAGCAAAAAAAAAAAAAAAAAAAAAAAAGAATGGCCAAACCCCAACTCTGGAATGTGAACTAGAAAATGCAATTTATTATAATGTTTTGTGTAAGTATTATGGCAGGCACTGAGCATTTAGTCACTTGAAATGATCTGACAGGCTTTTCAGATCATGGCTGTGAGTCTACATACAGCATTGTCTCTGGTTGGGGCTTATCTGCCTGGCTGTTCCCTTGCATTGCTCACACTCTATTGACTCTTTTCTGGATGCCTCTGGCAGTTCTTAATCCCACCTGCTTGTAGCAGGGACTTCCCTTTTTTGCATCCCAACTCTATTTTCAGGCTTTATCCATCCTGACTCTAAGTTCATTCTGGGAGTAAACACTGTGGATTCCCAAAGAAGCCTGCATCTGCATATATTCTGCCATTGGTGGAGGCTTGTTACCGGTGGGCAAGGAGGGAAGATTTTCTTTTTTTAGATTAGGTTCTGTGCAACCATACCCTCTAGTCTAGGTGCTCTGGGTTCTGCACCCTTTTGACCTGTAACCATTCTATGGGGAATTGGGGTAGGTTAAACATTAGCAGAGACATCCTGCATGTGCTTAATGTCAGGCTACTTATAGGCTGGGGGTCTCAAGAGGATCAGTGACCATTTCATAACAAAGTCAGGGAGAAAGCTCCACTGACCAGTGCCCAAAGAACAGCAGGCAGTCAGCACATGGTGGCTTTTCCTTCCAGGCTTTTTAAAACTGGGAATTGCTCCAGGGTCATCAACTTTTATTCTTCTGGTGTAGGGCAAAAGGAGCCATTACCTCTTCCTTATGGGATGCGTAAGGAAATCTGACATTCACCAAAATGGGCTTTAGACAGTCATATGCCTGCTACGTTTTGGGTCCCGACTCTCTGACTCAGTCTTTTGGGGGCATCAGGACTGATAAAAGGGGCAGCAAGGACAAGACAAGGGACTCTGGGTTCAAGTTCTTCTTGCTCCTGATCATTTTCTTCTCCAGATTTCAATTTTTTTTTTCATCTGATTGTGTCTTTTTGATAATTTCCCACTGGGATATTCCATAGTCATAGATGCCCTTCCCTTTAGGAGGTTGATTTTTGCTTTATAGAGAGGCCTTTTTAGAAGAACTGATTCCAGGGGCTGGGGATATAGCTCAGTTGATGGTAGAGTTTGCCTCACACACACAAGGCCCTGAGTTCAATCCCCAGCACCACAAAAGAGAGAGAGAGAGAGAGAGAGAAGGAGAACTGATTTCATTCAGTCATTCAACCAATAGTCATGCAGAGCCCACTGTCTGCTATTCATTTATCCATGTAGCCATAAGTTTTAAAATTACCAGATAATGTTTTTGGCTAACAGGAAACAAAACAGTAGGGAACAAAACAAAACCCTTACTCTTGTTGCAGGGAGAAAGATATTAATGCTTAGGAATAACTAAATATGCATTAGAGCTGATGAGTGTTAAGGGGAATATAAAGCAAGGTAAGGGAAGTGTAGGAGGATTGCAAATGTATGTAGGATTGTCTGCACAATGCTCTCATTTGAACAGAGAACTGATGGGATGATGAGCTGAGTGCTGGGGAAAGATCCTTCTAAGTTAAAGAAACAGCAAGGTCAATGTAGATGGGGAATGGATATGTTATGTTGAGGACCAAAGCTGCACTCATGGTGGCAGACAGGTGAGTGGAAGAATGTGGTTAGTGGGTCAATGAGTGGCTGGATCAGGGAGGACCTTTGGTTGTCACTCTGTACAATGTAAGTCAGAATGACTTGATCTGACTTACATTTTGAAAGGATCACTTTGACTTCCATGTAAATAATAGACAGTTGTGGTAGAGGTATGCAAGAGGCCAATCAAGGTGACTTCTTAGTTAGCAGTCTGTGACAATAGTCCAGGTGACAGGTGTGGCCACCTAGATGGGCTTTTGTTAAGTCCACCTGTGTGGTGTAAAGTGGCTAATTAGATATGTCCCAAGCTGCTTCTGTCCTTGGGGACATTTAACAGGTTAATAGGCTGCACCGTGTGGGAAATGTTTCTGACTACACAATGAGCAAGTTAAACCCACTTCTGTTTTCATCAGGTGTCTAACATACCATGGGAAATTCCATACCTTATATATATCCACTGATCATAACAATATTTCAAGATAATGTTAATGGACCAGGCCTGGTTTGCCTGCCACACAGTATGCCAATTAATAAAATGACAAGATTTGCAAACAAGACAGCAAGTATGAAGGTGGGAGACCCAAATCTCAGATCTGCCTCCCCTAGGATAGAGTTTGAGGATTTAGGGGCAGGGGATAAAAAAAGCAGGGCAAAGGATGATTGGAGGAGAACTAATCAGTGGTGTTTTATATACATAATCAATCTTCATGGCTGTTTGTGGGATGTATGTTCATAAAATGTCGAGGTCAGCATGATCAGAGGGTGGCCTCCTAATATCAAGTTGTCACCTACTGGATAGTCACAGAGGCCCAAGTGAAGGAAGAATCAGTGATTTCTACAAAAGTAGTCTTCAAGTGAAGTAACCTAGGAAAGTGTTACATCATGACCCATATGTCAAGAGGTTATCTATAGCAAAGTTTGTAGGAGACTAATAATGTATTGCTCAGTTGAGTGACCTCCAAAATTTTAAAAAGTCAACCAAAAGCAGGCCACTAAAATCAAGTAAAGCTAGAGGGTTATTTAGTTTTCCCTTGTTTTCAACGATGTTATTGCTTCTAACTTATGCATGGTGAAACTGAGGCCCAAAGAAGTTATGCCACTGGTCCCAGGCTACACAGCCATGAGTTGGCAGAACCAGACCCCCCCCCCCACCCAATCCATCTGTTTGCAGATCTGCTGTTTATTCACTCTACCATAGAGCATCTTGCACATTCCTCTCTCATATGGATCCTTGAGATGTAGCACCTTTTGGGACTTGAAAATTTTAACAGTTAAAAAAATTTCCCATAAGCCATAACTACATTTCCTGTAAACTTCTGGCATGTGACTATCCCTTATCCCCATGTTCACACGCAAAATATATATACTGAATTTCTATTGAGAGACCAATCTGAAACTTCTATATCCTTCTATAAGTCTAAGGGCATAGTTTCTGTTGTAAATGTCACATGTGATGTGAACAAACCCAAAGACACTTTATTCTAAGATGGTATGAGATGTAAAGAAAGGGACTACATATAAAAATATTTAAAGAACTTACACGTTGAGTTTTGTCTGTTATTAGGTCCAACCGTGGTTAATCATGACAATATTTTACATATTCAAAATGAAATTGCCCATACCAGCTAAATATTTTATTTCTGTAGAAAAGTAAATAGGCTGATCATTGAATTTAAGAAAAATATACTTTGACATAAGCCTTTCAGTTCAAATTTCTTCTAGTCAGTGAAGCCAAAAAATGAGATGATTTTCTGGAAAAGTTAGGAAAAAAAAATATATAGCATATAAAATTATGAAATATTCAAATGCTTTTATCTGTTTTTCATATTGATGTTTGGTTCTGAAGACGTCTGACATTGTTCTGTTCTTCAGGTATTTTTGTGTTCTATAAAGTTTATTTAAATTAGTCCTAAACTTTTGTGGATGCCATGTATTTTTTTTTTCTTTTATGCTCAGGAAACCTTCATTTGAATATTGGGGAAAGATATGACATGAATTGTAAGCTGAGTCATGGTGAAGGTCAGGGTGGAGGCTGACCCTTCCCCCTGAACCTGACTTGGCCCAGGTGGCCATGGTCTCTTTGTGACTTCTAGCCTGTATTTTGACTAAACACTTAGTCCAAAAGAACAAAAGGCTGTTTTATCCTAGGGTCCTGGTCCTGTGTAAGCTGCCTGTCATGGCCAGCCACTGCGCCGCAGGAGGAAAACTCGGAGGCAGAGTAAAGCTATTACTACTTTTACTTCTACTTTCTTAGAGAGAGCTTAGAGAGGGAAAGAAAGATTTTTAGAGAGAAAGATTAGAGAGAGCTTTTCTTCTTGTCTTCTTAGCTTAGAGAGAGAGAAAGAAAGATAGAGAGCTTAGCTTAGAGAGCTTAGCTTAGAGAAAGATTATTTTTTAGAACTTCTTTCTTCTTTCTTCTTTCTTCCTCGGGAGCCTCAGCCTAACTCTGACCAGCCATTACTTCTTCTATCTGGTTTCTCTTCTGTAACCGCTCTGCCTACGTTCTGGCCGCTCTGATTCTTTTCTTCTCCGACCTGAACTCTTCTTCTGACCGACCGAGCGACTGCACGACTGACTGAATGAATTCTCCTTTGTTCTCCTAACTTGGACCGCTTTCACCCAGTTATATACCTTCAGCTTTGCGGGTGCCACAGGTGCATCACATACATATCAGGTGGAACTTATGGCTTCCAGCCAGCTGCAATAGCCCTTCCTAATTGGGGCTCCTTCAGTCCTGGATCTGCACAGGGTGATGTTTGTTAGATGTATTTGGACAAGGCTGCAGCAGGTGGGAGCAAGGTTGAGCATGAGGGTGGCTAGTTGAAGCTGCATCCCTAGCACTGTGAGCAACATCCTGAGACCAAACTCCTGTTTATTTGTTTGTTTCTCTTTCTGGAAATCTTCTGCCAGTATGCAGAGTGTGGGCCTTCTGTAAATTTCCGGGTTTCCCCTCTATTTTTATGCTGCTTCCACTAGCATTCTTTTATCACATGCTTATGTAGAGAGTTCCAGAACATCTTTAGCATCAGGCTCCATTTTTTAGGCAAAGAATATGTATTTACTTTCTGTCTTCCCTAAAAAAGCATGATATATTCTTAAACATAAAATTGAAATGCACTGCAGCTATGTATCTCGAGGGTTTCTGTTTGATTCAAATACAAGAAAGTCTCCCATACACTTGTCTTTCAGGTATGGACCCTGACCTTGTAGCATGAGTGCCACCTGGGAGCCCTGATGAAGCTATGTCTTAGGCTCCACTCCAGAGCTACTCACTGGACCCTCTACTTTATCACACTCCCAAGGGCATTTTCTAAAGTTTGTGGGGTGCCGTCCTTGAGCATGGTATATTCGAGCCTGGAGTTGACTATGTGAACTTGGACATACTATTTAACTTATCTGACCTCAGTTTCTTCATCTATCCTCTGTGGACAGGAAAGGCTGGATGAAGGGAAGAGAGCCTAGTGTTTGGTAGGGGTCAAGGGCCTTGGAGGTCTTCCTCCCACAGGGTGAGTGCAGAGCCTAAAGGGAGTTAGAGCAGTACAAGAGTCAGCCCAGATCACGTGAGAACATGCGGCTGCCGTCATGGACAGGCAGCTTGGGAAACGCAGCCAGCACCAACTGAGAGGGAGCGGTGGGCTCTCTGTGATGCCAACCACCTGCCAAGCTGAGCCCAGCCCCCGTCACAGAGCACACTGCATCCAAGTGCCAATCAGCTGCAACAAACCCCAGCGGGCCCCAACAACAGGTGTCTCATTAAACATCTCTCACCCTCCCAGGCTTACCCACTGACAGGCACCAAACTCACACTCAATCACTGCTTAATCACAGCCAAACTCCATTAACAAGTCATACTAATTACCAACTTCTATCAGTGTCTCTAGTTTGGAGGCAAAATAGCTTATTCTTTTCAGATAAAAACTGGCTTATGATCCTTCAGCAAGACCCATAATTAAGTTCTTTAAAAATGAAGGTCAAGGGAGGAGGCCAGGGAAAAGCTGATAGACCCAGTGTAGCTGCAGTCCTGAAAGTGCACGATGGGAAGCTCAGTTTGTTTTAATTTTGTGCCTGCTGGGTGGCCCACAAGGGTCCAATTAGCTTGTTACAGATGCTTGTGCTAGTTCCATCCTCTTGTCTCCTCCTTCCTTCCTCACTCCCTCCCCTTTTTCTATTATTATTATTTTTTTCTAGGAGGGATAAACTTGTAGCACAGATTGCAGGCCTGCAGGCATCCAAAGATCAACAACTAGTTTTCTGTGATCGAACCCCCTGTGAACCATGAACAATCATTTACAGAATTCCTAATGCATAGAATGAGGCAAGGAGGGGCTTGGGTGGCTAGAAAAGGGTCTGGTTCACTTTCAAAATGGCCAGAGGGTAGACATTATTCCCCGAATGAGAGTGACTTTGTAGATTGGCTTTTAATTTTTTTCCCTTTTAAAATTTAATTTTGGATCATAATAAAATTATTTGCACTACCTCTAGTCATAAGTCTGTATTTTTACTTAAAAATCATCTTGCTTTTAGAACTTGTATTTGGTATAGAATATTCTCTCCCAGGTAAGTATAACAAATAAGCCAATAAAAATAAATTCCTCATTCATGTAGATGTCAGGTCCACAGCCCAGTTGTTCAGGGGCAGTGGGATAGGTTGACAGAGACAAAGAAAATATCTGGAGATGACATACAAGGCGGAAGGCTTTATATAAAAATGTTTGTGAGGAAGGTCCAGTGGTGACAGGCAGAGCAGATAGCATTTTGACCCTCACAGTACTAGGCCAAGTAGTGTCTCCTCTCTCATGGCATTTTGTCCAGTGATAGCCAGCTGGATTAGTGACACAGTGTTCTTTCCACAGTGCCCTCAGTTCCATGCCAGCAGCCACTGAGAAAGGAGGGGTTTATATGTTAGATTGCAGAAGCAGCAACACCAGCAGCATTAGCTTGTTTAGTTTGCTTGCATGACCAGGATTCCACCTGTTAGAGGCCTGTGTGCAAAAAGCCAACTTTTTTTAGATACTGTTAGCTTTCCCTTTTGCCAGTTTGCATGAGAAAAAGTTGAGTCATTCAAGGTAACATTTATGTAGTCATTCTGGACCAGGCCCTCTCCTTGTTCCCTAGGTGTGGAAAGTATCTTGGGAACTGAGAGGGGCCTCTCAGAAGCATGGTGTTTTACTGTCCTTCTTTGCATCAAGGATGACACACTGGACATGCTCATGCATGCAGCCTGTGGACAGTGTCCCACTAGTGTCCAGGTCAAAGCAGGCAGCAATAGTGGGGAGGATTAGGGCAAGAAGCAAAACTATTATACAATAGAGAAGAATTTGGGTGATACCCTCCTGCTCCAATCTACTACTGTCAACCAAGGGACCAAATAATCTAAATAGGTAAATGTATCCTGCCTGTAACTGAAATGTGTGAGATGACTCAAATCATATTTCAAAATATGTGATTCTATATTCCTTAATGGGCAAATGAGAATAGTTTTATGGGCTCTGATATATATCAACTTTTTCTTTTTAAATTTCTTCTCCATAAACCCTTGACATCCTTTAAAGTTCCAGTCAGAAAATTTCTTTACCCTCACATTGTAAATCATTCCAACTCCAGTTGATAAGATTTAGTTTCTGAGATGCACACATTTGCTGACATTCACTGTAGGTGGAGACCTTGAATTCTATGTGGATTATCCATTGTTTTGGATGCTGGCATTCAAGTAACTATGAGAGGGAATAAACAGAGCATGGTCTTCAGAGACAGATGGATCTCAATCCAGTTTTGCCATAGTATCCCAATGACATTTGGGAAATTACATAACTTACCCAAGTGTTCATCTCTTTATCTAGGATTCACCCAATTAATATTTACCTGCTACTACTGTGACTACTAGAAGATATGACCAATGTGAGTTCTGAGCCAGTGCCATTTATGAAGTAGGTGCTCAGTAATACTCCCCACCATTTCCTTCTTCTGTACTGTAGCTAGAGGCCTCTTTAGAAGGTTCCAGAGTGGGACAAATTGGTAACCAGCACTAGATTATAAACCCAACTCAGCTGGAGGAAAGCCGTGTGCTGGAAGCAGGGAACTTAGAGTTCTGGGTCACCAGATTTGGCTGCAAACCTTAGAGCTTTGAAAGGGATGTTGGAGCAGCAGGAAGCCTAACTGGAGGAATAAAACCCAGCCTGGCAAGTTTCTACTGAACCTAGATGCTTCAAAGATCTTAAATGCATCATTAGCCTGTGATCCTGCAGCAGGGCTTTGGGTCTGTCTATGTCTGTGCACCCCTCCCCATCTGTTTTCTAATATGTAAAATTGGGCTTTCTTCCTGCAAAATGCATCACTGATTCAATAATAGAAGTCTATAGAAAATAGGATTTCTCTAACAAAATCTTAATACAGTCCCACTTTAAAAAATAGAATACAATTTTTTTCTCCTTCACAGACCTTCATGAAGATCAATAAGGATGGATGTATTAACATATACAACATGTCCAAATGCTGACTGCTCATATCCCTTTGCTTTTCCAATTATGAGCATGTTTGGGTGTTGATGTTGTGGACTTGAAGAAGCTGACTGGGCCACTGGCATGAAAGAATCTATTTTCAACATTAAAGGTATCAGGACTGCAATAATAAACCTTGTACTTTTTAGAAGAAACTGGAAAAATGTGCATTCTCTTTGTCTCTATAAACATATGTAATTTTCTAGTTCTCAGTTCTACCAAATTGATCATTTGATCATTTGATCAAATTTGATCATTTGGTAGAACTGAGTGTTAGGTGATAGCAAATTTATGTTAATTTTCGTATTCCATCCTGATGGATTTCTTCCAGTTCCCTCAGACACAGGGAAGCTAGTATAGAATTGATCATGTAAGCTTAATTCAGTACTTATTATACATTTAATTGACTATAAGCCCAAGTAAATGACATCTTATTATTTGGAAACTCAGAATTTTAGACTTTTATGCAATCAGGCAGCAAAAGTATTCATCTCCAGATATTTTTTGGTGGTAAGTTAATGTTATCATGCTTAAAATGTAATTTTCTGGGTGAAAATGCCACTTTGTAGTGGTTTTCACTTAGAAGTCAAACTGTTTCAGAAATTACAGATACACTATTGTGTTGGGGGGAAAACTCACAGGACATCAAGACCTGAGTAGGGTTTGTGTGTTACCATCCCTGAGACCTTGAATAAATTTCCTAGGTCTTGTTTTTCCCATATATTTAATGAGAGTGTTGATAAAATTGTATCAACAAGTCAATCCCTAAATAGAATCAGACAGCACACAGAAAATTTGGGGTAATACAGCAGAAGGCAGAAAGAGACTTACACTGTAACTGAATTATCCCACATAAGGAAGGGGCCTGAGTAGGAAAGGAGAGAGATGGGAACCATGGCTTATAGACTCCAACCGCCACGTTCCAAAGAAGGGCAAAAAATGTTAAGTGATATGAAAATATCTATAAATTTTATTGGTGATAGTTACAAGTGTGTTAATATTACTGTGATTTGTGCTATATATTTATAATGGAATGAAATGATAAATTTCAATTTGAGGTTAGTGAAAATTAAGATATCATTTTTCTGTAGGTCATTTCATTTTTGTTGTGCAGGATCTCTTAATCTGGGATTCATACACCCCCATGAAGGAGTCCTTAAGTGGGATTTATAGAATCCAAGAACTTACACGACAGAAAAATTTTCTGTGTAGTTAATGAGTCCAACTTTGGACTGAATGAATTAGTTGGATAAAAAAGGGGAAGCTGGAGCTCTACCCAAGATGAAACTATAGGGAACAGATTTATCATCCTGCCTACTCCAGTGAAAAAACAAAAATGACAAAATATATGAAAAACCATTTTGAAGACACTGATACCAGACAATGAAGGACACTTTTCTTTGAGAGACAAGAAACAAAACAAATGCAGAGAGCCTTATGATGTCCTCCTACCCACTGCTTTAAGAGAATAGCTCAGCTGTGGCACAAGAATGGGGAATTGGGGGCAGTGTTGGCTGACACCTTGAGTTTAGGAAAAGTGGCTGAGAGTCCTGGGATACCAAGGTGACAGGGTTCATAGGGTGGAGCACCAGAGAGAAAAGAGCTACAAATAAAATCTAGATGATCTGTACATTCAGGTTTCTCATGAGCATTTAGCAAACTACTGGCCAGCATATATGTATGAGGCAACTGTGTGGTCAGGCGGGTGGGGTGGGGGGGCATCTGAAAGAATTAGGCAATAGTTCCTCATGCTGGCGTGGGGTTGGGAATGCTGACTGTTCCCATCAATTAGACTGGGCATTGTATAGAATATTCAGGAGAGTATTACTTTAATAATGGATGATAGATTGAATAATATATAGGACTTGCCTACCAAATCATAATGGTAATACCAGAAAGTATAGAACTATTTCCAAATAATTTGATTATGCCATAAGACAGCTCAAGAATGCTTATGGGAACAAAAATACCTAGCATTCCATAAGGTAAAATTTTCAGTGTACCATCAAAAATATTATTATGCATGCAAAGAAGAAGAAATAAGACTCAATGAGGAAATTTATGAATCAATCAACATTGACTCAAATTACACAGATGTTAGGATCAGTAAAGAAGAACACTGAAAGACTTGCTACAATTTTTTCCATGTGTTTTCAATGTTAAATAGATATGGAAAGAATATAAAGAAGACCTAGAGATGAAGATCATAAATTCTAAGAAGCATACTGGATAAGGTGACATTGCAGAAGATTGGCAAGATTGAAAACATAGTAATGGAAACTATCTTTAATGATGCATTCAGAGAAATTTAAAAAATAAATGAGTGAACATAGGTTCAATGAGCTGTGGGGCTACTTTAATTAACCTAATATATGTATAATTGGAATCACTGAAGAAGGGATGGGAAGCTGAAAAACATTCAAATAAATAATAACAAATATGTTCTAAATTTGATAGAAACTTTTAAAAAAGATCAACAAATCTCAGAAGGAATGAAAGGAAACAAGATGACAGAAAATAATCAAGTTGCTTAAAGCCAGTGATAAGAGAAAATCTTGAAGGAAACCAGAGGAGAGAAAGATATGTTAGGTACAAGGGGAAAAGTGTGAGGATAACACCAGATTCTTTGTTAGAACCAATGCCAGTGACAAGGTAGTGGAACACTAGTTTTAAAGTACGGAAAGAAAAATTCTCAACCTAGAATTCTCTATCTAACAAAAATACCATTATCAAAATGAAGGACAAATGATGTTTTCAGACATATAAAAAACAAATGAATTAATCACCAGCAAATCTGCCCTGTATAAACAGGTAAGGGAAATTCTTCAAGCCATGAGAAAAATTCTACTAGCTAGAAATATGAGTCAACATAAAGTAATAAAGAGCATCAGAAATGAAAAGCATATGGGTAAATAGATAAGATACTTTCTTATTGTTTAAATTCTCTTTAAAGTTAGTTTTTCAGCTTCGAAGTATAATTTAAAATTGAAAATTACAGGCATACTACATGATATTTTGATATGCATATTCATTGCAAAATTATTGTCACAGTCAAGCAAATTAACATATCCATTGCCTCTCATGGTTATTTATTGTTTTTGTGTGTGGTGAGAGCATTTAAATCCCACTCTCTTAGCAAATATCAAGTACACAACACAGTATTATTCACTACAGTCATCATTCTGTCTTGTCTCCAGTCCATCTTCTTTGAAAGTTACATAGTAACAGCAATCACTCCAGAATAGCTCTATATCTACCAAAGACATGTAACTTGTAGTTTAAAACATTTTTAAAAGAAAACCCTAGGGCTGTGAAGGTGGCTCAGTGGTAGAAAACCTGTCTAGCATGTGGGAGGCTGTGGGTTTAATCCCTAACACTGTAAGAAAACAACAACAATAAGCATGCCAGTCTCAAGTGGGTTAAGTACTGAATTTTATTTAGTATTTAGGGGAAAAATTTCTTTTCACACTAAAAGAATATTGAAGAGACAAGAATGTTTTGAGGTCAGTACTATACTGATATAAAAATTAGACAAAGATATTACCAAAAAAAAAAGAAAAATAATTATTCCATTATGTCTAATGGAAAATATATGGAGGGATTCTAAATAAAGTTTTATCATAGCAAATCCAGTGACACATAAAAATGATAATAGAACACAGTGGGTTACTCCCAGGAGTGTTCAGGGTTGTTTTAAAATTGGAAAATAACAATTGATGTCATTACTTATATTAGCAAAATAAATAAGGAAAACTTTATGATCTCATCAGTAAATAACAGATAAAACTTTTTGAAAAATTCCAATTCTATTATGAAAGCTCTCAGCAAACTAGGAATAGAGGGGGACTTCTTCAATCTGATAAGAGACATCTACTAAAAATCCCTAACTGACACACAACTGCTGGGAAGGACTGAATTCTTTCCCACAAGATCAAGAACGAGTTGAAGATGTTAGCTCTCAACAGACTTTTAGACTCTCTTGCTTCTTCAGTGGGATTTCCAAAAATATACTAGAATAAATGAGTTTAGTGAGGTTGTAGGATACAGAATCAGTATACAGAAACTAATTATGTTTCTATATCCCACCAATAAACAATGGAAATGGGGATTAAAGTGGAATTCATTCATGATATTACAAAAAATATAAAATACCTGCAATTTAATTGTAGTCTTAAATATAATACCTAAATTACAAAACTTTTAAAGAAAAGAGGTGAACATTTTGGAACTTTGACTTAGGCAAAGATTTCTTTGTATATATACAATGTATGTATGTATATATATACATGTGTATGTATATGTATATATACATATGTATGTTTATATATGTATACATACACACATATATATAGCAGGATATATATCTATGTATGTTATATATATTAATAGAATACATATAATATTATGTACTCTGTTTATACTTTTATAAACCAACCTCCAAATTTTACCCTTTAAATATAAAGTTCTTGGTACTTCAATAATTTTTACTTCAATTTTTTATACTTCAATAAAGATTTCTCTTTTTGAAAAAATAGCAACGTTTTATCTCCTTGTTAGTATATGAGGCAAATCAGACCTTTTCTTTACCTTTGTGTAGCTCCTGGGAATTCCATGGTCCAGAGAATATAGAGGAAAGTAAGAGTCCTTCTCTGCAGTGGTTTTTCACTTCCTTTGTGTACTCTATAGTCCTTCATATACCAACAATTCAACTCTATTATTCAATGGATTTGTTGTCCTTTTATGAGACTTTTGTGCATTGTAACTTCAGTTCTCAAGGCTTAAGGTTGTTGGATCAACAGAAATTAACTCACAGTCTATTCCTTCCAAAAAAAAAAAAAAAAAAACAAAAACCCTCTGATTTCTACTTTAATTGAGAAGCATAGAATATTAAGTCCTTTTATTGCGTGGTGTCTGGTGAATGACAGATGTGCTCTGTGGGATGTACTGCTGTGCACATCCTGTGCAAAAATGGGCCAAATTGTTGTTAAAACATTTATAACCAAAAGCTTGATTGGATAAAGATATATTCTGTGCAGGAAGGCCACATTGTCATTTGTTTTAGTATGAATCAATGTTTACATTGAGACTAAGGACAAAGCTTCTATCTTCTCTATGATAGGCAAAATGGAAACAATGTAAACACTGAAGATTTGATTTTTGCACTTATTCAGGGATTCAAAAATCTAAACTGCTAAAAGAATATTACTTATTCTAATGCATTGAACTATTAACTCATTAAATTTATCTTCTGACATTTCAAATAATTTTTCTGTTTTAAACTATTCCTAAATTTTTAAAACCCTTTTAGATGCATTTTTATTACTCTAGAGATTTTATTTTATTTTCAGTATTAAAATTTTGGAGAAGTATTTGACTTTAAAATGTGAATGGATTCAGAACAAAATAAGATGATACAAACTCCTGATTTGGTTCCAGTTATTGAGATAATAAGGATGAGAAATAATTTCCAACCTTGTGAGAACTTGGGCAATTTAAAAATACTAGTGGCCTATGTAACTAAAAATGAGATCAGCAAGCTGTGTGCTGGATTTAGAGTGAGGTAAACTATGTGCACAGCTTAGCAGCCATACATCAGACCAGCAAGTGGGTCACTCACCCCCTTGGATGTGTTACTAGTCATTTAATAATTCACCCTGGCTTTTGGGGAGAGTCAACCAAAGTTGATGTTGATACTTTAGTATCACATTCTTCCATATGTGCTTTTTTCTGATTTATATTTATAGCACAATATTAATCAATATTAATAAATGTTACAGTAAATAATATCACCACTTGCTTAGTCATTTGATAATTTGTCTATTTAACAAATATTTTTGGAGCACATTTCATGGGCCTAAGGTTTCAAGCCAAAGATATTTTCTTCCATTTATGAAGAGATCTTGTAAAATAATCTTCATGTATATTGTGGTATATTAGTCTCTATTTCAAGCCCACTCTGCTGAGAACATGTTCTGAATTTTATGTTGACTTTTACATATTTTCACCATCTCCATTCCTTCCTAGTTTAGTTGTGCCCCTCCTTATACAATAAACTCCTTATACAATAAACATAACTTAGAGCAAAAGAGACAGAAGAAGTGAGTTATGGAATTTTGCAGTGAGAACTCTATGGCTGTATTGTCATTGTGAGTTTTTGGAATCTGAAATACCTTGCATCTAGCATAGCCAAAGTTATCAGAGGCTCCAAGGCTGGTGGACACCTGAGTTCCAAGGATGATGTCAAAATTCAGGTGTGTTTTCTCCAACATTGTATTAGAGTTTTCCATCACTGTAACAAATACCTTAAATAATCAATTCCTAAAGAAAAATTGTTATTCTGACTCGGTTTTGGATGTTCCAGTACATGATTGGTTGGCCAATGGCTTTTGAGATTGGGATGTGTGACATATATGTCCATAGTGTACGGCAGAGTCACACTGCTCACCTCATGGCTGCAAAGCGAATGAGAGAAAGAGGAAGGGACCAGAGTCCCACAAACTCTTTTTTTTTTTTTTTTTTTTTTTTTTTTTTTTGGTACCAGGGATTGAACTCAGGGGCACTTGACCACTGGGCCACATCCCCAGCCCTTTTTTGTATTTTTATTAGAAGCAGGGTCTCACTGAGTTACTAAGTGCCTCGCCATTGCTGAGGCTGGCTTTGAACTCGCGATCCTCCTGCCTCAGCCTCCCAAAGTGCTGGGATTACAGGCATGCGCCACTGCGCCCGGCCCCACAAACTCTTTTAGGAGTACAATTCCTCAGTGACCTACAGACCTCTTACTAGGTACGACTTCTCAAAGTTTCTACCATCTTCCAATAGTGTGGAACTGTGGACCAACCCTTTAACACATGGGTCTTTGGGGGGCATTCCAGATCCTCATGATAGCAAACATCCTGCCTTAAGTTAGTAAGCTTGGGTGCATAAATGCCTGATAGCCCAAGGGAAAAACAAAAGCTCTTGTTTTTAAGAACCTATAGCCTAATCACAGCAGCAGTCTACAGAGAGTCTTTATTTTAATGTAAATTTCATCCAGATGAAAAACAATTTTATTTATTCTTTTCTTTTTTTATTGGTTCTTTTGATTTGTATATGAGAGTGGAATCCATTTTGATACAATTATACAAGCATGGAATGTATCTTATTCTAATTAGCCCTTCAACAGATGAATGGATAAAGAAAATGTGGTATATATACACAATGGAGTATTGCTCAGTCATAAAGAGTGACTATGACATTTGCCAGTATATGGATGGATATGGAGATTATCATGGTAAGTGAAATAAGCCAGTCTCCAAAAGCCAAAGGTTGAATATTTTTGCTGATATGTGGAAACTAACTCACAATAAAGGTTAGGGAGAGGAAGAATAGAAATTCAGTAAATCAGATAAAGGGAAATGAAGGGAAGGGAGGGGATAAGAAAAAGAAAGACAGTGGAATGAATCTGACATAATTTCATTATGTGCATATATCAATACACTGGAGTAAATCCTACTACCATTATGTACCTCCACAAGAATGGGGTCCTAATTAGAGAAAGTATTATATCAGAAGGGGTTGCAGACAACCCCTTGGTGCTCTCCAGCTTTTCCCTGGGATAAGATGATACCCATATAAGGGTTCATGGAAAGTGTAGAAGAGGCTTGTGAGAGGTTTCTGCTAGGTATTGTACAGCCCATTGCAGTTCTTGTGGTACCCCCTTCCGGGTCCTTTTGGGGTAGATCCTAAAATAATCACTTCATAGAGTTTATGATTCTGTTTCCTGGAGTCAGACTTCTGTAAGTCTGATCACTGGCTTGACCTTGAACAAATTATTAATATTTCAAGGACTCGGTTTCTTCTTCTTTAAAATGAGACTAATAAAAGTACCTACTTTGTAGGGTTTCTGTAAACATGAGTATCTTATTGTTGTCAATATTCATTTCCTACAATGTGCCAGGTGTTGATTTAAGAACTAGGACTATAAGGACCAAGAGTCAATTCCTGACTTCAGGGAAATTGTAGATTAAAGGGAAGACAGAGGCTAACAAGCTAAAAATAAAGTGTGGTAAGTGTGATGACAGAAACAAGGTCTGAGGACCAGGGAAGGCTTCTCAAATTGGTCTCACATTATGTCCTAGAGATTAGCAAGCACCAACCAAGACAACCTAAGTGGAGAAAGGGCACAGAGGTGGGAGAAGGGGTTGTTCTGCTACCAGCAAAAACATAGGTTTGAGGAGCAGTATATGAGGCCCAGGGTGAGCTGCGCATGCTGAAGGGACCAGAGTTGTGGCCTAAATGGGGTCTGACCTGGACTTGATCCTATTGGGTGGTGTGATGGAAAGATGTTCTGTAGGGAAGTATCATGTTGGTATTTACTTTTTAAATGGGGTGTTTTCATGGTCATGAGGTGGAACTTGAGGGAGTCAAGGTAAAGAAGCAGGGTGGAGGGAGGTCAGATCCAATGTGGGCCTGGATTGAGGTCGCCATAGTAACCACAGAAATCAGGGAAGGGTTGGAGAATAAATGGCAGGTACCTTCTTGGTGTGATGTTCAAGGAGATTTCCAAAGGTCAGTGAAAAAGACAGTGATTGATGGTTGATGTCTGCATTCAGTATTTGCAAGAAGTGGTGATGAGGGGTCACAAATAGGGAGATGGCACAAATGTCAAATATTTCCCATTCTTGATTCATAAAGTACAATGCATGCAGGTCCTTGGACTGAGGGAATAGAGTGATGATGATGAGGGAACTGGGCATAATTCTGCTTCTCCAGCTTGAGAATTTTGGAGGAGTAGTGAGGACCAAACTGGGAGGAGAGAAAATGAGATCATAATGTATTTTCTCCTTTCTTTGGTTCTGAGCAGGCTCCAACCTGACCATAGGTAATAATTGGGCTGCAAGGAAATCTAGGTGTTTCTGGCCCTGGAAAAAATTTGAGGTGGATCTTTGGGATTGCTGAACAATTGCTTTTGGACTCCTGTTCATATTGCACTTTTACCACTGGTGATGGGCCATTCCCTCTCTGGGGTTGGGAGAGTGATTTCTATTCACAACAACACAGCCAGATTGACCAGCACTGTCCTCTCCAGGGATCCCATGATACCTCTGAATTCTTCTTACTATTTGTATCTTGTTCTTGATTGACCCATGCTCAGCTTCTTGGATAGATAATTTTTCTAACACTAGTCAAAAAAACTTTGTTTTGAAGGGGGTTTAATTTCCACACAGGTAATATATAATGGCGTTGAGTAACTCAGTGAAAGATGAAAGGTGCTGAATTTTAATCAAGAGATATTTTTGTCCTTTCATTATCCACACCACCAGAAGTAATCCTCATTCTGTCTCTTATTTTATCAGATATTCACAGTACCAAGATGTGCTGAGTATATGCTATCACCCAGGTCAGATTGCAATTTCATAACATGGGAGCCTCTAGTGTTCCTAGGTTTCAAATGTCCTTCTCAAAGTGATTTGGCCAATAGATCAAACATAATTTGAGAATGGTGTACATGAAAGTTTGAAAATAACAGACTAGATGATTATCCCTGGCCTGGCTTCAAAAGGGGGATCCACAGCTCTTATTAAAAACACACAATGCAACTTTAGAGGTTTTCTCCATAGGCTTCAACTAACATTACATACCAAAACTCTTACATTCTCAAGCATTTCTTCTTAATTAAAATCATTATCTACTGCAGAAAATGGGAGTCCACGAGCTTCTAGCAGCAAAATATTTTGATACTTCTTCCATCTTAAAAACATTGACACCCAGGTCTACTGTTTTTGACCCATTTCCTCAGCTAACCACCATCTATTTTTTCTGCTCCCACTTGGAGCAGAATTTCACAAAAGAATTGTCTGTCTGGCTTATCTCCAATTCCTTGCCTCCTGTTCTTCCTTACTGGTACTTTAGCCATTCTCTGCCCAAACACTCTGCTGAAGTGACTTTTATTAAGAACACTTCCTGTTGATATGCCACTTGGTCAGTTCTCAGTCCTCAGTTCAGTTGACCATGAGCAGTATTGGATAACTCTTCACATCTGTCCAATACAGCTTGTATTTTTTTGTTGTTTTTTTTTCTTTCATCTCATGAGTTACTTTTCTTCACTATCTGCTATAATTTGGTATTAAAGTCCCCCAAAGGCCCTAGAATTGAACGAAGGCTTGGTCCCTAGCCCATGGCAATATTGGAAAGTATTAGAATCTTTAGGAGGTACAGCCTAGTGGGAGGAAGTCAGTTCATTAAGGGTGTGTTCTTGAAGGGGATATTAGGACCTCAGTCACTTACTTCTCTCTCTCTCTTTCTTAATTTTTTTTTTAGTTGTAGATGGACACAATGCCTTTATTTTATCTTTATTTGGTGCTGAGGATCGAACTCAGTGCCTTCTACATGAAAAGTGAGCACTCTACCACTGAGCTCCAACCCCAGTATGTGCACGTGCGCTTTCTCTCTCTCTCTCTCTCTCTCTCTCTCTCTCTCTCTCTCTCTCTCTCTCTCTCCTAACTGCCATGCAGTGAGGAGTTTTCCCCTGCCACATACTCCTGCCATCACAGTCCTAAAAAGAATATTATGCTAAGCAAAATAAGCCAATCCCCAAAAAACAAAGGCTGAATGTTTTATCTGATGTTATCTGATGTGTGGATGCTAATTCACAATAAGCAGGGGGAGGGGGTGTTAGGGAAGAATAGAGTTACTTTAGATTAGGTAGAAGGGAGTGAAGGGAGAGAAGGGAAGGGGGTGTGGGGACAGGAAGAATAATAGAATGAAATAGACATTATTACCTTATGTACATATATGACTTCATGCCTGATGTGATTCTACAATATGTACAATCAGAAAAATGAGAAATTCTACCCCATTTGTGTATGATATATCAAAGTACATAATGTATTGTACTGTCATGTATAACTAATTAAAAAAATAAAAAAATAATTTAAGAAAAAGCAATGGAGCCAACTAACCACTGACAAAAATCTCTAAAACCATGAGACAAAACAAATCTTTCCTTTTTTAAAGTTGATTATCTCAGGAATGTTGTCATATTAACAGAAAATTGAATAACACAGTCTTTTTTGCTCATTCTTCTTTTCTATAAATTATTGTTCTTGTGTTATTAGGCTCAGTTATTAACCCTTTTATTTATTATACTCTCTTTTTTCCTGTGATCTCATTTCCTTGTTATAACCTTAAATGCCATCTATGTGCAGCCAGGGGGAATCTACTGTCTTTAGCTTAGATCTTTCCTGAACTCCAAACATTTTTATTATGTTGACAAAATGGATCACTCACATCTTCCTTCATGGAAAGAGTAAGCTAACCACTGGCATTCAGTTGTAGCACCTTAAGGATCTGCTACATCACTGAGTTGAGGTGATGCTCCTTCTGGTCCAGTGCCCAGCCAATGACTGAACACTACAGGGAGCCTTGTTTTTTTCTTTCAGTGGTAGTTTTTTTCTTTCAGTGATAGAGTGCTCACTTTTCATGTGGAAGGCACTGGGTTCAATCCTCAGCACCACATAAAGATAAAATAAAGACATTGTGTCCATCTACAATCAGTGAATTCCATAACTATTTCAAGACTTGGGATTGGCCATTTCTGCCCAATGAGGGGATTCTCTACATGTTAACTCAAGGGTACCCAGATAAGTGGGCCAAATCTTGTCAGATCTCCATCATAGCTACATCTTCCTTCCAAACCCTACTTCTTCCTTTATAAACTACATAATGGTAGGTCAGTCTTGGTGTGGTTCTGCTCTGTTTGTGTACTAGGAACTGTGTTCTTTAAGGTAATAAGGACAAAATGCTGGTCTGAGAACTAGGATTCTCCATGAACTTTTTGGACTCTGGTCTTTTTCTTTTCTGCTTGTGCCCTTTGACTGCATATTACTTGTAGAAATAAAACTGGCTTTTGTTTATTCAAGTGGGGTCTCCTTCTCGTCCTCCTCCTTCTTCCTCTTCTCTCTGTCACACGTGTGCACACGTGTGTGTGCACTCAAGCGCGCGCGCATACACACACACACACACACACTCCTGGGAACTTCTCTGAGGGAAGCACCCAGGTTATTGCTGATGGACTTCCTTTCCAAATGACCTATTTCTAAACTTCAGGTATATCCCATGACTACCTGCTTGAAATGTAACTTACTTCTGAAAAATTTTATTTTTGTCTCTTTCTCTGGTTAGACTTTAACTTGTTTCCTTCCATACCTCATCCCCCAACTTTTATTCCTATGTTGTCTACAAAGCAGGCATTTTTAGCTCTTAATTCAATCTGCCTTGTCCTCCCATAATTAATGCTACTTATTTGGCCAGGTGACCATGTCATAAAATAAGTCATACATGGGTGAGACCCAGTTGTGACATTTAGAAATCCATTCTCAAATTGGTGCATATGCAATAAATAGTTGGAAACAGCTGTACCTGTGTTAAAATATCACCAGGTTATTTGGTTCTGGCTCTGTAGCCTACCACCAATTGATTGAGATATCTCAAATATCTCTAGACATACCATTCACATTCTGCTCTACATTTTGGCATACTTGAATATTCAGGGTGAATACAATCAATAAATAATTTTGGAGCTCACACCCCATTTAATCAAGACTTTCTGTGATATTCCTCTAAGTCCTGCATCAGTGGATTTCATAACTATTTCAAGACTGTAGTCATTTGGCAGGACCACCCCCCACTCACAGAATGTTGTTGGTGCAGTACAAACAGATGATGAAGAAGAAAGATGCTGTTTATGTTAAGAATTTGCAATTTCATCAAACTGTACTAAAATGAATATTTGCATCTTAAAAATGCTCTATTAACTATAGGGCTATTGAAATATTTCCATAGTGAAGAAGAAAATCTCCATTGTCTGTATTAATCAGGGTGTTCTAGAGCGAGAACAAATATGCACGTATAGAACTGGCTGATGTGATTATGGAGGCTGAGAAGAACCATGATTTTCTGTCTGCTAGCTGGAGGCACAGGAGAATTAGGCATGTGGTTCCTGTCTTTGTCTGAAGGCCTGTGAGTCAATATTGTAAATCCTAGTATCCCAGTTGAAGTGCAGATCAATATCCCAGTTGAAAAATAATCAGAAAGAACAAATTCTTTTTTAACCCACCTTTTGTTCTATTCAGACCTCCAAAGGATTGCATGAGGTCCACCCACATTGGGGAAAACAATATTCTTTATTTAGCCCACTGATATTAATCTCATCCCAAAATACTCACAGATATATCCAGAATAAGGTTTAACCACAAATCTGGGCATTCCATGGGGCCATTCCAGTCGACTCATAAGTTAACCACCCAAAGTTTACCTCTTGTCCCAGGCATGGTGGCTCATGACTATAATCCCAGTGACTCATGGGGCTGAGTCAAGAGGATAGCAAGTTTAAAGCTCAGTTCAGTTACTTAGTGAGGTCCTAAACTACTTTGTGAGACCCTTTTCTCAAAATAAAAATACAAAGGGATGGGGATGTGCCTCAAACAAAGTCTACCCCTGTCAACTTGGCACTTATACACATATCTTTAAACCATACTTAATCTCCCAATAAAGATAAAAACAAGGTCATACTTTTACAGAACATCATACAATTGTCTTGTGAACAACTAAAAGTTTTCTAACCTCTTCCCAAAAGAAGAGGTAAAATCCCCAAGTGAGGTTTACTCCTCTCCTTGAACATCTTGTAACTTACATGTAGAATGAATGGTACTTAAATAACATAAGTTAATATATCTTATGTTACATGACAAGGAGTAAGAGAGGGAAGAAAACAAAAGTATATATTTGTCACCAAATATGCTTTTGACAATATAAGTGGAGGATTCATGACAATTACAGCCCTCTTTCCTGTAACTGGTCATACACCCAATCATGTGGTCATAATTCCAATTTGTAACCACTGTCTTCCACAACTTGTTCTATCTTGTATTTGCCTCCAGCAAGCACCTCAGATAGCCCCCATTCATTACCAGGTGGAGTCACCCAACTGTAATTGTGGAAAGGTTTGGACCATTACTACTCTTGCCTGGTTTGGGTGGTGGTAGTTTTCTATTGTGTCTAGTCAAGGGCATGACAATGATAAATGCCAAAGTGTTCTTCTATATTCCATACATATTCTTCTGTACTTCCATTGTGGAATAACATTTCAATATTCCTTTAGTAGCTGAGATCAGAATAGAGAAGGACCCCAGTGTTATTCTGAGATCATCAGGTCTTCCAGTCCCAGTACAGAGCTAGAATTCACAGCCTGGGGGAACAAGACTGCCTCTGCTTCATTTTCAAAGGGTTTGACCACTGCCCCCACAGAGTAGCTGCATAGGTGGCACCTCGCCACGCCCTGGGGTGATGCTACCACCCCAGGGGCTCTAAAGATCTCATAGAATTTGTTTGATAGGTCTTGGACTTGTTTGGCATCTGACACCTCTTTCCCATTTCTCCTGTTTTGAATGGGGATTTCTAAACCATGCCTATTCCACCATTACATTTTGTTTGGTTGCAGTTACTTAGCTGGAGAGGAATTTTGTCTTAGGATGAATCATACCTCAAGTCTCATACATATTTATGTAAGACTTTGGATTTTAGACTTTAGAATTGATACTGGAATGAGTTAAGAATATGGGATGAAATTAATGTATTTTGCATGCAAGAAGGGAAAGAATTTTGGGGCCCCAGGACAGAACATTATGGATTGAATATTTGTGTCCCCTCCAAATACATATGTTGAAGTCCTAACCTCAATGTAATGCTATTTGGAAGTGAAACCTTTGAAGATAATTAGGTGTAGATGGAATAATGAAGGTAGAGTGCCCATAATGGGGTTAGTGACCATAAAAGAAGAGACAAGAGTGCAGCTGTCGACAAGCCAGAAAGGGAGCCCTCACTAGAACCAGATGATACTGACAATTTATCTAACTTCCCAGGCTCCAAAAATGGGAAATATCTGTTGTTTAAGCCATACAGTTTATAGAATTTTGGTATAGCACCCTGAACAGACTAATACAGATTGTTTCCAGTTTGGGGCTATGATGAATAATATTGTTATAAATATTGTGTGTGAGCACTTTTTAGAGACATATTTTCATTCCCCTGGGGTATATACCTAGAAGTAGAATTTCTGAGTTATATCAAAGGTTTTATGCTTAACTTTTGGAGATATTGCCGAATTGTTTTACAATGTAGCTTTACCATTTAACAATTATATCAACAATGTACAAGAAGTTCCCATTTCTCCACATCCTCACCAAAATATGTTATTATCTATCTTATTCACTAGAACTATTGTAACATGTCTCATTGTGATTTTAATTTGCATTTTTCTAGTGACTAATAATCTTGAGCAACGTTCCCAGCACTTATTAGAAATTCATATATCTTTGGAGCAACATCAGTTCATGTCTTAACCCACTTTTGGATTGGCTGTTTGTCTTTTTATTATTGAGTTGTAGGTGTTTTGTGTAAATTCTGTTCAAGTAATACAAGTTCTTCACCAGGTGAAGATTTGAAAATATTTCTGAGTTTTAAAAAAATATTTATTTATTTGCTTTAGTTGTACACAATGCATTTATTTTTACGTGGTGCTGAGGATTGAACCTAGGCTTGCGCACGTGCTAAGTGAGTGCTCTAATGCTGAG
The DNA here is from genome assembly GCA_025594165.1 of Tamias sibiricus. Taxonomy (NCBI): domain Eukaryota; kingdom Metazoa; phylum Chordata; class Mammalia; order Rodentia; family Sciuridae; genus Tamias; species Tamias sibiricus. The sequence continues at coordinate 143,244,514 of CM046659.1, forward strand.
CCACAACCCCAGCCCTATTTCTGAGTTTTATGATGAGAAACTCGGGGAGTGTTTTAGTCAGCATTTTTATTACTGTGACTGAAAGAGCTGATAAGAACAATTTTAGAGGAGGAAAAGTTTATTTTAGGGCTCACAATCTCAGAGGTCTCAGTCCATAGACAGACAGCTCCATTCCTTGGGGCTTTAGGTGAGGCTGAACATTATGGTAGAGGAGTGTGGTAGAGGAAAGTGGCTCAGGACATTACAGCCAGGAAGGAGAGAGAGAGAGAGAGAGAGAGAGAGAGAGAGAGGAGAGAGAGAGAGAGAGAGAGAGAGAGAGAGAGAGAGAGAGAGAGAGAGAGAGAGAGAGAGAGAGAGAGAGGGCGCTATGCTCAACCAGGACAAAATATAAATCCAAAAGGCATGCCAACCTCCAGCAACATCCTACCTGCTTACAGTTACTACTCAATTAATCACTACCAGGGGATTAATTCACTGACAGGGTTAAGGCTCTTAGAACCTAATCATTTTACCTCTAAACTTTCTTGCATTGTTTCACACATGAGCTTTTGGGGGATACCTCAATCTAAACCCTAACAGGGGAGCTACTGAATGTGGGCTCACATGATGGATAGCATAAAGACATGGGGCACTTCATACTAAAATACTCACAGTCCTTTTCTCACAGGCAGCATTTCTTCTAGTAATTTCCAGGTATGTGAAAAATCAAGCTGTTTATATTGTCAAATGGATATGGCAAATGTTTTGTGCTTGCATGGTTTCTTCCTCTGCTAGGTAGGAAGGAAATGGCTTCATCAGTTGGCAACCAAATAAGCCATCCAAGAAAACTCACAGCTGGTAACAAAGAATTTGGTGAGACAGGGAAAAAATGCTTTCAATGTGCATGTGGTATTTATTAGGGACATTTTATTGAAATTTCCTTCAATATGTAGCCTTTAGGTGTAGAGATTACAGGTGCACAAGACAAACTGGTCTATACTTCCTTTAGAACAAGCCTTACAAATCATTCAGATAATGTATTTGGAAGTTACAATTTTCTTCATTGACTTTGACTTGCTTTGAATACAATTGTTCTTTTATGAAAACAATATTGTTCAAGGCGTGAAAAATGTGAATAGAATCAACTGTGTGAGATAGAAAGCAATCCAGACTGGTTTCTGGAATGGGAACAAATATCAACGTTGGCATGATGCTTGGAAATATTTTTATAGCAATGAGATCCTTATTTCCTTTAGTCAGTGTGTAGCTACCCAGAAACTTATGTAAAATCTTCCCACAGTGTTCTTCCCTTTCTCATTTTATGTCAAGTTGTCACCTAATATAACCCAAAACGAATAACATCCTAAATAAAATTAGCATTACAATATGAGCATCTTTCTGAATTTCTACTTAGATTTAGAGCCTGATGCATTACTTTCCCACTTTTCTGAATCTCTCTCCCTCATTGATTACATTATCTCTTTTCATTGGGAACATTCCATAAAGCAGTGTACCTCTAAAGTCCCAGGGAAACCTTTGGAATCCAATGAGATAATCCATGCAAGTGTTCTAGCTCTTCAGGGAAACAGCCTATCAAAAAACATTAGGTCAATAAAATTCTATTCTGTTGGTAAAATTTCTATTGTCTTGAATAAGACTTATGGATCCTTACTTCCTTCTTCACCTATAAATTTTAAATATACTTTGTAGTGGGAAAGTGGGCATGTGCTCCAGCACCATACCCACATAAAATCCTCATATTCCAGTGAAGAGGAATAAGTTGTAATTGTTAAATTGCAATCATGTGTATGAAAACAACTAAATATGTTTTGACATACAATTACCGTTGTTTTTGTAGTTCTGAGACATTACCAGCTTTGCATTTTTTCACAAAGATAGAATGTAAAAAACAGAGACACTGAGCATCATCATACAGAGATATTTATGCTCAAGTCACCTCTGCACACCATCCCCTCCCTTTGTGGTCCTTCTATTCTTCTAACTTTTTTACTTTTCACCATTGATCTACAACTAGTATATTCAGAATTCCCTTGAAACAGGATTCTCATGAAAATCAAATCAGTTTGGAGTGGAAAAAAACGTAAAAATTATTCATACTCCTGCCCTGAATTCTTTCAGGTTTTTGGCATTTGTCCAATATTTAATTCCTCTTCTTAAAAGAACTCAAAATTGCTTCTAGATATTGATTTTCATGAACAATACCTATGTGAAGAATATTGAGGATAATTAATCATTCTGTACTAGATCCAGTAATATTGAAAACACAGAAAATACATCCTCAAACTTTGCCTTGAGTTAAAAGTGGGTTCTGTTTAAAATATTTTAATAAAGTGAATAATTTAAAATACCAATAAAGGGTTTGTATGTTTAGAAGTGGCTAAGGTGAATTGTAGGATGCCATCAAGTGCTGTAGTTTGGTGTTAGTAACTGCCTCATGTTGGGTTCATTCTGTGAGTATGACACAGAGCACATCATGTGGATAGACAGCATGGGTGCTCCTGTCTGTGCTGTGATGGGTACTCCTCGTGCCCATGATGGAGGTGTGTGTGTGTGTCCGCAGGGTTTGAGATAAGGAGGGAAATAGAATTTAAGTTGTCAAAACTTGGGGTCACCCGCTGGTCCCTTTCCTCTCCAGCTACTGATTTATAGAAGCTGGGTAGAGCCAGGATGACACTTCAAGAGAAAGCACCATCCTTTTCCTGAAACCTTTCTCACACTGATCCTGTGCTAGAAACCAGTCAGGCTGAAAGTAGGGTCTGACAGACATGTCGAAGCAGGGATAGTCATTGATTTTATGGAACTAATATACTCCCTTGTGATACGCCTGGTGGAAGAGAGAGTTTCACATTCTTGGACTTGTGGTGTACTATACATCTTTCTACATCTAGGTCAATGTCTACATCTACATCTATATTCTGATAGAACTATATCTCTCTCTTATGTCTGTTTCCTAAACTTTCTTTCAAAGAGCCTATTCATTTCCTATCACCTTGTATCTCCACTTCCCTCTATCAGTACCTCCACCACTTGTACTGAAAGAAAGGAGTTCCAAAATCCTTGTCTTCTTAATAAAGCTAAAAAGCACCACCTGTTAAGAATTTGGCCTCAGGCTAATGGAACCACTCTTTACTTATATTTTTCTGGCACCTGATAAAGTAGGAGTGGTGATGCTCTGGTTCCAGTTATCTTTATTTACTAGAGAGATCTGGACCTGACTCACCTAAGATCTTGCCCTGTCAGATTTATTTACTTCCTGAGTAAACACATCTAGTACCTTAGTAGGAAATCATATGACTTGATTAATATAATGTTGAACAAACTCATAAAATAACTTCTTGGAAATAATTTTTGAATTTTTAACCCCTTCCTGAGTTTACTTATGCTACAAAGGACTCCAATTAGCAGAAAATATCTTGTTATGGCTTATATGTGTGGTGTCTCCCCAAAACTCATGTGTGAGCCAATACAAGAAAGTTTATAAGTGAACTCATTGGGTTAAAAAATCCTTAACCTTATGTTTATTTACTGGGATGGATTAACTGGTCAGTAATGTGAGAAGGTAGGGTGTGTGTGGAGGAGGTGTGTCATTGGGAGTATGCCTTTGGGGTACATATTTTGTCCCTGGTGAGAAGAAATCTCTCATCGCTTCCTGATTGCCATGCCCTGAGATGCTTTTCTTCTTCCACACCCTTTTACCATGGTGTTCTTCCTCATCTTGGTCCCAGAGCAGTAGAATTGGCCATCTATGGACTCGGACCTCTGAAACTATGAGCCTCAAATAAAATTTTCCTCTTCTGTGTTTTTGTCAGGTATTTTGGTCACAGTGATGAAACATTTGACTAATGCATAACTTTTACATGCCCAGAATGAATGGATTCTCACTGATAATAAAATATCCACATAATTGTGATATGTGGTTTGGGGACACTTTTTACTTTATCCTTCCATATATGAGTGCCATGACCTACCTTAAGCGTTTAGAGCATAACAGGTTACTTTGTTTTCTCATTATCAAGCTAGTCCTTTGTGAATCCTCAAATGCAGAGGAGCAGGAAGTTGATCTCCAAAGATCCAGTGTTCTGTCTCCACTTGTATGAGTATCCAGGAGGAATGTATTCTGTAGAGACCAGACCTGTTCCTGATCCTTTTCCAGAGATAAGTGAATATTATAATCAGTTTGGTGTCAGAGCCTTATTGTACTGGTCTTGGTTGCTGTTTCTTTGCAGTATCAGGAAGACATTGGTGATAAGGATGACAACAGAAAGCACCAGGTTTCTTTGCTGGCCAGTGGTCCCATCTCATTAGTGTCCTACTTGGCCAGGGGTGTGTGCTATCTTGGGCAGCTCCAGTCACAGCCCTTCATGTGATACTCACGTGCTTCACCAACCTTTGTTGGTTGATCACCTACCCTTATTTCTACATGCTCACTGTAATTCTGTCTGTCCTATGCTTTGAACTCACAAGGATTATTAGCTCCTTACAATGTTTGCACAGATTCTTCCTCTAGGAAAAGAATTTTCCACAATCGTTACTGTTAGATAGGTTTGGGCAGATGGTCCACCTCCCCCATGGAAATTTCCATGAGAAGCAACCTGGTTTCATTTTCCCTGGGCAGGAGCCAATCGGCTTAGAGGTTGCTCTATTCCCCAGGCAGGAGCCAATCAGCTTATAGGTCTCTCTGTTCCCCAGGAAGGAGCCAATGGGCTTAAAGGTCGCCCTGTTCCCTGGGCAAAGAGCCAATAGCATTAAAGGTTGCTCTGGTACACCCCCCACCAGAAACCCCTACTTTAAGCTCCTTCCTGCCCAGAGCTCAGACACACAACAGCTCGTCCCTGCTGAGAGGAGGCAGCCACTGCAACAGCTCCAGACTCACCGTCTCCAGCCTGATGGCAGCTGCCCCAGCTGACAGCTCCAGCCTCCAGCCTGATGGCAGCTGCCTTAGCCAACAGCTCCAGAGACCACAGCCAGTGCGGCCAGGCAGGCCAGGCACCCACCTTCGGTTCAGAGCTTGCACACTCCCCTCTCCCTGACTCCTCTCTCCCTGTACTTCTTCTACCTCCAACCAGCCATACAGGCTGGTGAATAAATCTCTAGGCTGCACAGTTGTCTCTGGTGTGACTTTTGCCCTTCAGTTACATGTCTCAATGTCCTTGAGAGGCCTCTTGTCAGGCATGGCACCACCCTATGTTAATTGACTGCATAGCATGTGCTGCCATTTGATATGCACATTTATTTGTTTGTTGTTTACTGTTTACCTCTCTCAATGGTAGGTAAGCTTCTTGGGAATTTGGAATTCATCTTTCTTTCTTAACCTTTATATTCTCAGTTTGGAGAGACTTGCCTGGTATAGAGTAGGTCACCTCTATGACAAAACTGTTTTCTGATATAGCATGGTAGATAAAAATTCAAGAAATTGAGTAAAAATGTCTGTATTTTCCTTTCCTACTTGCCTCTTGGTTTGTCTGAGCACAGAATTTTAGATCGGAATTCAGTTGGTCACCATAATGGAAAGCACTGTAGCATGGTGTTCTAGTTTACATTGTTCATGTTAAGAAATCTGGTGCCATTCTGATTCCTAATTCTTTGAAACTTACCTGATTTTCCAAATTTTTTCTTTCTTTTCAAGGAAATGTTCCAGTTACACAAAATATTGTAGATAATAATATTAAGATACCTACATCCCACCACCAAGCTTAAAAAAATAGTATGCTCAGAGCACAAACTGAAATTCCACACACACCCTGCCCAGTGCCATTTTTTTATATTCTCTACTGTGCATATTTTTGGCAAAGGTAATCATAATTGATGTTTTAATCTTGTATGACTTTTAACTTTTATTCCATGAGAATATATCCCCAAACAATATATAATGCATTGCATGTACTATGCAGTAATTACATGTATTTACACTTCATATATGTGATTGTTTTGCAAGCTAGCTTTTTCTCTTCTTATGTTTATGAGATTTATTTTTGCTGATACATACAATCTACTTAATTCTATTTCCTTCAGTTAAAAGGCATGAGTCTCTACCAATTAGACCACTGTCTGGGCAGCTGAAAGAATAGCCCACCAAACTAGCTATTGTAATGAATGAACTAGAACTGACACTAAGTCATCTCATTATAATATTTTAGAATGCCAGGTGTGAGATCTTAAAAGCTTCCAGACAGAGTCATTGGGTTGCACATTTCCCTGGACATCTGTCTGTCTTTAAATTGATTCCTGATCATTTAAGCTTAGGGGCTAAAGCCTACAAGCTATTTCCTAGACTCTTGTGTTCTAATTGTGTTCTGTACTGACAGAATCATTGGGTCGCACAGTTCCCTAGACATCTGTCTGTCTTTAAATTGATTCCTGCTTATCTATGCTTAGGGGCTAAAGCCTACAAGCTATTTCCTAGACTCTTGACTGTTATGTTCTAACTGCATTCTGTACTAGAAGACACTGGCCTGAATTAGAAGATATGAGGAAAAGCATAGCCATATTGCTTTCAGTGGAAGCCCCACTCGTGGTTGTGGTGTTTTCCCTGTCTGACTACACTCCTCTTGTATTACTCCTGGATGTCTACTCTTCTTTGCTTCTCCAGCCCTTCTATCTCTTACTAACCAATCTTATGTATTAGACACAGCTACTTTATGACCTTTCCTTGACTGATAGTCGTAGGTTCTAGAATATGACTGACAAGCTCTTCTAAAAGTCCTCCTAACACAAGCACAAAGAAATGCCAGATGAAATATAACAAACTTACATTTAAATTAGTTTAGCAAAAATGAATGTAAAGAAAATCATGGTTGAAAAAACAGCAGAAAATGTGAGATTTTAAGTCTAAAACTGTTAGTGAGGGTTGAAGCAATTGAGTCTACATTACCTATTTTGGGGGTGGGATATAAATTGATAGTACTTTGGGGATCTATCACTTTCTTTACTAGTAACAACCAGTAAAAATAGAAGGGGAGAGTTCCTCAGGATCCAGTATTTCCACTTCCAGATATACACACCACAGAGAAATGCTCTCATATTTATCAAAAGAGAAATACAATGAAGATCATAGCACTATGGTTTAATATGGTGAAAACTTGTGTGACTATCAATAGGAGAACTGATAAATAACTTGTGGTAGAGTAAAAATGAAGTACATTACACCAGTTAAAACTAATGAGCAGGGCATGTGTCAACATTGGTAAATCTCCAAAATGGGATTGTGAGTGAAAAAAGCTATATGTAAAAGCTTACGATTGTTATATCTTTATATAAAATTTTGAAACATGTAAAGTAATACTGAATTGCCAAATGTTTACAATGATAACTCATGCATAGTACTTTAAAATAAAATATATTAAATATTTTGAATTTATTCCTTTATATGACAAATCAAACAAAGTTTTTATATACATAAAAATCAACAAAATATTTAAGATGACTTACATAATTCATAACTCACTATTTATTCTATAAATAATTATTAAAAATTGCTACAATTTCAGAAAAATATTCTTGTAAGTGAAATTTTATTTTTATTTTGCTTATCTTTTTAAATTAAATTTAATTTGTTATACATGCTTTTAGAGTGCAATTACTTTCATATTACGTATAAAGAGCAGTTTTCCAAGTCATTGGTTTTACACAAATTATTTTCATACTATTTGAATTTTTATACATGCACTTAGTATATTAATGTCCAACTCCTTCTGCCATTGTTTCTATCCCCTTACCCCTATGCCTCCCCACCCCCTTTTTTCTATTTAACATTCCTTTATTCCTCACATCCCCCTCCCTTTATTTTCATCAAAAGCAGGACTCAATGAATACAAAATATCAAAAAATATTTCTAAAATATCTTGAAACTTTTATTAGGAATTATGGTGTTATAATATACATATTTTAGTTGTCATCCACCTTTCCTATCTCATGATTCCTTCCCCAGTACAGGCCATAATCCAATCTTAAACTCTAACTCTTTAATCTTAAACTCTCTGATTTGCCTTATATGATCATAGATAATAAACTCCCATTTCCGAAGGGGTCCTGCCCCATACCCATAAGGAAGGAAGTCCTCCTTGCTGGGTCTCCCCACCCATTCTCTCAGCATTAGGTCAGACCCTTTGGTGTCCATTCACTTTCTGACACAGTTGTCCATGTTTTTATCATGCCTACATAATGAAGCCTCTATACAAACCCAGAAAGTCTGAGGGCAGATGGCTTCTGAATAACAGCTGAACAGGCAGAGGCACAAGAACTCATCCATGTGGGGGAAGGTGGCATACCCAACTCCACATGGAGGGAAGCGAGAGACACTCATGGACCTCACTTATGTATCTCTCCATTTGTCTGCTTATTTGTATACTTTGTAATGTCCTTTATAATAAGTTGGTAAACATAAGTAAATTTTTATCTGAGTTCAGTTAGCCACTAGAGCAAATTAATCACACCTAAGTAGAGGGTATGGGCAGCCCTATTTATAGCCAGTCAGTCAAAAGCGCAAGTAAAATAAAGTGGGACTTGTTACTGGCATCTAAGGTGGATGGGACCGTCTTGGGGACTCGGCCTTTATCTGAATGGGAACTATCTCCATAGTAGAATTAGAAGTTCATTGGATTAGAGGACACCTGGTTGGTGTGCACTGCAGAATTGATCGTGTGATGATGGGGAGAAAACCCTATACCTTTTGGGTTCACAGAAGTCTTTTGTGTTGATTGTTGTGTTGATTTGTGTTGACAGCAGAGGGACAAGTTTGTTTTTCCTATTCAGAGATATGAGAAATACAAATGATGCTATCAAAATTTGAAAAACAAAATTCTACAGGAAAAGATGAATTTTATTCTACTCTAAAAAAAATTATCAGCCGGGCGCGGTGGCGCACGCCTGTAATCCCAGCACTTTGGGAGGCTGAGGCAGGAGGATCGCGAGTTCAAAGCCAGCCTCAGCAGTGGCGAGGCACTTAGCAACTCAGTGAGACCCTGTCTCTAAATAAAATACAAAAAAAGGTCTGGGGATGTGACCCAGTGGTCGAGTGCCCCTGAGTTCAATCCCCAGTACCACAAAAAAAAAAAAAAAAAAAAAAAAGTTATCTAACTCTTGTTACAGAGTTTAGACTTTGAATATCCCCCAAAGGTCTGTGTGTTAAAGGCTTGGTTCCTAGTCTGTGAAAACTACTTGGAAGTGGTAGAACCTTTTAGAAGGAAGTGGGAGGAAGTTAGGCTGAGGGCGTGTCCTTGAAGGAGATATTGAGAACCTGGCACCAGCCTCTCTCTTGGCTGCCACCCGGTTGAACATGCCTCCTATAGCACACTCCTGCTGTGATATACTGTGCTGCCATGGGCCTAAAACAAAAGGGCCAAGTGACCATGGACTGAAGTCTCTGAAACTATGATATATAAACCTTTCCTACTATGAATTGTTCAGCATTTTGTTATAGCCACAGGAAACTTATTAACAAAAACTCTTCCTGAATATTTTTGTGAAAATAAAACTTTTCTTCATCCCAGGGCTCTATGTCCTTTCCCTTTGCCAATATCAATAAAAGGTGTCACACTTGATTTGCACTTACTGTCTCTCTGTCACCCTTCAAACTTAAACTCAATAGAAGTTTGTTTCAAAAGGGCTGTGACCACCTTGGTTCTAGGTAATGTCCTCTGGAAACTCAACCTGGAATGGAAAGAGAAGTAACAAATGGAAGCTGGGAATTACAGGGAAATGATATGCAAAAGTCTCTTCCATTTATTTTATCTAAAAATACTGATAATTGAATTAATATTTTGTTTTTTTTAACTGTCCCAAGTACTTGTTGCCAAGTAGAACATCTCCTGGTTTCCGTCATGTTGACATTTCACAGGCTGCTAATCTGGGGACTAGGTCTTTGGTGAGGGAAGAGAAGGCAAGACTTGTGGCCTCCAGAGATATTCCTCATGGCAGGGACATATGAAGACAGGTTGTGCTGTGCCTGATCCCAAATGAAAGAGGTGCTACATGTGTTCTTTAATAAGCACATTTCCTTTTTTTTTAAATTATGATTTTCAGGTCTAAACTCTGGGGTTCAATGCAGGGTCCCCTGTTGCTAGAATGGAAATATGTTGCTATTAAATATATCTTTAGATCAGAATATTTAAATCTATTTGATTTCCAAAAGTTTTGAAAATGAATCATATTTTGAGCTAGTGAAACAATATCACATATCTACGCGAATGAAGAAAATTAAAATAAGTCAACTTTTAAAAAGTAAATGATAGGGATGTTGTATTAGGGTTCTCAAGAGGAACAGAATTAACAGGAAGTATAATTATAAAAAGGGGACTTATCAGGTTGGCTTACATGACCAGAAGCTGGATAGTCCATAATGGCTGTCTGTAGGATAGAGAGCTGGAAGAACCAGTAGTTGTGCAGTCCAAGAAGCTGAAGCCCCAGAACAAGAGGAATCAATGGTGCTACCCTAGTCCAAGACTGAAGGCTTCTGGAGAATCACTGGCAGAGTCCGCTTTGGAAGAGTGAAGAAATGAGAGTCTGATATCCTCAGATGATCTCAGTAGCAATCAAGAACCCTTTCAAGATGAATAGAGCTTACAACTGCTGTGGCCTCCTTGTTTTTCCAACTATTATTCCATCCAAGCCATCATCCTATTGGTTGGTGCTGCCCACACTTAGAGAGGGTCTTCATTTCAGTTGGTTATGCCCCATACCAATCATTCCCAGATGCACCCTCATTGACACACTCATAGCCTTTTAATCCTTGGAATCTCTTAATCCAATCAAGTTGACAAATCAAATTAACCATTACAGATGTTGAAATAACAATGGAAATTATTTTCCTAAAAGTTTACTTTTTAAAAGCCCATTGTTATTTTGAGGCAGTCTGTAATAACAACAAGTTTGCTGCCTCAAGGACTCTCAATAAGTGTACAGGATATTCTCATTGAGACCCTGGACAATCCCTGTGACTTTGTTGTCTTTTGAGTCCTGGTGGTTTTGCTACTTCTTGTCAGTAGAACTGAAAACGAAACCAGTGTTGTGTTATTTCAGAGACCTTTCTCATAGCTCAAAGTTGTGGGTCCTTAAGAAACATGAGTTTTATAAATGAATGGATAGAAAAAAATATGTATCCTCCTTACAATAAAATACTGTACATGCTAAAAATGGAGTACTAATGCATGCTATAATGAGGATGGAACTCATAAGCATGCTAAGTGAAAGAAGCCAGCCCCAAAAGGTCACACAGTGTATGATTTCCTTCATATGAAATGTATAGAATAGACAAATCCATGGGGACAGAAAATAGATTAATGATTGTCAGGGGCTGTGAGAAGAGGAGAATGAGGAGTGACTACTTCATGGGTCGACTAATTAATTGAGTGGTGGAAATGTTTTGGTACTAGGTAGATTTGCATAGCACTGTGATTGTGCTAGAGTCCACTGAAATGCATATTTGCAATGGTTAATTTTGTCACTTGAATTTCACCTCAATGAAAAAAAAGGATGAATTTTATTTTCTTTTACTGTAAGATCCCTGAACTTCCACTGTCTCCATGTTAAATTGTTATGTCTGCCAGGGAATTTTACTTTGGGGCCCTTTTAATAAAATGAGATGGCATTTTTGCACAATGTTCTTAATTGTATATAATACAAAATTGTGAAAGGGACAATTTAAAGAAAAGGTGGTTGAATGAGATGGATATCATTATCCTAAATGCATGATTGAAGACCTGAATTGTACGAATATACTTTCTATACAAACAGTTGTATGTAAAAAGAAGCTATATACGGGCACTATGAATTGTAATTATTATAAATCTTTAAAAAAGAACATGCAGATATGATTGTATTAATATGCATATCTAAGTGTGTACATGTATACACATATAGTTGTGGTGAGGTTGAAGACAGAGGATGAGACTGTATTCTATTCACCAAGACATACATGTGGAAAAATCCTATATGTGGACCCTGCCTGGAAAGGAACCAGCGAGAGTCACAGACATGATCCTGTGCTTTTTGACATTGCTGGTAGCTCCAGGATCCAGGTTAGGGTCTCTGAAGCCTATTCAGGAATGAAGCCTACTGGTCCTTCTGTGTCTCTTCCTCCTTACATGGGTCTGTTTTCAGCACACCATTTCTCTAGCTTAGAGGCCTGTGGTGAGTCTCCTCTTAGGGAGAGCACTTGGCATCTGGCAAGTATGTTGTTTGGGATTTGAGGATGTAGCACAGAGTATGAGTGATCTTTAATGAATTTAACACAGGGGTCTAGAATACCATTTTTATAGTTTGGGCATGAGGGTTCCCCCAAAAGCTTATGTGTAAGACAATACAAGAACATTCAGAGGTGAAATGATTGGGTCATGACAGCCTTAAGCTAATCAGTGTGTTAATTCACTGATAGGTATTAACTAGTTAACTGTAGGCAGGTAAGGTCTGAGTGGAGGAGGTGGATCCCTGGTGGGGGAGAGTGTGCCTTTGGGGTTTGCATTTTGTCCCTGGTGAGTGCAGGAGGTTTGTCTCTGCTTCCTGATGGTCATGTCCTGAGACAATCTACCACACGTACGGCACAGATCAATAGAGCAGGCTGGCTATGGAGTGAGACCTCTGAAGCCATGAGCCCCGAATAAACTTTCCTCCTCTAAAATTGTTCTTGCCATGTCTTTTGGTCACAGCAGAGAAAAAGCTGACTGAAAAAAATCAATGTAATAATGTTTCAAACATTCTGGGACATTTTAGTGCATGCAGTGAGTCATGTTTTCTACCTAAGTTGACCCATTCAGTATTTCAAATGATAGTTTACTGAATACCAACTATACACTGGAAGCATTAGGGAAATGAAAGAAAATGGATACAATACTACACTTTACACAAAGTAGGTGCATTTTCTTTATCACCCAAAGTTTTCCTTTTCCAGATATTTCTGAAATATAGAATTGCTCAACAAAAACAGCTTCCACTTATATAATAGAACTATCTCAAAACATGAATAGTTCCAAGTAATAGAAAACCAAATCACTGAACTCAAATGAAAACATTTTATATACCATAATTCATATCAGTATACTGCAATCCTTAGATTTTCAGCATACATGTCATATTATTAAATGTCCCAACTGTGGATGAACAGTGAAGAGCTTATTAGTACTGAATGCAGGTAACTGCTTCAGTTTCTTGAATATTGTCTGCCTCCTTTGAACTAATTCACCACTAGGAAATGACTGGTCCTAGGAGTAATTGGTAAAGCCTGTCTGTGGGCCAGAATTTAGACTTTTAGCTAGCTTCTCCTCAAGTGGGCTCATCTCACCCTTGAAACAGCACTTTCATCATGTAATTTTGCCTTTTTACCTTCTTGTGTTAAATATTTAAATACAGAAACACATCCATCTAGTGCAGTTATTCAAAACACAGTAGATGTGGACAGAAAAACTCACACTTTCCCCTCAGGGAATAATTTTGATCAGATAATATTTAGTGCTCCGCTAAATACTAAATGGCACTTGCAAGCAAATTCCCTTTTTGTCAAGGAGATAGATTTTAATTTTCCAGTCTTAACAAGAGAGAATGGTTTGATCCCCTGACAGTTTGGGGGTTCATTTTTTCTAGTTGGCTGCAGAATGAAGAAGGTGACAGCATCTCCAGGTCCCCTGGCATGTATAGGAGATTCGTATCACTTCTCCCAATTACGGCTCCTTGAGGATGCTATCAATATGCGCCAGTGGTTTCTCACTATTTTTTTTTTTTTAGCCAGAAGCAAATGAATATATTATCTGTCAGCAGCAAGACATGGGGCAAATGGATCTATGAGTCGTGGGTGATTGGGATTCCACGCGTGCGTGGGGGTGTGACTATACTTCAGAACTCATTTTCACTGCTGCTGACATACAAGACAGTCCTCAGAGACCTGTCTATCAAACTGCAACATGCTTTGCAGAAAAATTAGATTACTCATGCTCAGACAGAGGGGGTGAAGGCAATTTAGAATAGCCCCTTAAATACCAATTACAGTTGTGTTTACAAAGCAAATTAATACCATGTGAAGGACGTTGTTAGCACTGGCTACTCTGGCTGTGTATGAACGTGGTTCCTCACTAGTATTTGAAAACTCATGAAGATATATAGGTTCATACTGCGCATGTGCACATACTTATGTTTGTTTTCTCCCTCTTTTAACTTTAATCTCAATAATGCTGAAAGGTTCAATATATTTATTTAAGTAACATAGTACTGTTTTACCTATTGCGATATAACTCGATTTGCCACTGATTGCATATACCTATTATCCATATCCAAAAAGCCATTCTAAGTGAGAAATTTGCAGGTGGATTCTCTTTGTCTGTCACAACAAATGCTGAGGCAAGCCTTCCTGGTCTCATGGTAAGGATGCATTTCTGGGCTGTGCATTTCACTGACAGTGTTTGCATAGTTTCTGAAAACAACAGATAGGTCAAGACCCATACAGTGAGCACAATGCAGGCTTGTCAATAAAATCTATTTTTAAAATAAAATTACAAATTAGTGAATCGTGTAATGAAAAACTATATATCACAGGTAAAGTGACAACTCACAGAAGAAAAAAGGAGAAGAGCTCTGCAAAGAAAGACTTGTAAAAGAAACCAGAAAAGCACATGGTGACTCTTGGCTGAAAATAGACTCTGGTGCATGGGGAGGTCGAGTATTTCCCAGAACTTCATGGAGGGCTTTTCACAGCGCTAGATAATGAAAGAGGCTGGCTGGGATAAGATTTCCCTTCTTGTAATAACATGACAGTGCTAGGCTCTTTGAAACTCTCTGAGTATGTTCTGGAATGCTAATTGAACATTTGGATGCCCATCTACTGGGGTATTTATTTGGATTTACTTTGCAGCAGCTCAGTGGCAAATCTGACTGATTCTTAAATCAGTGTAAGAATCATGAGGATTTCTTTGATGTATAGCTCCCCAGATAGTGGCTCTTACAGCTTAGCACCAAAATTTCTTCATGTTCCCGCATTTTGGTATCTTTCTGTATATGATGCTGCATGGATTTGTTTACCCAGCATCTGTCATCCATGAAACTGAATTTTTGTGTCTGTTTTTTTTTGTTGCTATTGGGATCACTGGTGTTCATCACTGTAACCCTGAAGTAATTCAGGTGCTTTTGGAATCATGTAGGATTACATAGTAGGCTGTTGAGGTGGGGATGAGGGGGCCTCTAGTGTGCTGAGATAGAGTAGCAGTTGAAGGGTCACAGCAGTGTCCAGAAATATTAAGCTGGACTTAATAAATAAGACCTCCTTGTCCACCCAAGGAATCCTTTCTTACTCATACTTCTCCATCCTTTGTGCATGTATCCAGTTCCTGTGTTCTGGGTGTGGACATCTGTCAGACACCATGGAGACAGAAATATATTAAACTCAGGCTGCCAGTATATAGACCCTCAGTATAGCACAGGACAGGCTTATGCTTCTGTAGTCATGAAACACTGGTCGTGGTTCATAGTATGAGCACATAGGGTGGCCACCTAAACTGGCAGAAGCTTCAGGGAAGAAGAGACTGGGGTTTTCTGGTTGGTGAAGATTGTGCTTTAATTGATTGTAAAATCTGAACAGAGATCAAGTGGGGAAAGAGTTGGAGGTAGACAGAAAAGGAAGAGCCAAAGTCTAGTTATGTGACCTGGAATGATGTCTGCTGGGAGCTATAAAAATGTTGGTGTTCTGGGAGAACCAGGTTCACAAAGAAGATGCTGGAGTGTAATGTGTGTGTGTGAGGTAGATCAAAGGGGTCCTTGTGTCACATAAAGTAATTGCACTTCATTCTGAACCCAGGGAAGATCATGCAGGGTTTTACATAATGGCCTGTCATGGGTCATGGTCAATTTTTGTTTGTTTGTTTTAGATTGGGTTTTCTGTAACTTTCTTTATGGCTGAAGAATCTCTCCTTTTTCCTGTTGGCCAAATGCAAACTGAGGAGGGGATCTACCCCATGGGGCAGAGAGCAGTGGAGCTTTCCTGTTTGAAGTGGTTTTGAGGACTGTGAGCTTCCAGCATTGCTTTTTCCAGGTCTCTAGGATTTAATGTCCTAGCCCACTGTCTGGACCTTTGCATATGGCTGTTTTATAAAGTCTAAGTGACAAGTGATAAAAACCTGGAATAATAGGGTATTAAGGGAAGGACTAGGGAATGATTTAATAATTTTAGAAAGAAAAACTGGCAGATGTTGCAGGGAGCCATAGGAAGACATTGTCTGTGTTTGATTCCATTATTTCAGCAATTGAGAAACTGGAGGGTCCTGCTGCTTGGCCCTGGGTGGGAGACTCACTGGTGTCTTTAGTAATAAATCAAGGTATGTCATTCTATAGAAGGAGCCCTTCTCAGAAGAGCGCAGGCCTTTTCTCTTTTATGTGAAAGTGAGATAATTAGAAGCTTTGTGATGAGAAGGATAAAAAGACTGTGGTTTTGGGAGACAACAAAGTTTAACTGCTGAGACCTCATTGGCAGAGAGATTCCTGGGAGGACTTTCTGTGTATAGGTGAAAGAATTCAGAGACCAGTAGTAATTTTGGCTTCCTCTGGGGTCATGGGAAGGGAGATCTTGCTAAGGCATCATGCATTCCAGTGAATGGCTCCACTTTTTCTAGTTCTGTTATTTGGCAGTGGTGACCAAATCAACAGGTTGACCATGAGGGCTTGTCCTTGAGAAGCAAATGCATTGCATGTGGAAATTTCCCTCTCAGTCTTCTAGAAGATCCAGAACAGGGTAAACCTAGGGCTAGTGGTAGTGGATTTTCTGCTTATTTAACAAATGGAAGCTTAAGCTGATTTTAATGTAATATATAGAAAGAAAAGTATGTCATGGGTTGTGAACACGTCATGCCTGCTAGAGTTGGACCTATTATATAGATAGATGAGAAAGTAAGGAAGATTGGAAGATTCCTCCCAGGTTTTTAGCTTGAGTCAATAGTTAAGTAGAATCATATACTATAGAGAAAAACACAGGGGAAAGGTATGTAGGGTTCAGTTTGAGTTCATTAAAACCGAGGACACAACACATTCCAAGTGTAAGAGAGGTGATGTCATTCTAAAGTTATGAGTGTCAGCCCTGGATTTAGATGATTTGATCCTGACTGAATAATCTCTCTGTGCCTCTGTTTCCTCACCTGGGAAACTGATGCGAAGATAGTGAGGTAGTTAAAAAAAAAAAAAAAAAAAAAAAGACTCAATAACTCTCTAGCAGTCTTTTCATTGAGTGCTTAGATCTATTCTCCCTAATTTTGAATCTGAGCAGAATTCTCATGGGTTGTGGTCAGATTTGACATGGGTCAATAACTTCAACCTATAGAGCCTACACAGTAAGCTCAGGTGACATGACTTTATTTTTTTAAAATTATTTTTATTAAAAAATTATTTTTCGGGTAACAGAGATTGAACACAGGGTGCTTAACCAGTGAGCCACCTTCCCAGCCCTTTTTATTTTTATTGTTTTTGAAACAGGATCTCACTGTGTTGCTTAGGGCCTTGTTTCGTTGCTGAGATTGGCTTTGAACTTGGCATTCTCTTACCTCAGGCTCCCAAGCTTCTGGGATTACAAGTGTATATCACCATGACCAGCAAGAATGTGATTTTAGAGGTCATGTTATGAAAGGCAATGCAGCATCTATCCTTTCTACAGGGACACTCACATTGGCAGCCCTGTACTTCCATATAAGAAGCCCAGCTATGCTGAGGCATCCTGCTGTGAAGAAGCCCAATTTACATGGAACACATGTTGGTGCTTTATTGATAACCCTAACTCACATTTCAGTCCCAGCCCACAGTCAGACTCTACTACCACAGGTTTAAGTTGCCCTTAGCTGCTCATTCTTTCCAGATGAGGTCCTACACATCATGGAGCAAAAGCACTCCTACTGAGTTCTGTCTGAATAATGGGCCCATAGAATAATAAAATGATTGCTTTATCCCGAGTTTTGAGATAGTTTGTCACCCAGCAATAATGTATCAGTCTGAGTTGTCAGAGAAGCAGACACCAAGAAGGGATTAATTAATATGTGGGTCATATGTATTAGAGGAGATACCTGAAAGAGACAGTAGACAGGAAACCATTAACAACTTGGAGAGACAAAAGACCCTGAAGAAGAGAGAGAAGGAAGAAGGAGAGTTTTGGCCAAATTGTGGGTAGATCTGAGCAGTTCCAGGGGAAGATCAGTAAGACTGTTTGTGGCCACCTGTCAAAGAGAGCTTAGTCAAAGACACCTGTCAGGAGAGCTTAGTCATCTAATTTCAGACCTTCCTTAGCATTCCTGTCAGCATTCATAGATGTGGCCTTGGTAAAAGGCTGTGCTGGATTTTAGATCCCTGTTGCTGAAATCTTTCAGTGCATAGCAGAGTCAGAAAGGATCATTCTCCTGGGCATCTCAAATACTATCTAGAACAAGTAGTATCTGCTTCATTTAACTGTTTTGAGAAATAAATGATTCAGTATATGTACTGAGCTTTGAGCAGTACCTGACACATTGTAAATGTACAATAAATATTAACTGTTACTGGTAACAACGTTTGGTTTAATGAAAGTGGATAAAATCATCTAAGAAAAGTACAGTAAGAAGAGAGATGTGCTATATACATTCATGGGGGCATTAACATTTAGGAGACACTAGTAGAAAGAGAACCATAATATTAGTTGAGCACCTGCTATTCACAGGAAATTAGGGCCACTGAAAAACAGGAACAAGAGACTTGTGTGGAGTTTGTTACTCTTATTCTGAGCATCTAGGGCAGCCCCTGATTGAAGACCAGGAGTTAAATTTCAAGGGAGTGAGGAGCAATATTTTAGGTAATAAATGAGGAAATGATCAAATTAGAATATTATCATTTTGAAGCTTTAGACGAACGAATGGATCTAGGCAGGGATCATTGAGAGTGACTCACATTATAAAATGAGAGACAATTTGGCACAACATGTCTAATGGGAGAACATGGGGCAGTTAGGACCTAACCCTGTGAATGTGTATGTATGAGTGACTGTGTGCATATGTGTGTCAAATCAAATTTGAAGCTAATGAAGGCCTTTAGCCCCAACTACAACTTTAAAAGTAATGCAAGAAAGAGAGAAATATGTTAAATAACACTAAATGAGACTGAAGGTAATTGTAAAACAATTCCATTTCTTCATTATGTTGAGAGAGAGAGAGAGAGAGAGAGAGAGAGAGAGAGAGAGAGAGAGAGATCCCACCAATTGTAGTATATGAGCTTTTAAAGATCTGGTTCAAACAAATTAGTATAAAATAACTTTCTGACCATAGGGAACAATAGAACATTATTTGGATATTTGAGGATATTAAAGACTTATTAAGATTCAGATTTATTTGGCAATGGTAATTGTGAAAATGATTCTTAAAGGCATTCTTTTAATCTTTTCAGATATATAGCAAAATACTTGCTGATGAAATAATATAACATATAGAGATTGCTTCAAAATATTTGGAATGAAGATGATAGAAAAATGAATAGATAGTTGAGAGTTCATTATACTAGTGTCTTAATTTATGCATATTTTTGAAATTTAACTAAAAGTTAAAGAGTAAAAATCAAACATAAAATTTTGTGGCATTACAATAAAACAAACTAAGGAATGAGCAATAGCGTCAAAATGTAGTAAATGTCCGGTTAGGTGCAAACTGAAAAAAGAATCATCTATTTGTCAGTAAGAAAGTCAATGTCACAACTTGCACAGTTTGAGAAATAAATTTTTAGTGAAGGAATGTATAGCCGTGTTTAGATTCTTCTTTGAGGAATTTTGAGACAGGAAGAAAAAATCTCAGTGATGGCAGCTGGAGAGAACCTGGGGTCAAGTAATGAAAAGAAGGTGAGGAGTTGGTTGTCTTGGGATTGGTGCAAGGTAGAGGTGTTCATTATATGTGGATCATCTTTTGGAGGGAGGAACATAATTCAGCTGACAGGAGGAGCGTGGAAACCTTGGTGAAATAGGAAATGTTTGTCTGCTGGGAGTGAGGACATTGAAGTTGAATAGGAAGAATGAGGAGGATCATAAACTTTCGGTGCTGATGGTTTAGTTATGGTCAGAGATCATGGATCAGAGCTGGCCCAAGGAGCATGACTGGTGCGCCTTTCATTATGCAGTGTTTAGTTATCCAGACAAAAATCAAGAAGGGTGGTTTGCTGGCAGATTACAGAGAAAGAAATAGCAAGTCATGGAGATGTTCAGGGACAACCCAGACACTCCACCCCGAGCTTCTGACAGAGTCAGGAAGGAGGAATGGCTGTGAGAGATAGCTGTTTCAGCTATTAACTGAGCAAGATGAAGAGATTCAGGTACAAGGCTGTGGTTCAGTCATCAGTAAGTGAAGATACTGGTAGAGCCATAAATTATGGCCAGAAGTTTGAGCATCACTCCCTTGGAGTAGTGACAGGTTCTGGGGTGTGATTAAAGAGACATCCAAGTCATGGTCATTAGAGTTGAGAGGGCCAACAGGTGGTGAAGAGAAGGTATTGAATGGTGATCCACATGCTCTCTGAAGTTACTCAAGGTAAACTCAGGACAAGCAGTAAAGAATGATAGATAGCAAGATGGCAAAGTACTCTGTTAAAATGTAGTAACAAGACATGGATGTGATCGTTGAGCTTCAGGACCTTATGAGGGCAGTGCCAGTCTAAAAGTGAGACAGAAGGACTAGTGTGGTTTGCTCTTTCAAATATTCTTTGAATTTTTATTATCTCCATAAAAAAGGGTGATTCACTATGAGAAAAAGGCTACATCCCAGAATTTAAATTTGTGTCAGCTTGGCTCATTCCTATGCCAATTAGAGATTCTCTTTCTCTGAGAAACATGAGTTCAGGCTGTAATGAAATAATTGAGTCATGATCATTCTCCTTCTGGGCTGTGGCTAAGGAAAGAAGCAAGGCTCAGGTGATTGATCCAAGCACATGCTCTCTCCAAGAAGCCGCATTGTTTATAGTTCTGTGGATAAATGGATTGGTTACCTCCAGGACCCTGTCTTAAACCAAGGAGGCGTTTAGAATTGCCTGGAAAACAATGTTTTTATTAGATTCACTATAATTTTTCCTTTAGTTTTTACTTTTGCTTAATAACATTAAAAATATAAACTGATGTTGAAGAACTAACCAACACCTCCCCATGTCATTGTTAATCTAGTCTTCAAGATCTGGAAATGATGTGTGAACAAGATGCTAACCAGACGGGTAGATGGAACCTAACTGCTGGCAGTATGCAGGGTGGGCTGGGATGGCAGGTGAAGCATGTAGAGTGACAACTGAGAGGTCTCTGCAGGAATCCATATGCATTTAAGGAAAGGAGACAGGGTATTTAGGATAACTTTGTGGACCACAGCTACTCTAACTAGAAAAGAAGTTTCCAATTCTTACTTTCAGGCTTCAGTGATTCTCTGTTTCTATTGTTTTTGTGGTCACTACTAGAAGTTGGATCACCTGGTAGATAAATGAAAAGAAGAAAAACAAAAACAAAAACAAAATGGAACAAAACAAGGAGACAATTTTGGTCTTCTCCAATATACCTGCTAGTATTTATTTTCCAGAGAACTCAAAATTCACTTTACTCATTGTTCTATGTTCTGTAGCTGCATTCAGTGGGAGAGACAGGGTGGTGTGTATTCCTTTCCTCGTACCAGAAACCAGAATCTCAAAAGGGCAATTTAGTGCTATTATTTCAGATTTTTTTTTTTTTTTTTTTTTTTTTTTTTTTTGGTACCAGGGATTGAATCCAGGGGCACTCGACCACTGGGCCACAGCCCCAGCCCTTTTTTTTTGTATTTTATTAGAGACAGGGTCTCACTGAGTTGCTAAGTGCCTTGCCATTGCTGTGGCTGGCTTTGAACTTGCTATCCTCCTGCCTCAGCCTCCCAGGTGCTGGGATTACAGGCGTGCGTCACCACGCCCAGCTTCAGATAAAATATTGATGCCTAATATTTTAATCATTCGCTGTTATTTTAATCAGAATATATTTTTGTTTTTCCAAAGTGTTATTGGTATGTTTAGAACAATATATTATTAGAAAAACAAAATATATTCAAAGATACATTTAGAAATAGCATTGTTACATCTAAAGCCACAATCAGAAAATTTTCCCATTTGTATAGAGAGGATGTATAATTTCTTCTTCAAATTCAAAAGTCACTTGAAAATGTAAGCCTAGATCCTGTCTAGAACAGATAGCAAAACTGTACCCTGGCCTGTCTTGAAGGAAGACAAAAAGAGCACTTTGGACTCAACACTTGCTTTGCCTTCTAACAGCTCAGTAGAAGACATGCACATCTTAAAATTACTCTGAAGTTGAGTTCCAGCTTCTGATGGCATATAGGAATCCTGGAAGTCACTATTGCATCTTATCCATGAGTAAAATACTGAACAAACTGAAAATCAACAACCCTTCCTATATTAAATAAGAATTGGGGACAAACTCTTGACCCGAAAATTGGAGATAGACAGAAATTCAGCAGCCACAACCTCTGAGGGGAGCAATGCTGAAGTAGAAAAAATAGAGCTGTAATTGACCAATTATTGGAGGACCAGTATGGACACGTTGGAGAGTCAAAAACTCCAGTGCGTGTGTGCCTGTGTGTATGGGATGTGCCTATACTTTTGTAAGTTTACCTCCAGGAGTTCAACCAGGTCCTTGTGGTAATTATCTGAGAAAAATCTCCTCATATTTCTAGTAGCAGGAGGAGAAAAACAGTCATTTTGAAATATGTAAGAGCACTTCTTTTCTTTACAAGTTCAGTCTTCAGGAGAAATTATTTACCCAGAGTCTAACCAGCTAGGGTTTTGTTAGAGTCTGTCTGACTTGGAGAAAGGGAAATGTCCAACTCTAATTTACCATAAAGAAATAAATTCTCAAGAATACATGACAAGCTCTTTTCTTCTACATGAAGGAAAGGAAATGTACAACTCTCCCCCCCCCCCTTTAGCCAGCCTGTGCCATCTAAGTTAGAGTGGGCAGTGCAGGGGACCAAGAAGCATTTGTGAGGTTCACAGCCTACAAGCACAGGTTCACTAAAAGACTGAGCTCTAATAATAGGACTGTAGAATGCTCCTCCTTCTGCCACCTCACTACCACATTGCTGAGCCCCATAGAAGAGCTCCTCTTATTTAACCCATCCTGTTGGATTATCAAGAAAAAATTACTAACAAAACAAAACAAAAATAACTAAAAGTGTGTAGAGACAAAGTAAGCATCAGAATCAGACTCAGATAAGACAGGCATATTAGAATTTTCAGACTGGGAATTTAAAACTACTATGACTGACTATAATTAATATGCTAAAGGCTATAATAGATAAATTGACAGCATGAAAGAAGACATGAGTGATGTGAACAGAGAGATAAAAGTCATAAGGAAAAACCAAAACTAAATGCTAGAGAATAAAAACAACAAAAAAACTTTGAAATAAATAAACAAACAAACAAACAAAAACACACTGTAACAAAAATGAAGAATGCCTTTGAGAGGCTTATTAGTAAACTGGACAGGCTAGGAAATTTCACACATTACATAAAGAGGTAAATTCTCAAGGATTTGTGACAATCTTTAACATATATTTATGTGCCTAACAACGGAACATAAAAATAACTGTGGCATAACTGATGAAACTACTAGAAGAAGCAAATAAATCCACTATTATAGCTGAAAATGTAAACAACCCTCTATCATAAATAAACAGATTTAGTAGGAACAAAATCAGCAAGGACATAGTTGAACTCATAAGAGCACTAGTTAACTGAATGTATTACCTACCAACTGCTTTATCCGACAACAGCAGAATATGCACTCTTTGAAAGCTCATGCAGAACTTTTTCAAGGATGAACCGTATTCTGGAATATAAAACAAACTTTTAAAAATTAAAATATTGTAAATCATACAAAGTGTATTCTCTGAGTCAAATAGAATTCAAGTGGAAACCAATACAGAAAGGTAGCCAGAAAATCCCCAAGTATTTGGATATTAAACAATCCACTTCTATTTCACCCCCCTGCTCTATGAAGGTATAAACAACAAATACAATTGTATAATTGTGAGCTGTACAATGTGATGTTTTGATATATATGTATTGTGAAATGAGCAAATCAAGCTAATTAACATATCTATCACCTCACATGTTTAGCATTATTTTTGTCTTTAGGAACACTTATCTATTCCCTTAGTGATTTTCAAGTATACAACACATTATAATTAACTATCATCCTCCTGTAAGATAAATATGCAGAATTTATTTATCCTCTGTAAGTGAAATTTTGTACCCTTTGATCAGCAACTCCCATTCACCACTCCACATTCTATAATCCCAGGTCACCATCAGTCTACTCTTTGCTTCAGTGAGTTCAATGCTTTTAGATTGCACATAAAAGAAAAATCATGCAGTATGTGTGTGTGTGTGTGTGTGTCTGTATTTGTTTACTTTTTGGTGGGGGATAACCAGGAATTGAACTCAGGGGCACTCAACCACTGACCACATCTCCAGCCCTATTTTGCATTTTTATTTAAAGATAGGCTCTCACTGAGTTACTTAGCACCTCACTTTTGCTGAGGATGGCTTTGAACTCTCCATTCTCCTGTCTCAGCCTCCCAGGCTGATGGGATTACAAGTGTGTGCTACCACACCTGGCAGTATCTGTATTTTTGTGCTTGGCTTATTTCCCTTAGCATAAGTTCTCTAGGTGTATTCATGTTGTTGCAAATGTCAGCATTTCCTCCTTTAAAAAGACTGAATAGTATTCCACATGTATTGATGGAATACTAGTATTTTCATTTATCTATTGATAATATTTTCTTTATCAATTTATCCATTGTTGGACACTTAGGCTAATTTGCCATCTTTTCTACTGTGAATAAGGTTGCAACAGACATTTGAGTGCAGCTATTTCTTTGATATATTTATTTCATTTCCTTTGAATATGTATATATACACACATATATATCTCCAGGAATGAGATTTTGGATCATATGCTAGTTCTATATTTAATTTTTTGAAGAATCTCCATGCTGTTTTACATAATACCTATACTAATAAATAATACATGGATCACAGAAATCTTAAGAAAAATTAAAACAGATTTTGAATTGAATGAAAGTGAAGGCACAACTTACAAAATTTGTGAAATGCAACAGAATCAGCATTAACAGTGAGATTTGTAGCATTGAATACATACATTTGAAATAAAAATACCTTAAAGTAATAATATAGACTTCTATCTTAGGACACTATAAATAGAAATGCAATTTAAAGTAAGCAGAAGATGATAAATAACAGAAATTAGAGCAAAAATCAATGCAATTAGAACAGGAAATCAATACAGAAAATCAACAAAGTCAAAAGCTGATCTTTGAAAAGATGAAGACAATTGGTAAGCCTCTATCTAGGTTAACTAGGAAGAGAGAGAAAACACGTAGATTACTAATATTAAAAATGAAATTGGAGACATCACTACAGATCTAGTGGGCCTAAAAGGATGATAAAGAATATTATGAGGGCTGGGATTGTGGCTCAGTGGCAGAGTGCTCACCTAGCATGTGTGCAGCCTGGGTTCGATCCTCAGCACCTTGTAAAAATAAAGGCATTGTATACAACTAAAACAAATAAATAAATATTAAAAAGAAAGAATACTATGAACAACTTGGCTCACAGATTTAATAACCTGGATGAAATAGACCAATTCCTTGAAAGACAAGGGGTGCCAAAACTCATACTTAAAGAAATGACCAATCTGAATCAGCCCGTATCTATTAAAGAAATTGAGTAAATAATTATCAACTTTCCAAAATAGAAAGTAATAGGCCCAGATGTTTTCACTGGTAAATTCTACCAATTTTTATTTTTTACAATTTAGAGGAAACATACCAATTTTCTCCAAACTTTTTCAGAAGATAGAAGCGAAGAGGATACTTTCTGACTGACTCATTTGATGAGGTCAGCATTAGCCTAATACCCAAATCAGATAAAGATATTACAAGAAAAGAACATTGGTGATGAATGCCACTAAGGATCACAAATGCAAAAATGTCTCAGAAATATTATTAATCATTCTAAGCAATGTATAAAAATTATAGTCAATGACCCAGTGGGATTTATTCCAGGTATACAAGATTGGTTCAACATTCGAAATTTTCCCAGAAGAATCCTACAGATAGCATAATATTTTTTATTTGTTCTAATTAGTTATACATGATAGTAGAATGAACTTTGACACATCATACATACATGAAGTATAACTTCTCATTGTTCTGGTTGTACATGACGTAGAATCACACAGGTTGTGTAGTCATATATGCACATAGGGTAATAATGTCTGATTCATTCAACTATCCTTGCTCCTCCCATACCCCCTATCCTCTCTTCACTTCCCTCTGTCTAATCCAAAGTACCTCTATTCTTCCCTAGCCTCTCCGCTTATTGTGAATTAGCATCTGCAGTCTGAGAAAACATTCTGCTTTTGGTTTGGGGGGATTGGCTTATTTCACCCAGCATGACATTCTCCAGCTCCATCCATTTGCCAGTAAATGCCATTATTTCATTCTTCTTTAAGACTGAGTAGTATTCCATTGTGTATATATACCACATTTTCTTTATCCATTCATCTGTTGAAGGACACCTAGGTTGGTTCCATAGTTTAGCTATTATGAGTTGAGCTGCTATAAACGTTGATGTGACTGTGTCACTGTAGTATGCTGATTTTAAGTCCTTTGGATATAAACCAAGGAGCGAGATAGCTGAGTCAAATTGTGGTTCTATTCTAAGTTTTCTGAGGAATCTCCATACCAATTTTCATAATGGTTGCACCAATTTGCAGTCCCACCAGCAATGTATGAATGTACCTTTTCCCCCACATCCTTGCCAACATTTATTGTTGCTTGTATTCTTGGTAATTACCATTCTGACTGAAGTGAGATGAAATCATATTTAATGTTGAAAAACCAGAAGATTTCTCACTAAGATCAGGAATGAAGCAAAGATGTCTTCTCTCACCACTCCTATCCAATGTTATTATACTGGAGTCCCTAGCTAATGTGATAAGTAAAATAAGAAAAGAGTATAGGGAAGGAAGAGATAAACTATTTATTTTCAGATAACAAAATTGTCTGTGTAGGAAATCAAAAGGATTGACAAAAAGAGTGTTAGAACTAATAAGCAGTTACAGTAAGGCTGAAGAAGGCAAGGTTAACATACAAAAGTCAATCATTTTTCTACATACCAGTGATGAAGAAAATGGAATCTGGAACAATATAATTTACACTAATAGCCCCAAAATGAAATACTTAGGTATGAATTTAATGAAACATGTACATGATCTTTGTGAGGGAAACTAAATAATGGACCCCATAATATAGTCAGCTGATCTTTCTAAGGGACTATAAATCTAATGTAAAATTCAAAATCATAAACCTAAATGTAAAATTCAAAATTATAAAACTTCCAAAGGATCACATAGGAAAAAAATCTAGATAACCTTGAATTTGACAATGACTTTAAATACTACACCAAAGACCCCATCCAAGAAAGAAAGAATTGATATACTGAACTTCATTAAAATTAAAATTTTTTGCTCTGCAAAAGACACTGCCAAGAGAATGGCAGGACAAATCACAAACTGGAAGAAAATATTTGCAAAAGACACGTCTGATAAAGGATTGTTATCTAAAACATATAAAGAACCCTTAAAATTCAACAATAAAAATACAATTAAAAATGGGCCAAAGAACTGAACAGATCTTTTACCAAAAAAGATATGCATATGGAAAATAAGCATATGAAAAGATGTTCTGCATCATGTGTCATTACGGAAATGGTAATTAGAACAATAACGCAATGCCCCTACTTGTCTATAGAATGGCCAAAGTCCAGAACACTGACAACATCAAATGCTGGTGAGGATGTGGAGTAGCAGTAACTTATTCATTGCTGGTGGAATGCAAAATGGTACAGCCACTTTGGAAGACAGTTTGACAGTTTCATACAAAACTAAACATACTCTTACCATATGATCCAGCAATCACAATTCTTGGTATTTACCCAAAGGAGTTGAAAACTATGTTCATTCAAAAGTCTGCATATGGGTATTTATAGCAGCGTTATTCATAATTGGCAAAAGCATCCAACATCTTGGAAGCAATCAAGATGTCCTTCAGTAGGTGAATGGATAAATAAACTGCCGTACACCCAGACATAGAATAGTATTGTGCTGAAAAGCAATGGCCTGTTGAGCCATGAAAAAACATGGAGGAAATTTAAATGCATATTACTAAGTGAAAGAAATAATCTGAAAAGGCTACAAACTATAATAATGCCAACTATATCATGTCTTGGAAAAGGCACAATTAGGGAGACAGTAAAAACATCAGAGTTGTCAGGGTTAGGGGTGAAGAAGGGATGTATAGGCAGAACACTGAGGATTTTTATGGTAGCAATATGTCTGTAGGATACTATAATGGTGGATATATGTCATTACATATTGGTTAAAAAACACAGAATTCACAAGACCAAGAACAAACCTTGATGTATGCCAAGGAGTTTGGGTGAATCTGTCTCCAGGCTGATTCGTCAATTGTACTGAATGTACTATTCTGAGGCAGATGTGGGCAATAGCAGAGGCTACACATGATAGGGAGCAGGAGTTATGTGGGAAATCTCTGAACCTTTCTCTCAATTTTGCTATGAACCTAAAACTTCTCTAAAAATAAACTCCGTTTTTGAAAAGAGTATTGTAAAATTTATCTGAGGTCCACCTGGATTTATGTGGAAAGAAATGTGTTTTGTTAATGTGGAGTAGAAATACTCAAGGTATCCTCCCAGTAAATGTGCTTTGCTTAATGAATGCTGCTGCAAACTAGGACAGGAGGGAAGAAAAAAAAAGAGAGAGAAGTGGGAAACACATAAATTATAAATCCTGCAAGTTTTTTAATAAAGAATAAACCTCTCTCTCTTGGGTTCTTTTACATTACCATGGAATTCTCTCAACATACTAATTTGATAAGCATTTCTTTATCTATGTTATTCACTTTTTTCTTAATTTGTATGAATATGCCTATGTCCTCTGGTGATCAAGTAATTGTAAAGAGCATAATTAGCATTCATGTAAGTATGTATTCAGTACATA
The DNA here is from genome assembly GCA_025594165.1 of Tamias sibiricus. Lineage (NCBI taxonomy): Eukaryota > Metazoa > Chordata > Mammalia > Rodentia > Sciuridae > Tamias > Tamias sibiricus. The sequence continues at coordinate 143,273,600 of CM046659.1, forward strand.
TTTTTGTACATGGTGCTTTGAGTTTCATATGCCTCCATACTAATATCAGTTTTTAATGCTTTATATTTACCTAATACCAATGATAATCTAAGTTACTGAGTATATGACAGTAGATTTATTGAAATCATTGTGTAACAAATTTGGAAAATAAGAACATAATTTGGGAAAAGTGTTTCATTGGCAATTGGGATCTTGTCTATAGATCCTGAGAAAATGTCAATAAGTATAGATTATGAGGCTTGGGACTGATTTTGAAGAGGAATTCATGCAGAAGTGACACAGATAGCCTAGAATTTCCAGTCTAGAGATTGAAGTTCAGTTCTTCAGTTCCAGAACTTTGAGAAATTAAAGTTTTTTTCCCCCTTTGAATACAAAATAAGAAGAAACAATGCAAACTTTCTGAGGGCAGCTTCACTTCTAAGATTTAAAGAATCAACTTTGTAGACACCATGTTTTTAATCTCATGAAAATCTAATCAGACCAATTCCTACATCAGATTAAAACTACCTAGTTCAATTACATAAACATAAACATAGCTACAAATCAGTCATGTGGACAACTGTTTGTTTTTTTGGTACTGGGGATTGGACCGAGGGGCATGTAACCACTGAGTCACATCCCACCCCTTTTTAATTTTAAGACAGGTTCTTACTCATTTGCTTAGGACCTTGCTAAGTTGCTGAGGCTGGCTTTGAACTTGCAATCCTCCTGCCTCAACCTCCCAAGTCACTGGGATTACAGGCATGCACCTCCATGCCCATCTATGTTTTTTAAAATGAGATTCATGGCCCCCAAACAAAACCTAAGTGTCCCCCAAAGTCCTAGGTTAAAGGCTTTGTCCCCAAATGTGGAGCTATTGGGAGCTGGTGGAACTTTAAGGAGGTGGGACCTATCTAAATCACTCTAGGTCATTGGGGTCATGCTCTCAAAGGGCACCATGGGGACCCAGTCACTTTCTCTGTCTCTCTTTTGCTCCTTGGCTATAAGATGAGCAGTTTTGCTCTGTCAAACATTTCCACCTTAATGTGTGTCTTCGGCAAAGGTCCAAACAGTGGGGCCAACTAATTATGGACTGAAACCTTCAAAACTGTGTGCCAAAATAAAACTTTTCTCTTTATAAGTTGATTATCTGAAATATTTGTTATAGTGACAGAAAACTGCCTGACATACCTACTAAATTATACTCTCTGGTGAAAAGGCCCAAGAATTTGTACTTTAAAACTATCCCAGGTGATTTCTATTCAACAAGTTCTGAGTTTGAAAATGTCTGCTTTAGTTGACCTTGAAGGCCCTTAGATGTTTCATCATCTCAGACTCTCACCAATATTTATTAAAGTATGTGCTCCACGTTTCAGAGCTGTATGTAGCTGATAGTGCTCAAAAATGAAGAAAAGTTGTCCTCAAGAATCATAATCTAAAAAACTGTTACCAGCATATACTACACAAAATCTATATATGAATCCATTAAATCATGAAGCTCCTTATAGAGACAAAATTAAAAAGAAAGCATTTTTTATAAAACAGAAAAATAACTTCAGTGGAGTAAAATGTGGATAAAATTGTACCATTTTTCAAGATTCCAATTTAAAAATCCTTGGAAATTTAGAATGCATTGGGGATGTTAAAATAAAAAAGTCAACAAACCAAATGAAACAAAACAAGTGGGTAAATTTTAAGCACAACTAACCTATCTGGTGTGATTCTAGGTCACTGAATAATAATCTTATTCCAGACCTACAGAAGCAAAAGACTTTACTTTTACATTTTGCAAGTTAGCTAAGCACCAGGAAGAATTTCTTCACTCAACTTTCTTTGATTGAGATACATGTTATAGGGTGAAGTTGGTTCATAGCATCAGAGGAAACCCAGCTTTGAACAAAATGCAAGGAGAAGCAAGACAAACAAATAGCAATGAAAACAACTAAAAATAAAAATAAATGCAAGGGAAAATACTTATGAATAAATCATGCATCACCTTTGATCTCTGCAAAATGACCAGTGACTTGGAAAGCACTCCATAAAGAAATTCTTTTATTTATGAAAGTTGAAATGACTCATCATCATGTTATTTTTGATGCCAAAGCTGAGGTTATTTTCTCTGGCTCAACATCTGTGGCTACCCGGAGGAACTAATTGGGCAATAAAAGTTTTCAGGATTATGAAAGTCAAGCATTAAAAAGAAGACTGATAAATATTAGTTGTATAAATATAACAATAGGGCTTGGTAACTGATCTCTACCAGTTGTGCACAGAACAGATTTCAAAATGCCGGAAGTGAAATCGATGTGGCCAAGTGTCAGAGTTGAGGATGTTTGCCTCTGCCTGCACATGAAACTACTTTGATGTGGCTTAAGATGCGTTTTTGTATTTCAAACAGCCCGCAGAAGGGAAACCAGCAAGGCATCGAATTATTTACCCTTTCCAGGAAAATATTTTAAAAGCTCTATGAGGGCTCCATTTCCTAAAGCCACCTGTCACCTAACGCACATGTAATAAGCCCCAGATGCTGGATCCCAACCTGCTAACCCCGTGACTCAGACAAAATATTTCACTCGTTCCTCAGCACATCCTTAATTCATTCGATGCTAAACTTTCAGGCCATATTTTCTGTTTAAACTTAATAACTCAGCTCTGACATTCCTTCCCAGTGACCCTAAAGTTCCACTCTGCTGCTGCTCAACACCTGCTCCCAAATGCATTAGAAGCACTCAGATTTTTTTTTTTAAGTATCAATTTTGTTTTCTTTGCTCAGCCTTGAGGCCATCCTTTGAATGCACGGAAGTAGGGGATACTTGCTTCTATTGCATTGTGAATTTATTACTGTCTTGGGTTTCTTTACTTGAGTTTATGTTGATGGTGTGTTTGGGACACAGAAATACCTTGCTTCATAGAATTTTAAAATCCATGAATTTCAATATCAAATCTTGATTTTGTGAAATAAAGGAGAAAATATCCCACAACTCCCCTAAGTAATCTCTATATGTGAATGAATTTTTAGGTATTCCTAAAAGTCTATAAATGTTTTCCATAATGTTAATAAAACAATGACTATTTAGCAGTGCTGGCAGGAACATGAAATAAAACCTAGTCATGAACTATTAAATTTTTACTTACTGATCTAAGAAAATGTTAGTCTACTGAAAAATTGTGATGATACCCATTTCCAGAGGGGTGAGGTAGAATTATAGGCAAACTTACTGCAGTTTGAATAAGAGGCTAAAATTAATCTATTTCCTGTATGGAATTGCTCTCTCACATTTATCTATTTTTAAAACCAAGCATCTCTCTAGCACAATGAAATTACAAATCAAAATATGTCCCACAGGGGGAAAAGTGTGTTGATTCTGGTTGATTCTGGAGCATGAGAGAGAGAGAGAGAGAGAGAGAGAGAGAGAGAGAGAGAGAGAGAGAGAGAGAGATTATTGGAAAGAAATCATTGGTTATGGAAAAAAGGAGAATAAGAGTGTGAAAGTTTTCAAGCCTTAGAAATACCAAGATGTATTTATAAAAATACACAGCTTTATCTGAGAACATTTTGGTGGTAAATGGATATTTTGCTGAATCAAGGCAGTCACCCTATCCATTATTGATACCTTTCTGTGAAAAGATTTAGGAAACACTGTCCTCAAATTGCCCTGTGTTTCAGATAGTGATTGTAAGTTGGGGCCTTTTATATTTTTGGAGGGAAAAGGTCGAGAGGTTAAAATAATAATCTCTATATACAACCAGTTTTGAGCTGCTTTATTCTATAAAACTGGGTTAGGCATATGTAGAGGCCTAGAGACTGGGCTCCGGTATTGTATTTCCCTCTAACTCCAGATAACACCAAATAAACCCCTAATCACACAAGAAATCACTCAAATTTTACTACTCCTCTGGCCCCTTGACCTGCCACTAGCCCACTTCATTTCCCATGGTCTGGCCTCTTGGCCTCCTTCTTTATAAGCCGTATCACCTGGCCAGCATGCGGCTTCTAGCTCCCACATCCTGTCTGGTTTCTGGTTTCTTCCAGGTTATTCAGAGTTTACAGACTAGATGTGCTGCCTCTGGTTCTTTTCTGCTGCTGGAAATGCTGTTCCTCCAGACTTAGAAGTGTTCCTCTCAAGCTGGGCTCATTTCCCTACAAGTTACCTAGAGGCCTTCATTGCTTCAGGGAGACTTTTTTCCTTTCTCACCAGAGAAGTGAAAGATTTTTTCCTACCCCAAGTATTAGAAGTAAATTGCTGCCTCACTTAAGAATTTTCTTTGTGATTTTCCATCTAGTCTGATCATTATGAGACTAGAGCATCTATGCGCAGGTCCAAATCCAATAAAAATTCTTTGTGAAACAAAATAAATATGTATTTCCCACTTCAAAAATCCACTTTCAACCTTTAAGAATTTCTAGAATGTCAACCTCAGCATGTCCTAAATTTCTTTTTTCTCCATTGTTCCTTTCCCTTTTCTTCAGTTGAACACCTAACTATATCCCTTTCCTGTGGAGTCCTGTTTCTGCTTATGGTACTGAGTCTTCCATTAGAAGGTGCTAAACTAAGTGGGCTTTTCCCTCCCTACTCTGTGATTCAGGCAGAATATGCTAGTGGCCAATGACACAGAGTTAGGTAGACACAACTGGTAAGTCAAATGCTGTGTGTGATATTCTAGACTTCTGAGCCACTAAAATGATCTCCTGCTGAAAACTGGAGGTGGAAGTGACCATTTCTAGGGTTATGACTAGGATTAGTGAGTTTATGTAAAATACCTTCCACAGCACTAGGAAATAGGAAGAGTTCAATAAATGTCAGCTATTATTCTGACTGTTATTAATCGTTTTTATGATTACTAGCCTTCAATCCCCTATATGATGTCCCTTCTGTATAAGTCGAAGTTAAACTAGGAAAGTAGAATCATTAGGAGATATATACATACATGAAAACACACAAACACACTTATATGCACACATGCCTATACAAATGCTCTTTGACTTATGATAAAACATATTATAGTGGGGTTACATCCCAGTAATCCCATCACAATTGAAACTTTCTTGTGTCAAAATTCATTTACTATGCCTAAACTACTGAACATCATAGCTTAGCCTAGCCCATTTTAAACATACTTAGAACACTTGCAATAGCCAATAGTTGGGCAAAATCATCTCACAAAAGGCCTGTTTTATAGCACAGTGTTAAATAGCCTATGTGATGGATTGAACACTGTACTGGAAATGAGAAACAGAATGATTGTCAGGGTGTGCTCTCACACCAGTGTAAAATTAAATATTAAGTGGAACACGTATGATTTACAGGGATTTTGTGTGATATGATCATGGTAGATGGTTAATTTCTATAAGTCTGCTCTGATTTTCTTCTCATATATGATTCTGGACCTTTAAGCTCATATGACAGGAAGTCAGGAGTGAAAGATGGATATAAAGTGTGTGGTAACAAGTTCAAGTTGGATGAAGCAACCTTGGTGTCAGCTCTTACTGACTCTGAATGTGATGGTACAGATATATTGAAGAAACTGAGGACCTTCTTCATGGGACTAAAAGCACAGACCTGGCCCAGGAGATCAAGAAGCTGAGAGGAGGTACAGGGCAAGGTGTAGCAGCTGCACACCCAGCTGCTGCTTCATATGAGGCAGGAAAGTCCCCAGATCAGCAACACAATGTACTCGAGCTACAAAATAAAAAAGTCTGCTGCATCCTTGCCTCCTTCAAATTCACCTAAAATTACCTTTATAGTTCATAGAATGGCCAATGGGGAAGGAGGGGAAGGGAGGGGGCAAAATGGTGAAGAAAAAAAAAAAAAAGATGTTAGAATGAGATGGATATCATTACCCTAAGTGCATGTATGAAGTCACTAATGGGGTGAACATACTTTGCATACAACCAGAGATTTGTAAAAATGTGCTCTGTAAGTGTAATATGAAATGTAAAAAAAAAAAAAAGAAAGAAAGAAAGAAAGAAAGAAAATAATAGAAAGGGGATTTTGAGAGGCACAGATCTGATCAGCCTAGTAGACCCATGACAAAGTCAGCATGCCTTCCTCCAAAGTTTGTCCCTTTGGTCACCTCCTTTCCAGTTTCCATTAGAGTAGTGGTCTCCAAATCATTCTTCACTTATTGAATTTCCTTCTGATGCCACCAGTCATTCTCCTAGACTGATCTCCCTAGCTCTCTGCTCTTATGCCAGCACCATTCCTCATCTGATGCCACAGGAAGCTCCAGGCAGGAGGAACCTACTTGTTACCTCAGTGTGAAGTGCCCAAGATGGTCAGATTGATGTTTTTCCTCTTTCTAAAACTCACTGTACCATTTCAGTTTTTGGTGGTGTTCACTCCCATCCCAGGTATTTTCCTTTGACTGCCTTTATTTGCAGTATAGCCACTTAGAGTCCTACACAAGTCCCTTCTATCTTCTGGGGACCAGCCAGCATGTTCTCCACTTTTGGGGAAGGGGTTCTGTCTTATACAGTATTTTCATCACATTTGAATTCTTTTCCACAGCTGGGAACCTGGTCGGAACTAATTAGATGCTTTTATAGTGAAAGAACTATGCTTTTATATGATTGATCTTATACACAAGTAGAAAAACAAAAATGATGTTTCTCTGTGTGTACTGCTCTGTTTTTTAGCATGTAACATGGCCTTCATTCCCTAGCTGTCAGGACAAGCTTCTCCTAAGCACTCTTTCCTGAGAGCTAATCATATGCATTTAGCATTTTATGCTCTGTTGAAATATATCATAATGAAATTAAACATATTATAATGGGTTATATCCCAGTCATCCCATCACAAATGAAACTTTCTCAAGTCAAAGTTTGTTTACTAGCCAGGCATGGTGGCACATGCCTGTAATCCTGGTGGCTTGGGAGGCTGAGGCAGGAGGATCTGTTTAATCCAAATTCAGAGAGTTCATTATTAATTCCTCTAGAAAAATACTTTTAAAAAAAAATTTTAGACGAAGAAAACTTGAGCATTGCTCATCATGCAGTCTTGGACCTTTTTTTTTTTTTCTGTATAGAAAAGACACTTTACATCTACTCTCAGGACTCTAGAAGTAGTTTCCTAGAGCTGCCATAACAAATAACCACAAATTAGGTGGCTTTAAATAACAGAAATGTGTTCTCTTAGGGATGTGGAGGCCAGAAGGAGGAATTAAGGTGGTGGCAGCATCGTGCTTTCTCCACAGCCTCTAGGGGAGAATCCTGGAGGAGCTTTTGATGGATTGAGTGGTTCTTTGACTCATGGCTGCATCATTCCAGTCTCTTCATGGGGTCTGTATCTCAAATCTCCCTCTGACTTTCTCTTATAAACATGCTACCATTAGATTAAGGGTCTAGTTGGATCATCTCAGATGACTTCATCTCAATTGTTGTAGCTCCTCAAAGCAACCAATTCAAGAGAAAAAGTGAAAGCTTCTCAGTCTCATCAGACTCAGATCATGCCTGAGGCTATCTTTGGCCCATTCTCCTGCTTGTTGTCCACTCTCTCTTGTCCAGTCTAGATTCAGTGTGTGAGGGTACTTGACACAGGACCAACCCTAAGAAGTGTGGCTCTTTGGGACAATAGCTGGTCATGAGCTGCCATTTCTGCATATTTAACTTGTCCTGTAACTATCTTTTTCTGAGGATATTATCCCTGAAACCTTGCATATGGCCCCTGCCTCATTAGTTAGGTCTCTGAATGGACTGATAGACACCTGGCTTTCTGTGAAAAGAGGCAACTAAAAGATGACCACAGTTTGATGTGTTAATTCCTCTCCACACAGAGTGTTTTTGTTAACCTCTTAAAGCTTTCATTCAGTTCATAACTGGAAGGAAAATTTTTTCAATGGGGTGAGGACCAGTGTAGTTATGAGGGCCTTTTTCATCCATATACAAAATCTACTTTCTGAGTGGCTTGAGCATAGAGTGGACTAATTTCAGCTTTGAAGGCTATGGACATTGCAGACCTGGTGGACAGACCTACCCTCCAGCTCAGCAGATAACACAGTTGCAAGATTCTGGGAAAATCAACAAGTTGTCTCCTCTGTGAAATTCAGGGAGGAGAAACAAGATCCCTAAGTGGATGGGTGTTTACATTGATGATGACAACAATGATCATGGACATGATGAAGATGTGGTACTGTGAAATCAATGTGACTGATTTCATGGATAAGTAAAAGGTACAGACGTGAACTTGATTCAAATGAATGGAACAATGGATATCTAATAGCTGCATTATTAAGACTTAACTCTTAATTACTTTTGATTAATACACATTCTCTCTTTTATTAGCTAAAAATATTTCAATATGCGGGACCTGTTGGTTTATGAATATTATAGAAATATTTGTGATGATTATACCTTGATGGACTTGGTTTAGGGTAAGAAAAGGACTAGTCTTCTAAGGACCTTGACTTGGATTTATTCTGGGTGGGAAGGAAAAACCTGACTAGGTAGAACCCAGACTTCTTTTGATCTCTTTGCCCTTGTCTCTGTTCATGTTTGTGCTTTCTCAGAGAAAGTTGCATGAAAGTGTTCCCTAGGAATGGAAAAGTCATGCTCCAAGGATTGGAGAGTTTGGTTTAACCTCTGGGTTCACTTTTGACTCATGAGATGTTGCTCAGATGTTTCTTTTAAAAAATTAAAAAAAAAAAAAACTTTATTTATTTATTTTTTATGTGGTGCTGAAGATCGAACCCAGGGCCTCACACATGCAAGACGAGCACTCTACTGCTGAGCCATAACCCCAGCCCCAGAGATTTCTAATACTTATTGGAAAATAGTGTCTTTGTGTCTGAAAACTAGCTCCCCACTGCATGAAGCACTTCATAGGTTCAGAAACCTGAAGGACTCCATGGTTCATGGAGCTGAGAGAGGCTACAAATACAGGTGTTGGTGGTAGGGATGGAATTGCCCATGCCTGCCTACAGGGGCGCTCAGGGGGCAGCTTCCAAGGTTCTCAGCCTTTGCTGTGTTTGTTATGAATTCAGCTGTTTTGATATTGCTCCTTGTTTACCCATGGATCACCTCTTAACCACCTGTCTTCCTCTACTGCCCTTCTCTTCTTTCCCTCTGAGTTCTTTCTTTTCACATATATTTTCTGGTCATAGTTTGTACAAGTATGGCATTTGGAAGTAGAAGATTTAGTTTTAAATTCAGCTTAATTTTTTTTTCTTTTTCTCAGAACTTTATCAAATTATTTCACTTTCCTGAACCTTAATTTTTTTTTCTGTAAAAGGCAAAGAACAACTTCTGCGTTGGTCTACTATGTGATGTGACTATATGCAGTAGTATCTGTGAACCTCTTCGTAACTGTCAAGTACTCCCCAAAGAAGAATGATTACTCAGATATTCCTGGCTGGGCATGAGTGGTCAAAACATGGACAGAGTAAAATATTCTGAAAGGGTACAAAAAACAAAACAAAACAAAACAAAAAAAACAGTGGACAGGTAAGTTTAGACAGATGAGCCAAGAATTCTAGGTGCATGGAGCAGAACTTGAAGATGAACCAGAATCACAGTTATTTCATAGGTGAGGACACTGAAGCCAGAGGGGTAAGGGGCTGGGTATAGCTCCTAGATCCTCCTGTTTTCATTATTTTAAAAGCATTTATTGTCAGATGCAAAGACCTCACTTATAGACTTGTTTGTTGTTTATCTGATCTCCAGCTTACTCCAATACCACCTAGACTTTCAGCTCCTGGAGAGCTGGAGCTAGTCTGACTGGCTTGTTTCTGTGTGCCCAGAGCTGTGCACAATGCCAGCATATGATGGGCCCTGATGAAGAAGAGTCTAACAGGCTATGTGCCCAATACCTCTCCTGACTCTCAGACCAGTGGCCTTGCTGGTTCTGCTACATCTTTCCATTTCAGGGTGGTATAAATCCTGCAGGGTTGCCCTTTCTTTCTTCTAGGCTTTGGACATCTCTGTAATAGAAATCCTCAGCAGAGACCTGGCTGTCATTTTCCATCTGCTTCTAGGAAATTAATAGAAACAGAAGATTGCTAATAGGTCAACAAGCTACTCATGTGGAAGGTGTGAGAGAAGTGAGCTCCATGAGGTCAGACATGGGGCTGGCATGTTTATGATTGTATGTCAATGGCTGGGTGAGTGACTGGCCCATAGGAGACCCTCAGAAAATGTCTGTTAACGAGTGAGTGGCCTCTTTAGAATATTGATAAACGTGTAGCATGACTGCAAGATGATTATCCAAATGACACATTGATGACCCTTCAATATTTTGAAAGACGAGGGACAAGGGCCATGGGATGACACAGGACATGGCATGCTTTCATCTGTCAATGGGAGTCAGAGTATCTGGTTGGGCAGTTTCCATGCAGATGGGGGTGAGGTGTGGGAGCAACTGCAGCTGCTGTGGGAAGGAGCTAGCCATCAATGAAGCCGTAAATATGCCATGGACCCACACTGTGATGCTGACAGATGCCCTCCCTGTGAGGCTCCGATGGGAGGGATTCCTGGAGTCCAGATTTTAAATTAGATTCACCTGAGCCCAGTCAGTGAACTGTCATCCTTCCAATGAAACAGAAAAGAAGGAGGGGGGCAAACAGAAGAAAATCTTTGTAGCTCAGCCTACCTGACTTTCCTCAGTGGGAGACACATGAATAGTGTTTCATGTCAAGGAGAGGTAGTTAAAATGCAGACTGCTCAGTCCTGGTCCTAGGATTTGGGAGGTGTGGTTCATGCCTGTGGACCACTCATCTTCCCTTCCTTTGATCTATCACTTGAAGTGGAGAAGGGCTTTTATGTGTGATTCCTGTACAATGGGTAATTTAGTTCATTCCATTATGAAAAGATAGTAAGTCTAGTTTTAGTACATTTGCTCCAGTTATTCTTTAAAGTACTTAGGAATGTATTATTCTCATATGCTTTAGGTAGCCTGAACACTTTTTAAACCTGGTTGCTTATAAGATAATTTTTTTGAGCTCCTTTTAGCCAGCTGAAAGCTAGTAACTTGCAAATTAAAAAATAAAATAAAGACGAAGGCATGGTCTCTGCCAGTGTGCACATTTGTTTGAGAAAGGGTGATGCCAAAGGAATATATTGGCATCACATCAACCAGAAAAGATTTACCTTATTTATAATTGAAATTGGCACAACATCATGCCTGTTAAATTTCAGGTCCATTTCTGGTCTTTGTATGCAGTGTAACCCATACTTAAAAAATACCCTCCCCCACTCAAAGCCCAAGTATTATATTTTTGAGTTAGCTTCCTGGGATTTTGTACAAGCAGCAAACCACAAAAGTCTTGATCTGAGGTTCAGGCATGACCATATCTGAGTGAAGTGGCTGCCCACAGGAAAGTACAAGTTCATCAAATTTAGGTGAACCTCTGCTACCCAAGTAGTAGCATTTGATTCACAAACCACATGGTTGCACTTTATTTTAAAATTATTTCAAAAATTTAAAGCGTGGAGGGGGAAATTTTCTTCCACATTTGTATTTTGCAGAGGTAACTATAAGGACTATTATTTCTCTTAGAAAGAATATAATTAAAAATAGCTGAATTGCCTTTAGCCTCTAAAATAAACGTTGTATACATTTGAGCTTTCTTGGGAAGGACTTAATGAGTTAGAGAAATATAAAAAGGAATAATGAACTTCAGAATTTTTATTTTAGTTGAGGAAGCATGAGGGAGGAAGAAGGTGGTGTCTTAGTCTGTTTTCTGATTCTGCAACAAAATATCAGAGACTGGGTAATTATAAAGATGAGAAACATTTTGGCTTACAATTCTTTAGACTGGGAAGGTCAAGAGCATGATGTCATCATCTGCTCAGCACCTCGTGAGGGCCTTCTTGCTGAATCATAGCATGGCTGAGGGCATCACATGGCAAGGAAGAGCAAGTGTGCTAACTCAGGTTTCTCTTCTTCTTATAAAATCAATAATATTACTGTGAGGGCTCAACTGTCATATAATTATAATTACCCTTCAAAGACACTGTCTCCAAAAACTATCTTCATATGAATTTGGGACTTAAAAATTTCAATACCTGAACTTTTGGGAGACACATTCAAACTGTAACTGGTGGCTTCTAAGATATAATAGGATGGAGAAGGGTTTGATTTTTTTTTCACCTAATTGGAGTAATTTCTGAGATTTTACATCTGACTCAACATTTTATAGGCTTTTTTTTTTTTTTTTTTTTTTTTTTTTTTTACCTCAAAGCAGAGCTCTATCCAAAAGGATGCTTTATGGACTAACTTTTAGTGGTATTAAGATGATAGTATTTGTGTATAAGACAGGGTTGGAAATTAATGGAAAACACATGTGCAGGGTATAAAATTATTGTAGCATACTTTGAATAAGAGAAGACCTAGTGTATTAAAAGAAAGATATGGTAAGTCTGGAACATAACTTATTCCACATCAATGCTAAAAGTTCTTTTTCCAAAGCAAGTTATTTCCAATTGTCTCATCTTTCTCCCTCATCACTAAAGGATAATAAAAACATTTTATTCATTTTCACCTATTTATGACACACTCTTCTCTGTTTTGAGGTGTAACTTTTGAATGGTGCTCTAAAATTTTAGTAACTAGACAGAATATTCCTCTCTTCTATCCAAGCAGTCAGACTGTGTATATCTTTACTAGCAGAGAAACAAACAGAGAGAAGTTCTTCAAAGCTCTGATGCTCAATGTCACAGAAAGGAGAGGGAAGAATGGATCCTCAGACTGGTAGAGACTGAGGGCATCTGATACTGGAGCAGTGAAGACCCTTGAACTACTCAATAGCAGCACTCTGGGAAAAAGACAGGCCTTAGAAAAGATTGAAGGTTGTGTCTGCTGACACTGGGGTTCCAAGTCTTGGTATCAGTCCCATAACCCAAAGACACAAGAGAACAGGAAATGTTGGATCGCAGGGGATCTTGCAGACATTAGCTATGGTAATATTAGCTTCTCTCTAAATAGTTTTAGAGATTAGAAGTTTTTCTCCTATTTCCATGGGACTAAGTAAGTTCCATGGATTTTGGAGTGAACCTGGGTGAGGGAATATGGCCCAAATAATGCCAGAATTTTCTACTAATCCAGTCAGAAGAAGATAGGGTGATTTTTAAAGCAATTCACAGATTCTTTGATATCTGTCCTTTCAAGCAGTGCCACTTATTTCTGTTCTTTTGAGTATGGCCTCTTCTTAGTGTCTTGCTTCTAGTGAAAAATAGAAGTGATGGAAATAATTTCCAAGGTTAGGACATAGAACTCTGGAGAGGCTGTGGCTTCTCTCTTGGCTGTGTTGTCTCTCACCCTTGGGTTGCTTGTTCTGTGAGAAGGAGTAAGATGTGATCAGTCGATGTGAATGGAAATTCCTGGCTATTGTCCAGTCACAAACAGATGTTTTTTTTCTCATAGCCACTAGAGTGCCAGCAACCTCCTAAGTGAGATACCCATTATCTTCACTTCATGCTATTCATTGGACATGAGCCAACAGGTCTAGTCCACCCTAAATCAGAGGGGTTTACATAAGATTTTGCATCCAAGGGCATGAGGTTCACTGGGGGCCACAAAAGGTACTATAAGACCAACACAGCTTTGAAAATGTATTTGAAGGATGGGGAACATGTTTCCCTGTGGACCTGACTTGCTGAAGTAGTGAGTTCCTTGCTGAAGGGAATTCCTTGGTGCTGTGCTTTGTGGCACTGTAGGAAGCATCAATCCTGAAGGCAAATCCTTGGTTATTTTTCACATCCCAAAATCAGGTGGATGATGCGTTGACAGCACCATCCAGAGCCTGACAAACCAAGCTTTTCTTCTCTCACAAACCAGGCCTTACAAATAATCTCCTATCAGAGCTTCTAGGACCTGAGCAGTACTAGATAAGCTACTTCTCACTGACTACAAAATGAATCATCACTTAAGCTTGGAAATGTGTTTTGAGACCTGCTTTCCACAATGACAGAATTGTTCTCAAGAATCAAGGAAGAAGCAGGTTGCTAAGATGGAACTCAGTCACTCAGAACAATGGCAAATGAAACTCAGCCACTCAGAGCAACAGCAACTTTAATGGCATCTCTTAAATGTCTGAATAATAGAAGTCTAGTACTTATAGTTTTCTCTTTGTATGTGTACTAAAATCAAAGGAGAGGTGGGGGGAACAGCAACATACCAGAAACATACCATTACTAAGATAATTATAACCTTTCAGCAAAGAATGCATTCTACTGCCTATCAATGAGATTGTGTGTGATGTGTGTGTGTGTGTGTGTGTGTGTATGTATGTGTGTGTATGTATGTATGTGTGTGTGTGTGTGTGTGAGAGAGAGAGAGAGAGAGAGAGACTGAGATACCAGGATTCTGCTGTTACCAGCCCTTAAACATAACAAAATGTGATAAATAATATATGAAGCCAGGTACTGGGCCAGGGGCTAGTTTTCTCCCTGTGAATCCTGCCATTTACATTTCTGCTCTGTGTCTCTCAGCAGCACCTTGCCAAGTAATTGAGTGCTCTGTGTTGGGTTTCACCCTGCCTGTCCTGTTGGGTTCTCACAGGGCTTCCACTTTCCAAACCCTTACTTTGTGAGTGCTGCTTGTTCTCTTGGACTCCAGTACTGTCTGCTTTTTTAGGACTTTAAAAATGCATATTTGTAAAATATGATCTCTTTCTTTCTCTCTTCTCAGATGGAAAGAATTGTGCTAAATGAGATTTTAAGTGGGTCCACTAAGCGTGTATAATAGTAATTCTCACAGCGTGTAAGTGAGCAATATAATGAGCTTGTGGAGCAGATGTGCATTGGTGTCTGGCTCCAGTGTTGCCTCTGGCATGCTGGAGGTCTTCCAGCAGAAGGTGGTGATGTTCAGCCGAGTTGCTGTCACAGGGCACAGGCTGATATTGTGGCTGAATTTTCTCCTCTCAAGTCCTTTATCTCCTGAAAACCAATGATTCCACAGCTGCCATCCTTCTGGAGGACACTGGACATGTCTTGTTGGTCGTTCTAGTTCTTTCGCTTAAGGGTCTTATCATAGGAGTTTTGAATGATTGAACATATTAGTGAATAAATAAGAATTACACATACACATTCTGACTTCTCACATTGTGTCAGGGTCTGCATGAACTGCTGACGTGTGTTAGGAGAGCCTGGGTTTAAGCCTTCCTCTTTGTGCAGCTGAATAAACATGAACATATTAATCCAATTCCCTTCTACACAAGCCATGTCGTACTGGTAATACTGATCCTATGATTCTGTAAGGTGCAAGAGTATAAACATATGAAAATTGCTAGGCAGTATTTAGCATTTTGTAAAGGTTCAGAAATAACTCTCAGGCAATGTAGAAAAACAAAAGGAATGGACTTCATTTGGCACATGATTTACCTTTTATTGATTTGTTATATTTACAAGTATGCTCCTTTTTTTTTCAGACTGGAAGGCATTCAAAGTCACTGGTAATGTCATATAATCCTCTGATATATCAGTGCCTGGATAAGTGTTTTATTGATTACTTCCTCAAATTAAAAAAAAAAAAAATGGTTAGCTAAATGAAAGAAGATCTAGATTCATATCTTGGTCTGAATTCTTCTGTGGGCCTCTTTTTTTCTGTCTTATAAAAAATAATTTTAAAAAATCCTTCAGAGTTGCAATGGCAAATAAATATGTTAAAGTGCTTTTTATGATGCCCAGCATATAGTCTGTAAAAAACTTTAGCTCCCCTTCTTCTTATACTGAAAATGGCAAGGATCCCTCAGCTGTGTTCTTAACCTAGGTGGCCCTGGTGACGATTCTAAGTCCCAAGGGGCAGGTGAATGGAGACAGTTGAAGTGATGTGTGTGTGTGTGTGTGTGTGTGTGTGTGTGTGTGTATGCATGTGCACATGCACTATGTGTCCATAGACAAGGATGGAGCAGTTTTTCCGGTCCTTCTATCTCAGAATCCACTGAAAGGCATGCTGAGTTGTTGGATGGGTTTTGCCTCTAAGTTACAGCTCTCTCCTCCTTCTTACGGGCCAGTATCATTGCTGGCACCTGATGAGCTAATTACATTTGTGTGTGTATTTGTATTCTGATAACACAGAGAGTGGCCTCCTGTAGAGTTCTGACACAACCCTCACTCTTCAGAAGTCTCCACAGACCCCCATGATTCTGCCACCTACTCCTAAACCTCATGTCTTCCTACATGGGCACTCCTGCAATTCCACGGGAACCTTCTGTTCAGTCTCTCCTTTCTCACTTTTAATATGTAGTTGTTGTTTATTGTGTTGTTATATTTTTTGTTGTTGTTTAGTTTTGTTTCACATCTACCTTACTCTCTTGGACTTGTGAGTTCTTAGAAGCCAGAAGCTAATGCAACTTATTCATCCTTATCATCTCTCTCCAATGGGTGCCTGCTCAGGAACACTCTACAGAATGAGCAGATGGGTGAGTTTGAAACAAACAAACAAAACAAACAAACAAACAAACAAAACAATGATGACTTCAAAACACAGTGGCTCATCTCAAAAGCTAATGTGGAAAAGAACGTGAAAGGGGAGTTCCTGGGGAATTCTTTCTCTCCCATTCTTTCTGCTGTCAGCTTTTTTGTTGGCTCTAGCACTCACATGAAGCCAGACCCAGTGTCCATCTACCATGTTTCTCTTCTCGCCCTCTCACATCACTTTATAGATTGGTTAAAATAAATGGATTTGCCCATTTTCTGGAATATTTATCGTATAGGAAGCATCAGTAGTAATAAACTCAGCTTCACCTTTGTATGTTTGGAAGCCCCTCATGTAAGGAAGTGACCATGGCTAGAGGAAAAATGGTTGTTTGCCACTTGGCTGACATGTCAGACTTCACTTCAGTGTCTTCTACTCTCAGTGCAGACTTCTGTTGTTCCTGAAGGCAGGCAGGTTCTCCTCCTAAGGAAGGTACTGATTTAATGGGGGCCCCAAGGGCTTTGTTGAAGATTTGTTGAGACCCTCTTGATGAGGAGAGATGGATTTTGTGGAATAAGAATGAAAACATATAAGCTCTTTTCACCCTCTATTTCTTCATCTCCCTGACTCCTCCAGCACTTATTGGGCCCCTGCTTACTCTAGCATGGAGAATAAAAGATAAAAGCCATTTCCTGGTTTTAGGTTCATAAATCCTAAACCCATTAGAAGGATTTTTCTCAGTAATTCCTAAGTATATTCTTAATGGTGGATTGCCTCTGATGGAAAGTCATCAGAATTGACAAATGGGGAGAATTTCTTCTAGTGAGGAGGCACATTTCTTCTGAGGTAGAAGTGAATTGTGTCCTGTAGAGATGAGCCCAGTGCCAGGTTTGTAACAGAACCCTGAAGGAGCCCTAATTAGGAAGGGCTGTTGTAGCTAGCTGGAAGCCATGGGTTCCACCTGATATGTATGTGACGCACCTGTAGGCACCCGAAAAGCTGAAGGTATATAACCGGGTGAAAGCGGTCCGAGTTAGGAGAACAAATTCATTCGGTCAGTCGGGCAGTCACTCGGTCGGTCAGAAGAATCAGAGCGGCCAGAACGTAGGCAGAGCGGTTACAGAAGAGAAACCAGAGAGAAGAAGTAATGACTGGTCAGAGTTAGGCCGAGACTCCTGAGGAAGACAGAAGACAGAAGAAAGAAGAAGGAAGAAAGAAGAGAGAAGAAAGAAGCTCTAATCTTTCTCTAAGCTAAGCTCTATCTTTCTTTCTCTCTAAGAAGCTATCTTTCTTTCTCTCTAAGACTCTAAGCTAAGAAGACAAGAAGAAAAGCTCGCTTTAATCTTTCTCTCTAAAAATCTTTCTTTCCCTCTCTAAGCTCTAAGAAAGTAGAAGTAAAAGTAGTAAAAGCTTAACTCTGCCTCCGAGAGTTTTTCCTCCTGGTTTTCGGTACCAGGTAGCTTACAGAACCCCAGTGAGAAGGACTGTCCATGTGTTCCAGCAAATGGGGTTATGCACAATCTCTAAGAGATGTCCTACTTTCAGGGAGCATGTGACCTAGAGACTCTCTCTGGACTGGGAAAAGACTCAATGTCCAGGAAAGCAAAGTATCAGCAAAGTGACCAGACATAGGGCTTAGGAACATCTGCAGGGGCCATACAAACTTGCTTGAGATTTTAGTTACCAAAATATGAAATTGGTGCTTGAAGTAAAATTGAAATGGGTTATAGGTGAACAAAGAGATAAATTCTTATATTCAAGGATTTATGGACTTAAAGCTGTTTTGTCTACAGGTATCTTATTTTTTTTATATCAGGCTCATGAGGACTTGGGATGTCATGCTTGGTGTTGGTGGCCTTGGGCAGTAGACCACACCTGGAACTCTCCAGGAAGTCTTCTCTGTCATTTCCTTCCTCTCCACCATCTCCCCTTGCTGAGGTCTCACTTATCCCATTGCTTTTTCCTGATGACCCCTAGTGGGAGGAGTAGACACCTTCACGTATATACTGCCAGACTAGACAGAGAAAACTGAATGTGCACAGATGCTGAGGAGATAAGTAATCCTAACCCTGAGTACACACATACAAGTAAGTGGGGTACTGGGTGCAGTATTCATCAGGACTCTTGTGGGAAATCACAGAAAATCCAATTTAATATTATTTGAGCTTTTAGGCAATTACCTGGGTGATAGAGTCAGAAAGTCCAAGGAGATGCAAGCATAGTAGAATCAGGGATGATATATTAAGGACTAAGTTTCTTTCTTCAGTTCATCTTGGTTTTATCCATAGGCTTGGGTTGTTTTCTTTGAGGACCTCAGGAATTCAGGGTTAAAACTCAGCCATTGCTCAGGTCCCAGAACTTTTCTCTCAGTGGTCCTAATTTAAGCCTCAAATGATTGTATTATTGGTTCTCAATGGTTTCCAATGAGTCACCTAAGCTAAATATTATGCCCAGAAGATGCCACACTCTGATTCTCTAGCTTGATGGACAGATTTAGCTCTGGACCTGTAGAAGAGTCTGTATTCACCACAAATAGATTGAGAAAGGGTCAAAGTAAGGGTGTGTAGCTGAGGCTGGCAACAGTTAGAGAACCAGGATGGTTTTTATCCAGAAAAAGGAAATATATGCTGGGCAGGCCCAAGCAGTGCTTGTGAATTAGAGGTAACATCATCCCTCAGAATCCATGAGGTATTATTCCAAAATCATCCTCTCCCTCCTGCTATGGATATAAAACTCAGAAGATGCACAAGTCCCTCATATAAAATGATGTAGTATTTGCAGATAACCTATGCAGATCTTCCCATATACTTTACATCATCTCTGGACTACTTATAATACAAAATAGAATGTAAATGCCACACCAGCTGTTGTTATACTGTATTGTTTAGGGAATAGTGATAAAGAAAAAAGTCAGAATATGCTCAGTACAGGTATATTTTTTTTCACAAAACTTTTTGATCTGAGTTTGGTTGAATTCAAAGATGTGGAACCCACATATATGGAAGGCCAGATGTATAATCTTTAAGAAAAATGGCTGCAGGAATTTGTGAGGCTTGAATACAAAGATTTTGAGATGCTGTATTTGTAAGTATGGATATTATTGTATTGCAATGAGTAGAAAACAATTATTGGAGATGGCAGGAGCAGGAAGATTATAACTTATTAGTGGGAGAGGATACAAGAACATGAGAAGGAGAGGCACTGGACGTTTGTTGAGGCATGGGGTGCTGGCACATCTTCATTTCCACTTTTTGTTATTAAAACAAGCACTTTTGAAGGTAATGTAAAAATATGGATGCTTTGTGTTTTCTCCTTTGATAAAAAATGTCAAATTAGATCACCAAAGTGATTAGAATTTTATTTGTCTTCATTTGTTAAATGCAGTAGGTACACCATGCCACAAAGGATATTGAATGAATTTATGACAAATAGAAATATAATGCATGCACTCATGATGCCCTGTATTTTTGATATTAAAATGTTTGTATCTCTGTTTTCTGATAGAGGATTAATATCCAGAATATCTAAAAACCTCAAAAATGTAACACACACACAAATACAAAACAAAACAAAACAAAACAAAAACAACCCAATCAATCAATAAATGGACAAATGAACCAAACCCTGTCTCTAAATAAAAAATATATAAAAAGGGTTGGGGATGTGAGCCAGTGGTTAAGCACCCCTGGGTTCCATCTCTGCTATAATATAAAAAAAAAGTATAAATGTCCAGTAACTACATGAAAAAATGTACAACATCAGGGAAATAAATATAAATAAAAATCCATCTCATCCCAGTGAAAATGACTTTCATCATGAATAAATAAATAAATATTGTCAAGGTTGTGGAGGAAAAAGGAACCCTATGCATCATTAGTGGGAATGTGACATAGTACTACCATTGTGGAAACCAGTATGAACTTTTCCCCCAAACTAAAAATAGAATTACCTGGGCCAATACCCAAAGTAATTAAAGTTAGATATTCTAGAAATATCTGCATACCCATGTTTATTGCAGCATGATTCACAATATCACAATATACAAATTATGGAATCAGCCTACATGCCAGTCCACAGATGAATGGAGAAAATGTGATGTATATGTCCAGTGACATAGTATTCCATCATAAAGAAGAATGAAATTATGTCATTTACAGGAAAATGGACATAACTCAAGATAAATGTGTTAAGCCAAATAAACCAATTCAGCAAGCCAAGTAGCTCATGTTTTTCCTCAGATGTGGAAACAAGGGCAAAAAATAAAAAACAACTTTAAAGTCATAGGAAGATTATTAGAGAAGATGAGAAGGATTGGGGTGGGCAGTTGCTGAAGATAAGGAAGGATGATGGGGGAATGTATATGTTCAAAGTATTTTTGTTATACATATGTATAAATATGCCACAATGAAACCCATTATTCTGTATGATTAAAATTCACTAAAGGGGCTGGGGTTGTGGCTCAGCAGTAAAATGCTCACCTAGCATGTGCGCAGCCCGGGTTCGATCCCCAGCACCACGTAAAAATAAAGGCATTGTGTATAACTAAAGCAAATAAATAAATGTTTAAAAAAATCACTAAAAGAATACCATTTTTTTTCCACTTTGAAAAAGGGAGACTTAAGTGCTTATTTTTTTCTAGAAGTTTTACTTATACATTGATGAACTTATATCCTATACATCAAATGGATACATGTCCATGCTCCTGAAGATTGGCCTTGGTGTGTTCTACACATCCATATAGATCTGGGAGTTCTAGCAAAGGAGGGCTCATATTTAAAATCGCCTTGGTGAGTGATGCAATGCACATACTATTGGAAATCACTCATAATCTCACTGTGAGAAGTTTTAGAAGTAGGAATCTTTATTTGAAGTAATTATGCTTAGTCTAAATGTTTTAAAAAAAGGTTTTGAGGCTGCAGTATGAAAAAAAAAATTGCAAAAGACTGACGCTCTTCCGGCATTTTCCCAAGAGGCTTAAACATTGTTGTAGGACTTGGCATAAGAGCCCTGCACATTTTGCAGAGTTCACAGCTGTTTAGGTTTAAGATGTAATTACATTTAATTATCAGTGTCAGATAAAACACACACAGTCACTCAGGTCCAAGTAGAACCATAGCGATGAGGAAAGTGAAGTTGGCCACAGAAAAGTTACACTTGAAGATGTGGCTTTGATCCCTTTCAAAAGAAGTTCCTTGCCATGAGCTGTCTCTGTATGTTTATCAGAGGGAAGTTACAGTAGAGACTCCGGATACCAAGAATGTTGGAAGATTTATGTGCCCATTCTCAGTGAGATTTATTTTGATAAATTGTACCATATCAATATGTAAAAATCTAATAAATATAACTCTTTAAAGAGGGGGCTGCTCTAATTTTACTGTTTCAGAGAAGAGGTTTGGCAAAAAGTCAGAATGTGCATTAAAAACACACTTTCAAGAAGTCTAATAAATAAAGTCTTTGAAATATGGTTTCCTAGTGAAAGGCATTTTAAATCATTTTGATAAAGAATCTAAATTAGACCTTTAAATAAGAAAGGCAAGTTCCCTTAACTTATTATTTATAGAACGTTTGGAAATAAAAATCTATGCAAACTGATTTCTTCTTCCGTTCTTCACAAGGCAACTATATTGTCAAGTTTTAGCAGCACATGTGGTTAGCTAGAAAATGTTCTCATTAAAAAAGGAGGCAATGACTAGTTAGTATTTGGCTTAGTGTGTGCTGGATGCTGTGTGAGATGCTTCATGGGAACTGTCTCATTTTGTCTTAGCTGAAGGAATTAAGCAGGTAGGACTTGGATCCAGAATGCCTTGAGCAAATTGCTTCACCTCACTGTGCCTTGCTTCCTCCCTTTTAAGTTAAGCCAATCTTAGTACCAGACCACTAGGATTACTGGAGGACTAATTGATTTGGGGCTTATAAAGTGCTCAGCACTGTGCTTGGTGTGTAGACAGTGTCCTCAAATGCTAACTCATAACATAATCATCCTCATTTTATCTAGGTTCAGATGGCTAAGAGATTTACCCACAGTCACACAGTGGTGAGAGATAGAGCTTGAATTCAAACTCTTAGTGTCAACTCTGGGAACATCAGAGCACATTTAGAATAGTGTTCTTCTTCTTTTTTTTTAATGTATGCAAAATTTTATTTTTTTAATTTTTAAAGTTTTTTACTTTTCATATTATAGTGCACATTTTTACATATCTCTGGTTGTATACAAAGTATATTCACACCATTTGTGACTTTATACATGCACTTAAGGTAATGATATCCATCTCATTCTACCATCATTTTATTTTTTGTCTTCACCCTTTGAATAGTGTTCTTTGCCACTTCTCAGACTATGCTGTGTTTTCATTCATTTGTTCTATCATATAAATTCTATATATTCGTGTATATTTCTACAGCATATACTATATAATATAGCATGTTATATGGTCAATATATTTTATATTATGCATCATGTGTTATATTGCATACAACACACACACACACACACACACACACACACATATTATAGATAGTGCCTGACAAAGTGATCTGACTTAAATTTTTTAGGCTTTACGATGGGGCAAAGCATACACATTCAGTAGACTCTGTACTTTGGCTTTTCAATTTTGATCTTTTCTTAGGATAGCAATATGTAGTACAATCCTCTCTCATGATGATCCCCTCTCCCAGCTCCAAAGCATTCATGTGATCATGAAAGGAAACAATTGATTCTCTATTGTGTACTGTGCGCCTGCATTTTGGGATAAAGTATTCAATAAATCACAAAAAATATACAACATTTTATATTTGTCTTTGTTTAGACAAATCCATCAAAATTTAGGCTAACATTAAGTGTTCTGAACTAAGACAGTTTAGGCTATCTTAGATAGTTTAGGCTAAGCTATAATGCTTGGTAGGTTATGTGTATCAAATGCATTTCAATTAAGATATTTTCAGTTTATGATGGGTTTATTGGAATGTAACTTCATCATAAGTTGAGGAGGATATAATTCATCACATTATACCATATTTTGTACATATTATGTGCATCTAGTATATACACTATGTAGCATTTGATATACCTATCTGTATACACATACATCTACATTGTATGAACTTTATGCAAGACACTGGGGATAAAATGTAACAAGACACTATCTGTTGGATCACCTTACAGTAGAAAAGGTAAGAAAAGACATGTCAACAATTACAATAAAGTGTGCTAACCATTACCATCAAGAAATGCATGTTGCCACTAAGGCACATAATGGCAGTAGAGCTAGGACACTAACTTACTATGAGATGAATGGATGATGACAATCTAGTTATTTCCATTAGACTCCTCTTGAAGTAAATTTTTATTTACTAGAATGACCCAACCCCAAAATATTTTGGATAACTGAGATGTTTCTTGGATAACTACAAAAATAAAAAAATGGCCAGGATATTGTTCAAGGCAGTTTGTGTTGATTACAAGGAACTTGGTCAAGTAGAGAAAATTGGTGCCATGCTCAGCCACTCTTGGGTTAGAATCTTGTTTCTACCACTTCACAGTTGGTGACTTAACTATGTCATTTAATGTGTCTTAAACTCACCAACTGTCTCATTAAAAGGGGGATGATGCAGCCAGACGTGGTGGCACACGCCTGTAATCCCAGCACTTGGGAGGCTGAGGCAGGAGGATTGCGAGTTCAAAGCCAGCCTCATCAATGGTGAGGCACTTAGCAACTCAGTGAGACCCTGTCTCTAAATAAAATACAAAAAAGGGCTGGGGATGTGGCCCAGTGGTTGATTGCCCCTGAGTTTAATCCCCGGTACCAAAAAAAGAAAAAGGGGGATGATGCTTCTTTCATAGGATTTGCACATGTTTAAATGTCCTCAGTTCCATCTTCTGGCCAGGTATAAAATTTCCTTATCCCTGACATGTATGCAGATAACGAGTGCCAGGGCACTGAATAGGTCATCTTTGGGGTGTCAGGGTCCTGGCCCCTGGATACATTGATGTAGAATAACATGCTGTAACATGAACCAGCTCTGTGGTTGTCTATTCTTTCTGTAGATTCTTCATGAAAAGACTAAGTTTGGATAGGGTAGGAAAATGCTCAGCCATTCTTCTTTGGAGTCTGCTCTTCATTATTAATCATCTGTCTGTCCTGAAGTCTATTTGGTTAGGTCCATTCTGAACTGTCTTAAGGCATCAAAGTTTAAAGCCACTGATTTGATTAGTTTAGAATCAGTCTGTACTTCACTTTGTGAGACCAAATTCAGCTCAGAACTCCTCATCTAGCCTCCACACCACTTCTCTCTTTAGAAAATAATATACTACCCAGAGGAAACATTTCATAACTGGCAGTTTGGAGGATGCTGCATTGAAATGTAACTTGTACTTAATAACCCCCTCACCCCAACTGCCAGACATTGGTTTGAAAAGCAGTGAGCTCTAAATATTTGCCAAAGAAAGAACATGGACTATCACCTTCTTCTTCTGAAATTAGAATCCATAAGCCTTGTGGGAAAATTTGTGTAGCAACTCAGTCCATCTCCCGCCCATTGCTAAAACAGCAGGAGAAAGTAGAGATATTATAAATATTTCTAATATAAGCCCTATTGCTTCTATGCATGTGCAGGAACACATGTATAGTGGAAATTTTATTTGTAAAGCACTGTTTACAACTATTTAAAAATCAATTTCTATTTACACAAATGCTGTCTAGTGTCACTGAGGCTTAGATCCAGCCCTTTGGTTTTTCAAACCTAATAGCAAAATACGCCAAGGAAAACGACATCTCTGTGGCTTCCAACATTCATATTCAGGCAGGTGCCAGGGGCCATCACTTTTCATATTAAGGTAATCCACACTTGTTCATATCTCTAGCACCCAAGGAAAACGAACCTGCATCCTTGATGAATAAATTGTATTTTTCTGCAAGAGAAAAGACATACGGTAAGGCATTTAAATGTCAGGAAAAATCACGTTCAAAAGCCCTGCTGAAATTAAAAGGATGCTGTGAGATGTGACATTCTTAACTTCATCGCTACGCAGTAATTGTTAATTAGATTAATTAATGTCCGGTATGCTGAGCTGGAAACTTCATTTTCATGCATTAAGGTGTGAGGTCAGCTGCTTTGCCAGCTTGGGCCTGATCTTGGGGTTTCAGAAGTAGCTACAAGGAGGAAGCAGAGCCCTAAGATTACTGCAGCCACCACAGGAAAAGAGAAAATAAAGTCTCAAAAGCCTTCAAGTGTCTGTGCTTCCTCCACAAACCCACTTGTCGATTAAATTCAAACATTCCTCCTGCCTGAGTTCCCCAAGCTTCAAACCTGTCTCAATAAACCGTGTGAGATCTTAGCCCTTCTAAGAAATGAATCATATTTTCTCTGTCATACTTGATCGCTGTTGACTACTAATTCACCCGGTATCGATCTCAAGTCCATATTTCTTACAGTTTAGATGGGAAATTATCTCATGCTATTAAAATGCTGCCAAGTTGCAGAGACTCTTGAAATCCCTGTACCCAGAGGCCAAGTTCATTGCCATGAAGCATGTAGAATTGGGCATTGAGACCTGACTTTTTGCCCCTTCCTTTCTTGTTCCTTTTTTGGTGTGTGTGTCAAGAGGCCTTATTATTTGGGGATGTGAGAGAACTCATGTGCTAGTAGGACTGAAAGCTGTACATAAAGATATATCATCTCTGTAGAGAAACTTGCCAAATTATCTTATTTTAATATTTTCTCTGGTCCTGGAAATTTCAAAAAAGAACCTTATTAAAAATACTCCTTGGTACTGAGATTTTATTTTTCTTTGTCCGAAATATAGACAATGTGAAAAAGGGGAGACTTAAAAAATATGTTTTCCCAATTATAAATGTAATATGTATTCATTACAGAGGATGTGAACACCTTAGATAAGCATAAATTAGGAAGAAAATGGATCCACAGCCCTACATCTTAGGGGTTGTTGTTGCTAAACTCATAATTTTAGAAGGAGTAACATATAATATTCAAGGGCATAGGCTCTGACCCTACATGCTTGGGGTTCGACTTTACTTACTAGCCGTGTGACCCTGTGCTATTTGTTCATTTGCATTATGGGGACATCAGGGATAACTTTAGAGGCAACATGAGAAATAAATGAGATGACTCATGAGGAGAATCCACCTTGGTTCCTAGCACAGTGGAAGCATCTGCTGTATGAATCTATCACCAATTGATAGCATCCCCTCTCTCTATAAGCAGGCATGGAATGGCATATGTGCGATAGAAGTTTTTAAGCATCAGCCACCATGTCAAAAAAGTGTTGATTAGACATTTTATATTTTTTATATATTGAGCAGCTGAATTTAATGCACTTGTCATATGACTTTATTGAATCATAGTAATTTATATTGTTGCATAAATCATAAGTCTGAATAGGAAACGGAGGTTCATTGTTTCCTCGGGCAGCTGAGAGAGCGATTCCACAGCAGCCCATAGAAATGAAGCCAGATGCATTATGGGATGGAGAGGGTCAACTTGGCTCTGGACATGAGTCTCCTATTAGGATGGGAAATGAAAACAAACCTTACCTGTTACCTTCACCAGTGGGATGGTTGTAGAAGAGAGGAAAAAAGAGTGAGAAAAGAGCTCCCAGTCCCACCACCTGAATGTTAACAGAGGTCCTATTGAAAGCACCACCTCAATAAGATTTGAACCTGTGACCTATGAAACATGAAGCAGCCCTGCTGCCCAAGCTCCTGGAAAAGATTTTGCACTGGTGGGTGGAATCAAATTGGCTAAAGCTGGCATCCAGCCAAGGCCCCAGGGAGAATGGTTACTTTTTCTTTGAGGTAGAATTGGTGGGAGGGAATGTCCAAGTTGCTGTAATGATTATCTTTTCAAGAACCAACCTTGGAAGGCAGAGTGTAATTATCTGGGTTGAAATATAGCCAAGACCTTGGGTTAATATCTTTGCTTTTGTAAGATGTGCCAAAGAGTTGTTAATGACCCTCTGGGTTAAGACCTAGGTTTTCAAGAAAGAAGAGACTGAAAGAAGAGAGGGTGTTAGACTAGAAAGAAGCAGCTTGATGTTCCCAACCTTTTCATCAGGATTTGCTTTGATGCTGTCTCAGAGGGACAAGCAACAGCACTGGGGTTACCTTGAGGCCTTTCTGATCTAGTTCGTATACTGACCCATTCTGAAGCTATTCACTGGGGCTGGTGTTAAGTTTGGGTATCCTAGTTTAAGAGTGCAGGGGAATAATATTAAATTGGTTGGGAGTACGTTATTTTTCCTTGCCAACAGAAGACCTGGAATGGTCTCCAAGAGCAGTGATTTTGGAATCTGGCAGCTTCAGTGGGCCAGTTTTAAGAGGGTTTAAAACAGCCTATCTCCTCACCCAGGTCCCTGGTGTCCTTCCTTATGTCCATTTTAGTCCGTCTTTCATATGCACCCGTCCATAATATTTTTCACATTCTTTCTGATATACTTTGCTAAAAGCTCATTTCTTAATACATGGAAATATTTGCCCAAATCATGAGCATACACGTGTCTTTTCAACACAACTGTATATTTTTGGACACACACTAAGTTCAGACAAGAAAAAATGCTCACACCATACTATGCTTTTTCCTAACACCTTCATTATCTGGGAGGTGGTTGGCCAGACTGTGTCATTTCAAAAATAAGGAAAGTGAGGCCAAAGATATTGAGCAATTTGCCCAAGATTCACTGATAGAAAGTGGTGGAGCTGGGTGTGAGCCCACCTTGACCTATCTTCTTACATTAGCAAGGAAAATGATGAACACTCTTAACTGTTATCTTTTCACATGTATGCACAGTAGAAATGATAAACCTCTATCACTATGCCCCTTTGTTTTGTATAGTAGACCAGACTTTCACTTAAACCAGGGAGTTATGTGCTTGTGATATGCTGGAGAGAAGCCTTGTATTCTTTGGCAAGGCTGCCCTTGAAATACTGCCTTTCTCTGGCTTTTCCAACACTGACAAGTCCCTGGGACTCCTGGCTCCTGCCCTGCTGTATTCTGACTCCTGGACCCTCTCCATCTCCCTTGTACTGGATGAACCAATTTTTTTTTTTTTTTTTCTGACAGCCTGCCCCCATCTGTTTAACTTACCCCATCTCATCAGGATGTCTTTTTGATTTAAGGCCAAGCCTTTTCTCTGAGGTCAGAAGGGGTCCTCCTCTGGGAGCCCGGCTGCTTTTTGCATTCTCCTTCTCAGCCATTGCAGGGGCTGCTTCTCAGGAATGACATGCCTCTCCTCACACCACACCTCGTTTGGTGCCTTTGTTTTCTCGTTTCTTTCCCAAGTCCTGGCAACTGAATAGCACCTCAACACAGTTATAAACTTCGACCACAAGTTGTCACTGATGTTTTCCAGGATCGAAACAGCCTTATTTTCTTCACCTTTTTCCATCTGAGGCTAAATGTCATCCCTGGAACAGCCCAGAAAAGGCTGGCAAAGTACTGACTATGGAGGGGAGACTCCATTCTGGCTAGAGAAGAGGTAAGGTCTCTGAGCCATAAAATGGTGAAGGAAACAAAGAGGAGCTAAGCTCCCATGGTGTGCATCCGCTACCATTCACAGGCTCCTTTATTTAATAGACATTTATGAAGCTCGGACTTCTTAATGGGGCAAGCACAGTGCTAGGCGCCAGGATTGTAATGTGCAATAAGACGTGACTCCCAGGCTGGAGGAGTCAGAAATGAGAGAGTGATCTGGTTGCTTTGACAGGAGTAAGGACTGGGTCACAAGCACATTTCAAAATAACGCAAGAGGCACAGATCTGTGAGCACTTCACGATGGGGGAATCACTTAATAAACAAACCCAAGCAAAATTGGAGCTCAGGAGTCTAGTGAAGGATAGGGAAAGTGTGCTCAGGCCATGGTAAAAGCATCCATGAAAGCCCAGAGAAGAGTGAGCGCATTGCAAAGAGACAAGAAAGATGTGGCAGGAACAAAAGGCAGGAGCAGAGGTGCTTTGGAAAACAAGAGGAACCTCTAAAGGCTTTGGCAAGATTTGTGCTGCAGGTGATGAGGAAGCAGGGAGAATTTGGGGACAGTGTCATTCTTTCAGGGGAGGAGAGAGGAGGACCATTATGGTGGCAGTGGGGATGGGAGCCAAGTGGGAGGTTTATCAGAAGCTGAAGCTACAGTGCCCAGGTCTGATTGATAAGTGACTGAGAGGATGGATTCTAAGGAGACTCTATTCCTGTCCAGGGAAATCACTGGATGGTGAATGGTGCCATTTTGGGAGATAGGATGTGTAGGTATTAGTCTGGTGGGGTGAAGAAAATCATCACTTTAGTTATGTACATTTAGCTAGAGAGATTTTGGGGCAGGTGGACATGAGTTTGGTAGATAACTCTGACCTGAAGTCTGTTCTCCTAAGCATATCCACAGTTCAACTGCATGGTAATACTGGCCATCCCTTTTGAAGGATAAAACACTTGAGTTTCAGTGATTAAGTGGCCTTCCCAGTGGCAAGGTAGGGATTTGAATTTAGTTTAGTTTAACTCAAACTGTTCTATAATTTTGTAAATTAAGGATTTAAGGAAAAGGAAGTGCTTGGCAACAGAGAAAATAGAAACACAACAGATATAAGTAAGGAAGTTTTACTCTTAATTTTCTTTATTAATAGTTGATAAAATATTTTACTGGTCACAAAATAGTAAATGTTCATTGTAGAAAATGTAACAACACAGAAATAAAAAATAAATCACTTTCTTGGTTATAAAGCTGCTTAGAGTCCAGAAATTGGTCTCTATTGTGTACTAATTCCCTGAAATGTGGAAGACTGAGTCATTGGCACATTGAATGAATGGAAAGTGATCCATAATCCCATGACCTAAAGATAGGTATTTTCATGTTTTGGTGCCTATTTCTTCAAAGATTAGATAAATAGACAGATAACACAAAATACATAGAACTAAGATTATGTATCTTCCTTCCATCTGTCTTCATCTATCTATCTTTCTATCTAGAATGACACAATACAGGATTCAGTGACTAGCCTATTTCATAACCTATTATCCTTTCTGACTAGACTGGAAATGTTTTCCTTTTTTGGGGGGGGGGGTTTGAATTTTCTCTCCCCAGTGAAAAATTATTTCTCTGTAGATTTGTATTTGGATTTTGGGTGCCTACTTTATACCTTCACTCTTTTGCCTCACTCCCCATTTCTCACAGCTTGGAGAACTCAAACAAAGCTCAGAGAGTACATTTGTACTGTAAGGAAAGCCATAGGTACACATTACAGAGAGGGAGTGAGGTCCCATCTGTAGACACCGAACTGCACTCTGTTGAGACTATTTTCTTCTGTGTGGCTTATTCATGAGACTTCAGTTGGCCTGATTTAGCTTTGGGAGATTCCTTTGGGGAACCCCATGCCCACAAAGCTGCCAAGTCCATTATATGCAAGCTTTGGAAGTGATCATCTGGTTTCTTACATGAAAATTTCCCCAGATCATCATGCCTTCTCCCGATTTCCAATAAACCCTTCCTTTCTAAGCTATATTTATTTTGTTTGTTTATTTTTATGTAGTGCTCAATCAAACCCAGGGCCTCACACGTGCTAAGCAAGCACTCTACCACTGAGCTACCACCCCAGCCCAAACCCTTCCTTTTAATGGCAGTGAGCTACCAATTCTGACATATGTGAAGAATCCAATTTTCTTTGAATTGAAAAAAAGGAAAAATACGGTTAGTGAGTTTTCATTGTTAATTTGCCTTTTATAAAATATAAAAGCTCTTGGTTATTTCAGTCCAAACACATATCCACCTTGCTGTGAGGAGCTTAGGCTGTGGAATGCTAATCATTCTGACCAAGTGTCCAGAATAAAATAGCCCCATGTTCACTTTTTACTAATGGAGAATCTGATAAAAGATAAGAAACTTTATAATCACAGGACCCTGGGCAACAATCTTATTTTCTCCATCCTTTAAAGGTTAAGGTACTGAGTCCCAGAGTGGCCCAAGGTCATGTTCATTGCCAGGGCCATCCTCAGAATTCCAGCCTAGCCCAGTGTGCTCACTACATAAAAGGGAAATCCTGCAGGAAGTCTCAAGAGTGCTGAGCCTCAGAACCATCACCTTCTCCACCAGCTCAGGCCTCAGAGAGGAGGCTTTTCAAGTTCCCAGTAGATGTGGCACCTTCCCCTACAACTTACTCCAAGACTCAGAGCATAGTATATCAGTCCAGACTAGGATTCCTATCCATAGTGTAGGAACCCTTTCCTCCCGCCAGTTACCTCTATCTGAAAAAGCTGGAGTAATTTAATATCCCAAGAACCCCAAGAGATAGATAATGGGGATATTTTATTATGAAGAAACTGAAACTTGGTAGGCTGAAATTACTTGCTTGATGAAAGGGTGGTGGGAATGGTGGCCCTGCATTCAATATGAAGTTTCTATGAAAGATTTATGTTTCTTTACCCCAATAGTAACAACTGCCATTTATGGTTCTATACCAGACTTTTAATAGTTCTATGCCAGGTTTTATGCTAAGGGCTCCACAGGTGTTAGTTAATTTAATCCTCACAATGCACACAAAGTCTTAGTTCTGGTCTTAGCTACTGGCCACTCTGTCAAAAGGAAAAGAATCTCTTTGGCTTTGGTCCTTTCCTCTTTAATGTAAAGGCTTAGATACATAATCTCTAAGGGCTTTCTCACTCTGGATGTTCTCTGAAGTAAGACACTGAAGATGCTCCCTGTCAATTAACTTCTGTGTCCCCAAATATGTTTTGCAAAATCATGTTTTTGTTTATCAGATGCTATAGAATAAATTTAGGTGTAGTCTACATATTGGGAGATTTAAGTATGATACAGAGATCAGTTTTACAGACTATTTAGTCATTAGTGAAGTCCAAATATCTAGATATTTCACTCACTTAACAGTGTTTGTTCAGATATTCACCAGGATGAAGGCAGAACCCAAACACAAAGCTGCCAGTTACCATTTGGATGAGCTGGGATCCTTTGTCCAGTCACAGCTTTGACCATGATGAACGCTTCATAAGGGATGGTCCCTCACCCTTGAGCAATTACCATCTTGAGTAGAACACTTTCTACTTTCATTTTGTACATCCCAATATGCAGACAGTTTGGGAGCAAATGTGTGTAAGAGCTTCCTTTAAAAATGATAAAGGGTCAAGAACCTCATCAAAACAGCAATTGAGTTAGGAACTTCTAAATTCCAGGACTTAAATCATCCTGGAAAATTGTTTTCTGCTTGTTTCTTTTCTGGTCCTTGAAGTTTGGTGATGGATTGCCATTGGATATAAAGGGTTGAAGCTTAAGATATTTACCTAATTGCTGGAATGATTAAGAGCATCTATTTGCTACAAACAATGGGTCTCATTCTGAGTGTGTTGACTACAGCAAAGTACTTCAAGTTCTGATGAAGAACTCCATGGTTTATAAGTTCTCTTTCCACCCCTCATCAGTGGAACTGGCCAGCTCTTACAGAGAAGATGTTGTTTCTGAACAGTCATGAAACTCTTTCCTCAGTCTTTTCTCACTTTGGGAACAGACATATTCATTGAGAAAGCTTTATAATCTTCCTTGAAATTTTAAAAATTCAGGTATATCCTATTTAATACTGTTTATGAATTATATCTCATGTAACCATTTCTGGTGATGGTTTCATTATATTCTCACAGTAGATTAAAGGAAAAAGAAACACAGATAATTTTCCTGATTTACCCCAAATTCATCCAGTTCTAGGTAAGAGTAGAAGAGCCACAACTCATGATTGCCTTTCTCTTCTTCTTTTTTTTTTTTTTTGAATTTTTAAATTTTTATTTATAATAGTAGCATGTATTACAATTCATAGTGCACATATATAGCATCTTTTTACATACAACTGTTTGTATACAAAGTATATTCGTACCATTCACCCAGGGGAGCTTAACTACTGAGCCACATCCCCAGCCCTTTTTATATTTCATTGAGAGACAGGATCTTGCCAAGTTGCTTGATACTTCACTAAATTGCCGAGACTGACTTTGAGCTCACAATCCTCCTGCTTCAGCTTCCAGAGCTGCTGGGATTACAGACGAATACCACTGTGCCTAGCCTTCCTCTTCTTTGAAGGCTTCTGTGTTAGCCGGCTTTGTGTCACTGTGACCAAAATACCTGACATAAACAACTTTGAGAAGGGAAATTTCATCTTGTTCCAGAAATTCAGTCTATAGTGAGCCGAGTCCACTGTTGTGCCCAACCTGAGGCCGCACAACTTGGCTGACAAGCATGGTGGAGTTGTGCTGCTCATTCATGGTGGCCAGGTAGCAGAGAGGGAGAGGGGGAAGGGACCACAGGGAAGATGAAGCAGGAGTGTATTTTAAAATTGATTTATACATTTTTAAAGCTGTGGATATTATTGTTGCTTCCTAACTTGGAGCAACAACGCTGCAGGAGAAAAACTCGGAGGCAGAATGAAGATGAAAGAAGGTTTTTTTATTCTTCGGCTTTAGCAATCTCTCAAAACTCTAACACTGGCTCTTTCAGCAACCTCTCTGACTCTTTACTTCTTCTGACTACTGACTCTTGACTTCTTTACTTTACTTTCTTAGAGAGAGCTTAGAGAGAGAGAGAGAGAAAGAGAGCGTTTCTTTCTTCTTTCTTCTTCACTTTCTTTTACTTTTACTTTCTTAGAGAGAGCTTAGAGAGAGAAAGAGAGAGAGAGAGAGCTTCTGTCTTCTTTCTTCTTCACTTTCTTTTATTTTTACTTTCTTAGAGAGAGCTTAGAGAGAGAGAAAGAGAGAGAGAGAGAGAGAGAGAGAGAGAGAGGGAGCTTCGGCAGCCTCGGCCTGACTCCGACCAGCAACAACTACTTCTCTCTATCTAACCGCTCTGACTCTTATTTCTTCTTTTATTTCTTCTTTTGACTACATTCTGGCCTCTCTGACTCTTTTCTTCTTCTCTGACCCGAACTCTTCTTCCGACTGACTGAGTGACTGAACGACTGACTGAATGAATCTTTGCTTCTGACCGCTTTCACCCGGTTACATACCTTTAGCTTTGCGGGTGCGTCACGTGCATATGATTATTATCAGGTGGAACTTATAGCTTCCAGCTAGCCGCAATAGCCATCTCCCTGATTGGGGCTGCTTCATATTATGGTTTGGATAAGTGTCCCACCCAAAACTTCTTGTGAGAGTTGGGGTCTGTTGGGGGGATATTAGGTCATTGGTGGACATATCTTTGAGGAGGTATTGGGACCCCAGCCCCTTCTTCTCTCTTTTCTTTTACTTTCTGGCTGACATGAAATGAACAGGCCTTCTCTGCTGCGGGCTTTTGCCCAGAGGTACTGTGCTGCCACAGGCCCAAAGCAATAAGGCCATGTGACCCTTGACTGAAACCTCTGAAACTGTGAAATAATCTTTTCCTTATTTTAAGTTTATTCTCTCATATTTTGTCACAGTTGAAAGCTGGTAACATACCAATTAAATTGAAACAAATCACAGTGCAAAAGTTATGAGGACGCGTACTTGATACCTTGAATAGAAACTTCCAGTTTTTAACTTTTATTCTATGTTGGTGCTCCAGAGTTCTTTAGTTTTTAGTTTGAAGTCAGTTTCTATGAATAGGGGAAAATGTGGCTTCATTCAAAATATGAATAGAGAAAATAGCCAGTACCATGTATTGTCATTTTAAAACAATGCCTAACTTGGTAACCTTCATATGCTGAGTCATATGGTATTCCAAATCTAGTTTCATGACACTATTTTTATATCCTTCTCCCTTATGCTGTATAAAAAGCATCTTGCAGGAAGCTGAGGATGGTCCCTCAACCATAAAATCACACCAGACACCTTTTCTTTTTTTTTTTTTTTTTTTGGTATCAGGGATTGAACTCAGGGGCACCAGACCATTGGGCAACATCCCCACCCTGTTTTTGTATTTTATTTAGAGACATGGTCTCACTGAGTTGCTAAGTGTCTTGCCATTGCTGAGGCTGGCTTTGAACTTGCAATCCTCCTCCCTCAGCCTCCCAAGTGCTGGGATTACAAGTGTGCGCCACTGCATCCAGCTCACACCACACACTTTCTTAAGGGTTTCCATGTAGTAAGCAATTGATTGTCCATGTTATGTAGCTTAAATACTGGCAGGAATCAATTATTTGCCTTTGCATCTCACCAGCCCCTGGTATGGGCATTGGACATAGCAGTGCTCCATAAACATAGGCTGAAGTCACACTGATGGGCTGATTCTAGAATGGAAGAGTTCAAAGCCTATAGATAGACATTTACAGAGAGGTTATTTCTGTGCTATTATGAGTTCAGATCATGATTGTTATGGTCCAAATGTTGTGTTCCCTCAAAATTCATATGTTAAAATAAAATCACTGATGTGATGATATTAGAAGATGGGACCTAGAAAGATTAGATCATGAGAGTAGAACCCCCATGAATGGGATTTCTACAGGAGATCCCAGAGAGCTCCCTTGCTCCTTTAGACATGTTGGGACACAGAAGCCACCATGTATGAAGCAAGAAATGGGCCTTACCAGATACCAAATTTTCCAGTGACTTGATCTTGTACTTCTGAGCCTTGGGAAGAATAAGAAATAAACTTCTGTTGTTCATAAATCACTCAGCTTAAAGTACATTGTTGTAGCAGCCCAAATGGGCTAACATGTCAATTTAAACTCATGCCAAAATAGTTACAGGGCCATGGTAGATGGTTGAGTTGAAAAGGGCTCTCCTTTATTTCCTGAACTTTTTCAGCACCAAGTTCTGTCTCGTCTTCTCTCAGATTCTTGAAAGTAGAAACTAACAGAAATTATTTGTTTAGGAACAAATCAACCTGTGATAAAAGCCATTTGGAAATTAATTGATTGAAATGGAAACTTGAACCTACTGTTCATTTTTATTTTTTATTTTTGGTACTGGGGATTGAACTCAGGGCACTCGACCACTGGGCCACATCCCCAGCCCTTTTTTGTATTTTTTTTTTTATTATTAGAGACAGGGTCTCACTGATTTGCTAAGTGCTTCACCATTGCTGAAGTTGGCTTTGAACTCGCAATCCTCCTGCCTCAGCCTCCCAAGTGTTGGGATTACAGGTGTGCCCTGCTCTACTGTTTGTTTTTGTGGGACTTCCTGGCAGCAAATTTGTGCTTTACCCCAGTATAATATCAATTCAGAACTACACTTTAGGGTTTAGCCACTTGATATAGTTTTTAATTATCTTGGTCCATAAACAGTGAACTGGAAATGAAATGATTTCTACACTGAAATTTTAGAAATGAGTTGTAGATCAGACCTACAACTAGATCTCTGGATTATGGATGACTCAAGTTGTACACGGAGATGTTGGCCTTTTCCAATACTTCCTAAGTGTTAGTCTACTCGACAAGACAACTGGCTACAAATACATCAACCTCCTGGCATGCCAGATGTTCCCTCTGATCTAACTGTTTTGGAGGAGGCCAATTAAAGCTGCATTGGTTTAGTTATATTTCTGCAAAAACAAATTTTCCATCCTTTCTTTTGCCATGCATAATGTTTCATCCATGGAGATGAACAATAAGAAACAATGAACTGAATGTTGTGAGTAGCCTTGATATGCAGTTGTCACACCTGGGCCAATGCACACAGGATTGTAAAGACCTTGTTACTTGTGTTCTGACATCTCAGCTTCCTTCTGAGTATAGTTTGAGGATAGGTCTGAAACAAACAGCCCCTTTTCCTCTCATTAGTGTTTAAGACATACATGTGCAGTGCAATTGCTTCCTCTCCAACTCTATAATGCTCACTTCCCTTGGAAACATTTTCTAAAGCATGGCAGAAAAAAATAAGAAATTCAGGACATTTTTTTTTTCTATCTATAGCATATGCTCCAAATATATTTTCAGTCTTCAGAGCTACGTGTGGCATTATTTTTATGTTCGCAGAGAAAAATTAACTCCACATTTCTGAAGTTCTGATATTTTTGTTTGACTTCCTGTTTAGAAGCTGTTGTGATGTTTATAAATACCCCCAAACAAATAGCTCCATGTGAGTTTTTCGTGAATAGCAATTGTTTGCGAAAAAGCAAAAGGAAACATTCAGAGGAGAGGCATCTTTGCTTCCTTAGAAGTAAAGGACCTGCCTAGAGAATGCATTTTGGAATTGCAGAAACAAGCCCATTTCATTTCAGTTTCTATCCTACGTGAAGGTCAACTCTTTACCACATATTCATTTTTATGGGTGAGTTACAGATTTCAAGAAAGAGAGGAAGAGGGCTTTAGTAATGGAGAGGTAGAGTGATCCCACTCTGGAGGAGCAGGGAGAGAGTTTTTAAACCATGGTGATTGATTTTATTTTCAGCTTAAAGGCTCTCATCACTAACAAAATGGGTATACAAATTAATGTAGCTTTTTCTGTCACTGGTGGATTAAGCCCTACAGACAACATCTTATGGTTACATAAAACCACAGTTTGCTTATTATCGGCAGTAGAAGGATTTATAGTGCTTGGGTCATTTGTTAACTCACATCTCTTTTCTCTATCACTCTGAGATCAAAGAAGAGAGAAATAGGATTAATAAACATTGGAAGGAGATTCCCCCCCACCCTTGGAGGATATAGCTCATCACACTATTCTCTTTATTAGCATTTCTCTAGTAAGTCTTGCTTCATGTCTAAAAATCAGTGCTTCTTTTGGCAATGGAAGCTTGAGGATTGAAATTGTTGGAGTACATCAAGGAAAACAAGAGGCCATAAAGACACAGGTGTGGATAACAGAGGAAGAGGAAGCTTGTCAGGAATGCTGACCCAGTGGTCCCAAAAAGCAGAGCTGTTGTGATGTTCTTGTTTTCTCTGTTTTGATCATCTCTTCCCTCCACCATGGCTAAAGGTTCAGATCCTGCATGCTAGTGAACAGTGAGAGTGTAATGAATTCACTTTTGAACTAGGCCTTATGTATACACAGTTCCTTTGCAGGTGCCCCCCGTCTGGTCTTTGCTGCAGAACTGTTGGTGTCTCCGTCTCACAGGAGAACTGGGGCTCAGTTCCTACAGCCCTGCAACCAGCCTGGAGCAGTTACAGTGGAGGCTAGATCAGTCACTCCAAACCTGAGTTCTTCCTAGGATACTGTGTTTCTTTGAACTGTAGGGCAAGGGAGGAAGAAGGTCTGATGTGGGGGCCAGCTGCACCATTTTGTCACTATCTGGATTTTTATTCATCTATTATCAGACCCAATTTGGGGAAATTAGGATTTATAAAGTAGCCTCAACTGACTCATGGAGTCAAGTTACACAGGTTCTCTACAAGTATGTAAATAAGCTATATTTGATAGGGTAAGGATGCAGTTCAAGGTTTACCATCAGAGAACTAGACACATGGTATCAAAATCTCCTTCAATTATGGGCTAAAAATGTCATACATCTTTTAAAACTAAATATTCATGTTCCTAGTACCTTTAGTAGTGAAAGTCCTCTGTGATTAAAAACATAAGTTCCATGTGCTTATTATTTATGATGTGAGTAGTATAATACTTTATTTTTACTATTTGTTATAGTAAGAAAGTAATTGATTTTATTATAGGTAATTTGTTTTTCTAAAAAGTAGAACCACTCAAATAATTCACCCACAATCTAACATCATTACTTTAGCATATAAACTTTGAAATAATTAGCTGATGTTTGTATCCTATCTAAAATATTTTTCATATTGGGTCATGGTATGAGATTGTCATATGAAAGGAATAATGTCTAAAAAGGAAGAATTTTTGTATGTTGATTTACACACAGTTCTTGAGATATAAGTATCTTATCAAGAGGAGTTTTATTAAGGAATAATTATAATAAATTATATGTATGTAAAATTTACAGTTTGTTATGTTTAACTTTGTGAAATCATGAGCACAATTTGGATAATGAACTTATCCATTGCTCCCAAGAGATTTTTCATGCCTCTTTCTTAATCTCTCCCTTTTTGTTCATCTCTTATACACAAACTTATGTATTACTATAATTTATATTTACTAGAATTTCATATAAAAGTGATCCTATAGTAGGAACTCCTTTTATATCATTTCATTTACTCAGCATAATTATTTTTTGATTCATTAATATTATATATGTCAATAATTCATTCGTTTTATTGCTGCATAATGTTCTGTTTTCTCGATATACAACAATTTGTTTATTACCTCATGTATTGATGGAAACCTGAATTATTTCCAGGTTTGGGCCATTAATTCAAGTTTTTGTATGGACATATACTTGATTTATTTCAGGAATTACTGAAAGAGTGGCATTTCTGGATTAAATGGTAGGTTAGCATTTTACATTTTAAGAAATTACCAAACTATTTTTTTAAAGTAATTCTTTGTGGATTCTCATCAGAGTGTGTGAGAGTTACAAACCCTCCACATCTTGAATGTCATGAGAAATGGTCAGTCTTTTACATTTTATCCAGTCTAACAGGTGTGTAAGTTTTTTTTTTTTTTTTTTTTACTGTAGTTTTAATTTGCATTTACCTAATGACTACTGATGTTGGACACTTTTCTTGTCTTATTTGCCACCTATATAGTATCATTGAGGAAATAACACTTCAAATATTATGTGCTCTAAAATATTAGTTGTTTCCTTAATACCAAGTTCTTAAAGATGTTTGTATATTCCGGACACAAGTCAATTATTTGATATGCAATTTGTGAATTTTTTTCCTATACTTGTGTCTTGTCTTTTATTTTTTTAACTGTATCTCTTTCTTTTCTTTTTCTTTTTTTGCCAGGGGTGGGGGAGGGTAGAGGGTGCTGGGTGGAGTTGTTACCAGGGATTGAACTCAGGGCCCACAACCACTGAGACAAATCTCCAGCCCTAATTTGTACTTTATTTAGAGACAGGTCTCACTGAGTTGCTTAGCACCTTGCTTTTGCTGAGGCTTGTTTGAACTCACAATCCTCTTGTCTCAGCCTCCCGAGCCAGGGGGATTACAGGCATGCGCCACCACACTGGGCTGTATCTCTTCTTTTAGTATTGTAATGTATCTTTTAAATAGTTGACACAGTAAGAATCCCGAAGGATTTTGTACATGGGTTTGCATGTTAGAAAACAGCAAGCAGAGGATATATCAAAGCCAGAGATCAATGTAGTCCTTGTTTGATATATTGTTGGGTGAATTATTACTTCACTTTGATCTTTGAGCCATTGTCTTGGAACAAAATATAAGTTTTTCCTATATTGGAAAAATATATTTTTAATTTTTCATTCTTAAAATCCATGGACACAGCTAAATTATATTAACTGAAAATGTGTTGCCACTGCTAAGCCCATGATTATTTGTAAACTTGAAATATAGTTAGTCTCCAACTTACCATGTTTTGACTTACAGTGGCTTAACTTCACAATGGTGTGAAGTGAGTACACATCCAGTTGACATCAGACTTTGAATTTGGATCTCTTCCCAGGCTATCAATATGTAGTTTGGTTCTTTCTTGATGATGGACAGTGGTGGTAAGCTGTAGCTCCCAGTCAGCCATAGGATCAAAAGAGGAAACAACCAATATTCAACAATGTACTGTGTTGCTAAGCTAGGATCTTCAGTAGGTTAGGTGCATTAAATGTATGATTGACTTAGGATATTTTCAACTTACCATGAGTTTGTTGGTAGTGTTCAATGATATTTATAGAACACTCTACTCCAGGAACAGGACACTGATTCTTTTTGAACACACATGAACAGTTACTATGGTATGCCACATTCTTCATTTCCTGGATATCTCACTTGGTCATGGAGTATCATCCCTTTTGTTCATAGCTAGATTGGTTACTAGCAATTTGTTGAGAATTTTGTATCTAGATATGTATCAATATTTCAGTAACCGACTATCTTTTGTTTTGGAACCAGGGCAAGACTGGCCTCATAGAAGGAATTAGGAAGTATTCCCTCTCCATCTATTTTCTGGAAGAGTTTGTGAAAGATGATGTTAATTCATTTAAAAATTGTTTAATTTAAAAAGAGTGCCAGTGAAGTCATTTGATTTGGGAATATTTTCTTCTTCTGGAAACATGTAAAATTATTAACTCAATATTTAACTTGCTAAAGACATATTTCAATTTTTGTTAATGTTGGGTCAGCTTTTTAGTATTGTGTCTTTTTAGGAATTTGCCCCCTTCATCTAGGTTTTCTACTTTGTTGGTATACAGTTGTTCATGTTTTCTTATAATTCCTCTTATTTCTGTAAGTTTGGTAGTTATGTCCCTTCTTACTATTAATTTTAGTAATTTGAATATTTCTGTCTTACTGTTTCCCTGTGTTCAATCTAGCTATAGAGTTGCCAATATTAATCTTTCTAAAGAATTAGCTTGAAGCAGCATTGATTTTCCTGAACTGTTTTTGTATTCCCTATTTCTATTCAAATTTCATTATTTTACATCTTCTGTTTGTTTTAGGTTTAGTTTGTAGTTCTTGTTTTCCATTTTCTTAAGGTGGAAGTTTAGGTTATTCATTATGCATTTGAGATATTTCTGTTTTTGTTTGTTTGTTTGTTTTTGTTTCAGGGGATTGAACCTAGGGCACTTTACCACTGAGCTACATCCCCAGCCCTTTTTGATTTTTATTTTGAGACAGGGTCTTGCTAAGTTGCTCAGAGCCTCATTCAGTTGCTGAGACTCTCTTTGAATTTGTGATACTCCTGGCCTCAGCCTTCTGAGTTGCTGGGATTACAGGTATATATCACCATGCCATACTTTTTATTGCTAATATAGATGTTTACAACAATAAATATTCTTCAAAGTATGGTTTAATTATATTCTATATAAATGTTTTATTTTGTATATTGATTTTTGTTCATCTCAAATTATTTTCTATTTCCTTTGAGACTTCTTATTGGTTTTTAAAAATGTGTTACTATATACACATTTGGGAATTTTAAAATTCCCTATTGTTATTAATTTTTAGTTTCATTCCATTTGTTTGGAGAGCATGTTTAGTATTATTACAATTGTTTTAAATTCACTAAAGCTGAAACTGATCCATGTGCACCTGAGAAGAGTGTATATTAGGGTTTTTTTTTGAGAGAAAGTTTTCAGTTGTTTAGTTGGTTTATAGTGTTGTCTATCTCTTCAATATCTTTCTTGGTCTTCTCATAGATGTTGTATCAATTATTAAAAATGGCATATTAAAGACTTAACTATTATTGTTTGATCATGTGTTTTGTCTCTTTAATAATGTCAGTTTTTGCCTATTGTACTTCTGGACTTGCTTGTTTGATGGGTATATCCTCTTATCTTGATGATGTGTCCTTTTTTTCCTAACAATTTTCTGTTGTAAAGTCTAATTTGTCCACTATTAGTTTAACCATGTTCTTTTTCTTGGTTACTATTTGTATTCTACACCTCTTTCCATACTTTTATTATCAACTTACTTGTATCTTTGAATCTAAAGTGTGATACCTGCAGACAATAGAGTTGGACCATGTTTTGTTTTATCTACATTGGCTGTATATACCTATATCTACGTTTACCCTTAATGTAATTACTGACAGCATCCGAGATATACTGGCCATTTTGTTATTTACTTTGTATAAATTTTATGTCATTTTTGTTCCTTTATTCTTCTACAGTGTCCTCTTTTTTTGTTACATGGATATTTTCTAGTGTAATATTTTAATTTCCTTGTTGTTTATGATTTCAAACATTTCAGTTATTTTATTATTGTTGACACTAAGATACAACCAATATCTTAAGTAGAAAATTTTTGCTCTAATAGAGTTTTTTTTCATTCATGCCATTAAAATATTTTCATAAACATCACATTTCATTTTGTTAAAAACCAGTAATACCCTTGTGTAATTATATTATTCTTTAGTTGTCTTCCCAATCAAATAGCAAGAATTACAAATAAAAATATGTGAGGGTTTGGGAGGATAGCTCAGTGGTACAACACTTACCTTAGCATGCATGAGGCCCTGGGTTTGATCTCCAGCACCACAAATAATAAATAATAAAAATTTGATTATAGTGTGTCCTTTACATTTAACTATGCAAGTATACTAATTATTTTTACAGGTTTTTATTTCTTTATGTGGATTAAAGTTACTGTCCTTTCATTTTGGCCTGAGGAACTCCTGTTAGTGTATCTCGTAGGGCATGTCCCTCAGTACTCAGTGTTCTCTTCTGTCATTTGACACTTTGACTCTGCTGTCTCTAGGTGTGAGGACCTGAGTTTATCCCACCATTGTTTTCTGAGATTCTTGGACAAGTGGGCTTATATTTTCATTAAATTTTGGAAGTTTGGCTATTATCAAAATATTCTTTCTTTTTTCTCTCTCCTCTCTCCTGTCTTTATGAGACTCCCATTGCACTTATATCATTATATTCAGTGGTTTTCCTCTGGTCTCTGAGGCTCTTTTTATTTTTCTTCATTTTATTTATTTCTCTCTCTCTTTCTTCCTTTCTTTCTTTCTTCCTTCATCCCTTCCTTCCTTCCCCCCCC
This sequence comes from Tamias sibiricus, assembly GCA_025594165.1. Taxonomy (NCBI): domain Eukaryota; kingdom Metazoa; phylum Chordata; class Mammalia; order Rodentia; family Sciuridae; genus Tamias; species Tamias sibiricus. The sequence continues at coordinate 143,317,341 of CM046659.1, forward strand.
TTCCCCTCCCTTTCTCCATCCTTTTTCTTTCTTTCTTTTTTTCTTTTTGTTTTTTTTTTTCCCCCTCAAACTGGATAATGTCACATAAACCATCATCTCTGCAGTGGCTGATTCTCTTTTCTAATAATTCAAATATGCTCTTAAGCTACATACCACATTAAAAAAAAAACAGTTATTGTACTTCCCAACTCTAGAATTTCTATTTGATTCTTACAAATTATATCTCTTTAGTAATATGTCCCCTTTGTTAAGGCATGTATTAAGCTCTGAATTGCATTCCTACAAATTTATATGGGGAAGCCCTGATGGGATGTGTTTTGTTATGGCAGCCTGAGTGGATGAAGCAACTTAAACTTTCATTCTTTATATATAAATAGTTTCCCTTAGTTATTTGTGTTTATAATACCAGACTCAATTATTTATGTAGTTAGGATAATTTTAGGATTCAAAAGGCCAGTGTCTAGAGATTATATTTTCTTCATAAGAACCACATTTTCTTGCTTCTCTGCATGTCTCTGAATATTTTGTTGAAAACTGTATATTTGGGATAATATAATAGCAACTTTAGAAATCAGACTCTTTTGTTCAGTGCCTTTCCTGTAATAATTCTACAAAGTCTGTTGTCTCTGTTGCAGTGTCTCTATTCAATGAATGAATTAGTCACCCAAAAATTGGGGAGACCATTCTTTAAGTGCTTTGAACTAATAAGTCTTCCATCTTTACTGAGATATGTTTTCCAACTTGCTTTCAATACCCTGGTAGTTTACAGCTCTGTCTCAGACTACATTTCCTAATAGTGCAGAGTGCAAAAGTCAGCCAGCAGTAGATATTCAGATCTCATGAGGTCTTTGTGTGTACCCTGGGTGTGCGTGTGTATCTCTGCACGTGTTCCGGACTGTACATAACCCCAGGAATGTGTCAGAGTTACACAATGATATCATTGAATATTTCATCTACCAGATTTTTCCTTTTACATATTTTGGCCAGCCTTTCTCTCTTGTACCAAATTGTATCACTGTTGCAGGCATGTGGAATGTTGAATAATTGTTGGTAATTGTTTTCAACAAGTGCCATGGTTGCTAATCTTTTCAACAAAAGGATAAGACTTTTTTCACTTAGTGATCTCTGAGTCATGTCAAATAAACACAAACTCTATGAACGAGACTTTTTTGCTGTGCCACCACACAGGGAAAATAGTAAAGATCCTTCCAGAATGGGTGATTTGGGGAATTCTACACCCATTTTTCTCAGTACAGTGACTCCAGGCTATTGGATTCACAGCTACCACAGTGTTGAGACTGCTGATTTTTAAGACTCTCTTGGTGCTGCAGTGATAAAAGTTAAGTAAAATAGTTAGAATGCTCACCCTTCTTACTGATATTTATGTTTTTCTTGAATAAATGCTCCTGTGATCCAGAAGCTAGCAGAATAAAGAGCCTGTTTGTTTCCGGTCCGCCTCTGAACTTATTCCCGTGGAGTCTTTGCTCCAAGCAGCAATCGCTTCAGGTGGCGACAAGTGGTGGCCCGTACGGGGACTTCGGAGTGGACAGGTAATAACTAAAAAGTCTCTAAAGATGGGTTCAAATGTAACTAAATTCCAAGTGATAGAGGCTATGGAAAGAATCCTTGATATACCTGACTCCGTTGTCAGTGAGGAGGATTTAGAAAAAGGTGAAGGCGATCAAGAAAGCATAGCCTCTGAGTCAGTTAATACCAGTGAGAAGAGTAGTGGTGTAAATTCAAAAGTAAGAGCTGCAAAAGCCATCAAAAACTTATTGAAATTAGCCAAAGAATATGTACTCTCCTTAGAAGCTAAAATTCAGGATACCAGTAAAAGTGATAGTAGTAAAAAAGAGCCAAACCGTGAAAGTACGGTCTCCTCCACTAAGCCGGTTAAGAACTATGAAACTAGTAGTAAATAAGAATCAAAAAGTGATTCTGGGAGCACAGTCTCCAGTAAAAAGAACAAAAAGAAATTAAAAAAGAGAAAGGACTGTCAAATAGAAAAATCACTTGTGTCCTCTACTCCCCCGTGGGTAAAATTTAAAACAAAAGGGGGGAAATGTAGGAGCCTTAATTAAGGAGATAGCTAAGATTGCGGTTAGCTGTGAGCCATAAAGCATTACCACCTTCCATGATCTTGCGAGACTTGGCCCGGGACATTGCAGACCGGGTCGGTGGCCATTTTGTGGTGTGGTTGGAGGAGTGTGGATGGCGTGTTGGAGTTGTTGTTGGAGCCGGACAGAGAAGCTAGCAGAATAAAGAGCCTGTTTGTTTCCAGTCTGCCTCTGAACTTATTCCTGCAGCGTCGTTGCTCCAAGCGGCAATTGCTTCAGGTGGCGACATGATCCCTGCAAAACTTTGGTTAATTTTCAGAGATCTGAAGAAAAGAGATTTTGACATTGTATTTCAGTGTTATTACTGTATTTATAAAGCATAGTAGTTTCTTGTAACCTTACTCTGACATCCAGGGGAGCTTTTCCCATCTTTTTGCTTTTTGATCAGTGCTGAAATGATGTATCTTTTCCTACCCTTTTACTTCTGTTCAATTTGGTATTAAATTTTGAGTGTATTTCCAAATGCTACAAATTTTGGCTCTTGCTTTTTTGTCAATTCAGATATCTCTGTGATTTAATTGGGTTGTGTAGGTAATGTACATTTGATGAGATTGTTGATTTGGTTAGATTTAAATGTTCCATCGGGCTATGCATTTTGTCTTTGACTTGTCAATTCTTTGTATCCCTTCCTTTTCTTTAATCTCTTCTTTTGGATCAATTAATTTTATTTTTATGATTCCACCTTTGGATTGGCTAATTAGCAGCAGCCCCTCATTTGGTTATTTTGAAGTTGCTTTATGGGTTAAAGAAGAACTCTAACTTTTCATAGGTGATCCTCAAATGATATTATACCATTTTTGTGTGTGGTGTGAAGAGCCTTATAATTGTCTACTTCATTTCTTCTTGTAATAGCTTTAGTTCCTGATAGCATACATTTTCTTTAATATGTTGTTGAAATAACACTAAATTGTTACAACTTAAATATACTCTACTGTCATGTAGATCCAAAAAGAACAAATTTTTTAAAAGTTTTAAAAATTAATTTTAAAGTGATTTAAATAATTCCAAGATGTTGTATTTTTTTTTCTCCATGTATATTTTTGGTATTCCTTCTTCCTTTTGTGTTGGTTCACATATTCATCTGGTATCATTTTTCTTTCTGCCTGGAGCATATCCTTTAATAGTTCTTGTTAGTATGGACCTTCTGGTAATGGTATCATTCAGTTTTGTATGTCTAATAAATCTTAATTTTGCTTTTAATTTGAAAATTATACTTTCTCTGTAAAAAGTGATGTTTACCTTTTTCTTTGAAATCTAGTATTTCAAAAGTTGCTCTACTGTCTTCTGGATAGCAGGGTTTGTTTTGTTTAATTCCTTTTTTAAGGAGCTGAACATCAAACTCAGGACCTCACATGTGCTAGGCAAATCCTCTACCTCTGAGCCACACTCCTGTCCCAAGCCATCATTTCCTCAAATAAAAATTTGATGTCATCCTTATATTTGTTTCCTTTCTTTCCTTATGGCACTGCAAATGCTCCAGGCATCTTATATATTCCCTTCTACAGCCCTGGAATCAGTCATTTGTCTGAAGAATGCTGGTTATATATACTGGAAATGGCATGGTTAAAATTAGCACCCATCAGATTTTTAATAAGACCCAAACTCCACACCTTGGGCTGTAAGACTTTCAAGTATTTGGTCCCATTTGCCTTTACATTTTCATTTTGTGATTTTTCTCATCTTCATCCTGGTTTAGTTGCAAGACTTTAGGCTTTCTTGATCTCCTTGCTACCATGGGACATGTGGTCTTATTCCTTCTGCCTACGATGTTTTCTTTCCTTAGACTCTTGGTCTGAATTGCTCTTTCCATAGTTAAGGATTTCCTCACTAATTATCTTATTGAATGTAGCTCCTATCCTTCATTCTCTATTGCTGCAGCATATTTTTCATTGTAATCTTGACTGACATTATTTAATTTATTTACTTATTTGATTGCTTATTTTATATCTCCACATTAGAAAGTCCATGAGTACAGGAACCTTCTCATTTTTCTTGTCTGTGTTTTCCTTGCATTTCATACATGGAAGACACTCAATAAATACGTACTAAATGAAAGGATTAGTCCTTTACGGCCTCTGATGTGGATGTTATCTATGTGTTTGCGTGTTTATTTTTCTTACAATCCTTTCTTATTTTCTCTATATCCTGAGACTGCATATTTTTGCCTTGATTTCTGCTCCTTTTTAAAGAGGCCATGTTGGTTTTTAACAGTGTTTAGGATTGCCAACACATTGCTTGAGGTTTATTTTCCTGATATTATGGTAAATTATTTGCAGAGAGGTCTGTTTTATTTTTCCCTGTCTCTTTCCTTTGTTTTGAGTCATTTTCCTGTAGGAAAGATAAGGATTTCACATTTTGTTTAGATTTTTCAGTGCAGAATGAAGAATGATTTTTAATTCTTGGTACTAGGTTTAGAAAAAATTGTGGTTATAGTTGATTCCACTTTTAGAAATTTAACTGCCAATCATTCTCCTTCTGAAATCCACAGCTTAAGGATGATTTGACATGTACCATGACAGATTACTTTATTGTGTGTAAGACTTGTGACCAACTTATTGTTCAAAATAATGCACAATTAATATTTCATAATTTCCTTGAATCTAGGCACAGCTTATCTGGGTCTTCTATTCAGGATCTTATAAAGCTATAATCAAGAAGATGGCATGGTAGCTTGACTATGGAAGGATCCATTTCCGAGCTCACATGGCTTGGTGGTGGTTTGTTCCCACAGGGCTACGTGACTGAGAGTGTGTCTTGTTATGGTCTGAGAGTCTGGAAACTGCCCTGAGGAACTAAAGCTCTACTCCAGGCCCTCATCTCTACTCCATGATTCCTTGCCATGTTGCCCTTTACAAAACATGACTGTTTGCTTTCTTAGTCGGTAGGAGTATCTGTTTCTCACTTAATTTTTCTCAGAGCCATATATGTTAATCAGGGGAGTGACATCCTATCATCTTTGCCATATTAGTTAGAAGCAAGTCATAAATTCCACCTGCACCTCAAGGGCATGACTCCTTGGGAGGTTACCTTAAACATATGGTTAACTGAATTTCCAGGGTCTGTTTTACCATTGACCTAGATGCCACTTTTATCACAATTACCTGGCTCTCTGGCATTCTGATTAGGTGAAGTCCATATGCTCTTTCTGTTATTCCCTATCCCATTTTATTTGGTCAAGTTACCACCTTAAAAAAGCAATTATTTTTATCAAGTCTTTGTTTCTAATGGATATGAGAATAGAGGTAGCAACAATGGACTGAGGAAAAGAACTGCCTTCTACTACCTCATTGAGCATGCTGGAGAGGAATGGCTCTCTGGCTATCTACCCACCTTCACCTACTTCCCAGGTCCCCCAGTGAGAAGCAGCCATGCCAGGGATTGCTAACATAGTATCACTTTATAATTGAAATCAAGAAGCCCATCTCTTTCTATATTTCTATATTCTTCTATCCACCAATGTCAGGGTTACATGGTGTCTTCCTAGTTCTGCTGTACAAGAATTTGTTGATGAGTCTATATTCTTTTTTCAGGCCTAATATAGGTCTGGATGTAGCAGTTACCTTATGTTGATGGTGGTTGCTGATAATCCATTCATCCATATACTTCTACTACCCAGTTTCATCAAATATCTACTATGTATCAGGTCCTGTCTTGGAGAAACATTGTTGATAAAGATGCTATGACCTCAAGAATTATCAACATAATGAATAAGGAAGAAACAAACAAAAACTAAAATATGGAAGCTGAGTTTAAGTTCTGCAGGAAAAATGTATTTCCTTTTGGGATGTGGTGGTACCTGGGTAAGTCTACCAGGGTGTGTGATTCCTTATTTGAAACGTTTTGAAGGAGAGGAAATCCCTGAGAAGACAGGTATGAGAAGGAAATTCCAGACAGGGAATCTCAAAGGACTTACAAGCTAGATCCAACTGCGGTTGTGCTTATGTCATAGCTATGATGGCTCCTGAGAAAAGTAGAATTTTAAAAAAGAAATGCCACATAAGTCTTCAAGATAGAGGTTCCTACTTGTGTTAGTTTTCCAGGGCCACCATTACAAAGTACCACAAACTCAACAATTTGTCTCATAGTTCTGGAGAAACTTTTCAGTAGGCTGTGAGGGAAAGATCTGGTCCAGACCTCTCTCCTTGGCTTGTTGATGATCATCTTCTCCCTGTGTCTCCAGATCTTCTTCCCTTTATGTGTTTCTCCATGTCTGAATTTCTCCTTTTCATAAGGACATGGTCATGTTGCATGAGGGTCTGCACTACTGGCAGTGTATTCACTTAGTTACCTCTGTGAAGGTCCCATCCCAAGCAAGGTCACATCCTCAGATACTAGGGTTTAGAAATCCAACATATTTGGGGGATGAGACACAATTTAACACATAACACTGCTAAGGAATGCTGTGAGGCAGTGTCACTCAAGGTCTCAATGGCCTCAAGCTGGCCTTTACTTGGAGAAAATAAAGGAAAGATAGATTATAGGCTCTATGTGGATGCTGTGATTTTTTTGGATTTAACCCAAAAGCAGGAACCCCATTTTCACTGGCTGATCTCAGGTCTGTTTGACCCTATAGTCCATGTACTTAACCACCACACATACTAACTGTGTTTACCCACCACACATGCTCACTGGCCCATAGTGACCTTCCTTCATGACTCGTACCCCTCCTGTTACCTCCCTGGGGTGTCAGGGTTTACCATGATAGATTTCTTCTGAATATTTACTTTGATTTCATCCCCAAGTCCAGGGGTATTAAACTTTATTAGACTAATTTTACAGACTGAAAATCAGATGCCATACCTTCAGTGGCTCTTAGGAGGTCTTGTGGTCAGTGGTGATAGACAATGAGTTCATTGACAATCCAGCTGTTTAAACTCCAGAATAAGCTCTGTGGGACAATAGGAAATTGCTGAGTGACTGCTGGCATTTCCATCTGGAAAAGTGTAAAAATACTGTTAAATGCTTATTGTTTTAGAGAGAACTCATGTAGCAAGGCCCAACATGGGGCAGGTGCAGGACCATTCATGGAGGGCCTCAACTTCAGACTTTTGGGGGCATATCTAAGAAAAGCAATACCTCTATTAACAGATATACTGGTAAGGTTAATGGAAAACAGTATTAAAGTTTTAATTAATTTTTAAATGCAAACCCTTTGAATTAGACATTATTTCCAATTTATAGATACAGAAACTATATTATAGACACTGTATTATAGAGATCAGTTCCTCTTTGTGAGTCTTTATAAATATTCCCATTTTATTTATGGTCCTTTGTCAACCATGAAGAGTTATTGTCAGGGTTAAAGATATTCTAACATGGTCCCTGGTGTCCTAACACTCAACAAATATTAGTCACTGCTGCTCTTGTCATTGTATTGGTGGTAGTAGAAGTAGTAATATAATAGTAATGAGAAAATCCAATTGTATTATAGATACAGTTTACGAGTCCTCTGCCTCCCCAGATCTTAGAAACTGTATCTATAAATGTGGAATGGAGGGCACTCCCAGTCCCACCAAGAGAACCTCATGTGAGGTGCACGTGCGTGCATGTGTGCATGATGAGTGTGTATGAAAGAGAGAAGAGGGCAATCTCAGAATAGAAAAGCAAATTTTAAATCTAAACCCAAATCGGAGTACAGAGTTTGGTGATCAGACGATACCAGTCATGTGAAAAGGCTCCTGTCTCCTTCTGCTTGCTGGTCATCTCTGCCTCCTTCATGGCTTCCGGACACTTTCAGCTGAATTTCCCTTTTTTCCCCTGATCACCATGTAGAATGGATCTAAGGCAAGCCTAGCCCTTTGTCACGTGTGGCTCACATCTCATCTATGGGAAGTACTTAAGCATTCTTTTCCTGATGTACTCTGGGTGTGCAAGCCTGTGCCATGTCATGCTAGCCACTGCTGTATTTTGCCATCTGAGAAAGCAATAGGAGCTGCACCTTTAAGCCATCCAAGTTGTGCCGTTGAAGCACCTTTCCCAGATTTATGGAAGAAAAATATAAAGATGCCCCTTAAGTTTGATTTTAGATGAATAAGGAAAACAAATAATCTCACTGGTATAAAAATGCCCCATGTGATCTTTGGGACATAATTAAGCATTAAAAAGATTCTTTATTTACTTGAAATTTAAAGTTAATTGGGCATCCTATATTTTATGTGCTAACCCCATCGTGGTCAGATTCAGAAACACTGAAGTCCAAGCGGTATTAGAGTCATGTAACCACCTTTTAGCTTCCTTTTAAAGAATTTTGCATTCCATTCTGAGACATGACTTTGGAAGGTCGTAATAATGTTCTCAGTGTTGTGGCTGAAATTTCCAAGTATCCCATTTCATTTTTTTTAAATGGTCTTTATCATTCACTATCCTAACCACCTCTACCTCCCCAGGGCTCAGGAAATCTACACATTTTGGTCAGATTTGACTTAGCCATTATACCAAAGAGAGAGATGTTGCAGGAAATGCTTATGTAAAATAGCAACTTATTCGGCAGTGTTGGAATTCCTTGTATATTAGAAACTGTGTGCTGTCTTCAACTTTTGGAGCACAGCTGGCTCCTACTAGTATTGGAGAACAGGATGTCTAATTCACAGTGAACTCAGGCCAAGATTTTTATATAGGTTTGCCTTCCAGGGCCAGATTTTTTTCCCTTTTAAGTAGATGATATATGATGCAAATATTGTTCTTAATCAAAAGTATATTAGCAATCCACCACAAATGTGGAATTACAAGGAAACACTACAGCATATTTGGAGAGGATTATTTTCACAAGCAACACATATTCATTTCTCTGTCTGCCTTTTATCAACATGTATTTATCAAAATGCAGAAGCTTGCCCATGGCCATGTTTTAATTACTCCTAGGTTGCTTCAAATCAACTGCAGTTGAAGAAGGAAAGGAGAATGAAAAGAATAGGGTGCTCTTAAAATTTGGCCATGATTGTAACTAGATAACTTTGTGGCTTTATTCCAAAAATTTTGGTAAAGTCTTTCCCCAGTTTCCCCCATTTTCCCGTCATTCTCATATTTCCCAATTTATCACATACATTGACTCCTCATTAGCTTTTCTCATGTATATTTACATATCCTAGTAATATTTTTAGATGAAAAAATACATAAGTTCATCAGAAAAAATCTGTAAAATGTATATATGCATGAGGAGAAAGAAAAATCCTTTGAACCTATGAAGGCATTACATTTTGGTAGTTTATATAAATACTACATATTTTTTTCAATGAAACAAATCACAGAATTCAAGTAAGATATAGTGTTCTGTAAATTTTCTTTCTCTTCTAACAATATGACAAGCATTTTTTGTTAAGTAAAAAGTTCTGTAATGTCATTTTAAAATTAATTATTATTTTTATTATATTAATTTATGTGGGTAATGTGATAAATAATGATCAAATCAGGGTATAATACCACTTCGGACTGTAGAGTATTTCATCAGCAGAATATCCCACAAACACCCCCTATTGTTAGATCTTTATATTGTATCTCCATTTTTTAGGTGAGTAAAAATAATTCCATAGTAAACTTCTTTGAGTACAAGTCCTTGTGTACCTGTGATTATTTTCTTAGTGTAAGTTGAGAACCAAGGAATTACATGGATCAAGGGGAAGTACACTTTGGAGGCCTTTGAAACATATATCCAAACTGCTTTTAGAAAACACTGCAGCATTCCTTCTCCACTGTCTTGAGATTGTATATGTTTCTAGAAATTTTCCTGAACCCTCATTGAGTATTATTGCTCTGAAAATAAAAAGTAGAACCAAACTTTATTAGGCATTTAAAAATATTTTCCAACATTGAATAGATAAGCAAGACAGATGGATTTTTTAGATCTGTGTGTTCCATTTCTTTGCTACTAAGAGATAAGAGACTGAGCAAAATCACTTGAGCTTCATTGGTTACACTGGAGTCCTCTGATTCAGCATTGGATTCATGGTGATGTGGCAGCTCTGTCCCAGAGCTTGCTTCTCTGTAAAATAAGAGATGGAGCATTACCCACAGCCTTAGAGAAATCCCCCCAATAAGGGGGGGGGATCTACTTAGAATTGCAAATAACTTGCTTTTATTATCTGACTAAATAAAATCTTTCTGCCTCTTCTGATATTTGACTTTGCCCCTTGTCTTTGTCCGTTGTCTGTTCCTCCAACTGAATAACACAGACCAGATAATTTGCAGAATAGAGGTTCCTTTGGCTCAGTGTTCTGGAGGCTGGGAAGTCCAAAAGCATGGCTCCAGAATTGGCTGGGTTTCTGGGGAGGACCTGCTTGCTGCATCATAACATGGAAGTGGGTGTCACATGATAAGGCAGAGCTTGTGAGGTAGCTCAAGTCTATTTTCCTCTCTTCTTATAAAGCACTGATGCCATCATGAGGCTCCCTCCTGATGATCTTTTGTAATACCAATTACTTCCCAAGGCCTCATCATATAAATTTGGGTACTAAGTTTCAACATGAGCTTTGGAGAGAGAGGATATTCAAACCATGGTGCCCCTCTTTCCAATTCTCTGGAGTCAAGTCTGTCAAGTTTTGTACCTTCATACCTAATAAGAACATCAAGTTAATGAAAATAAGGTATTGACAATAAGAAACAATAATAGTTTATGGCATGTGTGCACTTACCACATACTGATCTTTGTGTTAAAGTACTTCAAACATGAAATTTCACTAACTCATCTCCATTTTATCACAGATGCTTCAAGTGAGACCTAGAGAGGACAGGTACCCACGGACAGGCAGACTCTGCAAAGGCGAGAACTTGAATCCAAGTCCCATTAACTCCAACCTGTGCTCACAGTGCCAACTGTTCCAGGTGCCTTTACCCCACTGCTGCATATTCTTCTTTCTTCTTCTGCAGGGGCTTTAAAGAACCTAATTTATAGAATAAGAGCCATGCCAGAGAAATTTTATTTTGGAAATTTCCCCAGTTTAGTTTGCTACTCTAAAATTTATTTTCCAAAAATGTTTTGGGTCCCTCATGTACTGATGTCAGACTCTAAATATTAAATATGATCTCTGCACAAAATAAAGACACTGACCCTCACAGAAAGAAACAGAAGGAAATTGAATATAGGATGACAATTATGTCAGTCTCTGTGTTTAGCATCTTCACAAGGGAAATAACCCCTTTCCAATTATAATGCTACCTTTTTGTCAAGTGTGGTTTCCTTCATAGAAAGTCAGAATCTTTTCTTCATCATTCCGTGTGCATAGATGTGTGTGTGTGTGTGTGTGTGTGTGTGTGTGTGTGTGTGCGCCTGTGCTCAGGTTTTGGCCTGTGTGGACATACACATGTGTGAATTATACGTGTATATATCATATTTGTTAACTCGATGGGGTTTTTTTTGTTCTCAATAAACAAAAACAAGACAAATTCAACTTTCTAAAGGAAACTGTGTGGTGTATGTATGTGCATTTGGGGTGTTGCATGTACCTGAGTGCTTGTGTGGTGCGTGTAAGTGCAGGTAGCTGATTTGCATGCTGCACACAGTATGTCTTAGAGGAAAGAAGATTTAGAAGATGTGAAGGGTGAACAGCTCAGGGGTCACTTTTCTGAATCTTTCACCTTCAATGTGTTTAAGATCAAGTCAGTCATAAACAAGAGGCCCTGAAAGGAGCAGAGGATGCCTCTGTAATAGAATCGCCTGCAGGATTCAGAGTCAATCAGAAACTCCTTTTGATTTCAAGCACTTCAAAATTATTATTTTCTGTGCTACTTGAGTTCTTATTAACCTAAATTAAAGCTTTTGAAACACTAACTATTGTAGCACTTTGGTGTCATAGTAATCTAATTTTTTTTATTTTGCAAATTAAGAAATAGATAAGTTTTAGGGCCAGAAAAAAATGAAGTAATCTCAGCAATGATTGCTTTAATTGTAGAAAAAAATGACATTTTCTCAGTATTTCCCCCCTAAATAAATATGGTGATCCTGAAATCTATCTGACTGGAAGGGACTAGTTTAGTAAGCAATTCAGGCAGCCGTTTCTATTTTGTTAAATGTCTAAACAAGAAAGCATCAAGATTTATGCTTTTCATCCTGCTATGTCTTTGGGGATAAAAAAGTAACAGAAAGCAGAAACAATATAACTTCTAGTTGCTCAAAATGCATCCACATTTAGAGCAAAGACACAACAGACAAAAGCCCAATCCTCACCAAGTTTATATCTTAGCAAAAGGGAGGACATTTTAAAAATGTGTCAATCAATAGAGAATGTCTAAAGAAGATAAGTGAAGAGATGGCAATATGAACAACATTTTTAAAAGTTACACAACTAACCACAGAAAAGAAAGGAGCTGAATTCTGGGGAACAGAGCTGGTGTGGGATGAAGCAGGACACTCAGGTTTTTATGATACATTTTTTGACCTGTTTTGCATTTTTAAAATGTATTTACATTGATAATTTGGGGCTAGGCCTATGGCTCAGTGGTAGAGCGCTCATCTATGTATGAGGCCCTGGGTTTGATCCTCAGCACCACATCAATAAAATAAAGGTATTGTGTCCACCTACAACTAAAAAAATATTTTAAAAAATGTATTTACATTGATAATTCAATAACACTAAACATTAATTCCAAACCAAAAGTTCAATGAAAGAATGAGAGCGTGAGAGAGAGGGAAAGAGAGAGAGAAGAGGCTGGAGACAGTGAGTGAGCTAGACAGCTGTACTTTCAAGGAGCCTGTTAAGTGGGACAGGAAAAATGCAGGATAGTGAAAGACAGCAATGAGCCACTCTTCTGCCTGATCATGGCACTCTCATGGTAGAAGACAGACAGGAAACACACATGCAGCAGAAAGCAAAGCGACTCCTCCTGCCATTTCCATTCCTCCCACCATTTCTATTGCATTCCCCGATGATTCTCTGTTCAGTTTCCTGTGTGCAGGCATTGGCTGTGGGACTATCTGGATTGATCGCCATCACCTTAGGTGCAGATCCCCCAGTTCCAAGGGTTTAGAGACTTCCAGAAATCAGGAGAAGTGATGATGCAATTGAGAGTGCTACCCTTGCACACCCCACTCACACATGCACAGCAATCTTTATTGCTGATAGAAGTAATTTATCTATAGATAATTGGTGCCACTTTATTTTTGTTTCTCCCACACTTTACGATTTTGCCTTGAAGAGCCTGACATTTGGCAAGAAGTTGAACATTCGTGCTGGTTCCTGTGGCATTTACTGGAAGATGGTTGTTTTCCTCAATTGGTAGTTTGTCATGTTTTTCTATATAGATGGACTTGTAGAAAAACTGAATCGCTCTTAGTATTCAAAAACTAAATTCCTTTTTTTTTTTAAATGGAAAAGAATTTGGTGAATGTTTGATCTGAATTTTTTTCTGATGGAAGAGATGGACTTTCTCTTCAATCACCATTTAGGAGCTACTCTGGATTAAGTATATGCTATGCATCTTGGTCAAATTATCAGGAGATAAAAGTGGGTCACCAGACTCAAATACATATAGGGTTCTGTTAAAATCAAATAATCCTAGGTCTGGAGACTTAGCTTTGTGGTAGATCTATGCTTAGCATGCATGGGGCCCTGGATTTGATTAATAGCACCAAACAAATAAATAAAAATCAAGTGATCCTGGCTTAAATATATCCACTCTGGGTCATTCTAAAGAGCAGACAGCACAGCATGAGTCCTGAAACTGTGTCAGTCCCTGTCTGTCTGGAATGCGCTGGGACTTGCCTGCAAGGCTCAGGGACATTTCATGGGCATTGATTGTTTCCAGTGCAAGAGCAGAACTGCAGGAAGTAGAGGTCCTTGTGAAGTCCAGGTGGATGGCTCCCTCAGATGCTGAGTACAGAGAGCAGGTGGAGGCTCTCCTTTCTCTTCTGCTTCCTCCTTTTCCGTGATTCCAATGCCACTTGGCTTCTCAACAGAAGGAATGTTTCTTGGGAGAGAATCAGAAGCCCAGGTGGGCAGTGGAACGGCCATTCTGCAGGACCATTCCTTGCTGCCCCAAGTGCTGAGCCTCCTGGCTGATCAGGTGATTTGTCCCCTGGGAGCTGAGAATCAGGCTGGAGGAGGCAAACTGCTCCTTTGCCTGGGTGTGAGCAATTGTGAAGAGTGGAAATGGCAGAAGATGGGCTTCCTGTTGGGAATTGTCACTGATTGAATGATGTTATTATTAGAATCCATAGGAGTATCATGGCAATTCATGTCATAGATTACATTTATATCATGGGTTCACACTAATTATTTTTATTAATGATAATCATATGAATAGCAGCATTTGTGGAGCTTTTATGATATTCTAGGCACTATGCTAAGCATTCAAATGACATTCTTGAATCTTGCCTGTGAAGTGCTGATCAAACTGGAGAGTGTCTGCAGAAATGCAGAAAAGTGGTTTGGAGGAGAGTAGCTGATGGCATGATAAATAAATAATAATGTTGATAAATGGCAAATACATGACCACTACAAAATTGGAAAAGATGGTAGACTTAGGATACAAAAATGCTTTAGCAGGTTGGAACCATGGACCATAGCTAAGAAAGATTTATCCTGTGTGACTAAATGTAAGGATATTTGCTTTCATAAAAACAACTGTTTAAGTCCATTAAGGGTGTGTGGTTTAACAGCAAGCAGCAGATAGAAAAAAAAAATGGGCACATTCTTGAATGAAAATTAGCAGATGGTTTTTGTAGCTGCCAAAATATCTACTGTGACCTTTGGTTGCATTGACAGAGGTAGATCATGCAGGACAAGGGAGGTGAATAACCTACTCTCCAAAATGTTTTCTTTCAGATACAGCCTTTAAAGAGAAACTAAGTAAAGAGAAGTATGTTCAGAGGACAGCCATCTGGCTTGTGAGGGGACTTCAAACTATGTCAAATCAAACAAATGTTGCTTAGCTTGCAGAAGAGAGACTAGTGTGTCTTTATATGTTGCCCTCAGAATTCTGATGGGTTAAAAGGAGAAACAGCATGGTCTTCAGAACCTCAGAAGGCAAAGCCAGGCCCAAGAGATGTAGTTATAGGTAAATAGAGTTCAGCTCAGATTTTAAAAGTATTTTTCAAACATTTGGAACAACCTTTAAAATAATGTGTTGTCTCAACAGAGCTTTCAGAGTGTTTTGAATCTCAATTTTTAAAAACTGTGTAAATGTATGTAAACCTGTACCTTTAAATAATAACATTCCAACAATCATCAGTAGATGGCGGTAGGATACCATGGATTTTGCCCATGGCATCTGGAATTTCACAGTGAAACACGTTGGCAGTAGATGATTTTTTTTTTCTAATTATTATTTGAAGGCGTGTCCTAATCTATTGTTCAGAGAGAAATCGCTGATTTGAAAAACAGGAAATAATACTTCCTAATTAAATGAACAGGAATGATTAGAAAATACTTTTATTTTATCCCCATGCATTTCTTTGCTGGGCTTCAAAATTTGTGTGTGAAAGTGTGTATGTCTGTATGTGTGTGTGTGTGTGTGTGTGTGTGTGTGTGTGTATGAATAAAACATTTGGTTCGTTTTTAAATAATTCCAACATTTAATACATACTAACTTGCGTAAAATTTAAAAATACAATAACTGAGTTGAATAGAAAATATTTCTATGAAACAATTGTTCTTTTCTTCTAAAAGTATTATACTTAGATATTTATGAATTTCTGAATAAAAATGTATGTTCATAAATGCACTGAATTGAAGCAGTTTTCCTAGTTTCTTTCTTTTCTTTCTTCTTCTTTTTTTTTTTTTTTTTTTCACATGTTGTTTAGGAGTGCTCCACTTGAGAGATTTTCAGCTATAGGAGATTTGTTCCTCCTTTGGATCCCTTTGGGAGTTTTGCAATAGACAGGCTTGTATTTTTAGCATGCAAGCCTAAATAAATATTCCTTAGAAATGTATATGTGTCAAAACATGTGGAAAATAAAGCATGTTGGTCTTTAATTTGGAAATGGGAAGACAATGCTGGCTGACCATGCACTTTTTTGCTTTTCAAAAAGCATAGGAAGACATTTCTGCCTATGTGGTTCATAAGCATGTGATAGGAAAACACCTTATTCCCATCTAAATCTGAGCAGCGTATTTACACTGTGTGCCAGTTTTACATATTCTACGTGGGTTCTATATCTAAAAAGTTCTACTCCGAGAGCAATTAGTTAAAAAAAAAAAAGTGGGCTCCCTTATTCCTCTTTAATTCTAAGCAGGGAAATGTACCCTGGGCTTCCAGGCAGACACATTGTTTTAATTTGCTAACATTTTGGAACTCTCCAGGATTATGACAGATAATTCCAAAGTATAGAGAGGTGCTGAATGAGCCTTAGCCAGACGTTTTCTAAAATGATTCTTCTAGACAAAAACCACGCAAAGGATTAATTTCTGACCATGGTTCATACAACCTACCCGATGCACTCACACACGTTCTGTTTCACTCATTCTTTCCCCCTTTTCTCTGTCTGCCTGTCTATCTCTTTCTCATTTTTACTTTAATAGACGGGAAACATGCAGAAATGTACTTCCACGCAGGGGAAATGGAAGCTAGGAGATCGGCACCCACAGAAAGGCTGTGCGACCTTCCCAGGACTCTGGGCTTTCAGAGGCTGAATCTTGCCCTCAACATCTTCACTCCCCTTCTGATGGAAATGTGGCAAATATTTATGAAACAAGTATCTGAAAAGTTTCTTATGACTCCCTTTACAGAAGGCTGTAGGTTAAATGAAAGTAGCATGCTTATATCTAGAACCAATAAAGCATTTCTCCTTTGGCTAGTAGAATAAGCATAATTGATAGTTATCCATGCATTTTTTTCTATAAAGTCTTTATAGCACCTTTATAAAAGAGAAAATGGGGGACACTAAACTTTCTTTATTTTTATAGATTATGCCAATTTTCTTTTCAAACATATGTATGGACACATATGTATATTCCAATTGTATGTACACGTACAATACACAAATACTATACTACACAATTTTCTTGTTTATGCTTCTGAATGTGTTAAAAACTTTAATAAAGTAAAATTTAAGTTTTTTTTACAAGCATTAGTTTTTTTTATTATATTAATTTCCATCAATTAGAATATTACTTGGAGGTAATATTTTTACTGGCTTACTATGTTTTAGATTAAGCATTATTAACAAGAGGCTGGAATAATACATACTTTTAAAAAATATAGTTAAAACATTTTAGAGGCTTGTGTCAGTCAAAGAATCTTGCTAACACCTCTATATAGTAACATGTAGACTTCTAAATTATTGAGTTGAAACTCTTAAAGGTAAGTCCTGTTTTTTTTTTTTAACTATCTCTATGTGAAAGAAATTATCAGTTAGCAAATATTTTTATGCTCACAAAATAAAATGTTTAAGGGAGTATCATGGTATAAACATTTTACAGCATATCATTTGTTCAGCTTGAACTCAAAAGATCGTATTATTTGTTTATTTGTCTTTCCCTCTGAAAGACAGTTAACTACTGAAGAATTGAGAACATTTTTTATTCCCACTTTGCAATTGTGCTTTGCAAACCTGAGACTAATGAGACCAAGTTCTCACCCCAACTCTGAACTTGCTGACTTATCTGATTTAAAATCTGAGCATCTGAACATTGGTGAGTTATTTTAAATAATGATTTCTTTTTGTTGCTGCTGCTTCATGAAGAGAGGTTTTTTTTTTTTTTTTTTTTTTTTTTTTTTTTTTTTAACAACAAAGACAATGCCTTGGATCTAATGTAGGAAAAAAGCCATGATGGGTCTGGCAGACATGTATGGCATATATATTTATTTAACGGCTTGCTATAATGCATATTATTAATGATGACAATCATGAACTTGCATGCATTGTTTATTTTGTAAATACGCATAATGGAGCTTTCAAAAAGGAGATCAGCTGCCCCTTGCAACGATGGCCGTCTGCTGTGGAAGTAACTACTCAGGGCCCTGTGTAACTTGGGTTCCTGACCCAGTCCATTTCACTATTTATGCTCCTGAAACATTTTGTAAGTCCATCTAAAATTTCCCTTTGCAAGCATCTAAAATGAACCACAGATCTACTTTAAATCTACACAGTAGATTACATTTGGATATCTATAAGTGGATTTGAACATAAACAACACCTATAACATTAAAAATGTATCAAATGACATGAATTTGTTGTCATAAAATGTAGAAAAGGGTCCCAGATTTCTGAGTGATAGAGGATACTCTTTAGATTGTTAACGTAATTACATTACACCTCTAATCTACTCTATTTTGACTCCAAAGAGAAGAAGCAGGATGAGCAAAATTTCTCTCTCCATGACACCCCAGGCATTTGTCTTAATTTATTCCAGTACTTCTCATTTGTATTTTATATTTTTATACCAACTCATAAAAACTTTGCCTGGACCTTTGGAAATTATTTTGACCTTTCCTTGCTCTGTCTCAATCTTTGAATTATTTAGTTTTAGCAAGAATTTAAAAAAAAAAAAAAAAGAAAAAAAAGAAAAGAGGCTCAATCCAGGAGGTTGGGGGCACATCTATCTGTACATTAATTCTGAATTTATTTGTGTGTACCTGAACCCTGGCCATGGAGCCTGCTTTGCATTTATTTCTCTGTCTGATTGAGAAGCTGAGGCCGAGAATCCCAGGAATGAGAATTTCAGGAAAACGTTTGCGTGAGAGAGAGAGAGAAAAAAAATGTTTGTTTTTGTAAATTTTATAAATCCTGGCTTTAGCAGATCTGAAAAGGGCACCTTACATAGCACAGACTCTGAATATTACATCTGCTTTAAATATTGTGGGGTGTCTCAGGCCTTTGCGGAGAGGGTTTGATGCTGCCCTTTGTTGTAGGACAACTAGTGTGTTCTGTGATGCCGGGAAGTTGCCAGTTCAAAGGATACAGCCTTCCTTAGGGTTTCTTTTCTTTCTTTCTTTTCTTCTCCCCTCCCCCACCTCCACATTGTGGTTTTGGCTGGGGTGGGGGGGGGGTTGGTTGAAAACATTCACATGAACTCCCCTGTCTTTTTCCTTTCAAGAAAAGACAAGCCCTTTATGATAATAGTGACAAAATCCGCAGTGAGTTTTTGTAAATTGAATGGGCCAGAAAATATATTGGTTGATATCACAACCTTTCATCCTGAATTAGGTAAATAACTCTAAACTTTTTGTAGTGGAATGGAAAGTAGTTAGAAATATTAATTACCATCAAGTTCACTTAAAGTATTCTTTATTAACTTTCTTCCAGTTTTTATTATTTTCAGGAGCAACTACAGCCACTGACTTGCAGTCTTCCCAGAATATTCTTAATTGTATTAAATAGCTGACCCCCACCCAGTTTAAATATCTTATATTCAGAAATCCTACATTTAGAAATTTCAAATGGATTTTAGTTATTCCAACTGAACATTAGACTAGAGAGTGGAGAAATCATAGACCGGGGACTAAAGCGGGCCTTCGATGTTTCTAGACAATGATTTCGGCTAGGTGACTGTGTGTTTTGTTGAGAAAAGGGCTGCATGGAATATAGACAGTTCCCTATCAATAGCTGGACCCTGGAGGCCTGGCTGTTTGTGCCCACACTGATTGACTACTCTTTAATAGACATATAATTGTTGACAAATACCTTCCAATAGACTGTGGCAGTGCCCGGGCAGACAAAGGGGATTTCCGGATGATGGAGACCAGAGCCGAAACACTTGGTAGAGGCACTGCCTTTACAGAGGAAAGGACTTTTGCTTATAGTTGAATCTTCTAAGAGAGACCAGAGCAAGCCATCTGCATGGTCAACTCTGGGCAATTCTGCTGGAATCAAGAAATTACAAAAAACTCATTGTTCCTGCATTTTGTAAAGTTCCTTGGGAGGGAATGAGCCAGACTCTTTTGTGCAGCTTCGTATCAAATACATTGCTTTGCCCATGTTAAAAAAATTATATATACATATACATACATATACATGTATATATATACTTATATATTGCATACAGAGGGTATATAAGATTTGATATATGTAACATTTTTTGTGCTTGTTCATGGCATTTAAAAACCTACCAACCTGGCACTGGCAGGAACATAATAGGCTATTCAGATAATTTTAAAGAGCCTTGGGCAGCAATAAGAATACCAAAAAACATTTGAATCTGGACATCTACCCTATTTACTTCTAAAATATCAGAGAAGCCCGGAGCTGTCCCTACAAGACGAGTACATCCAAGAGCATTCGGGAACCTCCATCTCAGCCTCAGCGCTTGTCTGGCCAAGGCTGCCTTCCCAGATCAATGCCTGGCTGAGAAATAGCTCTTGAAAGTTTGCCTCGCAGGATGCATTCCCTTGGTCTGTTCAGTTTCAGTAAATCTCCCTCCTTGGGGGCTGACTCTCAACCATGGGAGGCCAGTATTGCTTTCAGCTCCGGACAGGAGACTGCCGACAATGGGAGTAGGAGATGTTATTTAGATCTGCAAGCTGGTGGAAGCTAATAAAATCAAATAAAATATAAACAAAGTCAAAGCACAACCTCAGCCTCATCGTCGGCAATAGAACACCAGACAGAACAGCGGATCCAACCAGGCCTAACAAGATCAGCAGGGCAGGTCCCCTCACAGCGTCCTGTAGATGCATCAAGATGACACTACAGGCTGTCTCCTGACATCCTGCGTGAAAGTGAACCAGCACATGTCCAAAAGACCTTGAGTCCTGCCTTTGATTCTTATTGATCAAATACGCAGATGAAATCCCACATCATGCAGCAAGGGAAAACCTGAGCTTTCTATGTCAACTTCCAGGAATCCCGGTGAAGCCCTTTCCGAATCATCTTTTTATGCATGAAGGAGAGTTGGAGTGCACATGTATTTCACAAAGATATACAAAGTGGGCAAGCAGATATGGAAGTCTGATAGCTCCCAGGCTTTGTGGCAGAAGGATGAGCCAGATAAGAGTGCTCTACTTGTTACCTGTTGTTAAATTCAAACCCATAGTTAGGATTCATCCCAGGGAAAAAAGGTTGTTTTTTGAAGTTGCTTCTTTTGCAATCTGTAAGCATTCCTAAACAGGCAGGCTTCTGCAAACAGCTGCCTCAAAATGTTGTGTGTGTGTGTGTGTGTGTGTGTGTGTGTGTGTGTGTGTGTCCATTAATTCAGAATTACTCCAATTACAAGCTTTTGATGCTCTGAAACCCTCTCTCTAACCCAAAAGAGATGGAGAGCCCTCGGACTGTCCAATCAGATCATTTTCCTTGCAGCCTGCAGCAGATGTAAGCAATTTACTTTTTTATTTCTGCATATTCAGTGTGAGCGGAGCTGTTGGGGACCTTTCACCCCAGAGCCTGCAGGATTCTAACCCTATCAAATTAAAGCATTTTGCTCACTTATTCCCAAACGCTTTGCTGGTGCTAAGCAGACATCCCGCTGCATAGCAATGGCGGGTGTTCGTGTCCACTCATAGCCCCAGCCTAATCAGAGATTATTAAGGAAAATATACAGTGCTTTAATTTGATGAGATTGGTTATAGGTAGTGCAGTTAAAGGTCACACTCCTGCGTGTATCTCCCTCCGTCTCTGTAATATTTTCTTCTCGCTTGACAATCCTGAGCTGCAAACAATAGGCCAAGGCGACACATTTATTTTTGACATGCTGTGATGGGCTCAATAGGGATAAAGATGAATTATTT
Source organism: Tamias sibiricus (assembly GCA_025594165.1). NCBI lineage: Eukaryota > Metazoa > Chordata > Mammalia > Rodentia > Sciuridae > Tamias > Tamias sibiricus. Next base: position 143,339,051 of record CM046659.1, read on the forward strand.
AAAGATTGCATAAACAAACATCCTGGGCCAGGTTGTGGTTACATCTATCCCTTTGTGCTGTATGGATGCTGTTGCCTTAAAAGAACATGTTCAAGAAATGTGCCTCCTTTGGACAGAAACACATTTAGATGGAGGACCCAGATAGGCTGCTGCCAGATGGCTGGGTCGACTTCCTAACGCCTGTTGCTGGCTGAGTAGGTGAGGGAAAGGGGGGCTGGTGGCTCCCAGCTCCCAGGAAAAGGCGCTTCTGAAGAAATGATTTACTCTCCTGACCCTGGAAACTTCTCCACCTGCTGTGAGCTAATTGAACCAGCCTGGCTGCACCAATGGGAGTGGTGGGGCCACTAGGGGCCATGGTGGCTGTTTATTTGCATCCTGAGCATCATCTTGGGGAAGAAGCTAGGGTAACAGGAGATAGCTCAGTGGTTCCCTGGCAAGGAGAGAGAATTACCTGGCTCTCTCTGCTCATTTAAGGGCTGATTTTCATACCAAGTGTTTGTTCTTTCCCAGGAATTCCCTTTCTAATCTCATTGCATTGGATCCTTGGGTGTGTTCAGGCAAACATCAGACAGCCCTGTTTATTGGTGGTGTTGAGATGCTGCCCCCCATTCCCATATTTCTAATTTGGATGCTGTCAAAGGCACAGGGAAGGGCATAGGAAGGAACAAGGGCAACTCCTAATCTTCTGTCAAACTTAATGGTTTCTGTGTATGTGTCTATGTAATAGACCAACTGCAGGCTGATTTACCTAGAAATTTACATGAAAATTGCTTTATGCAGCTGTATGTAAAAATTCAAGCCGAACCACGTCACTGTACGGCACAGGTCAAAGCTGAGCCTGGGGGTATTGTAGCCGAAAACAATTTGTTTCCATTCACAGGAGGAGGGGGAGCCACGCAGCAGGGTGGGGGGGCATAGAAGGACATTGCCAGGGCTTTCCAGGACAGCGCTTGTGTTTAGGGAGCAGTGAGGGTCAGAGGGATGGGCTGCCTCCTCCTTCTCTTTCCTGAATGTGCATCCAGACTCCCCTCTCTCTTTTTACTTCTTTTCTCCCTTTAGAACCTTTAATATTTTAAAGGAAAATTTTGTCCATTTTATTGTCTCAGTTCTGAATTATATTAACTAATACTCATACTAAAATATGTGAAAGTCATCACTCTTTAAGCTGGGAAAGAGAAACGGAAAGCCTCATAAATTGTTGCCATGCGCTTCTTGAGAAGGGTTGAAAATTCCACAAAGTCCTCTCTCCATATGTTGTTTTGTTTTCAAATTTCATATGTTGTAAATGTGATAATTCAGAGGTAATAGAGAACTAATAAAAATGATGATTTGATAATAATAAAAAAGCAGAAGATTTTTGGAATTTTTTTTTTTTTTTTTTTTTTTTTTTTGGTACTGGGGATTGAACTGAGGGGCACTCAACCACTGAGCCACATCCCTAGCCCTGTTTTGTATTTTATTTGGAGACAGGGTCTCACTGAGTTGCTTAATGCCTTGCTTTTGCTGAGGCTGACTTTGAACTCTTGATCCTCCTGACTCAGCCTCTTGAGCCGCTGGGATTATAGGCATGCACCATGGAGCTCAGCATTATTTTTGATGGACGTTTAGGGTGAAGGTGGGGGTGGGTATGCCCAGCCTCCAGAGATCTGGAGAAGTCTAGGGAATGCTTCTCCCTGTCTTCCCAATGAAACAGTCACAGCATGCCTGAGGAGTGCTGTGCTCATTCCTCAAGAGTCCTTACTGCATTTATAGCAGGATATGCAGCATATTTCCCACCACATGTACTTGATCTCCCAAAAGGCGCTATGGAGTCCACAGATAGAGACCCTGCCACAATCCTCATGAGGAAGCTGGTCTGCTGCTGCACAGAAAGAAGATTTTGCCTTTTCTCTGATTACAGGGCCTGTGGGCCTGGAAATGAACTTCTCCCCAGGTTTCTAAGGAGGGCTATCATGTGCTAGAAATGCCAATAGCAACTTCTTAATTTTATTTTATCCTTTATAAATGTGTGTGTGTGCACATCTATCTGCATTAATCAAAATACTTTATCATTGCTTTATGCTATTTAATTTTTCCATAAAGGCAGTTTGTGTACTGACTTCTATTCTCTATAGTTACATGTCTGAGTATCTTTATCTAAAATAATTGATGGTGCAGGATCTGGACAGTTTGAGCATACTTTAGTATTGAGTGGTGAGGGGTGGCTGGGGGGAGAGCAAGGCAGACTCCTCATTAGGACCAATTTGGTTGCTTTATGTCCTTGATGTCACCATCTCAGTACTTTACCCCCTTTTTTTTTCTATTGCTCTTCATTTTAATATTTACCCCTCCAGTATGTTTCTCATTTTTTTTCCCCCTCTGCTTAGCTCCAAATTAAATTTTGCCTGATATGAAGCAAACCTAAAATAATCAAGGGAAAAATAAAAGGTCCACTACCTTTTCTTACATAACCTGCAAACCAATTAAAAATTATGTTTCAATCTTTTAATTTTAAGATCATGACTCTGCTATGCGTCATACTTCAAATTCTGGCCTTTAATTAGATATTCAAGGCATAATTGGGACAGGCTACTGCTCTTCTTTTGAGGACAGTATTAAAACAAGCGACAAGTCAGCTAAGAAGATGTTCTCTGGTGAATATTCATTTGGCAGAAACTTTTCTTATGTTGCAGGACTTTACAATAGAAGCCTGGTTATTTGGGGAGCCATAAAAGAGTTTAAAGTGTGAAAATATTGAATAAATTTATTCCTATAAGCATTATGACATAAAGAATAATGATTTTAGCAGAAAAGTTAGCATTTATTGTAGATAGATGTGATAAAATTTTAAAGAAAAGAATCTATCCTAGCAAGTTGTAGAGCTGATGATACGAATTAAGTAGGAATAAATGCTTGAATTACTTCTTCTATTGGACACCGATTCTGGTTGTATTCCCAAGCATTTTTTGGAAATTGAAATATTCCTTTCAGATTGTCCTCAGACTGATGTCATTACATTATCACCCTCAGGCTCTGCAAGGGGGTTGATTATTGTTTCAATAACTGCTACAATGTACTAAAAGCTGCTTTCTCTTTGTGATTTTCCACATAATTTTCTGGTAACTGAGCCCCTGAAGCTGTCACAGGAATCATTGACTGTGTCAAGTTATCATATGTGACCTGGTGTTGAGGAGAAATCACATGTAGAAGTTTACTGGAATTTACTGAAGTTTACTGAAATGATAATTAATAAACCAATGAGGTTATTTCTAAAAATCTCTAATAAAATATTTTTAGTTACTCCTGGATGTTTTATTGTCTGTGCACTATAGGGAATATCTAGTCTCAAGGAGATGATTTTAACCTCCACTAACCTTACAAGGGAAAAAAAAAATCAAAATAAACTGTTTGGAATTTCAGTGTTAGAAGGTAAATCAGTTTAATACAACAAGACAGAATTTAATAACTACCATCTTTCTATTCTAGTGAAATATTGTCCTAATGTGTTACTGTGATTCTTTCCCCATATGAATCAGGTTGCTTATATAAGGTCTAAAACCTAAAGATGATTTTCATGTTGAGATCCTCTGCATGTAGTTCTGAGAAAGGCCGCTAGGTGGGAGTGCTGCCAATGAGGGTAGTTCAGGTCTCCAAAATGAACTAAGTGGGTCTAGAGATTATGTCTTCTGTAGGTGAATACAGCTTCCCCTAAATACAGTTGTATATTAAAACAACAAACCTAATATTAAAAAAAATCACCATTGTTTGTATTCGGAGCCAAAGAGAAATACAACATGGAAAGATTTTTAAAATAATGCCATCTTGGTATATATAATCTACTTAAGATATTTTAGTTGCTAATTATTTAGTCTTGTTAGCTTATAGAACCATCAAAGAGAATACTGGAAAGCTATTGTAGCACAAATTATTTACTCTGATAATAAAATACTTCATTTTTTAGGTATCTGTTGACAAAAGAAAAAAGCAATAACAAAATCATATTCTAAGCCATAAAAATAAACTCTCCCAAGATTCCAAGAGTTAGATGGGTGAAAAAAATGTTAGATCAATCTATTTATAAATTTTAATGTATGGCTCTAAATATCTATCAGGTCAAAAAAAGAAATTATAAAAGCAATTATTTTAAAAGCAAAAATGAAATAGTATACCTAAAATAGATTGGATGCTTCCAAAAGTGTAGTCAAAAGCAAATTCATAGTATTATTAAATAAGAAATTAAAAGGAATGAATTAATCATTCTAATATACAAAGCATAAACTGATACATATGTAAGAAACAATAATGATAAGGAGTAGTACTGATAAGTGAATGGATAGGTAAATCTAAGACTATTTTTTTAAGGAAAATAATTTCAAGACATATCTCCAGAGTTCTCAAGATAATAAAGTGGCTAGCACAACTATAATTGGAATTGAGAAATGGTATAAAAACAAATGTGAATGGACGAGAACTTATAAGTCCTCTCTCTGTAAAGCTACACTAAACATTTAAAGCACTCAGTATAATTAATGATTTTTTAAGGAAATATAAAATGCTGCTATTAATTCCAGAAGAATAAATACCCTGTCTTTGCTAATATCAGGGTGATCTAATGAAAATAGAAAGGAAATCAGTGGAGCAGAGGAAGGGACCAAGGGGAATGGGGAAGAGAGGGAAAGGTCAAGTCCTGGGGAAAGAAATTGACCAAATTATAGTATGTGCATGTATGAATATGCCACAACAAATCCTACTGCTATGTACAGTTATAATGCACCAATAAAATAATTTTTAAAAAAGAAAATATAAATAAACATTAAAAAGACTAAAATACATATTGTATCGAAGAATGTTTGAAAAATACAGCATAAGATTATCCTAAGAAGATAAAATTAATGTAATCAATTTGGATGTGATTGTTTTAAAAAACTGGAAATACACATCTTAAATGACCCATCTACATCAACTCACCAACAACACATCCCATGTACTCTGTAAGAATCAGGAACAAAACAGGGATATCAATGATGGTCTATACATCATAAAGAATGTGGTAAAAATGAAATGAATAAAATATAAAGGTCAGAATAAAAGATAAAAGTCAGAAAATATTTAGAAAAATATTAACATTAATAAGAGATTTCGCTAAGGTGGCTGAATACAAAGAAATAAATGTGAAATTATAATGTCTCCCATTTGTAAGCAATACATATTTAAAAAATATAATAAAAACATTAAGGAGAGAAAATTAATTGCAGCTCTGAGTAAATGGGGAGGTATTTTCAAAAGAGTGTCATAGCCATTGCAATTCCAGGCTGATTTATATATAGTTTTAACCAAGTCGTCAAAATCTTAATGTTATTGCTTTAGCACTTCTTTCTGTGATTAGAGAGTTTATTGGTTGAATAAAGAGTTGGCATAATTCAACACACTGAAGAAAGAGTAAAGAAGTAGGGTTTGCCTTAGTAAATGTTTTTGTTTTTTTAAATTTGAAGTGATTTTGAAAGGTTCAATAATATAAGAATCATTAGAAGATTTAAGTGGAAATGAAGAAAGCCTTTGAGCTAGCTGCTAATGCAGATAATATTCATTTAGCCAATGTTTAAGGTGACATCACAAATTAGTACAGAAAAATGATTTGTCAAAAAAAAAAAAAAAAAAAAAAAGAATAGGGTTGAGCTGGCATAGTGGCTCACACCTGTTATCTCTATGCTCTATGGCTCCAGAGGCTAAGGCAGGATGACCAGGAGTTCAAAGCCAGTCCCAGCAACAGGGAGGCACTAAGCAACTCAGTGAGACCCTATCTCTAAATAAAATACAAAATAGGGCTGGGGACATGGCTCAGTGGTTGAGTGCCCCTGAGTTCAATCCCATGTGCCTCCCCCCCAAAAAATGGGGTTAAGACAATTGTTGTTGAAATTTAAAAATAAAGACAAGATTATAGCAACATGTCCTATCAACAGCCTAGGAAGAGGAGGGAGGGCCCTCTTGAAGTGGCATCAAGGGAAGACCACAGGACCACTATGTTGAGTTTGTGGCTGAACATTTCACATCAATAATTGCCTCAGATGTTGCTAAAAGTCCAAAGCTTCCCTGACAAATGTTATATAGTCCCCTCATCCCTGAAATGGACCTGGCCAGCACACTTCTTTGTTCCCTAAGTATTTTTGAACTTTTCTAATCTTGACCTCTTCATTTCCTAATGTGTGATCAGCATGAACTCCCTACCTCTTCAACATCTAATAGAACATTTCTTAAGAAGTAGGACATTCTGTTAGAAGCCTGGATATTTTGAACCTTCTCCACACTTTTACTTTTGCTCTGCTTCAGCCACATATTCCTGGATTTACATCTGGACCTTCCCCATCTCTGTAGGCTTAACCTTAAGTGTCTGACATCTTCCCTCACCTTTCATCTCATTTACTCTGCTACCCCATCCATGATCCTTCTTGATCAAATTGAGAAGTATTTTCTTTCTGCCCTTCAGCCCTCTTTTGTCATCTCTTCCTTCATTTGCTTTGCAAATATGTTGTAATGCTTATGGGATGGCAAATGGAGGAAATTGCTACCATCCCTCCGTGATGCTCTGGGAAAAACAGCAAGCTTGTGTGAACCCATGTGGCCTGCCCACCTACACCAAAGGGGACAGTTGTCAGAGCAGAGGACATAACTAGCTGACTGGTTTCACTTTCAGTTGAACTCTCTCAGTTTCAGAATTTTCTGGAAATGCTACTGATAAGTTCCCTGTGAGTTCAGTTATCCACTATGGGAGATGTTTTTTTTTTTTTTTTTTTTTTTTTTTTTTTCATACCATTTCCTTTCTCTCCCCTTTCTCCTGTCTCCTCACTAGCATTGAATGGCCTCACCCCACATTTCCCATCACATGAAAGTCTATTGGCATCTTCATCCTCTTCTTCCTCTTCTTTTTTTATTGGAAAACAGAAAAAGCAGTCACCTCTGCTTTGGAGTTTAGTGCCTTTTTAAGGACTTTATTTTTTCGTTTTTATCTTTGAATTCATCACCAATATCCCCATCATACTCATTGGTCTGCAAATGTGTGATAATATCTATTATTAAAAAACAAAATTAAAATCTCCTTTGCTTCTAATACTAGATAGTAACCAATTCCTCTGTACCCATTTATAGCCCAAACCCTCTTCAGAATGCTGGTAGCTCCCTATCTCTACTCTTTTTCTTCCATCTATAAGAGGACAGGATCCTTCTCCATTGCCTCATTGAAGTGGTTTTCAGAGACCAGATGAACCCCAACTGCCAAATTCTATGCATATCACTATCTAAGCAATATCATTCAAAATGTTCTCCTCTCTGGTTTTCTTGTTTTCGTCTGTCTTACTGGCCATTCTAACGACATTTCTCACTGCAGCTTCTCTGTGAACTCCATGCCTCACGTCATTGATTGAGTTCTCTCCTCTGTCTTCACTCTTTTCCAGTTTCATCACTTCCAGTTCTGTGACTTTAAGTCCCTATTGCTGGCCAGCAACTCTTCCAAACCTCACCTCCAGGAATGACGCCCTTGTCCCTAGCTCCAGGCTAGGATGTTCAAGTGCCTACTCAGCCCTTACTGGGAGTCTGAAAGGACCTGACCAAAAAGGAACTCATGCCTCTTTCTATATTCAATGCAGTCCTTCTCCAAACTTTTCCAACCTTGTCCATCCCATCACAGAAAGTACCCTCTTACTCATGCAGAAAACCTACCAATTATCCTTGAGTTTTTACTTTCTTTAATCTGGCCACTTCTCTCCTACACTGCATTTTTTTCCCAAAGTGAGGCTGTCCCCATCTCTATGTCTATGGTCTGTCTCCCCAAGGTGAGGCAAGTATCACTGTTGCTTTGATGAGTTAACTAACTAGACTTTTCTCATTTCCAATAGCCCATCTCCACAGTGAGCCATCTCTAATCGCTCATCAATCACATCACTCCATTTATCTTGATTAAAACTCTTCTAAGAGCTTTGCAGAACTCTTAACAGTAAAATTCGCATCTTTTACTATGACTTTTGAGCCCATGATGTGGCCTTTTCCTTCCTCCCCCAAACTCTCTAAGGCTTTGAATCCTTTTCCTGCTTCAAGTCCTTTGTATCAAGCCTTCTACCTGAAAGCTGTTCTCTTAGCCTTTGCATCTAGCCTGTTCTCATCTCTTAAGTCTCTTGGTCAAGTAGCCCCTTTTGAAGAGGATGCTTTCTTCCCTAACTTTCCCAACTAATGTACACTGTCAGACCTTCTCTTAACCCATGAATGTGTTCTATCCTAATTTCCCACATCACTTGCTCTAATCACAATCTGAATAGTCTTCATTTCCCTTTCTGGGAACAAACACTACAGGAATAATTAGATTTCTGGGAAAAATTTACGTGCAAACTTGCTATGTCTATTATTTTATAATGGCAAACTATCAGAATGGATTTCAACATTGAAAAAATAGGTATAAGTCTCAGTAAATTATAGTCCATCCTAAGGACAGAACATTAATATAAAGGCAAGAAAATTGTCTCATTCAAGAATGACTATTGATTTATTAATGGTTATTTGGATTTTTTTTGTTCTGCTATCTGCACTACAATAACACCACATGAGCATTCATACCTACCTATGCATATCTTTCTACCTATTTGCCTACTTACCTGCAGATGTATGGACCTATGGATTAATGTTTTTATTTTTTAGGTGGATTCACAAAAGTGGAATTTGTTGTATTATAGTAGGGCCTTTAACACTTTTAACACTTTCTACTGCATATTTTATCAAAGCATTGTCAGCACTAATTTTTTCCAATCTTTTCATTTATTTAGTATTTTCCCAATCTCTAGAAGTTATAAATGGAATTTTATTGATTAATCTGCAGTTCCTTGACTATTCACAAATGTTGGTAACTTAAGAAAAACAACTGATAACATTTGATCTAAATTTTTTTGTTGTTTGCTTTTTTCTTTATCTAGGAGTAGATGGGGAAGAGGAGAGAGGATTCCAAAGTGGCCCAATGACAACCTCACTAACTGAAGTTATTTACTCATCATTATTTTCATAATTGCTAAAATCTGCATAACAATTTCCATTTATAAAATACTTTCATATACATCATCAAATTTAATATGAGGCACAAACCATGTGCAAAATGCTCTGTGAAGCACAGAAGTAGCTCATTATGCATAAATATGAAGTGCCTTTTACCACTCTGAAGATTGTCAGTAGAGAATGTGTTCTTGTTCCCAACTGCATTTTTTTTTTTTTTTAATACAGATTCAGGAGGAGCCGTGGGTTGTATACATTAATTCTTGTGTTTGTGGTCCTGTTCCACCTTCAATCTTTCATAACAGGGTACCTAAAAGGCATTCATTCTTGATACCAAGTGCTATTTGGGGATGCATTTAAATTCTCTATTTGTGCCCCAGAACTTGCAAATAGTATAATGTCTTAAAGTGGCAATTTCATCCTCACTTTAAGGTTCTGCCTTAAAATGTTTGTTGCCAGTCCAGAGCTGTGTGGATAAAAAGGCAGTAGCTCAAATGCAAGAGACAGGCCAGATCCATTTAACTGGGCTCTTACTCACTAGGGCATGGCTGGTGAAAAATTTGTGTGTACACTATTCTCACCAAATGACCAGGGCATGGTTTGGCATGCCAAGAAGAATATACAAGGTCAAATTAAGAGAGGATCAACTCTCTGGGTCTAGTTTTAGGAGAAAAGAGCCTTCTGCAGACAAAACAGGCCTCTGAAAAAGCTCAGCAGGACATAACATCTGAAGGTATTTGCCACAGTCTTGATATTGAAAGTCAAATAGCTGTTATTCAGGAGCAAAGCCCATCTTCTCTTTTTATGTCTTCAGTGCTTATTGACAAAAGCAAAGTTGAGAATGGTAAAGAGGAATTGTTCTGCCGTGGCTTTTATACAGCGGAGGCACTGGCTGTACCGTGAGGGATAATGATCCACCCCTCTAGGGAGGGATTGTGGACAGAGCAATAAAGCACAGACACTGATACAGAGAAGGCACATGGCATGCACTCCCACATCCCCTTTCCTGTGTGTACTGCATCAGTCAATTTTCTGTCACTATAATAAAATACCTGAGATAATTAACTTAAAAGAAAAAAAAGATTATTTAGCTCATAGTTCTGGAGGTTCAGAATTAGATGGGCCCATTGTCTCTGTTGATTTGCCAAGTGGCAATAGAAGGGAGTATATGGCAGTATATGACAGAACAAATTGTTCACCTCATAAGCCAGAAAGCAAGAGTGACAAGATGGGCTGAGGTCCCACAATCCCCCCCCCCCCAAGGTCTTGTCCCCAATGGCCTAAGGACATCCCAGAGGGCCCTACCTCCTAAAAGTCCCACCACCTCCAACAGGCCACTCTGAGGAGCAATTCTCCAACACATCGTTATTTGGGTAACACTTACTAATCCATAGCAGGCACTCATAGAATATTAAGTTTGGGGAATGTTGTCATGAGTTGGGCCAAGAAAATGTATGGTGGATTTTCCTTCTTCTACCTGCCCCATTCTTCAGGTCATAAATGAGGAATAACTATTGTAGAGAGTAAGCAATACAAGCAGGAGATGGTTACAATGGTTCCAATGTGAAGGACACTCATTAGGAGTCATGTAACACCTGATGGCCTATATTCTTCTTCTTTTATTTTTTTCTTTTCTTTTCAGTGCTGAGGATCAAACCTGGGCCCTCCTCTATGCTAGGTAAGTGCTTCATCACTGAGCAATACCCCCCACCCCTGGCCTGGATTCTTGAGTGATATCTTCTTGTATCATTTAATGTCAATCAAAATTCTATTGAACATCCTATTCTTCTCCAAAAGCACCCAAATTTTGTAAGGGTATGGAGTATTCCCCTGTGGCTGCCATGGCTCCTCTATTCCAGACATATCAACCCACAGTCAAGGAGATGCTTCATGTCAAACCATTTTACATTTGATTTAGGTGTCATCAATGAGAATGCCATTGAAGGAAGTTAGATTTTACCACATTCCCATCTTGGAAGATAGAAAAGCATGAGGAGGTGGGTAACACTTTGAGTAATTCTGCAATAAGCATCGCAGACTTTAGTGTGCCACGTGGAAATGTTTTACATTTGCGTGCCTGCAGATTTTATCCTGTGAGCTTTATCTTTTCTGCTAAATAAGTTTTTCAGTGATTTTAAGTAACTACTGAATTTAAAAAGTCTATAAAGTTCAGGGTTCAGGTCTTCATTTGCATTGGAATATCAGGGAGAGGCCATGCTAGGACTAGCTAGTTATGAACCAAACTCGTGGGACTCCTTTACTAAAAGGATGAGTCAGCCCTCTCTGACTTCCTCTTTATAAAGGGGAGGTGACTGGCTGCTCTGATCTTTTAAAGGATGCTTTCACAGCTGTTTTTCCAATCATCTAAATGAATTTAAAAATTAGAGTCATTTAAACTGAGTGGATATTTCCTACTTATTATTTATGTTTCAAGCTCTATTTCTAATTCCTCATAGTCCTAGACAGAGGCTTTCAGGCTGGGCATGGTGGTGCACATTGTAATCCTACCAATCCCTGAGGCTGAGATAGGAGGATAGCAAATTCGAGGCCAGCCTCAGACATTTAATGAGGCTCTGTCTCAAAATAAAGAAAATAAATAGATAAAATGAAAGGCACTGGGGATATAGCTCAGTGTTAAAGAAACCCTGGGTTCAATACCCAGTAGCAAAAGAAAACAAAACCCAGAGTCTTTGAGTTTGCACAGACCTGACTTGGGATGCTACCTCTACTATCACTAGACTGTAAGTAGAATTAAGTTATACTCCATATACATATAATATGTCAAAATATACTTACTGTCATGTATATCTAAAAGAAGAAAAAATAATCTATAATTAAAAAGAAATAAATAAAAAGAAAAAAAATGATTTAACTAGGTCGTAGGACATAGGCAAACTATGAAATTGAGGAAAAACCTGAACAAACCCTCTAATTTCATTTGCTTGTATTTACTTGCTTTCATCACTGATTTTGAAAGTCACTTAGCTAACCAGTATAGCATCAGAACCCCCATTTGCTTTGTTCTGTCTCATGATCACTGAGTTAATGATTGTTTAAATTGTTTTTCAGGAATTTGAAGGTAGCCTCGTCTACCTCAAACCAGTTGAAGCTGCTGACCTCTTCACACGGGCCTATGCAAGTGTCTGATGGGAGACCTTTTGACATCAGAGTCCCAAAACTCTACCTGGAGACCATACAAAAGCTGCCATTTTCTGAACACACTTCCCATGAAGAGCCAAGAAGTTTAAGGATGTATATGCATGTTAACCTCACTCCTTCTTACTTCCAATTGCTTTTTCCTACTCCTTATTACCACCCTGCCTCTTTATCCAAAAAACACTTCAAAACCCTATCCCCAGGGAGGCAGATTTAAGACTTGGCCTCCCATTCATAGCCACCATGTGAACAGATTCCCTTTTGTGAAATTCCTTGTCTCAGTGATTGAAGTACTGTGCATGAGGCAAAATGAGCCTGGTTTGGTAACAGTTATTTCCTACCTTTAAGCCGTATTTCCACTCTAGTGACATATGAACAATGGAACTTAAGTGAAAGGGTTGCTTTTTGAGATTAGGTATTCTATCTTCCGAAGTGTACCTACACAATCCTAGGTCCATTGTAGGTGCTCAGAAGAGATCAATGGAACCTGCATTTGGCTAGTTACTAAGGAAGCAGGAGGATGTCAGAATCTGATGGGTGAGAAGGGACTTTTATCATGTTCAATCAATTATTCCTCAGTTGTTCTCAACACCCTCTGACCAATGCACCCAACTCATTCTTATAGTTAACATGATAGCAACTCATTTTAGATATTCAGTTTTTTTCAGGGCTGCATTTCTATTAATATTTATTAGATACCTACAGTCTATGTGTTCAGGGTGGTGGAAAATGAGGGAGAAGAATTAAAGATGGATTGAAAATGGAGTATACTTTTGAAGAATTCATATGAAATGGGCTACCTCTGAATAAAAATGGTGTGTGGTGGTGAGACTGTTCATAGAGATTACAGTGTAAGAGCAGAGAAATGAGTCTTATGTTCCTGAGGCCACGTTTTTCTGGGGATGCTGCCTGTATTTCCTTATTCACCTGCACATTGCCACCACCTACTAGAGAGCTCTACCAATCTAAGTTGAATGACTGAATGAATACATGAATAACCTCTGCCCAGAAACTGACAGTTCTTATCACAGAACTGCACCTACACACACTGAAACATTTCTCATTTGAATCAGTTTGCAGAGTAGTTTTTTCCCCATTCTATTCTTTAAAGAGGTTTTCCTTTAAACAAATGAAAAGCAGTACAAAGCAAAAATTATAATACAGCACATGCTAAAATGTTACTGAAATGGAAAAGATCTTAAACCCTACAATTGTAATGGAATAGCAAGAGAGGTGGTGAAGAAAGCTAATCAGGAGACACAGAGGGGAGATCTGATGGAGTTTTCCCAAAGCTTTCTATTCTAGAGAGCCCTTCTCAGAAACAACCCTCAGGCCTGCTTACCTACTATGAAGGAAACATTAGGAACTAAGAGCATGAGAGGGATATTTAACAATGCAATGAGAAATTCTCTTTCTCTGTGCTGCATGCTTTGATGGCAAGGAGAAAGCTTGCTGGTTATTTCTTTCATCTAAAGAAACTCCTAGAAAAGCAATGAAATATGAATTTCTATCCCTGGGACATCCTCCCTTCCTTTGTCCTGTATTTTGAGCAATGCCTGAGCATCCCCCAGTGGATAGCCTTGCAACCAGCCACTGGCCACTATAGGCTTTGTACCTATTAACCTGAGGACTATTTGTCCTACTGAAATATTAGGAAGAAGAAACTGCTGCTCAGTAACTTCAGTTTCAGTCAACAAGCCTCGAATACTGAGTTCTCCATCTCACAGCAGGAAACCATTGTCTAATTTATTATCTGCTCCCTACTGTCTCAGGCCCCAGTAATGCTTTCTTATTTGGATTTCTCCTAATTTAGGAATGCCCATGTTTTGCAACACTTGAATTTTTTTTTTTTTTTTTTTTAGGACGAGTCTGAATGATATTAACTGAAGCATTGTGACCGGAGCACCAAATACACTTTGCAAGTGTCTTGCTGTTTAAGAAGCACTTTCATATGTATGATGTTATTTGAGTTTCACTACCTTTTCAGGCCAATGGGCAGGCATTGTTATCCATATTTTACTGCTTAAGAAGCGGTGACTCAGAGAAGTCATTTGACTTACATACCCAACCCGAACCCCATGACTAGTAGGAAGGAGTTTGGGCACAGACCTAGTTATTTGACTCCGATTTCATTCAAACAAAATACATCATAGGCAAAATCAGTCCTTTTGGTCTGAGCATTTTGAGCAGAAAAGAATGAACCAACACTGAAAATATGAATCTCAAATGGAATATTTTCCAATCATCACCATTACAGTGGAATATTGATTTTTCTTTCAACATCTCCGTAGAAAAGTCACCCAGATATTTGCTGACACTTCTTTCTTTCCTTCAAATAACCCACAGTAAACAAATTAGCCAACCAAAGTCCATGGTGTTAATTATGTTTTCCTGGGGAATATTTAGCATCTAAGCTTGGATGGGATGAAGCATTGGAAGTGGGGCTGACCTGCTGTTCCTCCTTGTGGCTGGGAACAGGTTGACACTCGCCTTTGGCAGATGAAACAAGGCTCCTTGGCCCCCACAGAGCCTTCCAGCTACGCTGGCCTTTGCTCTGTGAACTCTGCCCTCTTATTTACAATAGGGCATTTCTAAAACAAAGCCAACATTTGTGAAAGGTCAGCTGCCAAGAGGAGCAGAGAATATCAGTGAAAATGACAGGAAAAAGATAAACAAACTAGAAAGCATCATTGCAAATGTTTACCCAGGCCAGCCACTTTAGGATAATGGCCTATAGGGCTGATAGCTAGAGATGCTGGAAGATGATGTTTCCTGCCCTCTCCTCCCTACACCAGACATTAAGGGGACTTATAGAGGCTAGTTTACTGACTGTTGTGAAAGATGTTTCTGATTATTTATATATTCTGCTGTCTTGTGTTCACACTTAAAAAGGATCAAGTGTGGAAAACATATTCAGCATTGTGTGAATTACAATAATAATTCAGAGCAGTAAACTTCGTGCAAGAGCAGAAAGGGGAAGGGGAGAGAAGAGAGGCAAAGGAGAAGTGTTGTTTTTTATCATCTTGTTGTGTGTCACAGTTTGTTTGTTTTTATGGACTGGTCATTCCTGTATAATCACACATGAGCAAGGTGTCTGGAAAGAACAATGCCCAGACTATCCATCTGCCAAAGCTCAAAGCACATTCATTCCATGGTCCTACATGTTTTTTTGTTTTTCCCCAATCTCTTTCATATAATTCTTAAGTGACTCCTTTTTCCTATTGCAATGTCCTTGCTTGGGGGCACATTATACTCCATCAAAATGGCACTGACAATGCAAACATAGCCTGAGGTGGATCATCACTGAATCCACCAGTGACAGCCACAGAGTACACAGGAACTAGCAATGCTTTAGGTGGCCATTTACAGGAAATGTGTCCAGAGCCCACCAGAGCCCAGCGTCCCCTGAAGAGGAAGTTTGTGCTTACTGAGCCCATCCTGAGCTCCTTGGAGATTACAATTTACTCAGATATTATTAGGTGAATCTTATGGCAGCATCTATCATGAGAGACAAACTTCCTCTAGATTTACCATAAGGTTCTGGACTTTGTCTTTGAAATCAATATCATAAGATATTAATGTTTCTATATAGGTCAGTGCCAAAGATTTGCGGTGTGGCACTACTAAAATTTATTAATTTATAATAGCAGTAAGGATAATTCCTGGAAATTTTCTCTCTTGCAAGAATAGCTGAAGGCCCTCCCCTTGTTTAAAAAAATGTGGCTTATTATAATAGAGATCTGCATATCCTGGGGGCTAAATCATTTTCCTTGAAATGAAGCAACTCTAACAATTAAGTCTTGATAAAAAGTTGCCTATAACACCAGTAGGATTTCTTTCTTTTGCACCAAACTTATACAATAAATTTTAATAAGAGTTAGAATTATTTGGGGTTTTATGAAAGATCTTAGCAATATATTATTTCAATTTGTCTTATTTTGTATTAAAAATTTTCTTTCCATTCATTTATACACACATACATAAATTTAAATAACAATATAATCAAGTATGACACATGTCTCTTTCCTTTTTTTGTCTTTCATACATACAGACTCTCTCTCTCTCTCACACACACACACACACACACACACACACACACACACACACACCCAAACACACGTAAAGAAAATGCCTTTCCCCAGGTAAAGTTTTCTGTTTTCTGTCAAGTTTTTCTCCTCTGCCTGGCAAACCTGGAGTGGTCTAGTACTAGACCACTTTTGTTTATATTTCTATTACCAACACAATGGAATCTTGTTAAACATGCACACCTTTTCATGAGGGATGGACAGCAAGCAGTTAAGAACATTTGATTTTCAGTAAATGTAACCAGGTTCTAACCCTGAATCTGTCATTTATTGGTCACATGACTTGAGACAAAGCATGTAACTTTTCTGAGCTTCTATTTGCTTATCAGTGACTTTAGTGTGAAAACCCCTACTATATGAATTTTCACACCTGTGCGTAATGTGCAAGATGCTGCTCAGAACAGCACCTGAAACAACATTCTCAATAATAACGGTTATTGTTATGATCTCTATAATTATAGCAATAATTAATAAATAAATCAGATCATATTAATCTTTCCTGTTTATGCTGAGTTACCAGTAATATTTCTTGCTATCAGGAAGTTAAAATAATATAGTAGAAAGTACAAAGATCTAAGCATGAAATTTTTTTTCCAATTAAGACAACTTGAGTTTTATTTTTCAAACAATAAAATGGGGATCATAATACCCTAATAGGTAATGTTCATATTATTTCCCTGCATCTCTACATTGTTCGGATGCAGATAGGTAAATCAATCATAAAGGTAAAAATTCTATCTAAATTGTACAATGACCTCCAGATGTTGCTTATTCATCTTAGCACCTCATCATCACTGACATACTAGGTAAGTTGTATTTACTTTGGATCCCACCCAACAAGTTATCAAATTTTACATATACATTTAGACTGAGCACTCAAAGTCCCTATGATGTGGTACACAATTACTTTATCATAATGGCCCCTTAGAGCAATGTAATAAAATTTCAGTGTGAATGCTTTTGTAGTCCACAGCAATTAATAATTTCTGTTGACTGGATGAGCTTTAAAAAAGTCAGACACATCAAAATAAGCCACAGAAACATCTTTAAACAGGTATTTTTGAAGGGGGTCTTTTTTGTGCCTTTATGTTCAAGAGTTCTGAATTACATTTTGGAGCTTCATGAGGTGCATGTTCAAGTACTTGCCAGCCAAGGATACAAAGCAAAATGCTTCACTTCCATTTTTTTTGTTCTTTCAGTTTAGATAGTATATAGTGAAGGGTGAGTTAGGTGATCCTGTTTTTGAGATCTCTTTCAGATCTAAAACTGGGTCACTTAGTGAAGACTGAGGTGAGTATATTATGAATGTGTGAATTATGTATGTGAACATTTTTCTATACATATATTTTCTCATTTTTACCTATGTATATATTTCCTACAAGGAAAAAGCATAGTTACATGCTTTGCCTTTCATTTTGAGAGGAAAGAATTAAAAAAAAAAGTATGTGATATACATTTGAAGAATTAAGATTAGATTATATCAATTTTCTAAGGGAAAAAAAAAAGCCTTTGGCTAACACTGTCATATCCAAATCTGACTCTTAAAATACAGTCTCTGTTTTAAATCATAGTTATCTTAATTAGGGTCATTGCTACAAATGAGAGCCGATTTGGGTGCTCGTCTAATAAGAAAATGCCAGTTACGGTATATTATCAACCCCGACTTGCCAGGCATTGAATTTCCTGATATGGTCTGCTGGGAACCTTAAATGAACAAGAGCAATTATAAACCTAAAGTCTGCAGCCATTTGTTGGCATTATCTCAGGATAATTTCCCTGAAACATTCATGATGAAATGCAAAGGTAGATAATTTAAAAATCCATTTAAAATAGCTGTGGTATAATTTAAGCTAAGGTCTTTCTCTATAGTGGACATTATGGCAAGACGCTGCAGTTTGAAATGGATCTTTTACAAATGATCTTTTCTGATACTACTGCCCTGTGAAACACTTTAAACACGTTTAAATAATTTTCCTAAGTGTGGTATGAGTAAAACAAAAACATTATTACTATTTGGATTTTGTTTAAATGAAGAAAATCATAAAAGCTTATCTTAAAGGAAGGCTGCCCATGGTTCATTACTGCTTAGAGAAAAGAAAAAAAAAAAAACTTGAAAAAATCAACAAGCTAGAACTACATCACCATCTTTTTCTCTCCTGGCTTCTGTACAGTGTGCAACTCTGTGTTCTTTAGCTGACTCAAGTTGCAAATTATAAGGTAAAGATACAGTTATTTTTTGAACACATGAGTTTGGTAACTGTTTAGAGGGAAAACTGATCTGATTTTACCTTTAGTTTTCCCTCTGTCAAATACCTTCTCTTCAATGAAACAGCTCCCATTTTAAGTGCAAGCAGAATGAAACAAAAGTGAAAATAGGAAAATTGCTAAAATAAATAAACAAATATTGGAACGATAGTTTCATATCCTTTTTTTTTCTACTTCTCTATCTCAATCTCTCTCTTTTTAATTTCTCTTCTTAAGTTCTTGAGCAGAGATCAAATATCAAGATTAAGACTCAGTACTAGCCCGACATTAGTCTGGATCTCTCCACTTAGAAAATATAGGATTTTAATGGAAGTCCTGACACGGGCTTCGCTCTAATAAACTACAAGATGGACCAATAAACTATGGATAGAGCCTATTACCAAGAACCATTACTGTTCAGAGAACAGAGCAAAATTTATTTTTGTTCTGAATCTTCTTCAAGATTTCTAGCCTTACATAGTGTTTAGGGACCCTGCTTCATGGTGATGGGAAGCCATCCCATTCCTTTCCCAGAAGCTCTGGATCAGGGGAAGGAGGTCTCTTCCCCTAACTTCCCATGTGTGTCACATCAATGTGGGTTGTGACACATCTCTGAAGGAAATTTACATTGGGATAAAACAGAAAAAGTCTATGGATCACATTTACAATTGATCATAAAGAGAAGCCCTTGAGAGATGGTTAACATGTTGCTTTTCAGTTTCAGTGGTGCCTTTGTAGTCTATGATTTTTTTTTTCCTTTATACTGGGCACTACTTTATGGGTTATTTAAGAAGAGGTGAAAGGGTCACCCTTCAGATGTTGATTTTTATTATTATCTTTTCATCTCTTCGAGTCCCTAGTTACCATCTCACCTGTAGGATTCCAGTTGCTTGGTAATGATAGCTTGTTCAGAATGGTCATTTAATGTCACTCAGAGTAGCATGATAAATCACTGCTGAACCTGCTGCTTACAGACCCTTGTTCTGACTCAGACTTATTCTCCTTCCATACGCCAGGTGTTTGTTGGGTTTGGAGCCATTATTATTCATCTTACAAGGTTCACTGTTTCTGTTCCTGAACTCAGAATCTCACAGGCTGAAGAGGGACTTCCAGAAAGATGGATGCAAACAATTTTAGTTAAAGAAACGATCAGACCCGACAAATCTTTGGCTTCCACTGGATTGTAATAACTTTGATCCTAGGATGTTCTGTCTCTTGGGTTTACCTCACTAAGGATTCAATTTCTCCTTCGCTAGCCTAGAATCTGACATTGATCATTTCCCCCAAATTACTTCCTGCCTTTCAGTTCATTCTTGGCATCCTACCCCTGACAACTTCTTGGTTACCACAATTATATTTCAGAACTCCCTCCTTCCTCCTAATCTCCAACACTCTCATGTCATTCAGGGTCCATCTTGGCAAGGGTGACTTTCGGGATAGAATTGGGACTGCATTTTACCAAAGGCTTGGCAAACTATATCTGGATTAAAAGCAAGCTCACAGACTGAAAAACTAATAGCGTCAAAAAATAAAACTCAGGAGTCTTCTATGCATACTTACAAATTATACACTAGAAAAGAACAAAATAGCCAGGATTAAGAAGGAAATGGTGACAACTCGATGCCTCCTGTACAAAGATCTTTCTTTAATACTTTGTCATCTTTCTCTCAGCTTGTTGGTTGTTACAGTAAATAATTAGAGGCAGAGCAATTCTGAGCCATTTTATGTGAACATTGTTAAAGGAAATAAAGGTGAAAGCAGACAAACATAAAAACTACTAAGAAACCATGAACAGAAACGGCTAATTATAGAGCTGCTATTAAAATGCATTTTTCTCCTTCTTGAAACAGAATTTTTGTTTGATAATTAAAGACCTACAGGGCCCATTACATTCTCAGACTCTGAAGGTATTGATCCCTCTGTCTCTTGCTGCCACATTTGTTCTTTCTGGGTCTTCTTCCCCTGAGAATTTTGCTGATTTCATAATTGAGGGGTGGAGTGAAGGCTGGAAGTTACCAAAGATGACCTGCTGTGTGAGGGACAGCTGAGAGGGAGGCTAGGAGAGGGGGGCTACTTAGTCGCCCATGCAGTTTTCCTGCTTTATTTTATATTTTATTTTTATTCTTTGGCAGATTTTTGCAAACATAAGATTTCACATTAGAACATGGCTTTCTTAAAAAAGCAAAAGCATCCGTATTTACAAAATATGCATACATAGCCCAAGCACGTATCCTATTACTGGCAATATATTTATCATCCTTTAAAACAAAAGGATTCAAATCCCAGGGATCCCAGATCCCTTTGTGTTCCATCAACTAAAAGAGAGGGAGAACAAACAATTTTTTACTACCATGAGCCCAATTCATAGACAGAAACTCACAGGTGGTGGTGAATTTGATAATGAGACATCTCATCTCATTCCACAAGGAGATTTTGCTCTGAGCTGAGGCTTCCCTACAAAGACCATTGCCTTGCCTCTTTTTCAGGATAGAGCAGAGAGACTCCATGTATTTTTGTTTGTTTGTTTGTATTTTTGTTTTTCTGACGACTTCTTGGTTACCACAATTATATTCAGAACTCCCTCCTTCCTCTTAATCTCCAACACTCTCACTCATGTCAGTTGGGGTCCAGATGGTGGAAATGGAGAGATCGGTTTAATTTTGAAGGCATCTTAAAAGCAAGCTCTATGTCATTTCATCTTTAGGCTACCTTCTCAAAGGAGAGCAGGGTCTTACCTGAATGACATTTTGGCTAGAAACTGGTAGTTTATGTAACCTCTGACTTCATCTAGATTTGTCCACTGGCAAGTAGCTCCCACAAATACTCTGGCCAGTACAAAAACATACTGACTCTTTGATCTCAGGTAAGTGGCACTTCCGCAAATGGAAGGTGGAAGAATAGGTATGCTAGAAAAAATACACACCTTATTTCCTTAATTTTTTTTTTCTAAGAAAATCAGATGGTTTTATTTAGATCTAATTTTAATGGGAGGAAATATTTTAATACTGAAGGACAGTTCCAGATCAAATATATTGAGTAAAATGATTTTCCCTTAAACTTCTAAATCTTCTTTTATGTGGATCTTGCACATAGTAGGACCTAAATAAATTATTGGTAGACACCCCCCCCCACAAACACATAGAGTTGGGCCCATTGGTATATATCCATGGGTTCCATATTAGCAGATTTCAATCCTCTATGGATTAGAACTATTTGAAAAACATTTGTGTCAGTACTGAACACACATAGACATTTTTCTCTTGTCATTAATCCCTAATGCGTTATTGCTAGCATTTATATAGCATTTATGCTGTACTGAGCTTTCTTTTTTTTTTTTTTTTTTTGTACCAAGGATTGAATCCAGGGTTGCTTAACCACTGAGCAACATTACCAGCCCTTTTATATATTTTATTTAGAGACAGGGTCTTGCTGAGTTCTTTAGGGCCTCGCTAAATTGTTGAGACTAGCTTTGAATTTTTGTTCCTTCCACTTCAGCCTCCTGAGTGCTGGGATTATGGCCTGTGCCACCTGGTTACATTGTACTGAGTTTTATCAATAATCTAGAGATGATTTAAAACATTGTATATGGAGGATGTGCCTCGATGCCCTACAAATACTATGCCATTGTATGTAAGGAACTTGAGCATCAGAGGATTTGGGAATCTGTAAGGGATCTTGGAACCAATTCACTGTGGTATCATGGGATGAGTATATCTATATCTATATATCTCTACCTCTCTGAACATACTACATGTTCTGGGAGTCAATAAAAAAAAAGAGAAATAAGAGAAAGGACATAGTGTCCAATTTCTCTACTTTGTCCTATTGTCCTGAACCTGCTGGAAACTGTTGACACTGTGGTGTTGGGAAATCAGGGTGTGGCAAGTCCTCATTCCTCTAAGTGGTTAACAAAATGGTTGGGGCAGCTGGAAACAAGTGTCAGTTACAGGAGAAGGGTGTCAGATCTATTCTGACAACATGACAATGGGAAATCTTTAAATTTGGATGGAGTCATAGAAACCCCATGATCCAAATGCAGATAGCCCTTGAATGCCAAGAATTTATTTGGGGCATAAGCTCCTGTGAGGGATGAGCCTGGGGATGCCCTGATTTGCCAGTCCATAGGCTATCCCAGTAGATCTCTAGTCTGATATTCTCATAGGTTGACTGTCTAGGTCACAGCTGTAACCTTACCAAGAGGGCCTAAGGTTTATTCCTGACATCTGGTGCAAGTCATCAAAACAATTCAGTTCAAAGTTGGAAAATCGACAAGTATGTCTAAGGTTGTCACTCAAATCCTGTATCTGTGCTGGGCTCCCTGCACGCAGAACAAACCAGCCTCATTAGAATGTAATCTGAATGCCCTTATATATCTTTGGTCCTGTTTGTGGCTTGTTTCAATTTCTTTCTTTCTTTTTTTCTATTTTGGCCAAAAGTCTGAACAATAATTTGATTCTTTATGTTCAGCAGTACTTTTAATGGTCATTTCTGAAGTTTTGCTGGTTCATAACCTCTGCAAACACAAGGCTTGGCATTTTTCTTCCTGAAGCATCTAAGTGAACAGGCAGGAATCTGTTCCCATCAGCAGCCCCAGTCGTCCCTCCTTTCATCCTCCTCTCTCCCACACATGCCCTCATGGCTCACTGCTCACCCCCAACGCAGGTCTGTCAGTAGCAGCGAGAGGTCGACATCAAAGCTCATTCCCAGCCAGCGGCTGCCCTCTAATGCTGGCATTATAGAGAGTGAGTGAGAGAGAGAGAGACAGGGAGAGAGAGAGAGAGAGAGAGAGAGAGAGAGAGAGAGAGAGAGAGAGAGAGAGAGAGAAGTACCAGATTGCTTGAATGGCCTCTCACACAGGAGCCTGAAGAATAGAACAAAACCTTCCATTCTCCCTCTCTTTGTAAGATGCCTGGGCAGAATGGGCATGTGTGGTGCACTGCCGGGTTTGGACTGCATTAGCACTCTTTCAGTTTACAAACAAGAGGACTAATTTAGAAGAAAAATCTTCTATCTGATTATTTCTTTGTGTTCATCCATGTGAAAAAAATGTCTGTTCAGGGTGGGGGGCGGTATTGAGGTGGCTTATTAACTCTTCAGGCTGAATCATGATTGTGAAGGGCAACGGGCAGATCATTATTCATCCTTAATTTCCAGACTTAAGAAAGAAATTAAGGATTGCTAGTTTTGAGCACTATATAAAAATATTAAGCGGATCTTATTGTCACTCTAACTAGCTTTTTCATAAGCAATGCAGCAAATACTTGTAGCATGAGCTTATGTCCCTCCTTTCTCATAATTATGTCTTATGGTGATACAAGAGGATGCAATTAGAGTCACTGAGTGAGAAAAAGCTCCAGAGAGTTTTTTGAAACCTCCTGGGTTACCAACACCCTGGGCAGTTCCCGGGTCCAGAAGTTGCGGTGCGTTTTAGGGGTACTACCATCCAGGTTTTTCTGAAATGATCTACTCAAAGGAGTTTGAAAAAACTAGATTTATGGAAAGAGGGTGGATAAATCTTTTTGTCAAATGCTTCCACATATCTTTTTTGGGAGGCTTATTAACTTCTCAGACATAAAAGAGAAGAATATAAGATATAAAGGACTTCATGGTAGCCAGAGAGTCATTTTTTTTAAAATTTATTTTCTTAAGGTAATGCTTCCATCTTTCCTAAGTTAGATAAACTAGAACCATGCTTAGAACACTTTTTTTCTGGCATTTTTGAGATACAATATATTTTAGAAAGAGAGAAGATGAACCCAGATATTCATGTTAGACTATATCTTGTCTTCCATTTTAGAAGCTAATTTTTATCACTCTCATTTTGACATACTTTCCTAAGTTCTCAGAATTGTGCCTTAGTTGGGTACTTGGGGTAAGGCATGTCTTGTGATGTGGCAAAATGCTACATAAACACCTTAGAATAACAGGGAACCCAACAATTTTATGACTGGGGCAGCCTCTTGCGTACAGGTAAGAATGAGAACTGAGTTACACTGAGCTTAGAAAATCCCTTCACTGGAGGTCTTAATTAAGGGACAGTATCATTTGTCCTCGACAGTTCAGATGTGTTCTTTCCTTGATAGCAGGAGGAATGCAAAAATGGAATCCACAGTGGTTGCTATGTCAATCCTGGACAAAAGAAATCCAGTTTATTCTTGGTTGCCAGACAGAGGTTTCAGAAATCTGCTGTGTCTATGTCCATGAAGGAGAGAAGGTGGCTTTGGGATAAATGTTTACTCTTAAAGGTTCATTGGAAGAGACTGTGCTTTTCTGCCTCTACCCATCTTGTATCTCCAATGTAAAATGCCAACACTCAAAAGTGCTGGAATGTTGACTTTGTTGAACAGTAAGATTAACTGTCTTTAAAAATAATTTATTCTTATTTTTTGAAATTGCATATTTCTTTAATTTCCATGGAGTAATGAAACAAATAATGGGAAGATTTAATACAGAAATAAATCATTTGATTGTAGCATGTGAGGTTAAATGATATGAAAATATAACATACAAAAGATAGCTTTACTGAAACTTTTCCCCCCAATACTAGGGATTGAACACAGAGGTGTTTAACCATTGAGCAACATCACCAGTCCTTTTTCTTTTTAATATTTTATTTACAGACAGGGTCTCAGTGAGTTGCTTAGAGCCTTACTAAGTTACTGAGGCTGACTTTGAACTCACAATCCTCCTGCCTCAGCCTCCTGAGCCACTGGGGTTACAGGTATGTGCCACTGCGCCCAGCTTTTACTGTAAATTTTTTGAAAATGTTGTTGAGGTCTATTTGATATTCAATAAACTAAACATATTAAAATGCATAATTTGACCAATTTGATGTATGTACACACCTATAAGACATTTTTAGTGTAAGACCTTTTGCATGTAGCTGTAATGTATTGCTTGACACATTCCAGTTTTATGTCATTCATTACTAGTATTTTTGTATATCATATATAGAATATCTTTTGTGTACTAACCTTGTATCCTGCAACCTTTATAAATGTTATTATTTGTTATATCTTTTATGTAGGTTAAATCATATTTCTACATGGATAGTTACATGATCTGTAAATGGGTCCATTCTTACTTCTTCATTTCCTGTATGGAAGCATTTTATTTTTTTTTGTCCTTATTCAATTGGTTAGATCTTCCATATATAATTGTGAGGGCAGACATTTCTGTCTTATTAACCCTAATCATAGGGGGAAAATATGTAATCTTTCACCATTACATATGATGCTAGCTGTACCTTTTTCATAGATGCCCATTACCAGCTTGAGGAATTTCCTTTCTATTCCCATTTAGCTAAACATTTCTATCAGAAATAGATGTTGGATTTTGTCAATTGCTTGTGCTTTCACATGTTGAAATGATCATACTATACTTTATCAAATTTGATTTGTTACATTGATTGATCTTTGAATGTAAAAGCAACATTTTTTTCTATGATAAACTCCAATTGGTAATAACATAAATTTATGCATACAATCTTTTATATCATAGTCTAAAATTTTTATGTTCAAGAAGGATATTTTTCTATTGTTTCCTTTTTTGGGAGTTTATTTGTCAGAATTTGGTATGCACATAATCTTGGCCTCATAAAATACATTGGGAAATATTATCTCCTCCTTGATTTTCTGGAAGAGCTTGCTTAGAATGATGCTCTCTCATCCTTAAATATTCAGTAATATTTATTCATGAAGCCATCCTAATTTTATAAAAATTCTTAATCATAAATTCAATTTCTTCAACAAAGGTAGTGCCATTCAGGTGATCTATTTCTTGAATGAACATTGGTAATTTTTGTCTTTCAAGGAACTGATTCATTTCATCTAAGTTGAAATTTGTTGACATATTGGTGTTCATAATATTCATGTATTATTTCTATAATCTCTGTAAAATATTTCTGATATTTCTAATTTATATCTTCTCTCTTTTTTATGATTAGGCTTATTAGAAGTTTGTTAATTTTATAGATTTATTCAGATAATCAAATTTGGTCTAAATGATTTTTATCTTTTTTGTTATTTATTTTATTAAAATACTTTGATATTATTATTTCCTTTCTTCTATCTTTTGTTTTAGATTGCTCTTATTTTTCTAATTTTTTAAACAAGGACTGTTATGGTTCGGATGTGAAATATCCCCCAAAAGCTCAATGAGAGAGGGTTCAGAAAGGAAATGATTGGTTTGTGAGAGCCTTAACACAATCAGTGAATTAATCACCTGATGGGATTAATTGAGTGGTAATTTAAGGCAGGTGGTGTATGGCTGGAGGAAGTGTGGCATTAGGGGAGTGGCCTTTGGGTATTTATTTGTATCTGGCAAGTGGAGCTCTCTCTCTCTGCTTTCTAATCATCATGTAAGCTGCTTCCCTCTGCCACACTCTTCCACCATGGTGTTCAGCCTCACCTGGAGTCCAAGGATGGAGCCGGTCTTCTGTGGAATAAGGTTTCTGAAACTGTGAGCCTGAAATAAAACTTTCCTTCTCTACAATTGTTCTGGCCGGGTCTTTTAGTTATAGCAACAAAAAAGCTGACTAAAACAGGAACTGCTATCATTAACTAGTATCTTCTTTTCTAACATAAGTTGTTGCTATAAATTTCCCTAAACTACTGCTTTAGAAGCATCCCACATGTTATGGTAGGATGATTTTTTTTTCATCCAGTTAAAAATACTTTCTACCTTTAGTTTTGAATTTTTTTTTTTTTAAAACCATGGGTTGTTTTTAAATGTGTAAATGTATTTAAAAATATTTCAAGATTATCTGCATTTATCTTTCTCTTACCAATATCTAATTTATTCCATGAAGTTAAAGAATATACTTCATGTGATTTTTTTAAAAAAAATGTTTAGTTGTAGGTGGACACAATACTTTTATTTTGTTTATTTAGTTTTATGGGGTGCTGGGGATCAAACCCAGAGCCTCACACATGCTAGGCAAGTAAGTGTTCTACCACTGAGTTACAATCCCAGCCCACATCATGTGATTTTATTTTAAAAATTTTACCCACACTTATTTTATGGCCCAGAATATAGCCTGTCTTGGTGAATGTTTTATGGGCACTTGAATGCATGTTCTGCTGTTGTTGGATAGTTGTCAGTTATTTCCAGTGTTTAGGCAATGATGTTCATCTTTATAATTTTATTGATTTATGTTTAATTTACTTACTCAGGAAAGGTGATTAAATCTTCCAATATAATTGAAGGAGTTTGAATATTTCTCCTTGCAGTTCTGCCAACTTTTGATTCTTGTGTGTTGAAGCTTTGTTATTAGATGCGTAAACATTTAGGTTTGTTATGACCTGTTGATGAATTGACCTGTATATAACCAAGAAATTCCCTCCTCTATCTATAGTAATATTTGCCATGAACGTGCTTCATATGATATGATAAAGTTAATTTGCTTCTAACTTTTTAGCAGAGTGCATTTTTTTCCACCTATTTGTTTCTTTGAATTTTAAGCTCATTTTCTGCAGGGGGCATGATAAAAATGGATCTTGCTCTTTTATTCAAAATGGTTATCTCCAGTTCTTAACCAGTCTTAGAGACTAATTAAAGGTAATGATATCAGTATGGTTTTATTCATACATACTATGTTTTTGTGTCTTTATAAAATATTTCCCTTTTCAATATTTTTCATCATTTTGGGGGATTACTTTTAAGATTCTATTTTTCTTTGCCATTAGTTTGTCAGCTGTCACTCTCTGAAGCACTTGTTAGGGTTGAGAGCTTCCATGTTGAGTTATCATCTATCTTCAAATAATATCATAATAATATATCAATGATATCTCTGTTAGTAATTTACAGGGCCCTTACTATGTTGCCCTTACCTTTATGCTATTGTTGTACACTTTACTTCTGTATTTGTTACAACTCCCCCCAATATATTTATTTTTTAAGTGATTACTTCTTTCTTTGTGTAGGATTACACAATATGACCTGACTTATTTAAATAAAAGACAAATAATATTTTGATGTTTAACCATGTAGTTGCTTTTCTGATTTTCTTCATTAGCTTCTGTGGGTTCATATTTCTCTCTGGTATTATTTTCCTTTGGTCATTTCTGGTAGAATTTTTTGGATCTTCTATGTATAGAATCATATTGTCTGCAAATAGTGATAATTTGAGTTCTTCTTTTCCTGTCCATATCCCTTTAATTTATTTCCTCTGTCTAATTGCTCTGGCTAAGGTTTCAAGAACTATGTTAAATAGGAGTGGTGAAAGAGGGCATCCCTGTATTGTTCCAGGTTTTAGAAAAAATGCTTTCAGTTTTTCTCATTTAAGAGGATGTTGGTCGGGGGTTTAGCATAGATGGCCTTTACGATGTTGAGGTATGTTCCTGTTATCCCCATTTTTTCTGGCACTTTGAACATGAAGGGGTACTGTATTTTGTCAAATGCTTTCTCTGCATCTATTGAGATGATCATATGATTTTTATCTTTGAGTCTATTGATGTGATGAATTACATTTATTGATTTTCTTATGTTGAACCAACCTTGCATTGCTGGAATGAACCCCCCACTTGATGTTGGTGCACTATCTTTTTGATATGTTTTTGTATTCGATTTGCCATAATTTTATTGAGAATTTTTGCATCTATATTCATTAGAGATATTGGTCTGAAGTTTTCTTTCTTTGATTTGTCTCTGCCTGGTTTTGGAATCAGGGTGATATTAGCCTCATATAGAATGAGTCTGGAAGGGGTCCCTCTTTTTCTATTTCATGAAATAGTTTGAGAAGTATTGGTGTTAGTTCTTCTTTAAAGGTCTTGTAGAACTCTGTTGTGTATCCATCTGGACCTGGGCTTTTCTTGGCTGGTAGGTTTTTGATGGCATCCTCTAATTCTTTGCTTGAAATTGATCTATATATTTTGTGTATATTGTCCTTATTTAGTTTAGGCAAATTGTATGTTTCTAGAAATTTGTTGATGCCTTCATTATTTTCTATTTAATTGGAGTTTAAATTTCCTAAATAATTTTTAATTATCTTCTGTATTTATGTAGTGTCTGTATTTATAACACTAATTATGTAGTGATATTTCCTTTTTCATCACAGATGTTGGTAATTTGAGTTTTTTCTCTCCTTTTCTTAGTTAGCATAGCTAATGGTTTATCAATTTTATTTTATTTTTTTCAAAGAACCAACGTTTGGTTCTGTCAATTTTTTCAATTGTGTTTTTTGTTTCAATTTCATTGATTTCAGCACTGATTTTAATTATTCCCTGTCTTCTACTGCTTTTGGGGTTGATTTGTTCTTCTTTTTCTAGAGCTTTGAGGATTAATGTTAGTTCATTTATTTGCTGACTTTTTCTTCTTTGAAGGAGTGAACTCCATGCAATGAACTTTCCTCTTAGCACTGCCTTCATAGTATCCCAGAGATTTTGATATATTGTATCAGTGTTCTCATTTACCTCTACGAATTTTTTAATCTCCTTCTTGATGTCTTCTGCAACCCATTGTTCATTCAGTAGCATATTATTTAGTTTCCAGGTGTTGGAGTAGCTTTTGTTTCTTATTTTATCATTGATTTCTACTTTCATTCCATTATGGTTTGATACGATGCATGGTAATATCTCTACTTTTTTATATTTGCTTAGAGTTGTTTTATGGCATAATATATGGTCTATTTTAAAGAAGGATCCGTGTGCTGCTGAGAAGAAAGTATATTGTCTCATTGATGGATAATATACTCTGTATGTGTCAGTTAAATCTAAGTTATTGATTGTAATATTGAGTTCTACAGTTTCTTTGTTTAGCTTTTGTCTGGAAGATCTATCCGGTGGTGAAAGAGGTGTGTTCAAGCCACCTAGAATTATTCTGTTGTGGTCTATTTGACTCTTGAACTTTAAAAGAGTTTGTATGATGAACGTGGATGCTCTGTTATTTGGGGCATATGTATTTATAACAGTTATTTCTTGTTGATGTATGATTCCCTTAAGCATTATGAAATGTCCATCTTTATCTCTTTTGATTAACTTTGGCTTGAAGTCTACTTTATTTGATATGAGGATGGAAACCCTTGCTTGCTTACATAGACCTTGTGAATTGTATATTTTATCCTATCCTTTCACTTTCAGTCTGTGGGTGTCTTTTCCTATGAGATGTGTCTCTTGAAGCATATTGTTGGGTCTTTTTTTTTTTTTAATCCAATCTATCAGCCTATGTCTTTTAATTGGTAAGTTTAGGCCATTAACATTCAGGGTTATTATTGAGACATGTTTTGTTGATTTGTATTACCAGTCATTTTTTAATTTAATTTAATTTATTATTTTTTTTATTTAGCTTGACTTGGATTCTAATTTGGTTGGTTTTTCCTTTATTGTAATTCTTCTCTTACAGATTTTCATTGTTGTTTTTCATTTCCTCCTCATGAAATATTTTGCCAAGAATATTCTGTAGTGCCAGCTTACTTGTTGCAAATTCTTTTAGCTTTTGTTTATCATGAAAGGTTTTTATTTTATCATCAAATGTAAAGCTTAATTTTGCCAGATGTAAGATTCTTGGTTGGCATCCCTTATCTTTTAGAGCCTGGCATATGTTGTTCCTGGATCTCCTGGCTTTGAGGGTCTAGGTTGAAAAATCTGCTGAGATGCGAATTGGTTTTCCTTTATAGGTTATCTGATTTTTCTCTCCTACAGCTTTTAAAATTCTATCCTTATTTTGTGTGCTAGGCATTTTCATTATAATGTGCCTTGGTGTAGATCTATTGTAATTTTGTTCATTTGACCTCCTATAGGCTTCTTGTATTTGGATTTCAAATTCGTTCTTCTTGTTTGGGAAATTTTCTGATATTATTTCATTGAAGAGATTTTGCATTCATTTGGTTTGATTCTCTGCAACTTCCTCTATTCTAGTAAATCTTATATTTGGTCTTTTGATGGTATCCCATAATTGAGGACATTTCTGTTCATGGTTACTTACCACCTTCACTGTGAGGTCAACTTTATTTTCAATATTA